>JAEBUN010000003.1:1200000-2400000 GCA_023014365.1 Lepiota brunneoincarnata
CAGGGGTGTCACTTTGGGAGGTTTTTGTTCGGCTAGAGTACTATAGGCTGGTGGGAGCCCCTCTGGGGCTGGCGACCTAGGTGTTTCTGCAAGGGCCTCCTGGACGGTGGGAAGGAGAGTGGGTTTAGAGAGTGCAGGTGAGGTGTGTACAGAAAATGTGGGGGAGGTATTGCTGGGGCTGGATGCAAATGAGCTAGTTGAACTCTGCGATTGCGATGGTGAATCGACGGAGAGTCTGGAGGGTGTTCGTGGGCCGACAGGAGCAAGATTTGGGCGGGTGCGAAGCGAGGGGAGCCGTGAGATATTATGTGTGGAACCCATGTCAACTGCCCAACAGGGTGCAGACTTAGAGCAGCGCTGTTCGAGAAGGTGGAGATACCTCCGAAGGGTTGCACAAAAGGGATGCCAGCGGGACAGCAATGGTGTTCCAATCCACTAGCACACGCGCCAAAGGTCCAAATTTAAAGGAGATACAATCAGGGCTACCGCCTGCCTGAGAACCCTCCATCGGCATTCGCAGTGGGAACATTGAATCGGTCGGCTTCCATGTTTCGAGTCCTGAACCTTTCAGGCCCAGCAGCTAGTCTGCAACGTTCCCATGGGATGAGGCTACTCGGCGCCTGGTCCGCCCTCGCTGCCACCGAGGGAGTAAACAACATTGATTCCTCTCAGAGTGTCACGACTCGACTGATCTAACTACATAAATGGCTCTGGTCAATGGATAGGCTACTAGTACCGGTGTTTTACAGGTACGCTAAGAGAGCCTGAGATGCTAGCCAAGGCTAGACCACGGCACATTATACCCTGGACTTGTTGTAGTACTTATGACGTGTATATGCATGATGTGACCCCGACGAATACCGCCATACTGTGTCTGACAGTATCTCTCAAAGAGCCAACCTGGGAAGGGCACAATCAACATTGGCGTTTATTCCCGTTGACCGGATCACTGTGTATGGGACTGACTATGCCAAGTACATATCTGCACCTTCAGCTACCATTGATCACCGCCAACAACATCGAGACTAGCCTCACCCTCACAGCTTCGGATACCCGAACATGAATGTTGAACCCAGATGCATCTGATTGAGACACTGTTCAGAGTCACGCGGTCCTTTCGCTCATCGCCTACACGAGGAGCCAGTGTACTGATCATCAATTCATACATCGACTCTTTGTTTGCCAAAGACCTTGAAGCACCAGATCACGATCATTTGATCCTCACAGCCCCGCCCCGGATGGCATCAATGCCGCGACCTTTCTCCCTCTCCGAATGAACTGCAAAGAGAGCCCGTATGCCCAAGGTAGCCAGTTTGTGTTCTACATCTAGTGGGATCTTATTACTAAATTGCAGACTTCTTCCGTTCACAGACTATCCGCATAAACATTGTGCAAGACAGATTTTCCGCTACAGTGTATGCACTTGTGTCGCGTTCCCCATCTTGACACCCAGCATAATGCAATGTCAATCTGGACAGGGACATTCCCTCACGTTTGCAATTCACCGACTCAAAGACTGGTTGGAATCGGTCCCCTGGACACTCAAATTCTGACAATCAATTCCATCGGCACACAACCAAATTCTCTACAGCGCTTGAGAGCATTCTCCAGGTATGGCACCACGTTCTCACTCAATCTTCAGATGACCATCCGAGAACCCGGGGGTCTTCTATCGCCATGCACCACAAGTGATCGAGCCTTGATGCTTAGCACCAACAATGTTGATCACCCATCTCGTGGCTTGTGACTTACATAGGCTCGGGGGTTCGTTCTCCCCTGGCTCGACACCCGCGGCACGTTGGCTACCATTCATGCTTCCAGTTTCGTCTTCGATCATCAATCATTGACATGCCAGCCACAAGGGGATCATCTGTGGGGTTCCCGCGTCCTCCGTAGTGGGGTTAACTCCTCCTGATGAAGAATAACAAGTCACGAGCACAAGTATATATGCTATTTCCCCACACGATTGGGAATCTTGTCCTGTCATGGATGTCGTTTATCCAATGATTCTCAAGAGAGCTCTAATCTGCGATCGGGCATCGGAATTTGGCGGGCGGCCACGTTACTGTATGGAACACTTTGCATATATCTGCATTTGCATGAGTGATATGTAGGCATATAAAGCGGGGCGTGATAAGTAACGTCACTGGTCTAGTGCCAATCTCCCCTCCACCCTTCCCCACTGCTTAGATTTTTCATAGGACATGGCTTCCGAGAAAGGCTCTCATGATGGTGCAGTGATTGAGAGTATAGCAAATGAAGAGGGTGTAATCAGTGGCCCAGAGATCGATCCAATAGCCGAGGCGAAACTTCTTAGGAAACTGGACTGGCTTTTGCTACCGTTATTCACGTTGATCTGTGAGTATGAAGTCCTTTGGTCAAATACCTCGCCGCTGACACCAGCCATACGTAGATTGCCTCAACTTTATTGACAGGTGAGTAGTGCTCGAGCAACCTTTGCGCTTGAAACATACGTTTCTAAACACGATGCCCCACAGGACAGCCATTGGTATGCCAGGCACTGTATTATGTTCTCAAGTACTGATACACAGCATCTACTTCTAGGAAACGCGAGAATAGCAGGTGGGCTCATATCTCACCCTTCTGCACGGTCTTATTATTGAGTACCAAAAATACAGGCCTGGAAAAAGATCTCGGCATGGAGGGTTCCGATCTCAACATCGCCTTGACGGTTTTCTACCTCTTCGTACGCCATCTCAGTTTATTTCTACCTGTGTGAAAACCGAGCATGTGTCTAGTACATTCATGATCGAAATACCTTCTAATCTCGCTCTCAAACGTTTCGGGTCGATATGGATTGCCTATTTGGTAACTGGGTTTGGTGCAGTGGCACTGGGGTCGGCTTTCGCGAGGAACTATGCCGAATTGCTCGTCACCAGGGTGTTTTTAGGAATTGCGGAAGGTGGAACCTTGGTGAGTATTTCTTGGGATGTCGTCTTCCTTCTAGTGTTGACTCAACATCGCAAGTCGGGATTAGTATATATTCTCTCGAGAGTGTGTCGTCCCCATACATTGAAGTTCGGTCCGCGCTCAAAATCTCCTTCTAGTACTACCGTCGGCACGAATTAGTGCTCCGTATGGGTCTCTTCTTTGGACTGTCCCCGACTCTCGCTGGTGCCTGTAAGTATCTGACCCGTTTCCAGTCATGTAATGGCCCCTTATATTGGTTTATTTTAGTTGGGGGGCTTCTCGCATCTGGACTCTTGTCCCTGGATGATATTGGTATCCGTCACGCAATGGAGGAAGGTGAGATATAATGGCTATGATACATCAACATCTCCTGATCATGAGCAATCCGGACAATTCTTAGATATTCTTCATCGAAGGCAGGTCAAAATCATTTGATCAATCGAGACCAGTGCTCAAGTTCTATGATCCTTGTTGTTCGCTCCGTAGGTATCATCACACTCGGAGTGGGCATTCTGTTGTTATTCTTCATCCCGAACGATCCGCAGAAGACAAAGATGTTGAACAAGGCCGAGCGAGCTTTGGCTATCGCGAGAATCAACGCGGATGCCGCTGTGAAGACGGATGGAAAGAGGGAGAAGGCTACACTCAAGCTCGTCCTGCGTTCTTTCAATATCTGGGTAGGTGATGTTTGTTTCACTTGCGAATGAAATCTAGAAATGCCCCGACAGACACTCGTTTGTGCTTTGTGCTACCTGCTCGTAAACATCTCTTTCCAAGGATTGAGTTTGTTCCTACCAACTGTCATCAACTCGTGTAAGTGCTTTGACCCAGTTCAGCGTTCATGCATACTGAATCCTGCCCAGTGGGAAATTCAGTGAGTGGCGACCTGCCGGGTGAGCAGTACTAATCTGATCCTTACAGTCCAACAGCCGTGGTCCAAGCCCAGTTACGCACAGTGCCTCCATTTGCCGTTGGCGCTGTCTGGGCGGTTTTGAATTGCTACATGAGTTTCCGCCTCAATAGCCGGTGGAGCGCGATTGTGACATCACAGGTATTCCAAGTAGCGGGATATGCAATCGCCATTTCCACAAGAAATCCCGAGGCTCGCTATGCAGCTTGTTTCTTTTGCCTTATCGGAGGCGTCTCCACTGGCCCTCTTGTATGCTGCATATTTTTTCCTTTTGTGTAGCTCGTGACTCACTGTGTTCTAGTTCTTGACATGGGGCACGGACAACGCCGCTCCTGATACGATGCGCGCTGTGGCTACCGCAACTATCCCTGGTATTGGTGCCCTGGGCTCTGTTATTGCGTGGGCTTTTGCATTCTTAATTCTCCCGGGCTTTCGAGATGGCTGATGAAACACCGCCTAGTGTTTGGACGTATCTTCCATCAGATGCACCCAATTATCGCAAGGGAAATACCCTGAATATGGTGGCAGGCGTTGTGATCATTGTGATCACTTTAATTGGCACACTGTATTTGCGCCATGAGAATGCCAAACGGGATCGTGGAGAGAGGGACTATCGGGTGTCCGGAAAGGCCGAGGAGGACACTCGGAACTTGGGTTATAGGCATCCCAACTTCCGCTACCAGTTGTGAAGTTTTATTGTGTTATTCAGCTGTACATGTAGCAACCACCGCTTCGATGGTAATATTTTATACGTGAAATAGCCGAAACGTCCGGAAGGCTCAACTTTCCTTTTGAAATGTGTTTATTCTACCCTGAACGTAGCACTTCCTACCCCCGACTGGCTTTCACAATCCACTTTTCTAGCAACTTAGCTATTTCCACACCATTCTTCTCCATGAACATCATGTGGCCATTCCCATGTATCCCTACATCTTCCAACCTGAGGTGCTTCTACCCCGACACCTGCTTGCTTAAGATAGTTGACTGTACAACCATCATACACTGCATTAAATCCAGACTCGGACGTCACCACGAGATTCGGCATCTTCATCCAAGTTAACGAGTTTCCGTGCAGGAGACGCCTGTTCGAAGCAGGTGAAGAGAGTCGAATTGCTGACTAGGGCACGCTTAAGGTCTTCAGGCGAGGACAAGGGTGGATCGTATTCCACCGGCGTGTCAGTTATTCCAAACGGACGGGCGGGTATCGCAGGATCCAAGACGATAGCATTAATGAATGGCGGTCCAGCGGGCTCAATGGAAATAATAGATTTGACGAGATTTGGCCTGGAGTCTGCTAAAACCCAGCCCAGAGGGCCGCCCTGAGAGTGAGTAATGAGATTAACAGGCTCGAGGATAGTTCAGCATACGACCCGTGCTCAAGTGACTAACCACTTACGCCGGTTTGATCCAATAGAGCAGGTCCTGCTATTTTGATCCTTACCGACGTCTCTTCGCTGGAAACGAGACTTGGAACTGTCGAGGCATAGAAGCGGTCAAATACAGGGTCCCCCATGCTACCGTTTCCCGGCCACTGAGTGTGCAGCATAGCTTGTGGCCACAATTTGAATCGCTTTATTGCCGTAAAGAGTTGTTCGTCCCTAAGGGTAGTGTCGGTACTTTGGGGTCCATCCACGTCGATGTGGAAAGGTGATCTTCCGCGGACTGGCTGGTCAACGATGTACAGCTATCATGCGCTTGACTTTGAGCGAATGGATAAGTCATTGACAAAAGATTCCGACTCACCTCGTATCCTTTGCTAAGGAAGAAATCTGCCCATCCTGGGCGTCCATCAGGAGTGTTGAGGAAATTGGTAGCTGTCATCCCTGGCAAGACCTGTGTCAGGAGCGCACTTGACTTTATCGGTTCTCTCACCATGTCCGTGAATTATAAGTAAAGGAAGAGGCTGGGTAACATGCTGAGGTACTAGATGCTCAACATACATCGCTCCCTGCATGATGCTCGAGTCGCCCTGTGAAACATATGTTCCTCCGGTGTAAAAGTATGATCTTCGGTGGAGTGTTCCTTGAGGTGCCCTATTCTGCGCCCGAGCACCGGTCAACAAAAGGTAGAGTATAGTGGGAAGGAAGATCCTCATAGTTCCGGGCATATACAGAACCCCATGGCCTTCACCTTTAAAACACGTCCAATTGTTGACTGATTCTCATTGACGTAGAATTCTATCCCCCGAAGAGCAGGCCAGAAGCTTGATGACGTGAACATGTAAAGCAAATTCTGCTCCTCCGTGGCTCCGATTGTAGACGCGTTGGCTCACGAGGGCGCATGAATTAACAATAGTGATGCCCCATCCCAATAGTATAGCTGATATTAATAGCACAAACCTCCACTTGTCCCGAATTCAGAGTTCTGCGGATTCGAATTAATTCACCAAACCCTAATCCAAGCAACTGGTGAACCCATCTGCCGCCTTCCTTGCCACGGGGTTCAGGGGGAAAGCAAGTTCTAGGGGGAAGCAATGTCTGCTTCCTGACTTCCACGCCGTCAGTGATTGGTGTTCGTGGGTGCTCGTGGTGGTTGAGGCGATATTGGATCCGTTCGGGCACGTACTAGCCGTATGCTCGACTGGGTCCGCAAAATTAGGAACTCCGCATTTCCGTGCTAAATCGGATTGCACAGTGTTCGCGGGTTCCGCCTCGGTAAGTTGTGCGGGTTTGGCTCCTAAACGGTTTGGTTACTTTGATATAGCTGCTAGCTTTGAGGATAGTCATGGCAAGCATCACGTTCGTAGCAACTAGTCGGCAACCAGAGTGGATGTAAAAGAGTTCGGTATCCGAATAGTGCAGGGTCGATAGCTAGAGAGCAGGAATGTATCGGGCTGATGCGGGCCCTATGTTGAAGGGGAAAAAGGCAGAAACCGACCCACCACACGCTGCGGCTTAGATACATAGCCAATGAATACTTGGCTATGAATTTTTAGTGCAAGCATTTTTGTTTCTGAAGCCCTGAGTGAGGCCTCGAGGAGATCAATATGTGGCTTTGCACTCGCGCGTTTTACCACGGTCTCCTGAAGATCTCATACTAACCTTTGGGATGTTGAGAACTGCGATTACACTCCGGCTCTCTCCCTTTTCCACCTTTCTTTGTTATCCCTGCGCCCAGACGTTACGCCAACGTGCTCCCCGTGCTTTTAAACTTCGACCTCATGTGTTCATCCGACCGTTGCCTTTGCGGAGTCTCTCAACATCACAGCAAGCGATATTCTGGGGAGCAGATTCCTCCAAAGTCCCCAAGCAAGCTTGCAATCCGAGAGAACATCTACACAATACCCAACCTCCTCACTGTCTCACGCATTCTTGCATGCCCAGTTCTCGGTTGGTCGATCCTTGACGCCAATTATCACCTGGCTTCCGGGCTTCTCGTCTACGCGGGTCTAACTGACTTGGTCTGTCCCATGCCTCCACATTTCATTTATCACTCCTTGACCAAGGTTTATGCTTGGCTCATTTTCTCTCCTCTCCCCTGGTGACGGTCCTCTTGCATAGATCGACGGGTATCTTGCGCGTAGGTTCAAGATGAGCTCAGTGCTTGGCACAATTCTAGATCCTGCCGCGGACAAGATACTCATGACGACTTTGACTATCACTTTGGCAATGCAAGGTTTGCTGCCTAGTGCGTAACTCCAAGCGCTTTCGCAACGAGACCGACCCTCCTTTTAACTGGTATTTGATAGCCCCGCTCGCCGCCATTATCCTAGGCCGAGATGTCCTTCTGAGTCTATCGGCATTCTATATCCGATATACCTCCCTACCACATCCCGTAGGTTTTTATTCATCGCCTGTTGCTTAACCATAAAAAAAAACATGACTTTTTGTTTATCTCAGAAAACCTTCAAACGATACTGGGACTTTTCAATACCTTCTGCAGAAGTTCATCCAACATATATCAGCAAGGTATGCATCCCGTCACCGGGTGGTTACTGACAATTTCACTGCTCACCTTCCGGTCATAGGTTAACACCGCGCTGCAACTGCTACTCATGGGCATGACGACCGTTCACCCTCTCTTACCACTTGACGTCGGAGTAGCGCTGCAAGGACTTCAGTACGTTGTGCTCTGTCCCGGTGCGATAGGTTCTCACTTCTCTTATTTCAATAGATGGACCGTCGCAACGACAACTATTTGGAGTGGGTTATCCTATATTTTCTCAAAGGACGCAGTCCGTATAGTCTCAGAGCGACAAAAACTCAAGCCGTGATACGCAGTCATACGTTGGCCTCTCCGCTGTCATCCGAGCAGAATAGAGTCTGGCTTGCATTACTCTGGCGTATTATTTAAAGACTTGATTAATTATACACCACAATACATATTTGATGATAGCCAACGGCATCGTGCGCAGTGCACAGATCTAGAGCAAGATGATCGGAGCGAACCTCAAACCCTAAAGAGAATAAATAAATCGACGTATCAAGTATTAACAAGCGGCGGTTCCGCGTCGGCGGCGCACGTCTTCTAACGCTGCGGCCACTGCTTGCTTGGATGCGCTCTGTTCTCTCCAAGAGTCGCTTGCTCGCCTGTATTTAGTGTGAAATCGGGTTATTAAACGAGTATGAAAGGCCCGGCTCAGCTCACCTGACTCTCGAGAGAAAGATGACGAGGAAACCAACGGATTTGAATTTATTCCGTCTCCGTGGTTTCGAGGGAGTTATGGGATAACCAACTCGAGAAATAGAAACGAGTATTTTTTGTTCGCTGGGTCGACAAAGCTCTGAGTTAAAATGGGATGTTCCACTGCGGACTCACGGACCTCTTTTCTAGCTGTGATAACAGCACCAAGAGATATTGCTTCTGGTATCCCAGGTCGTTGCGGAAGGATGCTTCTCTTGTAAACTTAGCCTTGAGATATCGTATCTGGATGATCAGGCCTTTGCATTCCTTGTTGTGCCGCGACTTAAGTGTGGATAACTGACGGTCATCACTACAGAATCTGTGAGTCCTCATGTGTTCCTCTGGCAGGGTGCGGTACTTACGCAGCGCATACATGATTCCTCGCTTCCTCCCCTACTTTCAAGGCCTGCTCCTTCCGCTTCTCAAGCTCTTCCGTCACCAACTTCAGCTGCGCCTGGGTCTGCTTCTTTGACCTCTCCAATCTTGTGATCTCACCCTTATACCTCGCCTCCACCTTCCCCTTCTCCAATCTGAGCGTCTTCAGATCACGTCCGAAAGTCTCGGCATCCTTTCGCACGCGTCTGAGATCGGCTTCGAGCATGGAAATCGTCTTAGCTACGTCGTTCTTCTCTGCCATGATCCGATCCTTCTCCTCTTCGACTTGCTGCACCCTTGTATTTCGGCTCTCCAATGCCTGTTTGAGATCTTCAATCTCAAGTAGATGGATGTCGAGCCGATGCTGTCGTTGTTCATGAGAACTCGAGAATACTGCGTACTCTTTTCTAAGCCGATCCGCGTGCTATGACACAATTGGTAGAATCAGAGTAGGGTCCTTCTGTCCACGAAGTTCAATTAACATACCTCAGAGGCATCAATATATCGTTGTTGAAGGTCCTTGAAATCGTTGGAAAGAGAAGATCGCTCTTGCCGCAAGTTTTCAATAGTCCTTTGGTTCTCAGCAACCTTTTTCTCGAGCAAACGAGCCCTTTGCTCGACTGTAACATTTTCTCGAAGCTCCCTCTCAAGCTGGTTGTTCTCCTGCTTGAACTTATGAAGCTGATGTTTGACGTCCTCCATATCCTGTGAACCATCAATTATCGCCCACACATAAGGGGATGCAATTACTCACAGCTTCGGTTCTCTTCAGCTGGTTCAACAGCTCATCCCGACCTCGCTGCATGTGATTCTGCTGGGTTGCCAGCCCTCTTAAGCGAGAGCGCTCAGATTTCAGCTCCTCTTCCAGTTCCTGAATCACCTTTCGAGCATGTTCCAGCTCCTGGTGCGCTGTCGGTTTGATGTCAACCACATGGCAAAATTCGTACTCACGTTCTCAGCGGTCATCCGTCTCTTCTCACCATTCCTCTCAGTCTCTGCCAAGCGCTTAGCCTCTTCTTTCACTTGGGCATTCAAGCGATTAGCAGCGTCCTGAAGAACCGCCTTCTCGCTAACGAGTTGCCGCCTCTCCTCCCTCCATTGTTTCTTCAAATTTGCGAGTTCTTCATTCACAGCTTGCAGGTTCCGATGCAGAACTTCCGTGGTTCTAGTTGGGGGTGTGGGTGGTTCCGATGGCAGACGATCTTTGGAGGCGTCGAGGAAGCTAGGGGGACAGTCATATCAGCAAAAAAGTGGCGGATAAAAAGGAAGCTTGGTACCTCTCTTCCTCAAGCATGACTTGACGAATGTTAACTTTTGCCTGGCACTTCTGACACCGCATTCGTTCTAATCGTCGGCTCCTCCGTTCCTCTGTTCGCCCAAGTCTCGCCATTTCATCTTCCAGCGAAAATATTTTGGCATGCGCATCTTCGAGTTTTTGGGTTAGCCCGACGGTACCAAGTCCAGCGTCCTCGAGTTTGTCAATTTTGTCATCGATGCTCTCGTTGGCGTCATCAAGTTCCCGTTGCAGACGATTAATTTCTGCAATCAAGGGAGCAACTGAGGGATCGCTCGCTGTGCCGTTTAACCATGACAACTTGGCTGAGTAGTCAGTCTGGAGTGGCCCGCATGGAATATTAAATAAATGCTCACTTCGCGCAAGGGACCGCCGGGAGTGCGAGGAGCTCGAATTGACATCGATAGGACATGTCGATGGATAGGTGAGATGCCGCTCGCATTGACGATTTTATGGGGGGTCGTGACCTCGTTCATGGTATGCCTCAATGCCTTGTTCCTTTCTAGTAGTTCCTCCTTTTCCCTCTCCAACATCTCGATTTTTGTATCCTTCGCCATACCTATAGCCTTCCGAGCAGGGGACTGAGCTACTAACGCGTTAAGACGAGCAATTTCCCTGTGCGCTTCATCCAACTCGGTTTCAAGAGCTTCAAGCTCCGTGTCACTCGGGCCAGTAGAATTCATACATCGTGAGGCGTTCTGGGACATGATCCGTTGTTGTTCGCGCTCGAGAGCCGCAAGCTCAGATCTAAGGCTAATGAGGGCTTCTCCATCATCTAACATCTTCTTCTCGGCCTCCTCCAACGCCTCTTCCATCTGAATGTTGACTTCCCTTGCTTTGGCAGCTTCTTCTTCGAGCTGAGAAATCCGCTCTCTGGCCTCCATCTCGTTAACCTCGAGTTTCTTAATCATGTTCTGAGCATCGGCGATCTCGCTCTCCAAGGTTTCAAGGTGTTCGGCTGCGGCTTCAGCACTCTCCATGAGTTCTTCGATATGGGCCTCCGCATCGCGGAGATGTTCGTCTGAGGCCCGGAGATGCGCCGCCAGTTTTTCCGCTCGATCCCGTTCCTCACCAACCTCGTCGGCTTTGGAGTTAAAATCCTCTTCGAGGCTTGAGAGTGCCTCTTGGTCCTGCTTACGCTTAGTCTCGAGCTCGTCGATGCGCATGTGAGCCTCCAGCACCTCATGTTCCAGCTCGTGTATCTGCGTCTTCGCCCCCTTCAGGTGGCTCATCGTTTGGGCCAGCCGTTCGTTCGCTTCGTTCAAAGCTCCACCCAAATCTTCGCCACTCTCAAGGGCTCCCTCCGCCTTCTCTGCACGGTCAATAGCGAGGTCCCTTTCAGCCCGCAAACCCTCAATTTCCTTGCCCAATTCCTTCAGCTGCTCCTCAGAGCCCGCAGCAGTTTCTTGAGCCCTTTTCTCTGTTGCCTCCAGCTTCTCCTCCAACTGTGCCACGAGCTCTGAAACACCCGCCTCAACTTCCGCCATCCTCTCCTTCCACCTCTCTTTATCTCGTTCGCGCTCGTGCTTCTCTTCCTCCAATGCACTTTCAGTCTCTTCCCTGTCAGCCATGCACTGCATGACCTCCTCCCTGAGCGATCCAATCATTTCCTCCAGCTCTGCCTTTTCTTCCAGCCATCGTTCTGCTGCAGGGTCTTCTGCCACGTCATTCAGCACCGTCCCCGCACTCAATCGTCGATTTGCAGCATTCCCCGCACTAAGCCGTCGGTTCGAAGCCGGTGCAGACGAAGGTTCTTCATGTTTCCGTTCCTCGAGATCTCTCATCCGTTCCAACAGTGCCTCGTTCTCCTCCTGCAGTCTTCTGTTCAAAGTATGCAAGTAGTTGTTGAGCTTTCCAGTATTGAATCGCCCTACGCCGTGCCCAGCAGCGCTTGCGCCAAAACCCATCGCAGGGTCAAAGGACGTATTGGCGCGAGGGCGAGTTGTCAGGTCTTGGGACGAAGTGGTGGATATCATAGAGGCACGATCGTCGCCATCATAAGCTACAGCAGACTCCGTGTCTGAACCACCTGGTGATAGAACATGCATCTGCGCTAACGGATGCGACGTCCGCCGACGCGGATGCATAGGTGGTCGAGGGGTGACACCAGCAAGGACAGTCCGCAGGCTGATGCTTTCAGCGGGCACAGATTCCTTAGAAGGGCCCGGAGTAGACTCTGCTATGCTAGCCATGCTCGGAGTAGCTAGATACCGAGGGTGAGGTGTTCCCACCTTGAGGCGTGGTCGAGCAGTCGAATTGATGACGGACAGAAGGAAGGAACGCCGACGCGTATGAGGCGTCATAAGGTCATCATAATCCCGTACGTGGCCGTCGCTCGAGACGGGTGTGCTGGGAATCTCATTCGGTGGTGAAGGGAGATTGAATCGGGCACGAGGACGAGGGAAGACAGAAGTCGGGCTAAACCCTAAGGATCCCGACGGGGAAGCAAGTTGTTCTCCGGAGTTGTATTTGTTGGAAGAATATGGAGTAGGTCCACCATCAGATGAGAATGTTGGTTCAGGCTCTTCGACAGAGGCACCCGACTCCTTTAGACCCTCTGCTGCGGCAGCCGATTCCATTTCCGCATTCTCCCTCACAGGGGAAGAAGCATGGACATCCGTGATATCCATAGAATCAACACTCGTCATGTTGCCCGCATCATGTTCTGAATTAACACTCTCGTTTGCCGCGGACTCGTTCCTATACATTGGAGATCCAGTTGTCGAATGGGGCAACGGTATGCGCGTTGCTGAGACTGGAGAGGAAGAATGAGGGCGTGGGGGTGGAATTGAGCGACTACTACTTGGTGTTGAGTTGGTAGGGGAAGATGTCTGCGAGGACAAAGTGCGGGTTAATGAAGGGGTGCGTGTCCGGGCGGTGATTTTGCGCATGGCTACGTTCTGAAACTTGTTGAATGGGGACGACTGGAAAAAAATATATCAATAACCTCAGTGGTATTGTTACTTTTTGATGATGCGCACCTTGGGTTCCGATCTTAGGCTGATAGAGTAGTCATAGTTCTTCTTGGGAGTCCCATCTTCTTCAAAGGCACCCGCGACAAAAGGCGGCGAGTTTGAGCGGCTCACGGATTGGAGCGCATCTGTGATTGAGACCTCGTCCTCATCCTCTGGCGGCGGTAAGTAGACGTCAGGAACACTCGACTTGCTTTCTTCATGGATGTCCGAATGTTCCGAGTCTGAATGACCTGCAACTGCACTGGGAACCTTAACCCGTGGAAGGGATAGCATCTTGGTTGTGCCGAAACCATCACGCTGGCTGTTTTGCGATCCAGGACTACGAGATGCAGCAATACCAAAGGAGGACTTGCGTGAACCCACGGAATCCATAAAGCGGACTGTAGTGTTTGTGTTTGAGAAGGCACGGATGGTAGTCGCATACTGGGAAGTCGCAGGTGTCAATTGTTTCGGGGAAGAGATGCTGTACAGGTCATCGTCGCCATCTGTATGCTCTTCGCTGTCTTGTAGTAGCACTCGGCTTGTCAATGGCTCGCCATCCGATGAGTCTTCGAAAGCCGGAACAGATGGAAGAGAAGGCATGTCCTGGTCTTCTACTGCCTCTATACGCCGCCAGATTCTTGAGGGTGTCTCCAGCATCGCAGCCATGGGGGTTGGATTGAGCAAGTGCCAGAGCCCCTCACAACAGGGAATTGAACAGTTAATCGAGCCCTCGCGTAAGCTCACGTGACCGCGATTCTCCAAGCTTCAAGCTTCAAGTCCCACTCACAGCGCCTCAATGACTCCGCAGATGCCATCGAGTGGTCAACATAACCAAAATATGCTCGTTCTAGTAACACGACAATCGCTTCCTGTTTGTCGCTCATCGGGCTCCGCCGAATGTCATGACATTCGAAATTCTAAGCCTTCACTAATAGTCAAGGCACTAGCTAAGTGCGATCAAATCAGCTTTCTAAAAAGCATACCCCCAGGCCAAGGCTCACTAAATTTTTGCTTGGTCTATGAATACCTTCATACACAGCTTCTACTAAAAATACGCAATAGCCTCCTGAGTCGGGCGGGCTCCGGGAGGGTGGATAAAGACGATTGCTATAAGTCGTTGGGAAGCCACCGCCTGTTGTAGCCGTAATTGAAACATGACCAATTTCCCGTACGAGCTTCAGAGCAGTGGTCGCATCGAATGTAATCTACAAACTGGAAGCTTCCTCCACCATTTGGGGGCCGAATAGCTCAAAAGGACCAAACCAACTACTGGCGGATCTGGGCGGAGTTCAGGCGCAGAAGAATTCCCACTTGAACACAGGGAACAAGATTGGTAGCGACCGTTCATGTTGCACCGTTCGGATCCTGACACTCTTATTCTCCCTATTTAATAGGATGCAATGTCCCGGAACCCGGGAGGGGTTATCGCAGACCACGTACGAAATGCCATTGAATCACATATGTGCACCTTGAGTTCGGGGCTCGGAGTGCCCGGACAAGACAGGGGTTGAAGATCCGGTAGAATGCTGGTAAGTAGTTTTTATTTATGACATCATATCACCACCCCTATTCGGCGCTATGGTTGCTGGGTCCATAATGGAAGACTTGCGCAGGACTGAAAGGGGTAAGTTTCCACGGAACTTGTTGCATTTCTTAACAAGTCAGCCTGCTTGTGGCTGAGCCCACGCCTCGACGAGGATCAAGTAAAAGAGTTTTTCTACCCAACAATCTCGCGTTTGCCAACTTCGATGGTCATTTCCTTGGTTAAGCTGCTGGCTGGTGCATACTCGATTCCTAGGTGACTGGGCCCGGCACGTTCATTGATGGGTCAACGTCTATTCTATTCGGTTCTAGACTAGTCACACTGGCAGGGCTCCCTGTTCTTGACAACAGCAACGAATATAGGCCGGAGGGTGACCGGCGGGCGGAATCCCAGGATTTCGTGAGATGAAGCATCGTGTCCTGAACAGTCCACGCCTGGTATGTATGCAGAATTGTTTGTGGACACAGGCGAGACGCCTGTACGCCACACAACACTCCTATGCACCTCCTATGGACTACTTGAAGTCTGCAACGGAGCTATTGATTAGAAATCGGGCGCCCAGTGAGTGCGAGCTTGAGTCCCCGTGACACAGAGCGGAGTGTTGCAACCTCGGCTGAGTACCGCTGAGCCCCGAAGAGGAAACTATGCAGAAGGTCGGAACATGATCAACGTTGGGAGCGTGTGATGAAACTCGCTCGAAATTTCACCTGTAACATGTGTGATCCGTTGGGGCCGTTCCTTCGTAATTCAGTAAATACCTCCGAATTGACGTACGTATTCAAATTCCCCTTTCATGTTCGGAGAAGGCTTTCATACCTATGATTTCAAGGTTTGCTGTAGGGCGACGGGTCTCCCTCTACATCATTCAGCACTGCTCCTGCACTCAGTCATCGGCTCACAGAATTACCCACAGTAAGCCGTCGATTCGAAGCCGATGCGAAGCTTCCTTCCCGTTTCGGGTCCCTTGTACAGACCTGGTGTACTTAGAGCCCAGGCGTATGTGACCAGTCGGATTTCTATACCGCGGCAAGCAAGCCAGTGTTACACCGTAGTCTGGGGTACGGGGCCCTGTAAGGCAGCAGTGGCGTGACTATGCAAAAGGCCAGATAGTCGCAGCGAGCGCGTGCTGAACTCTCTACATATTATTTGCCCCGCAGCTTATGTGAATACCTAAAATTCAAGCTTCAAGCCGATCGTGGGCTTGACACGTTTCGATCTCCTCTCCCACAATATCACGGCTTATTCCGTCCGCTGGCTAACGTGGCCTGGCCATCCTGGATGTTTGTTGTGCCTTAGGCGTGCAGAGCAAGCTTTCGGGCTGTTCTGATGCTGAGGGAAGATATCATGTTGAGAACAAAGCACGACTCAGTCTATCGCATCCAACACGAACACATCATAATTCATAATTGGCATAGTTCAACCAACGGACAAACAAATACAACGGCCCGCGGAGTTAGAGGACGGCGCCAAGGAGATTTAAGAAACCGAGTATGGTGCATACTTCCAGTATCTGAGCCACGCTCAAGAGTTAGCTTAGCCTCCTGAGTTAACCTGGAGTAGACTTACCCTGCGTGTCTTCTCGCAAAAACGTATGGAATAACGACCTTGCGGAGGACCCACGGCATGGGGGGCCAGTCCTTGAACTCCGGTGGCGTGTGACTAAGAATATGTTAGAATAAAGTCGAAGCAGTATGAAACTATTCGTGAACGCACGCTCTCATATAAGGCACCAAAACGAACGGATCCCCATGCGATTGGGCATATTTATCAAGCCTGTGATTGAGGTCCTTCAGCTCGGCGTCACCAAAACCAGCCTGTTTTAGTTCTGAGGATTTGATGTGTTCAACCTCGGCATCCAAATGCTGGAACTACGCTGGATATCAGTACCCTGACCGCAGCGGGCCGTCGTACGCTATGTATAATGCTCACCAAAGAGTCTTTCATTTGTACAAATTGTTCCTTGACTTGTTCAGGGTTGAACTTGGACGGGTCGGCCTTGGCTTCCAAGAGAATCGCTTCTAGGTCAGAGATTCCCTTGTGGATGATTTCATGAGCTTCCCTCTCTGGACCAAAGTCCATTCTCTCGTTCAGAAAGGGAAATAATATCTCTTCCTGAGACCAAACAATGAGGAATGTGGCATACTTGGGAACCAACGAGTTCCTACCTCAGTGTCGTGGTGAAGAACGACCGAGGTGGCCCATGCTTGGCAGTAGCCGAGGAAGTTGGGTAAATCATTTTCAAGTGAACCGTTTTCTTGTTCTAGTTTCTTGATGATATTGTTGTAGCCAAGTTTGAAGGTGTAGTGAGCTGGAAGTGGTCGTGAGTAATTTGGTGGCCATGGAGTGACAGGAAAATTCCACTGCTCACCTCGAATCATGTTGTAATGAAGTTGTTCAAATGGGTCGGTCGGGAATGGCATGATGATTGTGATCACACTTGGGGCTTATCGAGACCGGTATTCTGTGCAGGGGACACAAAGGGTTCTTGGAATGAGGCAGCGCTTTTGAACACTCGGGGTCCAGCCGAGATGCTAATAAATGAACGAGGAACAATAGAAAATCTTCCAAACATTCCACCAAATTTAATCAACAGACGGCCATCGATCACCCATACCCATCTGATCATAATATGTAGCCGACTCAGATTAGTAAGTTGATCACAGCAGTGATGGGCGAGCTACTAGCGAGCTGTAGCCCGTCGATAACCACTGATCTAGCCAGCTGGCTTGATAGCTAGCTAAAGTGCCAGTAGCAATGGCTAAGGCTTCTGTATCTGACGTAAGCCTTGAGTGTACAAACGATTCCCCTCCCTCTGCAGTGTACCGGTCCCAATTGGTCCCAGGTTATGCATCCCTCGGCTGATGTGACAAGCAGAACGGGGATAGCATATAGGTATATAGTCACGGCGAAAAACTCAACTTTTTGTGAGACAAGAAATGTTACGCTCATTCTCCCTGAATGGCTTTTACTTTCTCCGTGGTTGCAGGAGTCTACTGTTAGCTGGTCACGTATTCAGCGGCCTTTGATGGTACGAAACAAACTTTGTTGTCAGGTATCACCGACGAGTTGATAATCAAATTGTTCTTACAATCAGGGATGAGATATCGCAGTCAGTAGTATGTATGCAGAAGTTAATAGAAGTAAGGTTTCATACCTACGGTCTGTAACCCATATACTTCCTAATTACCCATATTCACCATCACCATGATCGTTACATGTCAGTTATCGAGACGGATACAGGTACATTTGCTTGCTTGCCCAGCTATAAGAAACCAGCTGCGTCACGTCGTACTCAACAGCTCCAGTTACTTGTAACTGGTAGTATAAGTCTGGGATATCGTAAACCCCGCAAGTACCCTCGGCCTGGGATTCGCCGTTTCTTTTATATTAAGCCCAAAGCACACTTCCGGAGCCCAAAGGTCCTATAACTATTAACAACTGACAGGGGCACACGACTACCCGTCAATTATCACCAAGCCCCGCGGGAACACCAATCGGCCGATTCCTGCCAAGATAAAAGCCAGTTATAGTAAAAAGTTCACGAACGTTCGAATGTTCAAGAGCGTGCCGAGAATATCTCTCCTAACGTTTGATGAATGCGAGGAGCAGTACACCAACTGAGGATAGCTCTCCTGGTCGCGTGACGGCCGCCTAAACAGCGGCTGTAACTTAACTTAACTTGTCGCGGGAATCGATTTAGTCGGATTAATCAGCAGGGTGAGAGTATCTAGGACAGGCGGTTGGCACGGGTTCCACGGGGACGCCACAAGGTGATTTGAACCCTGTCTGGAGATATGGGTTCTGGAGTTGTTTTGAGTTGTTATGAGGTGGTGCGATCTGCGGGGAATTCTCGGCGAGCAAATTTTTGTGGGGCAGCGGCCAGTAGTGGGCTACATAGGTGGCGAGGCTGCCCTTGCCAACCCGGCAGGTTGAATCGGGCGATCATTACTGAGAATTTGAAATGTGTTGGGGAGGATACCGAGTGTAAGTAATCTCAGAAATGCATCACGGAAACCACTCGCGTGGCCCCTGGAGCGGGTCCTCGAACTTGCCAAGAGGTGTTCCGATGGTCATCATCTGGTTCCTGACCAAAGCAAGGTCAACGCCGGATCTTCCCCTGCACTAGACGATAAAAATAGACCACCAGGTTCAAGATTGCTGCGGACTGATGCTGGGGTACTTATTACACGGAAACGAGTCAACAAGCGTGATTCTGCAACAGTAGCACGGGTGGCGAGAAAGTTCCAAAGGACAGTCTTCTCAGGTTTTCGAGCTTGTGGGACCGTCGGCACCATGTACTTGTATACTCGTGTTCAACAGACTGCACAGGCTGATTGTTTTCGTGTGGGTCTCTGGATGGCGGGCCCGACCAGCACGTATCTACATCGTGCTGGAGAGATATGGTTGGTTGCATTGGTCTTCGAATGTTCCAATGGATCATAAAGGGGGTGTATGTTCTCACAACAACGATGAGTTACAGTCAGGTGGTGCGTTCCAGTGGTTCGCTTAGATGCCGTCGAGAATAAATAGCCGCCAGTTCATCGTGGGCATCGCCGGCGAGTCATCTCTATTATTTCAGCGTAGATGGTGGCGGATAGATGTGTCTACGTCGTGGCATGCGGGATTGAGGTGTCCAGATGTCCACGCTCGGCGATACTCGTGGGTGGGCGTGGGGAGGTTCGACGTGGGACTTGTGGACTGGGAGGTGTCGAGGCGTTGAAACACTTGGGCGACCTTGTGGTGGCACGCCTTTCTGCTATATTTCTGGAACGGCTTAAGGGGTATGGTGTCGGTACGATTTCCATGACTCCAAGCCCCGGCCGGAATGAATTTGGGTCATGACTGCAGAGTTCTTGCTGTGTTCAACGTTTCTCTTCGACGTGGAATGAAGTGATTGCGGACCGTTTCTGGTGTGTCAAGGGTTCTAGTGGAGTTTCCAAGTCAAGTGCAATGATCTTTCCACCTCCGCACCTCATGATCCCAAATGAGCTGTACGCCCTACTCTTGCTCCCGACTTTAATGTTTGTGAGGCCCTTCTAACAGGCTCAAAGGAGACGCGTTGGGGCAGCAGGTGAACTTTACTTCTGACAGTAGTGGACTGCTACTTGATGCCTCAGACGACCCGAGCGGCAAGTTCACGATGTGGAACTCTGCTGTCCGTTGTCGCACAGGTGCAACCGCGGGAAATGATGTGGCCTTTTGCTTCGCGGGAATATTCAGGGTCTGGTTGTACATAGCGCCGTTGGAGAAGCCGGGGAGTTGCCTGGAGTAGCCCTGCGGGGGTTGGTCCGTCCGCCAGAACGCCCTGGTTATTGACATCATGTCCCCTTGAGGCAGATTTGCGGCCGGACCATAAGAACGAGTGATCTTCGGGGTGAGCTGGGTGTGCTCGACGCAAACAGTAGTGGATGTTCATATTAACTGCGGGAATAATAAGAATGTAAAACTACAACCCTGTCCATCCTCGGAGCAGGTGATTTTATTCTTTGTGGGCGGAAGCGCCGGATTGCGGGCCGAGGTACGTGCAGGGGAGATCCGGGGATTTGTTGGATTCCATTCCGCCTTTTCTACTTATCCTCTCACTTGCTCTCTCTCTCCCCATCCATGGCAAACTACCTCCCCGTCCTCCTCATATCCGTCAACACAAGCAACATTCCAGATGATAATGCACTCACAACTATTCCCTGTGGTCAGGTCGACTATCTCTCTCATGACTGGCAAGAAGAGGATGTCTGGCGCTCCTGGAGAAATATGACACGCCAGAAAAACGAAATCACAAATGGTATTCGCCTCGAGAACGCCAGCTGGCGTACCTGGTGGAAGCAACGCAACAAACTCAAGACCATCTCCCCAGAGACTCTCAACTGGTCAGTATCAACTTCCCTTCCAGGCACAGATGCTCACGAGCAGCCCTCAGGCTGAAGGACTCTGATGTCACCTGGCTCTATGGCCCCCTCCATACAGCCGTCGACTGGACACCACCACCAAAGCCAAGTCCAGTTCCAGACTCGGTCGACGCTGCCACTCCAGCTTCTACCCACGACCGTCTTGATCTCCACTCTGCCTCCCCGACAGCCTCGCGCCATTCCCAACCACTACGCACGAAACCCATCCTCAAGCACCGCAGCATCAGCGAACTCCTCACATCTGACCTCCTCTCCCCCATCTTCAGTCCCCACGAGTCCGAGGACGAGGCGAGCCGACAATCCCACTCATTCCCCTTCGCTGCCTCCGACACCTCTTCCAGTTCTAATCCCACTACAGGACAGAAACGACCCCCTCTCATACATACGAAAAGCGATACTCATATCACGCGGTTGGGTACCTCTCAAACCTTCCGCAGGAATTCACCACCGCGTGTCCAGCCCCATGTCATCACCAAGCTGCCCTCACATCAATCATCATCAACCGTACGCGCCTCAGGCGCAGTGCGGAGTTCAGTTTCACAAGATTCTGCTTCTAGCGCGAGTGGAAGCAGCGAGCGCACAAAGAAGAAGCATATTAGTTTCAACACATTCGTGGAGCAATGTATCGCTATCGAGAAGCCCAAATCTAGCAGAGCACCAAGAAGGGCCGACGGATTCAGACCTGGTAATCATGTGGCACATGATGGCGAAGTGTATGGTGGCAGTGATGAAGAGGTTGAGGATGAGCCCTGGAACGGTGGATGGGATGATGACGATGGGTATGGATAACGACTATCTTAATGATATCTCCTCACAATATTCCCTGTCTAGCTACGAGGAGGATCGAGAGGATAACTTCCTGGACGAAGATGATCCACTTTGGCTCGCTGCCCATGGCGGTGCTCATTCTCGGCGCCGGCACTTGAACGGAAGCGCAATCCATAGCGATTCCGATTCCGATGATGGAGCAATCGAGATCCGACCCTCTTCTTATCGGCATTCCAACTTGGCAATTCCCACTGCAAAGAAAAAGGCACCCCCTAGATCCCAATCGACTTCCTCATCCTCGTCGACCACAACCACATCAGCTTCTTCGTCGGTGCCGCCCCCTCGCCAGCGTCGCAAATCAGCTTCCGCAACAACACATATACCCCCTTCCCATCTCTTATCACATCCCTCGACTACTTCAGCATATCGCCCTCGTCCTGTCCATTCCTCTCCTTCCGACTCACAATACCGTGATCATGTTACTATCGCACCCATCCCCCCCACCCTTCTCAAGACCACTGGAGCATGGGAGGAAGGATTCGGCGATGAAGATGGACCTAGTGATGATGGGTTATGGGACTTCACGGCCCCTAAACATGGTGTTGATGGGCAGTCTGGCAATATTAGCGGGAAACGAAACAGGAAAAGCGTTGGTGGGTGTCAACAAGAAGACCACAGCTCTGAAGGTACACCCGTCGAACTGGTGTACGTGCCGCCATTTGGAAGCGTCTATGGATATGGCAGGGGAGGTCACTGGCATGATCGCGGGGAAGAAGGGGATGAAGGGGAGATTGAGGAACTGGATGAAGTGGAAACACAGGTAATGGCGCCTGCAAATGACCAGGACCAGGACCAGACACCTAAGGGGACTTCATCTGTTTGGAGACACTTCCAGCAACACACAACATCATCTTCGGCTCATGATGCAAAGCCTCGGACCAATGTCCCTATCGTTATTGTGGAGGATGACATGGACATTTCACACCCCACTGCGAAGGGGACAAATGAAGCCCTTCAACGCAGGAAGGGAGAAGTCGCTTCAGAATCACCGGGGCCCGTACCTATACCTGTACCGTCAAGAGGACCCCATCAACCCGAACACGGCAATGAGAGAGAGCGGGGGCGCAGTCTTTCTATCTCTCCCATTGGTACTAGTGTTACAAGGCCTCCTACATCCGCCCCCAGCGGCAATGACGATCTCCTCTCTGCAAGAGGCAGATCCCAAAGCTGTCAAGATCTTCCATCTTTCTATAATGCTACCACCGTCGCCTCCGCTCCGCAAGGGGAAGATCGGAGAGGCAGGCCCAGCATGCGCACATCTTGCAGTTCTACTTCATGGCGTGGCTTGAACCCGAGCCGAAGTAGCCAAAGCCACAGCGGCGGCAGGAGTGGTGGTAGCGGAAGTGCAAGTCCCAACAATGCGAGTGCGAGTACATCACCGATGGGTAGTTTATCGCCTGATGCAAGTGACAATCGGTTGGGAGGAATCGGGAGTGCATGTGCGAACGGAAGGTCAGGCGGAAGGGAGAGGGAGAGGGTTGGTTCGAGCTCTAGTGTGAACAATAAAGCAGCAGGAAGCAATGAGGAAAGGAGAGGGAGAGATCGCGGGAGGAGAGTCATCGGCTCAACACCCGTCCCCGGCCCCGGCCCAAACTCGAGTTTGGTTGCGGCCACAAGTCCTCCTGACGAAACAACGAGTCGGAGGAAGGACACTGGGAGGTCTAGTTTGAGCCCGCAGGAGGTTTTTGACGTGGATTCACAGGTGGGAGCCAAGGATGTGAAAGGGAAAGGCAAGGAATTGACCATGCAGCAGCTCCAGAAAGCCGCCACTAACACCAATGTCGCCAGTGATATTGGGTGTGCAACTATAGACATGAACGCGAGTATATGCTCAGTGTCTTCAGAGGGTTCGACCGCTACCATTATCCCCTCTCGCCCCGCAATCGCGTCTACACCTTCAATGAGCACCCCCGAGCATATCTCGTTTCCTATGGACGTACCCCTGATCCGTGATGACGTCTATCGTCAAAGGGAGTTCGAGTTGGAGCAGTGCGCGATGCAGGAAGCAGAGGGTAGGAGAAAGATCATGCCCACACCATCCAATTCGCCCACAATTCCCATGTCTAAGCCCCAGGCTGCCGACTCTAGGGATAACGGAACTGCAGCTGGAATGTCTGGGCATGCCCGGTCATCGTCCACGTCTTCTCAGACACTTCCATACCCACAGAACACTCCGCCTCCCAAGTTTAAGCTCAAATCTCCTCCACCCATTGTGCCCTCCCCATCCCTTCCAGCGTTTCCCAGCACTTCGCCGTCGCATGCACCAGGGGAAGTTGGTTCTCCTGTGGCTCTATCATCGGGGATGGATTTGGTTGATTGTAGAAACGCTTCAAGGTCATTGGAAAGAGCATCTTCGGGTTCCAGGGAACGCGGGTCTGCTGCCACCACTCCGACGCATAGAGAGCGAGAATGGGCGGAGGCACGGAGGGGGAGGTATGTTGGCGTTGATATGAGCGTTGATGTGGATGATACGGTGGAGGATCCGACGTCACCTACTATGGGCGGGCAACCTAGGGAGGAGACGATAATCAACAAAGCGGTTGAGATGGTTTCAAGTGCTGGGGCGTATTTGAGGTTGTGGCCGAACCCTGGTGGCACATAGATGCTATGGTTGCCGTTGCCCGTCATCATCTGGATTGTGATAAGATTGATACCTGCCATCTTCTGTTGGCTACGGATATACCTGTCTCTTTGGCTTCCGGTTCTTCTGTGTGGCTCTGATTTTTACCCCCCCTGTCCGATCCAGTCTTGTTTTCTGTGATCACTTTCGAATATCGGTGACTAAACTGCCTAGCACTTTTACCGTCTTGTTTCTCTGGATAGTTCCTCCTCTTGCTTAATACCATTCTAGTAATCTACTTGCATCCAACTCGACTGTTGTTTAATCTATGCACTTGGGGTGTAGGCATCTATGCACACCTGTCTCGATTGTTTTTAACTACCTGCCTATTCTTTATTACACTCAATACATTGCCAATCTTACCACGCTGATACTTCTGTGGAGCATCCTCAGTGCACACTAAAAAAGACACTGTCACCAGATACAGCAGAGCCGAGTAGTCGTACTGATTCCAGCGCAAAGTCGCCGGGGGGAACCTTTCGCCATCCGATCCCGGCAAGAAGCCTAGGTAACTTGGTAAATCGCCTTCGGATTCCACCCTCCACCCAACTTCCCACCCTCAACCGCTCTCCTACTCCACAGCTCCCTTAGGGGGGGAGGGCTTTTCTTACCAATTGAACGGTCATCTAGTTTGACCACCTGGTGGTTCTATGGTATTCTCTGGTTCTCCTGTTCCGGCGGCTCATTCGCATACACTGACATCATGCTCCTACTGGATTTCTTGTACTATTTATATCCAGACGTGGGGGTCCTTCGCTCGTGCTTCGTGAATCCATGAGCAACTAGTAACATGTCAAGTAATTTACCAAACTGTCGGTCAAGCTCCTTTACTTTCAGGAAACTCGAGCTGCTCTGGCAAATGAATGAACATATTTTATTTTTCGCACGTCTCTATTAAACCTTCACTCTAACGTGGCTTCATAACCTTTGTCGGCATTTGGATAGAAACCACTTATTTCTTCTCCTGTAAAATGACATGCAACAGTGGAAATGTCGCACAAACGTCTCAATAGACCTCGGCGGGGAGCAAGTATATAATACAATTCCTTGGTCCAATTTCTCATCTTAGAAACAAAAATCCAGTGAATAAAACTATCGAGCTGTCTTTCGTCCTGAGCTACATCATCCCCAGCTGTCTGTATCAATCGCAAGTGAGCTGGTGGGCTCAGAGCCAAGGGTCCGCTTCATTGCTACCGGTTGTCACTACCTCATCTGCCTCAATATTCACACTTTCTCATTCAAGTCCAAAGTGAGGAATCAGTTAATAGCTAGTGAATAAACAAGGTGTGAGTAAATTTCCTATTATTCGCACAACCGTAAATCAGATCGCCCCAAAAATACGGTAGCCCCAAAATAAACGGACGAAGGCCGTCGCGTGACGCTTTGAATTTGAAATACCCTCTCGTGTCTTCGGAGCCCTACGTTATGGTTTTGTCTCCTCTGACGAGATAGCTAGCGTAGAAAAGTGGCCCCCCAGATATCCCTAACAATGACGCTGTGTATCATCCTCCGAGCTGGTTGGTCGGTAGCGCCATGTTTGTATGCTGCCCGGCTGTATACACAACGCTTTCCCATACCGGGAGATTCTGATAAGAGAAGCAAAGGCACCGATTTGAAATTAGCTCCCAGGAGATACGGCACAATGGGATTTGTTGCCAGCTTAGGAGCTTGTAGGGTCGCCCTGTTCCGAGGCTATGTACTAGTTTTTGCTAGGTTCAGTTTGGTACTTTAAGGGTCCGAGCGTTCAGATAGGGTATCAAGAGACGACCTCAAGCTACATACAGAACGTGGGAATATACCAGCGGCGGAGACACGAATCGTGGGACACAATATCTTGAGACAACAGGCCTCTGCAGCTCCCTTCTGCCCAAACCTTTCTCCGCCTGGCCGTGATGCAAACATAGTAAGCGCGACATTCATAGCGCACACACATGACCCCTTTGCAGCATGTGGTATACCCGGCATTAGCTATTTTTATCTCTTGCCGCTAAGCCAGTCTCATCCTCACTTGCTGGTCAGTAATCATCGATCCTACGAGGGACGTTCAAACATACGACACTCGTGTTCCTCGCTTCTGGTTTTCCAGCCTTGTTGGCTTAATTAGAGCCTGGAAGGATTCACTGAACACCTCTCATTGTGGCGACTATCACCGGTGATGACGTCTGTGGGTAACCACTATCTCCTTGCATCAATGGCGAGCTATTAGTGTACTAAAGAAGCCCAAAATTCCCCTTGCCTGTGGAGATCTCATCCTGTTCGAGAGACAGCTCCTTCCTCAAGTTCTATCGTAGCAGAGCTTGAAAGGCTCACCAACACCGGAACTCCGTGAGGCACAGCACATCCAGTCAGGTGCGTTCCGTACCCAGCCGAAGCTGCCACCCCAGCGATTGCGCTCACGCTGATTAAGGTCATTTCTGAGCACTTCATAACGCGACGGGACGTTCCTGAAGCGGCTTCCTGCCTCCTCCCCCCCCCCCCCCCCCCATCAACTTTCTCGCACCATGAACACGGATAAGGTTTCGCCGCCGGCATCGACTCGTCAGTCCGAACAGGACCAGGAGAAAGAGGGTTCTTCTGAGACAGGCAATGTTACCAAGGTGCCTTTGTATAATCCTGATGTCGATGTCAGTGGGGTGGACGAGCGAAAGTTGATGAGGAAGATCGACTGGTGGTTGATCCCCTGGCTGTCTTTGTTATACCTCTTGAGTTTCCTGGATAGAACAAGTATTGGAAAGTAAGCTACCCCGATCGTCCCAACCGTCCAGAAGCTCATGCATTCTTGTAGCGCCAGGGTAATCCCTATTAATCATGCAGGGGAGATAAAGATGTACTCACTGAATCTCCGCTTAGTTATACCACATGCAGCAAGACCTACATATCGACGACAGGCAATACCTACTCACCTTGACGGTATGTCAAGACATCGAGACCACAATCCGAAATATGACTGATGCGGACCTGCAGATTTTCTTC
This sequence comes from Lepiota brunneoincarnata, assembly GCA_023014365.1. NCBI lineage: Eukaryota > Fungi > Basidiomycota > Agaricomycetes > Agaricales > Agaricaceae > Lepiota > Lepiota brunneoincarnata. The sequence goes on from JAEBUN010000003.1 coordinate 1,226,961, forward strand.
TTCAGTTATGCTATCTTTGAGGTCCCCTCCAATGTTTTCCTGAAGAGATTGCGACCTTCAATCTGGCTCTCGATCCTGATGCTCCTTTGGGGCATTATGATGGTAAGGATTATCATAGATGTGGGCATTGCTGGAAATTGAAGACCTATACGACAGACGGTTCAAGGTCTCGTGCATAATTTTGGGGGACTCATGGGTAGGTGCTCCGAGTCACTTCTTTCAATTTCATGAGAACCCGACTAAACAATTCGTTAGGCATGAGATGGATGTTGGGTATGATGGAGGCTGGCTTGTTCCCGGGTGTCAACTATTATCTCTCCTGGTGGGCTATGATATTGAGGAGTTGTAGTATTTTCAATGACATTCCCCTGTTTCCCAGCTGGTACAAGCGATCCGAGTTTGGAATTAGAGCAGCCCTGTTCTTTTCCGCTGCCACAGTATCGGGCGCTTTTGGTGGCTTGTTGGCGGTGTGTGCTTGTAGAATACTCCGCCTGGGAAAAAACAACAACTCACGCCCCTTGTTGCAGGCTGCGATCTCCAACATGGAAGGGGTTGGTGGAAAGCCTGCCTGGGCTTGGATATTCAGTTCGTGAACTGTGGTACAGCGCCGATGAGTTTCCACTGATGCTGGTGCGGTAGTTATCGAAGGGTTGGCTACAGTGATCGCTGGAGTCATTTCCTTCTGGGTCATCCAAGACTTCCCGGATACCGCGAAATTCCTTACCGAAGAGGAGAGAACTGTGGTCATTCGGCGCCTGCAAGGAGATGATCAGTTTAGTGCTGCTGGAGAGGATTTGCGATGGAAATATATTTTCCAGAGTTTGCTTGACTGGAAGACTTGGGTAGGAAGTGTGTGCCAAACAGGTATTCCCCTTCACTGGGAAAGCTAATTGCCTCCTTTTGTGAACCACAGTGATCGCGTACACAGGGTGCGACGCACCACTTTATGCCTTTGCCTTGTTCTTGCCAAGCATCATCAACCAGGTAAGATTTCTGATAATAATGTTGGCTCATATACTGAAGTCCAGTATTTTCTTCCTTAGCTCGGTAAGAGCTTTTGCTGGTCTCCTGATAAGAGTTATTCATATTGAATCTATTTAAATAGGCTTCAAGGCCACCCCTGCAAATCTCTTGACGGTTCCCGTCTACGTGTTTGCTTGTTTCATTACATGTTGTGTCGGATATTGTGCCGATAGGTACGGGCATCGCGGGTGGTTTAATCTGTCATTCCTCTGTCTAGGTGTGTTGATCGGTTGGGATCCATGTACTGTGAGCTTACAGTGGGGGCAGGGGCTGCCGGGTACATCATTCTTATTGCATCCCGCAATGCTGCTCTTTCATACTTTGCTGTGTACATGGCCACTTGGTGAGTGTCGGAAGCTTATTGCCCGTGTGAGGTGTTGAATGGGTTGTTCTGGTAGCGGCATCTATCCCGTCATTCGTAAGTTCTTGCACCGCACGTTTCTGCTCTGAGCTTTTAACACATCCCAAACCTGGCTCGCAACAGCTAACACTATGTGAGGTGCCCCACTCCGAATCCAATAATGACACTCACACTCATGATAAAGTGCTTGGGTATCAAATAATGTCGAGGGTTCCTATAAACGCAGCGTAACATTGGCCATGGTGATTAGCTTGTGCGTTGTCCTTCTAGAGGCTCAGTGTGTGCATTCTGACTGGGTCGTAGCGGGAATATCAATGGAGCAGTCAGTTCCAACGTTGTATGTCTTCATCCGCAATTATATCAGTAGCATTATTGTTGATGCCCGTGGTGGTGCATAGTATCGTGCACGAGACCAGCCGTGGTATCCTCTTGGTAAGTCGTCCTTTCCAGTTGGATTCCGGTTTGTATCTGACTCATTATCAGGTCATGGTAAGGCATCCACCATATTGCTTGTTAACCGGGCTGAAGACTCACGGAATCCATGAAGGCCTGGTGTTGATGTACATTGGCCTTGGACTTATCTCCAACTCGGTCATGCTGTACTTCCTTAAAAACGAGAACGCAAAACGCGAGAGGGGAGAGAGGGACGAGGTGATCGGCGAGGGGGTTGAAGGAGATGAGATCAAAGCTAAGAAAAATGGCCGGTTTGCGACAGTGTCGGATGCGAAGAGGGAGAAAGGGGATGCTTGGAGTGGGTATAGGTATACGCTTTAGCGAGCTTGTGTTGATTCCACGAATTATGTGGCAACATCATAGTGATGAAACTATCTACGAAGTTTTTTGTGAAACACATTTTGGCGAGTGAATATACATCATGGCACCAAGGAAATGGATTCTTCCATTGCCGGAGGACTTGTGGTTCGGCTTCTGAATGATGGCCGGATTATCCGGGGCTGCGTATCACTGCAGATGTGCATGTGGATACGAGTGGGTGAAATTGGTACGTCGACAGGGGAAATGAGTCTCGAGGTAAATCAATCAATCGCCCGCTCACTGCCACATTGCGAAGAAACCACTGGGTACGGGGCGGGAGATTCGGGAGGAAGGAATATCCGTGCCGATCGGTGTGACATCTTAACGGCGGGTTGCCACTTCCAAGTGCTCGAGATTGGCAGTATGAACGAAGCTAAGAAGTTGTGCGGGGAGAAGTGTACCCGGTGTAAGGGCTGATTGATATATGATAGTTTGAAGTTTCTCTCTCCAGTTGGCTGTGGCCCGGTTTCGAATTCCCTTTGGACCGGGCGCCACCCCTACCAAAGGTCCCGTAAGTGACTATTTATAGGAGTGCTGTCTTTGCATATAGCCGTTGAACGTTTGAACTTTGAATTGGTGATCTGATGCGAGATGGTCTTACTTATTCGTGGTAGGGAGCCTCAAGACTATTCGGTATGGGGGTATGTAGTGGAAACAGGAGCTGAAATGGGCCTTTGGATAATCCGGCGATGTTGACAGGAAAGCCTAAGTTTGTGCGGAAAGCGGTGAAATGTCGAGCACCGAGGCTTCGGTATTGAGGATCAATGCACATCCGGAAGGGATTCCAGCCTGGCTTGGCTCAATGTGACCATCGGGGGAATGGTTGCTTGGAGCGTAGCCAAGTAGTGCCCGGGCTAGTCCATGTTTGGCAGATATTAAATATTCTCAGCTGCGAGCTCCTCTTCAGCCGAATCGGGGGAAATGAGTGGTGGAAGCTTTACGTCCTGTGGGAGGGAAAAACTTTTGGTGGTCGGCAAAGAAAGTGCAGGTAGAGTAAGGGTCGGTGTAAAAATGGTCCGAAAGTCGAACCAGTTCAGAATCTGGCGCGGTTTTGCCTTTTCGGGAGGCAGAAAATGCGGTGGGAGGGACGAGCTGATCGCACTTTCTCAAACAGAATTGTTTGTATAGCCGCGTCCTCTTCGGTGGCAGTCCTCTTCTGGGCCATTGCTGGGACCCAAGGAAGGTTCAAAGAAGGAATAGATCTGGGAAGGGGGGCAGGGATGATCGGAGGATAGTCGTTACGCCCATATGTCCTAAATCGTACCACAATTATTTTGGGCTTGCTTTCAATTAACCGGTATTGCTACAACGTATATATAACCACAACGAAAAGCGTACACAACGATCATTCACCATTCCTCTCTCCTACCACTCTCTGCATTCAACTATGACTATCCCTCTTGCCACCTCCCCCCTTGGCCTCGAAATCCCCCGTCCCAAGGATGTTGGTATCCTCGGCATCGAGGTCTACTTCCCTCGTCGTGTAAGTGCTAGCTTTTGGCCCCGCGCACCCTTATGACTAACTGCCCGCCAATCCAGTGTATCTCCGAATCTGAGCTCGAGGACTTTGACGGTGTGTCGAAGGGTAAATACACGATTGGTCTGGGGCAGGAATACATGGCCTGGCCCGATGACCGCGAGGATATTAACTCTTTCGCTTTGAATGGTAAGGCTACACCACCTCGCGTACATCCCTTATCCCGAGCATCGTCTTTCAGCCGTTGCTGGCCTCCTCGAAAAGTACAATGTCGACCCAAAATCCATCGGTCGAATCGATGTCGGCACTGAAACTATCATCGACAAGTCAAAATCTGTCAAGACCACTCTCATGGACCTCTTTGCCGAGTCTGGCAACACAGATATCGAGGGTATTGACTCCAAGAATGCCTGCTACGGTTCCACTGCCGCTCTATTCAATGCTATCAACTGGGTCGAGTCGAGTTCTTGGGATGGTCGCAACGCTATTGTCGTTGCTGGTGATATCGCTGTCTATGCCGAGGGTGCCGCACGCCCTGCTGGCGGCGCTGGCGCGTGTGCTATTTTGATTGGGCCCAACGCTCCAGTTGTCTTTGAACGTGAGATGATTCATTGCTTCTGCACACAACTCATTCTGAATGTTAATTCTAGCCATTCATGGGAACTACATGGCCAATACCTATGACTTCTACAAACCCCAACTTTCCTCTGAATACCCGCAAGTCGATGGCCCCGTATCCGTTGTCACCTACATTGCCGCCCTGGATGCTGCCTACACGGCATTCAGGGATAAGCTCGCTAGACATGCCAAGCGTGTCGGCGGCAAAGCCGACTTTTCACTTGAGGATGTCGACTATGCCATCTTCCACAGTCCTTACGGCAAGCAGGCCGTCAAGGGCCACGCCCGTATGCTCTTCAACGATTTCCTTGCCAACCCGACCGCTCCCCAATTCGCCAACGTTCCCAACCCTGAGGGCTTCCTGAATGCTTCTCACGCGGAGTCTCTAAGGGACAAAAATGTCGAGAAAACTTTCATTACTGCCGCCAAGGCTAGCTTCGCTGAAAAGGTTGATCCCGCGATGGCCTGTTCACGTCGCTTGGGCAACATGTACACTGCGTCGTTGTATGGCTGCCTCGCTTCCCTGCTGGCAAATGTCGAGCCCTCGGCTATGAAGGGCAAGCGATTCAGTCTCTTCGCGTTCGGCAGTGGTTGTGCTGCTAGCTTCTTCACAGCTTGTGTGAAGGGTGATACCTCCGAGATCAGGGAGAAACTTGACCTTATGAACCGCCTGGCTCAGATGAAGGTCGTGCCACCCCAAGAGTTCGTTGACGCCCTTCATGTGAGTGTAAACTATTACAAACAATGGATGGTCTTGCTGACATGGCTTGTTTAGCTTCGGGAAAAGAACCACAACGCAGTTGATTACGTTCCAGAAGGCTCGGTCGACAATATCTGGCCAGGTGCATATTATCTTGAGAGTGTGGACTCGAAATACAGGAGAAAGTATGTTCGTGCGCCTCTTGCGTGATTCATTAGGGGTTTTGTGTTTTTAGTTGTTGCGGTACCTTTCGCTTTCGTAGATGTTGCATAGACTTACCCAAAGCCAAAAAAACAAACTGCATTATTTAGGTACTGCTGTAATTACCCGGCGGGGTTGTATTTATTTTTTTGCTTAATCATATCTTGATATCACATTGTTCCGAGTGAAGCGCGAATTGTTGGATAACTGAGTACCTCGGCCCAACGATAATGAGCCTGCAGGAGAAACGACATGCCAAGATTTCCACCAACCTGACGGGACTTGGGACGTTGGCTTGGTCCCATCCTTTCACACAACAGGTCGGAAACAATCTGTCTTGGAGCCGCCTATCACCTATCACTGACCCACTCTTCCAGGTCGATGTGATCTTTCCGTCCGAATGTACCGGACTGGAAGATAGTCTGTCCAAACTCAGCGCAAAGTATGCCAGAGGCAGGGTGAACCTGGCTAACATCTTCAATGCTGGCCCCACTTTTGTGTCCTTACCCCCACAGACCGGCTCTTCCTGGAGTGTAAAGCTAAAAAGGGATTCGGGAAAGTGAGTGGGTTGAAGTGGATAACGCTTAACAAGATGGCTGACAATCTCTTTTGTTTTTCCCTCGCATTCTTTTTTTTTTTTGGATCTTGTTTCTATGTATACAATCTCCTTGGGCAATGGCGCATCTTGACCCAGCTCGGGCGCAGCCTCAAGTCGTCCTTTGAGCTCGATTCTCGCTCTGAGCTGGAACAACGATGATCCATGGTGCATCGATACCCGCGGCACTTTGACTTTGTGTGTATGCAAAGAGACGTACGAGAGGATGGGTCTTGTGGGTAAAAAGCTACCATTCAAGCACCAAGCTGGGGAACGCTATGGTAGGTGGTCATACCTCCTCTCTCTTTCGACCTTTCCCCCCTATTCTCCAGAGTTTTGTTCCCTCGGCCCTTCGAACACAATGCTTAGATGCTTACCGCCCATTCAATTTCATCTCTCCTACCTCCGACCCGAGGGGCTCGTACTTCACTACCCAAACCTGAAGAGCACCAGCACTAATCCCGCTTTGACGACTTAGTGATATCAATCCCGCTATACGAAAACGCCAAATCTCCCACCATGCAGACTCGTTACCGGAACGCCCTGGAGTCATGGGACACAGGCTTCAATGGACCAAACCCAAATAGCGGTCCCAGCTTGGTGGGCGCATGGGACGTCGTTTATTGTTCTGTGGCAAAGAGTGGAGAGCAAGATGGTGAGTTTTTGGTTATCCTTGGAGGGGGGGCATCATGTCTTTCTCTTATCTTTTGTCTTCAAATGTATTTCTTTGCATTTCCCGCCCTGCTTTGCCGTTTTGGCGGAGAGGACCTGGGTGAATAGTGTGGACGTTGGACCATTGGACCTTTTTGGGTTAAATGATAGGACCTCATGGGGGGTGGTTTGGATTGGTTCGTGACCTCTTCCCCACTTTTTGATTTCTATGCATTGAGTTGTGTTATGGAGGATGTGGTGACTGTCCTTTCGGTCTTGCCGTTGGCCCCTTTTTGTTTTTGACACCTTACTAACGTCATGTAGACTGCTTGGATGAGTGGACAGCGCTGGTGCCAGTCTCGACCGCGATTGTGAAGCATGTCACCTGCGAGAAACGGTATCTTCAAGATGTCTGGGTTCCTAACCCGTCTACTGTACCGCCTCGCCCGCCTAATTGCCAGAAAGAGGAACTGGAAGATTGGAATCATGACGTCTTGAGCTTGTTGGAATGGATTGGCATGGCTGGGCTTGGTGCTCAACGGTACGCCCAACGCCCACTCCCTCGTCTCTAACAGCCGGTTCACGGGTCCCGCTCCCCTTTTTCTTTTTTATGCAGACTTAACGCCAATGATCGTGTGGATCCTTTCGTCGCCTTGTACGAGCCCCCATCTTCGAGCAAAGTAGGAAACGTAAGCCATCTGCGTTGGAAAGGTCTCCTCCCCCCGGCCTTTGCGCAGTCTGTGATTGATGCATCCGTGTAAGTCAATCATCCCGCTACTTTGGCTTGCACCCCACCCTTAATTTTACTGGGAATGATCCGTTCGTCATGTTAATTACTTCCGCCATCCTTCTACTTCTTTTGATCCTCGATTCCGGGAACCTTTGATCGAACGAGTAATGATTTACCCCTTTACTAACTTATTTCTTTCGCACAAAGTGCTTACCTCAAGGGAATAGAAACGCCACCATGTTCCCAGCCAGAGTCGGATCCTTTCGTAGCCATCACTGTGCATGGTATCACCAACTCGCCCGTGGTTTATTTGCCTCAGCCGCAGTTGGGTAAACCGCGAGGAGACTCTCCGGCTCATTTGCCAAGGGCGGATGGAGAAGATGCGTGGTGTCTTATTCTGATGCCGAACGTTCGGGACATCGATGGGGACGTGCGAAGCATTTTGGTCGAGAGCGTGGACCAGTGGGACGCGCGGTGGGGATAGGTAACAACGCAGCTGTAAAGAGGGAAGTCCTTGTTCTCTCAATGCAATAAGCAGGTTCTAGGAAGAGAAATGTCTTTATTCCGAGGAGCGATTTTGATCGAGGTATCCGAGTAAGAGTAAAAGCACCAGACACAGTGACGATAGTATACTAGACGATGGAAATACCGTGCAGTATTAGTACAATGATGCTTCGAGCGAGTGCGGGAGCTTTTGATAACAGGATCGGCAGAGCACGTATAAGCAGAGCGCATAAGGAACTATAAAAAGGAGAACATAGGAGAGGCCGTAAGGGGAGGGAAAAAGAAGCAAGGAAACAAAAAAAAAAAACTGTACTATCATAAGCCCCAACACAGGATAAAAAGGAAGAAGACACGTTGGATCATAATGGGATGATCCAGTATGTGAAGTCTAAATCGCGCAGCTCTCCAATAATTTTGGTTTGGCAGGGCCATTCAGTGATCAAGTACGGGGATGTACTGATGTTGGGCCAGAGCCATGGTGTCGATCCGACTGAGCGACATGCGGGCACGAGGGTTGGTGAGCGGGCTGTCACGAGAGGGACTAGAGGCGACGGGAACGCGACCCCAAGTGTAAACTCGCGGGGTCACATTAGGAGCCGGAGATGGTGAGAAGTTATTAGTGGCGGGATAAGTAAGCTGGGAGGATGGAGTGGAAGGAGTGACAGGGCTCGGAACCGAAGGCTCGCTAGGGATATTAATAGGGGTAATGCTAACCGTGCGACGCGAGACGGGAGAGCGGGGAGTAGCAGGCAATGGAAGAGGAGCTGGGTCTTGCATCTGCGCTGCAGTGACGCTGGGGGGGCCCACGGTAGGCGTAGAGGTGGAGGTGTTGCGGTAGGAGGCAGGAGGGATAAAAACTGGGACTGACGTCGCTCGGACAATGGTATAAGCGTCGGCTACGTTTGGGTGCTGCCGAACGGTACCAGCGCGATGAGGGGCGCGGTGCGGAATGCGGGTTGGACGACCCTGGCGTCGTACGTCGGAGCCGGCTTGAAGGAATCGCTGCTGCCAGTCGATAGGGGTATAAGCACCTGCCAGGAGTGTCGCTGGATCATCGGCGCCGATGGCCATAGGGCTGTCATTGTCACTGAGAGAGTCGTCATTGTCAGCGCTGGAGCTAGAGCTGCTATCTGTGATGCTTTCTAGGACAACGACGTGAGGAGGGTTGTGCGCACGGTCCTCAGAGGGGCTGTGGATGGGTCTGTCGACAAACTGCTCGAGCTCAGCGTCCTTGAAGAATTCCTCTGAATCTGGGTCGAACTGGTTCCACACACTCCATTTTTCGCATCGGTCGACAGAGGGTTCTGGTTCTTCGCGGACGGCGGGGGTGGTGATGTACTGTTGGGAGAAAAGAGCGCGACCCATTCGAGAGGTATATAAAAAAGAGAAGAAGAAGAAAAGAGGCTCGAGAGGGATAGAGAGCGTGGGGAGGAGAGGGTATGTGGAAGGGGTATTAGTACAGAGACCAGAACAAGATGAACGGCTGAGAAGAAGCCGCGTTAGTGGGTAAAAACACTATCTATATCGGGAAGTCCACGCTGACTCAGCATCACCCGTCTTCGCATAGCAACAGCCCCATCTGCCAACTGCCGACTCCCCACCGCTCGGTCAACCTGCTGTACACGCCAAGAGAGAGTTTGTATAGAATAGGTTTGTTCATCACTGATTATATTCCACCCTGCTTGGACCGCTTAAGCAATGACCTCACGGGGACGTTTTCCAGCCCCATCGCACGGATCGGCGTCAATGCGGAGGTAAGGTCCAAAGTCCCCTCAATCGACCTCCGACTGCTCTTCTCCATCCCCGATCTTAACGCGTTCACACTCTTCCTCAGCAACCGTCACCGACAATTAAAGGCTATCAAAATAAATTAAAAAAACCCTGGAATTTCTCCTATGTTTCCACCAGTACTGCTCCCGACCTTAGTTGCTCTAGAGCAATTTGTCTATTTTTAATAATGCTAATCGTCGGAGTGATTAATGAGTGCTTATGATCTCAGAGCACCACCAGCTAATATACCCACATCCTGATTTTGTGCGCTGTAGGTTCTTGGCAGAGCAGAATGTGCTTCAGTGACCGGACGTTGTGGGGTCGCATTTGTGGCAGTGTTGACAACTGAAGCTTCTAGACCATAGTTTGGGGGGTGCCAGGGGAGGGACGCGGGCGGTTCTGTATCACCAGGCCACAGAACGACGTTGCGCGGTGCAACTCGCTGCGGCGAGTATATGCTGCGGATGTGCAGCAGCAACACACGCCGAGACACCGACGCGTCAGGCACGTGCTCCCAGCCAGCAGCCCTCGGAACAGCAGTCTCTCCACTCCCCCCATTCCCCTTTCCTCAATGACTACACCACCCATTCCTACAACCTCAACTTCAGCCGTAACTAATCAGCAACCCAGTATACCGCTCAGTACGACCACACTTGATCATACCTTCCCTCCAATATCCGACCCCTGGAGAGACACCAGTGCTCCACAAATAAATGACGACGATCAGCCGACTAAACGCGAGCTCAAAACCCCCGACCCATCGCTCTTTGACCAAGATATAACAGCCAGCATAGTTGATGCTTCACAAGGGTCTCCAACTGCAACTAAGGTTGAACCTATATCCAAAGATGTCCTGAGCGAGTTCGACCCTTTATCAGAGAGCACTGAAATGGCTGCCCGTGAAGCATGGGAGTCGGCCGAATCCCATCCGCCGCCCCCACCATCACCTCCACGAACACCATCACCCGCACCTTCGCCACCAGCGAAAGACGATCCGGACGGCTCACTGGCCTCCGCTGCAAACTCACCAGCGCTACTGCTTGTTTCTCCTACCCAATCGTCTTCCTTTCCCTCACTCGCTGCACTTGCACGGACGTTTTCGATACCTACTTTCTCGCCAAAGGCACGGCCACAATCGTTAGATGTGGCCAGACACGTTCCATCACCTTCGACACTGTCGTCATTTGCTGCCCAGCAGGAGCAGCGAAGATCGGAGCCACCCACGAGATCGGGCACACCAAATGGTGGGAGAAGAAGTGGGACCGTAAGTCCGGCGGTCGGGAGTCCGTCGGGTATGGACTCGGCTTCAGTTATGGGGAATGGTAATGGCAATGGGAGTAGACCTGCGGAGGGGGTATTCGATTTTCAGAGGTTTTTGGATCAGATGAAGACGAGGAGTGCGGAGCCGGTGTCGAAGTATCTGCGATCGTATGTATATGAGGTCGTCTTTCGTTTTCCATCACCTTATCATTCATTCAGCTTTTTGAGCAATTTTGCGAAACGGGTGTTTACCGTCAATGATCAGATCAAGATCATCAATGACTTTTTGAATGTAAGTCTAGCAAAGACATTATGACCACCCTCCTGAGTTATTGCTTCCTTAGTTCATTTCTGGTCAAATGCGAAATTGTGATGTCTGGAAGAATGTCTCAGATGCAGAGTTTGATAATGCCATGGAGGGGATGGAGAAACTTGTGATGAACAGACTATACGAGTTGTAGGTCCCATCTCACTCTGCGTTGACTTTATTTAAACGGTGGCTCCTTCCAGCACATTTACCCCTCAGGTTGCACGAGCTATCCCACCACGGCCTATCACGACTGATGATCTCGAGCGGGACCGTGTATTGTCACAACGGATAGCACTGTTCGGGTGGCTGGAGGAGAAACATCTCGATATCCCTACCGGAGAAGGTAGCAAAGGGTTCATGATGTTTGCCCAGCAAGGTTGGTGTAAAGGTCTTTTACTAACTGAACATAATTCTAATAATCATCTTTTACAGAACTCCTCAAGATTAATCATTATAAGGCTCCTCGCGACAAGCTCATTTGCATACTGAACTGTTGCAAGGTTATCTTTGGTCCGCACCCTTTCTATACACTCGATTCCGGGAAGGGATGCTAATGCTAGACGTATAGGGCTTCTACGGCATCTAAAGAAAGAGGAAGGAGCAGATTCATTCGTACCAATTCTCATCTATGTCGTATTGAAAGCGAACCCGGAACACTTACTTTCGAACGTTGAGTATGTCTTAGCCAGTTAATGTGTTGAGAGCTAAGCTAATCTTCATATTAGGTTCGTTAATCGATTTCGGAGTCCTGCCAAGCTGCAGAGTGAAGCCGGTTACTACCTCTCCAGTCTCGTGAGTAAACAATTGCTGATATTGGGCTGAAACTTAAAACTTATCGATCCGTGAATTAGATGGGTGCTGTGTCGTTCATTGAGAGCATGGACCACGCATCACTCTCATGCATCACACAGGAGGAATTTGAGAAGTGTGTACCTGATTTCTCTTCCACTATCTGTGACGGCTAAACTTTACTGAATCCACAGCAACGTAGAAGAGGCAATACAGAATCTACCTCCATCAGAGCCACAGTCACCCGAAGTTCCAATAACAGCGCCAACATTCCAGAGTCAATTGGGGACAGCTCATTCACTACATGCAGGCGAGGAGTCTGCACAACCGCTCGCCATCACTACACCAGTCCAGGCGTTATCCGAAGATGCCAAACGTCTATTGCAAAAGACTGGAGACACCATATCTAAACCGCTGAATGCCATCGGCAAGATATTCACCGAAGCACTAGACGGGGCCGAGAACAAGCTCTCATATTTGCCAGGCCCATTCGCGCCATTCGAGCTCGGGAAGGAACAGAGGGTGGATCATCATCAGGGACAGGTGCTACCTTGGGCGCAGCAACAGCGTTCGGGTGTTCCCCCTCAAACACCTCATAATCTTAATTCGGAGGGGGCATATGCACCACCCATCCAGACACCGTATAAGCCTAGAGTGAGAAGAGGGCAGTCGCCTTCAATACAGGGTACGCCAGGGGGTTCACCTGGCTATGGTGGCCCGGAGGATACACCCTCCCGAACTGCGATTGGGCCCTACACCAACCAAGCACCAGCAATGGGATCTTCACAACCTCTCCACTCAAACTTCTACCCGCTAGGAAATCACAACCAAGCTCTCCTCCCGCCAAGAGTACAATCACTCGCGGCGGGAGGGAATGGGTCTGGTTTCTTTGGTGGTGAGGGAGCGGATATTTCACGGACGCCAACACCGAACCTGGATTTCGCGGGTGTGCAAACTCAGATTGATACAGCTCATGAGCAAGCTGCGAGTGCTGCGAGGGAGACGTTGAGACAGATTTTCCCTGGGGTTGATAGGGAGGTTGTGGATTGGGTGCTCGAGGCAAAGGAAGGAGATCTGGGAAAGAGTATTGAGGCCCTTTTAGAGATGAGTAGCGGGTCGTAGTGGATGCATGTATGGAGTATGACTGCAGACACCCGCGTGGGCGGGCAAAGTCATTTAATTTAGTTCTACATGCCATTTTAAGCCATGGGCCATGAGTGAATTTGCCATCCAATATATTTTCGCAGGCTTCTCGGGAAGACTAGGGTTTGTGGACCAAAACCACCACAACTGTTTTTTATCATCTATCATCCCTATGTCGGACTGATACACATATGTTCTGTGCCGGATGGAACACTTTGACTGCCGAAAGCAGTTACCATAGGACAAGAGGTTATAAGATGCGCCCAGTACAGTACATGTCAGCACATCTTGTCCCTACCCCACCCAACTTCCCGAATCTTCCAACTTAGCCCCCTCTGCGGGATGGTCAATTTGAAAACAGGGGAAATCCCTTGCTAACGGTTGTGAGCATATCGGTATTAATCACAGTGCTGTTACTGGTAGCAACACTTTCTGTGCCTATCAACAAGGTGGTCCGAATGTTCCGCTACACGCGCAGGATAACGGGGAGAGTAGACACGCTATGTAGATTTTGGCATGTGGGGTTATTGTATTGTGCCCGCTGGGAAGTACGTCTTGGTTCGCTGAGATGGTGGGCTCGTTGTACTGGTCTGCGGGGGTATTTTCTTTCCGAAACAAAAGAGAGAGAACGTAGTGGGAATTGGTTTGCCTCTTAACCTAATTGCAGGCCTACCCTGGGGTGGACTGTTGGGCAAGACGTCGCCCAGTGAGTTGGAGTGTATGGATCCAACGGGAGGGGGCTTGAAGATTGTTCTAGGCAGATCTCTGAGAATTTTCAGAATGCGCTACACAAACCCCAAACTACACTCCTGGAGTTATATCCCATAGGTAAGTCCTCTAAGTGCGTAGGCGGACAAACTCGAAAATAAAGCACCGGCCTCTCTTGCGCAGCGGTTTGTCAAACAAATCTCCGTACGCGTGCCGATCAGGCCTAGCCGGCCCAAGGCGCTTGTGCCATTGGCCAATATGGCATCCGTGACGACGGTTCTGGCATTAAATTTCCATACAAGCATCATGCAAACGACAAAAAGTGGTAATCAATACCTCGTATGTGTAAGCCCAGGCTTACGACAATCCATGTTTCCCCGTAATAGGGATGCCGCAGTTCGGTTCTGAACCAAAGTTCGAACCTGAACTTTTCAGAACCGGACCAAAGTTCAGTCCAAGGTTCGACGCCCGCATAGAACCGGACCTCAAGTCCGGTTCTAGGTTCAGGCAAGGGGTGTATCTCCCGAACCGTGCTGAACTCGGTTCGAACCGAACTTTTGTTGGTATCATTGACTTCAACCCAGGGTCATTCCCGAGGGGCAGGGGTAATTTGTCGATAACAGGAACTGTTGAACGTTGAACAGGCACTTGACCACAACATTACGACCAGGGGAGAGGCAACAAGCTTGCTATGTTGAACTGAGTAGAGTCAATAGTATCAGTGACACACTGATCACTAGTCACTAGCTCGAGTTGATCAACAATCACTGATGTATTCACATGTTGTTAATAATAGTGTGATTTGATAAGCCCACTGATTCGGTCAAGTGTAAAGGTTCTTCGTATGTAACTCCCCTTCACATAATAGGATTTGGCTAGTCTAAGGTCTCATCCTGTCAAAATGGACATGAGGCGTGAAACTCGGTGTCCACTAATTGACATCCCCAAGGGATGGGTGTACATAACAACTAATTACTTATATATCATAATTCGTTACTAACTAATAAGTGATCTGTCACTTTATTTAACACAACCCCCTGACAGAACACTTCTTTAATTTGTGTAGTGGATCACCAATGCACAACCCCCTGATCCACTCCACACCTTCACTTATCCAACTTCCTATTCCATCATTTCCTTAAACCTATAAGATCACAGAACTTCTCCACCTTGACTCGGGCAAGAGGTTTTGTAAGCAGATCAGCTGGCATGTCATCAGTAGACAGGTGCTCAAGCTGTAGCTTTTTCATTGCCACCTTCTCCCTCAACCAATAATAACCCATGTCCAAGTGTTTCATCCTCCCATGGTGATCAGGGTTTTTGGCAACAGACATTGCAGACTGGCTATCAGTGTATAGTACCAATGGGGCACATGGAGTATATCCAAGCTCTCCTAGCAATTTTTGCATCCACAGGATTTCTTTTCCAGCTTCATTTCCAGCCACATACTCTGCTTCAGTAGTTGACTTGGTGACTACAGGTTGAAGCTTGCTTCTCCAACACACAACCCCCTGACCCAGCTTCACCAAATATCCTGTTGTGGATTTGCGAGAGTCCTTGTCTCCTCCATGATCAGCATCACAATATGTCACAAACATCCTATCACCAATACTGGAGTCAGATCCATATGTGAGCTTATAGTCCAATGTACCCCTTAAGTATCGGAACAGGTGTTTAACAGCTGACCAATGAGCCATTCCAGGGTTAGCATTGAAGCGTGCTAGTACCCCTACAGCATAAGCAATGTCCGGATGTGTTGTAGTGGCCAAATACATGAGAGAGCCAACAGCATTCATGTAAGGGATATTAACCATCTTTTGCTTTTCCTCTGGAGTTTTTGGACAGTCATCTAGTGTAAGGACCTTATTAGGTATCATGGGTGTTGTTTGTGGTTTGCACTCTGTCATTCCAAACTCTTCCAACTTCTTTAGAATATATTGACGTTGGGACAGTGTCAATATGTGCTGTTGCCTATCTCGTTTGATTTCAACACCCAATAAGAACGATGTTTCACCTAGGTCCCTCAATTTGAAATGTGAAGATAATTCTTCCACAAACTGGTCCATTTTCTCAACAGATTTTGATGCAATTGTGATGTCATCCACAAACATGGGGACAATTACCCGTACATCATCCCGGGCATAGAGGTAAACTGATGGATCACTGTGCAACCTATGGAAATTCATCCCTTCCATTACAGTTGCAAGTTTTTCACTCCACAGACGAGGTGACTGCTTTAACCCATATAGGGACTTGTTCAGTTTACAAACATACTCTGAACCCCCTTGCTCAAACCCTTCTGGCTGCTTCATATATACTTCAGCATCAATATCACTATTGATAAAAGCATGAGATATGTCCACAGTACGCAGATTTAGGTCTTCAATAGCAGCCAGAGCAAGTATAGTTCGGATGGTACTCTGATGCATAGTTGATGCAAAGGTTTCAAAATAATCTTGTCCTGGTCGCTGACTAAATCCCTTTGCTACAATATGGGCTTTGTAATGCTCTATAGAGCCATCTGCATTGTGTTTAACCTTGAACACCCATTTAGACCCAATTGCTTTCTCCCCTGGAGGCAGTGGTACAAGTGACCAAGTTCCATTTGTGAGGTGGGCATTAATCTCCTCTAGTGCTGCCTCATGCCATTTATCACCCTCACCATTTGGTCGCTCTAATGCCTCAGAGTATGACTGTGGTTCCATCTCTTGGCTATACTGAGCATTCTGTTGCTCATCCTCTGATTCTGAGTCAGTGACCAGTGGTTTAGGCTCTCTATGCTTCCAATATCCTAATGGGCGTGCCACATTCCGTTTGGGCTTTCGAATAGCAATTGGTCTAGAGTCAATTTCAGGTTCACTTGGTAGGCCTTCTCTGATATCATCATCCTGTTCATCATTTGCTTCAACTTGTCCAGTTGGTGGTATTTGTACACATGGAGTCAATGGGTTAGTGAGTGGTACCAGGATTGGTTCAGGGGCTGGTAGAACAGGTTCTTTATCATTTATATCATTAGGTTGCAATTGGTGATGGAGAGGACCATTTAAACCAATACGCTCATCAAACTCTGCACGTTCACTGATAACTATTTTCTTTGTAACAGGATTGTAAAATTTCCACCCCTTATATCCTTCAGGATACCCAATGAATACACACTTTTCCATATGACTTCCAAGTGGTGACCTTTTATCCTTTTGGATATGGACATATGCGATACACCCCCAAACTCTAAGATGACTAACATCAGGTTTCTTGCCATACCATGCCTCATATGGTGTCATACTTGGCAGTACAGATGTGGGACAGCGATTCCAAACATGAACAAGTGCAGCAAGACATTCACCCCAGTACCCCTTTGACAGATTAGCTTCTGAGATCATAGCTGTGATCCTTTCATTAAGTGTTCTGTTTGCTCGTTCAGCAACACCATTTTGTTGTGGCCTATTTTGCACAGTATATTGTCTAGCAATGCCACAATCATCAAGGAACTTGATAAAGTTTGATCCCATATATTCACCCCCTTTGTCACATCGGAAGGTTTTCAGAGTGTGTCCAGTTTGATTTTCTGCAAACACTTTAAACCGCTTGAATGCATCAAATACATCACTCTTTCTCTTTAAGGGTATGACAACCCGAAATCGAGAGAAGTCATCAATAAATGTAACCCAATAATTGAAACCACCCAATGATGTTACTGATACTTGGTGAAGATCAGAGTGAACAAGTTCTAATGACTGTGATGCTCTATGTTCTGAAGGGGGGAATGGGTTTGCATGCATTTTTCCTGCTAGACATGGCTCACAGATTGGATCAGGCTTCTCAGATGAGCTTACTGTCATTCCACTAACTATGTCACTTTTGATCATCCGTTTGATGTCCTCATAGTTGTGATGCCCAAGCCGTTTATGCCACAGAGATAGATTCAGAGGGAGAGTTGATGCAATATGAACATTTTCTATATTTTCTACAGTAGAACCATCAAGATAACCAGTAGTACCTTTAACTGAACCAGTAAATAGTAATTGGTCTTTTTGGAAGAACTGTAGTTTATCAAGAGAAATGTGAACATCAATCTCTTTATGAAGAGTTAGGTATAGAACAGCAAGAAGATTACTCCGTAATGCCGGAACATGTAGTACTCTGGTAAATTCAACATCTCTTTCTAATTGTCCATTAATAACTGGTCTGAAGATAACATGTCCAATACCCTCTGAATATACAATACTGTTGTCCGCAAGTCGAACAGGAACTCTAAATGGAGTGTAATCTTGTAACCAGCTTTTATGAGGGGTCATATGAGAAGAGGCCCCTGTGTCTATAATCCAATGGAAACTATTAGATGATGTAAAGCATGCCTCAAAACCAGAAAGAGTACTCGCCACATGAGCTGACTCTGGCATCTTCTCCCCACTTTCCTCAACTCTGTGTGCCTCTGCTGTATTTGTCCCAACTTTGTCTTTGCAATCATGACACACTCTCACAATATGCCCCACTTTGCCACAGACATAGCAAGTGACTACAACCCCTGGCGTCTTTGGTTTCCACTTTTTCTTTCCTCCAAAGCCTCCCACCATTGCCCGATTGGCTATCTCTGTTCGCTTTTGACGGTTGAGGTCCTCATTTTGGAAGGCAGCAAGGACAGTTGACTTGGTCAATTTGTCCTGTAGTAGTAGTGCTGTTGACAGGTGCGCATAGTCCTCTGGTAATGCTCGAATCAATGCCATGCATTGTAGTTCCTCATCAAGATTGGTAATGGTGAACTTGGTAGGACGTAAATCCTGTATAGTTGCCATTGCCTTCTCTATTCGTGTCCCCAGATCAACTAATGATTCCTCATCATTCTTACGAATGGAGAAGAGATCATCATATGCATTGAATCGAGCACCAGGTTTTTTGGACTGATGCACCTCCTCAAGCTTCTTCCACATTTCAACTGGTTCCCCCACTAAATCTCGAACATGCACCCTCTGGTCACGATCCAGTAACAGATATATGTCACCAGCAGCCTTTTGCACCTTCAATTCCCAAGCATCTATATTCCCCTGATCCTTTTCAGGCTTTTTCTCCTTCCCACTGACCACATTCCACAATCCCTTTGACATCAACCATGCCTGCATTTCACCTGACCACTCTCCATAGTTGGAGTTGGTAAGAGGTGTAATTCTAGCACTGACTGAGTCAGACATAGTGATATCCAATAAATCCCCAATAAACTCGCAATAAAAGCGCAATAAACTCGCAATAAAAGCGCAATATGGTGGCAATAAGCCAATAGTCACAGTAGCAGCAATATGCAGCAGTATCCCCAACAATCAATGATTAAAATGGTGTAGAGCCGGGGCCCATAACCTGTTGAACTGAGTAGAGTCAATAGTATCAGTGACACACTGATCACTAGTCACTAGCTCGAGTTGATCAACAATCACTGATGTATTCACACGTTGTTAATAATAGTGTGATTTGATAAGCCCACTGATTCGGTCAAGTGTAAAGGTTCTTCGTATGTAACTCCCCTTCACATAATAGGATTTGGCTAGTCTAAGGTCCCATCCTGTCAAAATGGACATGAGGCGTGAAACTCGGTGTCCACTAATTGACATCCCCAAGGGATGGGTGTACATAACAACTAATTACTTATATATCATAATTCGTTACTAACTAATAAGTGATCTGTCACTTTATTTAACATGCTATCCCTGCAATAAAAAGGGGGCAAGATAAGAAAAGAGGGACACAACAAGACAAACCATACATGTCTCCAATGAGGCACATGCATGATGTACCACAAAGCGGGTAGGCGGCAGCAGTGCCAATTCCAAGTGCGAGTTGGGGGTGCAAAAAGCTGAAAAGGATAGAGTACAGGAAATTACCCAATGCTACCACTGCAAACTATCAAGGAGATCTCAGAACGTGTTCTTTGGATGGTTACCGGGGTTTTGAGCATTTGTGTAATTGAGAGTTGCGAACGACGTGTTTTGAATTATTATGTTGCAGCTGTGAACGACGCCGCCAAACATGTTGACTCTTTCTTTGATGGTTCGGAGGCTGATTCTGATTGACAGCAGCCCGAAGGCGGGCAAGTGAGCAGTAGATGTAGTTTTAAATAGCAATGAAGAGATTTTCATGTAAAAAAAGTTCAGTTCTGGGTTCGGACCCCTCCCAAACTAGAACCGGACTGTCCTGAACCTGAACCGATAGTCCGGTTCTAGGTTCGGCAGATTGCCCTGGACCGAACCTGAAGTCTGGTTCTAGGTTCAGCAAAATCTTCAAAGAACTGGACTGAACCGAACTTCGGCAACCCTACTCCGTAAGATAGAGTTCGCTCATAAACGGGGTCTTCACGTGACCCTGGCGTGACAAAACATAGAGGGAAAGAAATATGGGATCTCAAGCATTTATTCCAAATCCGGCTCCGAAGGTTGATGGGGAATGCCCCTCTAAAAGAACCCTCAGGAGCCCGATTAGAGAAAAAACATTTGTGTCACAAATAGTCATTTAACGGAATCATTGTGATGTGGAATGAACAGGCAGCTTGGGCAGCTCGGAAATTCCGTGGGCATCGTATCTTTCCTGAATCTAATATACGCAATTGAGGTTCATGTATTATTCTAGATTATATTTTGCTTTACACAACGCTGTTGGAAAAAAGCATGCAACGGCAGTGTGTTCATTTGGCCTCGGTGAGCTCGTGAGGCAAATGGATGGCTACGTACAACTCGAGTAGACTACTTAAATAACATCTACAACAATAAGGTCTTTAAACAATAGAACAGTTCCAAATCACATGCATCGCGCAGGCTCGCATGATGCCAGAATCACAACAAACACATTGAGCACTCGCCTGACGTGAAATCTTAATTAGCCTGTCGCGAGAGCATCACACATAGTCACAGGTCATGTGATGACGGTCACCCAGTGAGCGAACTCTACTTACCTTATAAGTACTATACTTCACCCCTGATTGACGGTCCCCCCCGATTGCCGCTTTCTCCCTTAATCCCCTCAGGATCTCACCAAATTTGGGATACGAATTGGTGACAATGCAGGTATCACATTCCAACTTGATTTATCGAAAACTATGCAAGGATTATTGAGATATGGAAAGCTGGGGTTTGTCACACTTCAAGGGGAGTCCCGTATCGGAGTGTGAATATCATGATGGTATCACTGTTCCATTGATCACCCTTTTGTCTGCCCTTAGCCATAATAAGCAACGATGTGTCATCCCTGGTGTGCGTCTGCTTATCCAGGGATGGTGTATCACTGTTTATTCATTCTATCCACCTATGCCAGTGGTTCGTGGACCATGCCGTGCCCATTCGGATGATGATTATGAGGCCTGAATCCAGTTAGCCATCCAGGACAAGGCCAATGGGGTTTACAAGTCATTTAAAGCTGCAGCAGAAGCATGGGA
The DNA here is from genome assembly GCA_023014365.1 of Lepiota brunneoincarnata. NCBI lineage: Eukaryota > Fungi > Basidiomycota > Agaricomycetes > Agaricales > Agaricaceae > Lepiota > Lepiota brunneoincarnata. Next base: position 1,248,028 of record JAEBUN010000003.1, read on the forward strand.
CATAAGTTCAGTATTCATTATCAGGGCTTGCCTCCTCTGAATGCATCAGGTAAAGGAGAAGACCCTTCGATGCCAATATCAAGGCAAGCACTCATCATATCGTGAGGCAGCTGCTCAACGTCAGAAACTACTGCCTGCCGCAGAGAAGACACTTGTTGATTGGATTGCACATGAGGGTGCATCTGGTGTTCCCATGGACCGTTCATTGCTGATGGATCATGCTTCTGACATCATCGGTGGTGAGCATATTGGGAAAAACTGGGTTGACAAGCTCCGTTCACACCATCTTGATCTCTCAAAGAGCAGAGCACAAAAGCTTGATCCAAAACAGGCAAACAACTTCAACAAAGCAACCTATAATGACTTTGCAGACAAATACGCAGCCTTACATGCCACTTATGAGGGAGGCATCCCTCCTGAGCATATTTATAATATGGATGAGAAGGGTATTCAGTTAGGAGGTGGTCGCAAGAAGGGCAACAAGGTGTACTTCTACCTTCGAGGCCAGGCTGACTGGTACAAGATTGGAAGTGATAATCTTGAGCTCGTCACGATCATAGAGTATCTCAGCTGCTGGAACCTCTCTTCCCCCCTCATTCATTCTTCAGGAAGGACCCCTTCCCAACCTACACCTCATGCCTCCAGGGATTATTTCAAGGTGAGTTTGACATCACCAAATGTGATTCAATACTCATAATGATTCCCTCTAGTCTTGCAACATCACCTAATGGCTGGACTGATAATGAGCTTGGAAACCGATGGATCACAGATGTCTTCATACCTTACGCAGTCAACAATTGAGTATCTAATACTGCCCCAATCCTTCTTATCTATGATGGTCATCGTTCACATGAGACCCCTGAGCTACGTCGCTCAGTGTATTCCCATGAAAGCTGTGATATAATTATATTCTGCCTCCCCTCAAAGTGTACACATAAGCTGCAACCACTTGATGTGGCTGTCTTCAACCACGTTGAACAAGAATGGTACAACCACTGTTCTCGTCATATACATGAAGGAGTTAAGATGAACCGGTACAACATTATACAAGAATACATTTCCATCCGTGATCGTGCCATTACAGCAAACATCATCAAATCAGGCTTCGAGAAGACTGGGCTCTATCCCGTCAACCGAAATGTGTTCATGGATGTTGACTTTGCTCCTGCCCAAATATCATCAACCCAAGCACATGTGCCAGACTCATATCCTGCCGACATTCCCTCCTCTGATCCTGCAATTCCCAGCAACATTGATGACTCAGACTTTGTATGCTCTGGCAATGAGAATGGCTCAGATCACAATACCGAGATTGATGACATCAGTCATACTTCGCCAAAATCGCCACTTGCAACCAATGTATGCAGAACCCGCTCATCCATATCAACCATAGATTCTCCACCCTTACCCCCAGCACATCTACCACCAATGCCATCTCAATCAGAACATCCCAATCCAATGTCTGAGATCCATTCCTTGCGCCAAAAGCTGCTGGAATTACAGCGCTCTCTCATAGATCAGACAGCCCAAACTCATGCTGCAGAGGCACACTGCACTATCATGAAGTGGAAAATGGATGATGTGATGGTTCAACTTCATAATGCCAAGAAAAAGAAAGAGCGTGGATCAACCAAAATCAAAGCTCGTTTCATCACACTTCCAGCACTCAAGGCTACATTCGAGGCAGAAGATGCTGCACGGATTGAGAAAGAGCATCAAGAAGAAGAGCGCCAGGCACAACGGGAAGCAGATGGGCGACGCCTTGAAGAAGGAATCATCCTTGCATCAGCTTCTCGAGTGTTTTCAGTTGCATTTACATCGTATGCAAAGGGCTCGAAGGCTGACCTTCGTATTCTTGCCTGTGCCCTTCATCTTGAAGATGGTGGACTGAAGCCTCAACTCGTTGAATGCATTCGAGAGCATCTGAATGCAAATAAAGATGCTCTTCAACTCAGCTCTCGTTTTATAGGTCTTTATAGTACAGTCTCTCGACGCCCACGTCTTCAAAACCCAAATAGAGAACCTGATTTAGCTTGTAGACCCGGTCCCAGCCAGATTCTGTTTCATGATGTTAATACTTGATTCCAGATGACTTTATTCTTTATTATATACTTCTAATACTTATCGTTAAAGATATCCTCGACTTCGTACTATTTCATCTGACTAGTTGCTGTGCTTAATACATTCGGCCATCAATTCGGCAAGGACGTGACCGTGATGTGACGAGTCAAACGGGGGGTGAAGTATAGTATAGTGTTTGGATGGGACAAAGTCGGGAGTTGCCGCCTGAGGTTCTGTTTGGATTGGGAGACGCACCCCTCCTTGTTTTACCCCACTATCTTCCATGGCTGATCACCCCCAGTGGTGTGAATCCGCCTACGAACGCTTCTGGGCCCCGCAGCGGGACCCGGTAATGACGGAGAATGACATTAAATACATTGAAATCCCCAGATCACGACGACTCTACCCAGAATTAGCACTCTGCCTTTGTCGACAGGAATATCAAGATCTATGGGGTTTCTTAGAAACGGAGGTGAGCGAAGGGAGCACAGGAGGTCTGGTCCTACTTGGCCAACCTGGTATTGGTGAGTCATCCTCTATCCGCGCCAACAGCAATACTTGACTTGGTACCTTGTTAGGAAAATCGCTATTCTTGTTCTATGCTTTCCTTAAGGCATTGTCACAACGGATGCCTGTCATTTTCTGCAAGTCTCAAACTGCGTATATCCATTGCACCCAGAGTGGCTGCCATCTCCTGCAGCTTACTGAACCCCCTGGGATCGATATCACATGCGAAACACTTGTTTTGGTCGATTCCAACAACGACCTACCCACCCCTCCTGGTCTCTTCATTCGCTGCCCTGGATACGTTCTCCAAGCCACGTCTCCTCAGCCACGTCGTTGGAGGGAATGGGTTAAGGAAAGGCAAGCCCAAGCTTGGGTCATGGGCTTGTGGTCCAAGGACGAGATTGAACAGCTCCAGTAAGTGCGGTCAGCTCAAACTGTTGATCGATCTAATACTGCATGCTGAACCAGACAACTCAACGAAGATAGAGGATTCGCTCCCTGGCGCAACAAATTGACTTACACCCCCTCGGAACTCTTCGACCTCCTGGGACCTTCTGCGAGGTATTGCTTCCATCGTATCTACCTCCAGAAAACGCGTTCTGGGAATCCGGGGGTAGATTTCAAGGAGATTCTCGCACCCGAGAGCCTCGCAGCGCATGTAGATGCCCTTGCAGGCGCGATTGATGGGGGAAATATCAGCCAAGACACCCAACCTTCCACATTCCACGAATTCTTCTTCGCTGAGCCTGCATTTCCAAATCCCCAAATGAAACCCAACTTCAAATATCATGTTCCTACACCATTTCTTCGCCGAGTTCTACTCGAAGCATTCCTCGACGAGTTCAGCACTGAACTACAGCAACTTGCCTCAAAGTTCAGGCCATTTCCACAAGTTTTTGCTGCCATCTACGAGCCCTTTGTGATTAATGCCCTGCAATTGTCTAAGGGCCCTTTACATTGCTGCACCACCGATGAAAATTCAAACATGTTTTCACTTGGCCCAGGTCTCTCGCTGGTTCGAGATATGTTGTTCACCAACGACACAGCGCTTATTCCGAAGGACAACCACATATATATCCCTTCCGAATACTTCCCTTCCTTGGACGCATTCGTCGTCAGTGAAAACTTGAAGCGGGTTACCATGTTGCAAATGACAATCTCCGAGAAGCACGGTTTGGCAGAATCGGGTGTCAAACAAGTTGTGAGCCTATTCCAAAGGTTGTCAAAGGGCACAACCATAGCTTTTCCACAATCCTGGTCATTTATATTTGTGACACCTCATGAATATGGTGAAAAAATAGCCAAGTCCAACAAAGTTCAGATGTCACTGAAGCACATAAACTCGTCTCTCAAGAAGCACAAAGACCTCCAGGACTTGGATATTAAAATTGGCTGGCTGCAGATTGAGATTGATTTTGGCTTGGAGGGTACATTACAGCGATTGGTAAGTTTATCACAGATCAGTGGACCACAGAATAGAGCTTAACATGGATTACCAGACCGAAGAGGCCCGTGGGCAAGCACTGATGGCATCTGAGGCTAGTGGTGGGCCCAGTGGGAGTGATAATTAGGAAGTGATAAAAGGAACCATGAGCACCTTGACATAAATTGTATGTTTGTAAAATGCAGTGAATTTTGTAGTGATATTTGTGATATCATTACATGCCTAAATGACATTGATATTTCATATCCAATCATCCCAACAAGATCTTTGCTGATTACTCTCTATCTTTGACATCCTACTTGATATGATTTGGGTCTCTGATAAGTTTTACAATGTCAGCCATGTTTGATCCAGACAAGCAAATCATCAATTTCCAAGAATTTAATATGCACATGTACATACACCCAGCCAGTGCAGGGACGGTTCCTGAATTGGGTGCTAGCTCCCCTCCCTCTTCATGCGTTGCAGGTGAATCGAAATTGCTATGGTTGCGCTCCCAAAGGGTCTGTGCAAAGCAGAGCACACAGGTTTAGTCGGGGCCTCATTGAGAGTGCCTGAGGCATGTTTAAAGTGTTGTGAGCAGGACCATCCTGCCTCCAGCAGAGCAAAGATGGAACAGACTGCGCATCCAGTCGCAATCTGTTCCGATAAGTGAAAATAGGGATGGATGTGATAAATGGAGGGTGATACGAGCCATATAGGTGGCCCGATGGAGGATGATGTCGATTAATGGCAGGTGTTAGGTAGCATAGAGCATGGCCATAGCAGGAGTGACGAGTTCCCACGGCCAGATGGTAGTGGTAGAAGATCAAGAAGTGTCGCACCTCTTCTCCCTTACTGGTCCTTATTTACCTAGATACCCTATTTACTCTTTGGCTGTCACATATATCACAGTAGTCCTTTTGCATTGTACAATCCATTTGCTGTTCAGATGATTCTGACTGATGTAAATTAACTCACCCTGTAGCCACCCAAATACACATTGGCACTGCAGTGGCAGTGCTACTTGATTATGTGCTGCTTGATTATCCAATATTGACCCTGGTGGGCCATTGTTGATTTTCATTCTGTTCTCACTTTTTTCCTCTCATGATATGTTCCAAGAGTCAGATGAGTATTTAAGTGCTGATATTGAACCAGTTGAAGATGTTATAGTACAGTGAGCAAGTAAGTTCTTTTCATTGGAGAGCCTCATTGTTTTACTGATTTATTATTTAGCTCAGCCATGTCAGGTTCCCAGCTCTTGGGTGTATGGCAAGAGACTATTTGGCAGGATCCTCAGTAGCCTCTGAGAGAGTATACTTACTTGCAACTTTCTCAGAGCTAATATCTTTACAGCTTTACAAAATGCAAAAGATGGATATAGGACTGGAATTCTAGGTGATGGAGTGGAATTAAAGAATGGGAACCTATAGAATAGATCTTTGAATAGTTTAATTATAAAATAAACTTTGATTTGGCCATTTTTTAAAAAAGTTCAGGGTTCGAACTGGTTCGAACCCTGAACTGAACTTGCTGAACCAGGTTCAGGGGGTTCAGTTCGGGTTCAGGTCCAGGTTCAGAAATTCTGAAAGGGTTCAGGTTCAGGTTCAGACCAAAGGGGTGCTGAACCAAACTGAACTGAACTTTGGCACCCCTACTGGTTTGTTGCCTCTCCGACTTTGGGCTGTCCTCAAATCCCGAAATATCGCAGCGGTCCCGTGACCATGACCCTGTCGGCACACTTCCATGGATGGCACCGGAAATCTTAGGACCACCCGAAGAAGCCACAGTAGACCTCCTCAAAGTCGATATATATGCATTGGGCATCACCATCTTCGAAGTGCGTAAGTGTATAGCTTAAATTAATAAGGGATTAACAACAGAGGTTAGATCTACACCGGAAACCCGCCCTTGGCGGGCTGTCGTTTCCCCGCTATATACAAGGCGAGAGTAACATTGAAGGAGAAACCACAACTCCCCCCACAGTGCCTTCGACCGCCTCCTGAGTTCCTCTGGGAACTTGTCAAGATGATGTGGGATGATGACCCATCCAAGCGTCACCCGATTCGCATGATTCGTGAGGGCGTTGAGGACAGTTTTGTTTTCCCAACCGAAATCAGAATAAACGAGAACGACCAGCTCTCCGAATCTTATGCTGAAGCTTAGTACAGACGGAACTCCGGGTGAGTAGGCTGATCGTGTGCTGGTGTGGAGTTGGGTTCAAGGAGCAGCGGAAATGCATAGGCTCACTGACCGTAATGTACAATTGCGGTACCCATTCTAAGCCTGCCATTGCCAAACTAGGTCCAGCGGATTTAGTTTTTGTTTAGTGCCAAGGGACGGTTATAGTCGGATCGGATGGGTTTTTTATGTTACCAGTCCAATGATTCCGAGGGTCCTGTAGGTCACGTTGCGTTGTGTTTAGCAATCCGGGCAGACGGGTTCTCCCATCTGCCTTGTAGATTTTGTTTGGGCTAAATGTATATGAAAATCCAACGATGAGGCATCTGTACGTCATTCTCTAACTATACCTGCCCCCAGAGCTCGTCTTGAATCAGTGAAATTTCCGGTGCGGCTTGCATTAAACTTGCCAGACCTAAGCTAGAATCCGACGCGGAAATATGTAGTGCACTGGCAGATAGCCTTTGCAAGGGACGCTACTAGGTTATAAACTACAAACCGGAAGAGAGTAACATACAAGAGATGGATAAGGTTGGAGTATGAGTGGGTACCGGAACATGTTCAACGGGCTCTAGTTGCTTTTGCTTGTGGTAGGTGTCGGAATGAGGGCTAGAAGACCAAAGGCAAGGGAGTATAAAGCAGTGGCTGCGGATAGTTTTGTGGCTTTGAGTGACCAACGATTATGATGACTAGGGGATTGCCGTACCACCTATGAGTCCTTTGGGATACCCCATGCCTGACCATCTGCCTAGCACTAGAACGTGAAGAAACCAGCCGATGATGATGTTGGCAGTTAAGATCTGGAGCCAGAGATTATTTAGAAGCTAAAGGAATTTGGTGGTAGGTGGCTTACTGGAATGATCTTGGATAGTGAGCCAGACTGTCGCCAAGTACGCCACTGCTCAGTATTGTTATTATGTCAGAGGTGCGGGGCAAGGTTGTGGGGCGTGTTTGACATACATCTGGGTGTTCATCTTTGAGATATATCATGAACAAGATGTAGAGGAACAGGATAACCATGGTGATTCCACTTGCGAGGGCGAGCAAAGCGACCTTACTGAGCGGTCCGGTCACAATTTCGTCCATGAGGGAGTCGAGAAAAAAAAAAAAAGGTAAGACAAATCGGAAAATTTCCTTCGGTTGCCTTGGGTGGTGTAAATACTGCATACCTCTGCCAATGTCCATCCTCCGCCTCCAGCACCCTGTAAAGCTTGTCCACAGTACCGAGGTAGTGGGTCGCCGCTGCGCCTGGTATAATCAGTTTAAGCTGGCGAATGGCATTTTGAGTCCACGAAAGGCGTGGGGTGGTTCTCAAAGGTGAGCGTGATTTGGGACGTGTCCTCGTGCGTGGTCGTTCAGTCATCACAAGTCGTTTGTATGTAGATTAAGAACACAGTGCAGCTGAATACCGTCAATAGCAATCACATGTCTTATCACGTGCTTCCCAAGGAATTGATAGATTTATGTCGACAACTCGACAAGAGCAAGAGCACTCGCCCTTGGATGTTTGGGGCAGTGCAGTCCGAACAGTTAGCAAGAACATGCACATCAGCCTCTGCGCAGCTAGTCTCTTGTTACTCGAGAGTATGCCGCTGCCTTTCGTGTCCTGTGAGCCGAAACTTCCCACGCCTCAATGAACGCGTTGCCCGGCTCGGTTAATTATCAGTTGGTCCCACTGCTCAGATTCCAACTTTGTCATGCCGGGCCATTTACGCATCCCATCTACCCACTGCCCGATATATATCGTGCCCATCCACTTCATAACCAACTCATAACCAACTCCTCCCTTGCATGCACCCATACAACCCCTGGCACCACATGGGCCCTCGCTGTTACCGCGGTCCCTCCCGTCTTATCTGGTTCATCCTCGGCGCAGGAGCAGCCACATGGTGGATCAAACACAAAGAAATGCAGCACCCTGCATGGGGTCACTGCCGTCGCCCAGCCATTCAGAACGCACCCATGAGCAACAACAACAGCCCCGCCCCACCATCCGGAAGTAACGGCGGCTCCCCATATCCAGGGACCGACACTCCCGCCAATGCGGATCCGTCGTTCACCTTTAAGGATATCCCACGTACGATCAACAACCTCCCCCCCTCGGGTGCCAGCTGGAATTGGGGCTGGGGTGAGAGGAAGGAGGCGGAGAAGTGGACCGAGGAGCAGGACAAGCTCGCGGAACTCCGGAGGCAAGCTACAGAGACTGTGAGTCTGCACTGATTTATTCTCTGAACTTGCTCATAGTTTGGTGTTTCTTAGATGACTGATGTGACAGAAGCAACACTCGAATCGATTCTTACAGCCGCAGAGGTGTTGAAAGCTGTGAGTATTCATACCTACCTACCATTCACTGGGGCTTTCCGCTGATTCTGCCTGCCAGAAACTGGCTGAGAGTCGTTCTCAGCGCAAGAAGCAGCAAGAGCAGCTTGACCCACAGATTGAAGAACAGTCAAAGAACCCGCCTCGGCTTGTTTAGGGTCGTTATACTAGTATTTAATCCTCATCTTACTTTTCTCTGTATCCAAAGTACAGGGTATAAGTCCCCCACTCTGCATTTAGATGTACAAATGGACCGATTATGTATTTCAAATCGTTAGGGAAGAAACTTGCATTCATCAGACCTCAGGTTTATTTGGCGTCCCCTACTAGCGGTGCTGCCGAGCCACTCGGTAGGCTGGGCATATCAGCAACAACTTGTTCTTCATCTGGCCTGGCCAAGTCGCCGCGCCTGTTCACGTAGGGTGGCGCCTCAAGTTTGAGCACACGACCTCCTTGTTCTTCCGCTGAAAAAGGGCAAAAAGAGAATCAAATATTGCACTACTGTCAAAGAACCCAAGGAAGACACTTACGTTTCGAGTGCCAAAAGTACGTGATAAGACCTGCGATAATAACGACAAAGGAGATGAAGTACAGCCAGTACGGGTGGTAGTGCTGCAAACAAATCATGGTGAGGATATTGGCACAAGGTTAACGACCCAACGGAACATACGTAGAGGAATAAACCTATTTCGAATGGAGTCAGAAAAAATACCGAGCAGGGCTGACAATACCCACCAAACAACAGCCCATAGAAATCGCTCGAGAGCAAGCTGAGGTTGAAGAACGCCGCCGACGCAAGGCGATAGAGCAACGGTGCCACAGTATAAAGTATCAGCATCGCAGCAGTAAATGCCATCAACAGTCCAACTAGAAACCGGACGTCAGCCCTCTGCCATGTTTATAAAATACACAGAGAAAAACTCACTGATCCCACCGTCCCATGGGGCATCCCGCATTCCTTGCCACTCCAGCGCTGAAGACTGAATCCCGTTCACAATAAAACCCCACATACCCAGCTGTCCGACAACCTCATACAACGGTCTCTTTCTCACGAAAAATTCCTCTGTCGCGTTGGCTATCACAACAAAAAAGGCTCCCGTCAGAATCCAGAGGGCTTAAAAAAAAAGGGAGAACTCACTGAAACCGTACAACGTCGCTCCAGCAATCATAAACGCATCCCCCTTTCCTCGGTTGAGCGCAGGATAGTTTTTGTCGGTGATAAAGTCGGAAGCGACGAGTAGACCGAGACCACCGATGCAGATAAGAACTCCCTGTCACACACAGAAAATAATAGTGAGGCTTTTCGAACAAGCGAGTGGGTTGTACTCACGAGAATTTGCGTCCAATGGTATCTCGGGCGAAGGTATACCCATGAGAAAAACATGCAGATTGGGATAGCCCATCTAATTGGTTGTGTACCGGGAGTCGTTAGCCGTCAGCCGGGTTGCTATGGCTAGTGACCACGTACGCATCGAGGAGCATAGCCGACAATAAATCCGTGTATTGGTATGCCTAGGTTAGATCACAGAGATTACCGATGAATTAGGACACGGGGAGCGCATGGAGCGCATACCTTGATCACAAGGAAATTGGCTTCCACATCACAAACACCCAAAATAGCATCTAAAACCATACATGCAGTGTTAGCAGTAGTTGGGGTGGGAGAGAATAGGTTGACCGACGCACATTTCCACCCGTCCTTCAACACCATCTTTGCCCATCCTTTGAACCCATCTAATGGACCCGCGTCAGTAAGTACTGCTTGCAGGAGGATATTGAGGGGGGTCCTGACACTGATAGATGGTGTACGGAGTATAAACAATGAACAATGTGAAGTACCTGGGAATGAAGCAAGTCGGTGGTCAGTCACCCCCGTCCACCCGACGACGATTTTTTTTATTTACAAAACCCAAAGGCAGAAGACTCACAAAAAGAACCCCTGCGTCGTCGACAATTTCCAATTCCGATTGACCAACTCTGTCGTCGTGACCGTCGTACAAGTAATACACAACGAGACCAATTGCCCGGCCAACAAAGCGAGCGTAAACTGCTTCGTCCAGATACTCTTCCATCGCGCAGCAAAGCTCCTCCCAAACGCAGAAGGCGAGCTGAACACAACAGGTGGACGGGCGGCTGTCGCTGGCGCTGGTGTTGTTGGAGTGTTTTCGGGCGTGAGACTGCGCTCGTCGTTGAGCGAGTCTTTCCTGTCTGTGCCTGGTTCGGTGGCCTGGACATCCGGAGACGACATTGTGGTGCTAATAATCAAGGGGCCTGCACTGAGTAGCCGCTTGGAAAAAGACACCCTCTTGGTGGGGAAGAAAGCTGGAGCCGAAGGGACACGGCGCCAATCAAGCAGGAAGCCTCCATGCCAAAGTCTTTATATGTTTTGGGAGAGAAGAATTACGGAAGGAGGCACTTTTGATGCTCTCACTATGTATGTACAATTGACATTCCCACACTCAACTTGTATATGATCCACCTTCCAGAATCTGCCCCTAAGCATAACATTGCATGCTCGCCGTCATCAACATTATATTATTCTCCACCACACTTCGCAGTAATACACATCCCACCCTCCAATAGGTCTCGAACACAAACCCATAAATCTACCTCTCGAAAGGGGCAGCGGCCCCGATAATAACAACACCACATCCGCACAACCCCCAGTCACGAGGGATGGCATCAGTGACCTACCTGAACCCACTTTACGAAAACAGTTTAAATTGACATACAGGCACAAGGCACTGCAAGCAAAGTGGGGTTATGTACCTGAACCTTGAAACGGGGGCCCACCAACATTTACTTAGTGTGGTTAAGTGCCAACCCGAGCCGCTTAACCTACGCAGGCCATTTTATATTCATTTTATATGTCTTGGCGCTTGGTAGACGTTCAATTGAGTTGATTATCAAGGAGTGATAACGATACGGTATCAGCTTCATAAATTGGGTTCTTTATTCCCGTGCAGTAGGCGTTTTCGCATTTGTACATACACTATCAACATAAAACCAACCAAGATTGCATAATTCCAAGAGTGCCAACGTCACCCTCTGCCTCACAAGCAGACAACGGATGAGGGAACTGCCAAAAGACAGCCGGGGATGCGACAGAAACGACAGATCATCGCGACCCTTGCGCACCACCCTCCCCATCTGTCTCCGACTCCGACGAAGAACCATGCACCCTCATCCGAATCCCACTCGACACTCGCAGGGGCAACGGCGCAACACGAAGGTCGTCGTCGTCGTCATCGTCATCCACTGCCGAATCTTCTACCTCTGTCTCAAGCTCTTCCTCCGTCTCCTCCTCGTTCATCGATTCTTTGAGCTAAAGAGTTCATAGTCAGGAACGTCCTATGGTGTTGGACGGTGGATGTAGGCGCACCATCTCGACCAATTCGTGACATTCGTTCAAATGTGCCATAATTATACCCTGGCCTTCTGGTATTGTGCCGTCGACACCGACGAACCGACCATCCTTGCGCATCGAGTCGATTTGATGCAGCGCGAGTTGATACTGCGAAGCAGAGATGAGTCTGGAAAACGAAAAGACAATCAATCACCCTTACGGGATATAAATCACGGGCATTGAAAGGGCCACCGTATTTCAAAACCTCATTGAGGCATTTCTTCACAGTAGATAGCTTGTTGGCCTACAAACCATCCCGATGAGGATCCCTTCGGATAATGAGATAAGGGGAACTGACAATGGGCATGAGCTCCTCAGAGACAGGCTCGCTCGAGGAAAGCAGTCTATAAATAAGACCGTAACATCTCCGCAACAAGTAAAGTAGCACCTACACACAACATCAGCGAAACACGAAGATAAAAGAATCCAACACACATATTGGCCCGACGGTCGATTTCCATCGGAATCCACAAACTTCCCATCCACCCTCATCCGGTCGATCTCTTGCAAACCCAACGAATAATTCCATAGATCCGTCTCTCTCAAGGTCCATCGGTGAGTCAACACTAGACTCTCCAGCTCTGCGCGAATTTCAGTCAAACGATCGTAAATCGGCTTCAACGATGAAGACACGTTCTTTGAGTCCTCATGCGCCTTGATCTCTTGTGCAATATCGAAACATTCTTCGAGGAGGGACGAACAGACTGCTTGCGACGCTGGAACGATTCCTCCTGGACCCAGAAATTTGCCATCCACACGAGTGCTGTAGTCATTATGGAAAGAGAAGGGGCAAGAGGTTAAAATTCAAGCTGGAGAGACGTGGGTTCGAACGAAAAGAGAATACACTCAACGAATCAATCTTGCGGAGCTCTTCTTGCAATGGCTTGAGCTCTGCTCTATGTGGCGCCTCTTTTGCTGCTAGGGCAACGAGTTGTCGACGGATCGAGATGAGCTTCTGATGGACAGACACGAGCTCTACGGAGAGGACGGCTAGTGAGTCTTGTAGCTGCTTGACAAGAACCTCTACCAATATATGAGGCCTCTGAATCTTTTTTGGACAGAGGAACGGGTTAGACGCACCACACTCATTCAACTGCCTTTCCAAGAGGGTCGTCAAGGCCTTGGGATGTTTCCCGCTCTCGGAATCGTGCTGCACGATCTGTCGGAGTTCCTGGAGCCGTTTATGGAATGGTGCGAGATCTGATTCGTTGTAGACAGCCGATTCGTTCATGTGGTTGAGGATTTGCTACCATCAAAGGACCATCGAGCCACCTAATCAACAACTCAGATGGGGATGCCAGAGATGAAGTCACTCACTCTCATCGACGCGATTTGGCAATAGGTGGCTGGTGTGTCCTTTGTCTTGCCAATAGTGAGGTAGAAAAGCGAGAGGAGGTTGAATACATCCGCCAAAGTTGTGTCCACACGATTGTTATAGGTTGTACTGGCATCTCGTACATCGTTCAGTCTCGTCACTGTTTCATTTCCGCGGGGAGGAGAGGAGAAGAATTTAGCTCAGAAGGGAAAGTGGAATGGAACAGCTGAAGAGATGCGCACCCTGTTTGACAACGTCCCGATAGAGAGAATTGACATCCGAGGCCTTGATATATTCTACACGGTCCTTCTTGAGGGCCGTTAGCCTATTCCGGATGCTTTATTGGAGGGAGAAGGACCAAATGGTCGGCACGGCAGAACCTAAAAGTGCAAAAATGACGCACCTGATGAGGCCCTCGAGGATAGAAAGTTCTGTAGGACGGGAGGAAGTTGTTGTTTCAGGCAAGGTGGGGGAGGGCACAGACCTTCCTGTGGCACTGGTGCGGCCATGTGTTGCTGTGTGGGTATGAGCGTGTGGGTGTGGAACGAGGGCGGCGGAGTGGAAAAGGGCTCGTTTGGAAAGAATATAAGAGAGGGATGACTTTATCTTTCCCACGCTCATTACCATGGTTGAGCTCAAGCAGGTCAGCGTTGTTGGTTATCTTTCAATGCTAGGTACTCATTGCCTATAGACAATCGCAACCTATCGCGCAAGGCTGGATGGCGGGAGGGTGAGGGCCGAGGCAGCGGAGAAACGAACACCCGAGTTGGAGGTGTTGAATGCGACGAAAGGACGCCAAATCGAGGAATTGGAGGAGCGGTTGAGGCTTACGCGGCAGGCTGCGTCCATTTCGAGGCAGCTCGTGCCCGCCCTCGCGAAGGTACGGGACACGAACACAAAGTCAGTGTTATCGGAGGCCTCAACAGTGATTTTGACATATACTACTTAGGTTGAAGCTGAGAGAGGCCAAGGTAGACGAGGCAGAAGCCAAGGTGGACACGCTCAACGCGCGTATCGAAGAATTGGAGACAAAGTATATTGTCTGTGTTCCACCGCCTTGTCTAGATGGCATTCAGGCTGACCAAGATGGTCTCGTAGGAAATACGCAAGAAGAACAATGAGCTACACGAGCTGTTATCCGAGCTGGATATCTAAATTAGTAGCGAGCCGTAATACACAGCCACCGTGTTTATCGATACCACTTGCCCTAAGCCATCCTCAACCAGCAACCACCATCCCTCATGACAGACAGAATCAAAGAGGCAAGAACTCCATTGATTTCACCTCGCGTCGTTCACTAAGCACCACGGATTAGAAACTTAACTCCCTCCGCGTGGAAGCCGACAACGCCGTCGCACGCGCAGAAGAAGCCGAGGCCAAGAACAAACGCTATGAACAAGTCATCATTGAAAAGGACCATGAGATCGGCTCGCTGACTCACCGACTCACTAACGCAGAAACCGAGATAGACGGGCTGGAGACTCAGGTCAAGGAGCTGAAAGCTGCCGCCTCCGCATCGGAGAACGCGGGCGCGACGAATGAGGGGCTAATCAGGAAGGTGTCACTCTTGGAGGAAGAGCTTGATGGTTCCGAGAAGAGTCTCAAGGAAACAGTTGAGAAGTAAGTGGTGGACAGGGGGTTTCGTGCATTTGCTGAATCGAGGCATGCAGATTGAGGCAGGTTGATATGAAAGCAGAGGGGCTAGAACGACAAATTAGGAGCTTAGAGCAGGAAAGGGACCTGGCGGAGAAGAAACTCGAGGTATCAAGCTTGGTTTACTTTGACTCGAACACACACTCATTGTCATATAGGAAGCAGAGGCCAAGTACAGGAAGACCCAGCAGGACCTCGAGGAGTTGGAGCGAAGCATGGGAGACTTATAGTTGCTACCTCCTTACATCCATGGACCTATCCTATCACATCTACTACCTCCGCTCTGTATTGAATGCATATGACTTCCATGCACACCCTGGTCATTTGTCACCCTCACGGAACTTGAGCGAAATAGAGTTGACGCAATGACGTTGATCAGCTTGCATTATCAACAACCTATCAATGACCCTTGACCTGTGGTTAAAAGAAGAGGTGCGTACTCGGAACAGGAAACCCCTCCCCCTCGAACACATGTCCCAAGTGCCCACCACAGGCCGTGCAAGTGATCTCTACCCGGCGCACGCCAAGTGAACCATCCTGATGTCTAGTGATGGCTCCCGGAATCGCTAGATACCCAGGAGATGAGAATCTGCCAACATGAGCTCGGTGGCCCACATACCGTCAAAGAAAGCCGGCCATCCACATCCGCTCTGCAACAACAGTCAACACAAGTAGATCATGCCAGATGAAGACACTAACATCAAACTTGGTCGAACTCTTGTACAATGGTGTCCCACATCCCGCACATGAGTAAATCCCGTCCTTGTGATGGTTGTAGTACTCGCCCATGCCCGGCCTCTCGGTGCCCTTTTGTCTCAAGATCCTAAACTACGAAATGAATTTGGTGCTCTGCGCTAGTGAGTGAGTGATATGGTGTACCTGTTCGGGCGAAAGGACAGCCTTCCACTCTGCCTCGCTCTTCTTGATGGTCGACATATTTCTTAGGAAAGGAGTGAGTCTGGGTGCAGTTCTGAGAAACATATGTATGGTTGTGGGCAAGTGTTATGTAGCACGTGGGATGATGTCATGTTATTATTTACAAGGTAGTCACATTAGTTGTACGGAAACTGGATCGATCCTGCATCGAGTCTTTCCCATCATCCTCAGTCAATCTCTCCATAATAACAATTCAACACCACTCACCATTATTCGTCTTATACTCTAACATGGTGCTGGCCGGGAGATTCAGCACCCTCTTCAGTGTATCCCTGTATCACACATCAGCCCGCCTTACCAACCCGATAATCAACCTCCACCACGTACCTAACCTTCTCCCGAACCTTGAAATCAGCTTCATACCGGTTCCATAAACTGATAATGTCCTCATGCTGTCTCACGCTAATTGTACACCCACAAATCTCTGGCCATTCTTCCTCCCCAGGTATGCCATTACCGCCACTGCCATTGTCGTCGCTGCTCGTGTTCCGGGGTACATGTTTACATTCATCGAATTGGTCGCCGATGATGGCGAGCACGAGGTCCTCCCACAAACGGTCCGCGACGCCCTTTCGGAGACGAATAATCCATTTGCCGCCAGAGAGGTTTAGTGGGTCTTCCCATACGGGTCTACGTACTCCAGTGTGGAAGAGGAGGTAATCAGTCGTGGGCTGGAGGCCGGATGGAGGCGCAAGGTGGGTCCATAGAGACCAAAAGGACTCGACCTTTGCAGTCATCAGCCGGCGGCAAGCAACAGTAAAAGGGAATGCCGCACCGAGCTAAACGCGGATATTTTCTTGATGCCTTCCTCGTAATTCACGTTTTTGTTTCCTGGTGCACGTTGTTGACGGAACCAAAATATCCACCTGCCGGTGCGATGGGGGGTAAAAAAAATGCAGACCATTATGAGAGAGTTACACGAACATACATACGTGTTTCTAAGAGGATGCACAGCAGTAGGACTATTCCCAGACGCCGAGCCTAGCGCACCTGTTACACCGGAAGACTGTGTGTCCTTGCTCGGGCGTGCACGATCCCCAACGCCAGTGTTATTTACCGACGTTGAAAAGTGCTTGGACGAAGGCAGACGTGACCGGTTTCCTGGTGGTGCTGCCCCCGCCGTCGTCATTGCCGAGTTCCCGTTCGCGCCGGGGTTTGAGTTTTGGTTGTTTGCGAGGAAACTGTTTGTGGTATGGTAGTAGCCAGCCATGGTCGTTTAGAATGAAAATGTGGATGATTACATAATCGACTGGAGTTGTCCTCTTCCCTCTCTCACTCTCAATGAAGCTGATGCTCCGCCCAGAATGGCGCCTCTGGCCGCTCTCCTCCTTCCTTGGCCTCATAGACCTTAAGACAGGAGTCACCATCGCCCTCCTCTTCGCCCTCCTCAACAAGGTCGCGGGTGTCTACGGCCTTATCGCCGTTCTTACCGGCGCAGGCGGCTCCTTTGCCCAGCTCAGCCTCTACGTCTACTCCGTCATCGCCCTCATCGCCCTCGCATGGGGTCTCCGTGCAGTTAAAGAGGTACGTCCTCGACCTACAACCGTCAACAGACTCTCACATTTGTGCTAGGAGGACCCAAAACAAACCCTATATTTTGCCCATCTCTTCTTTGCCGACCACGTTCTTTCCACTGCCTGGACCGTCTTTTTCGCCATTGTTTGGTGGCTCTGGACACCCCATGATGGTCGCCGTCAGGCCAACTCGGCCGCACAGGTGGCCATGATCAAGACCGCCAATATCACTCAACACCTCACAGATGCAGAGCGCGAGGCCGCAGCAATGGCAATTTGGAATCACGAAAAAGGCACAGCAGCCACTGTCATTGCCATCTCTTGGCTCTTCAAGGCAAGTCATCCCCTTTTTGTTTTATAGAAGGCCTTTAATCGATGAACCCATCAGCTTTACTTTACACTCCTGATCTACTCCTACGCAACCCACCTTCGCAAAGGTTCCTACCGCTCTTTACCTCTATCCCGCGCCAACTACACGTACATTCCTTCCACCAACGTTCACCCTTCGTCGTACGAAACTGCGCTCGACGTGGCAGACGACGAGGAAGTAGCCGATGGTTTTTACCGTGTCCCACTCCGCAATACCCATACCTCTTCTCCTTCCCGCAACCACCGCCGCACCCCTAGTGCTTCCGCAGCCGCCACCACTGGTGCTATCAACGGCCACAAACATAACAACAGCTCCCTCTCCAGTTTCGCTGACTTTGTCAGTGCACCAGGTCGTCCACGACGTACGTCCAAACTCGGATTGACGACTGTTTCTGCCTCTGGTGGTGCTAGCACCAGAGCCAGGGGAATGGATATCGAGGAAGAGGTGCTGTTTGATGAAGATGAGATGACCTGCGTCTCGGGTTCTTCGAGGGGACATTCAAAGATGGGTACGGAGGGGAGCAGTACCGCTGCCAGCACTGACGAGGAGAGGGGTAAACATGGGAGTGATTGAATGGGTCTTTTTTTAAAGATACTGTTGGAGGATACTCTCTTTGTTGCTGCTAACCGCTTCGTTATGATTGGTTGGATTTTTTGGAAGGGCCGTATTTATCATTATACTTACATGTTGTCTAATCAAGCACCTACCATAAAAGGAAATAGAATTTCCGGTAGTTTTTGTCAAAAAGAAAACATTATCAGATGTCACAAAAAGGGTATAGTGTACGCTTGAGCCACACGGCGCTAATCTCGGTATTATAAGATAAAATAAAATAAAAAGAGACCAATGACCGACCAGCCGGGGCGAGAAGAATAACATAGCACAATGATCGGGTGACCATAGCCAACCCAACCACCTCTCGTATCAGTGAACCCAACAAATTCCGCAACACCCACCGCCCCTGCCACATTTACAATTCCCTCTTCCCCCCACCCTCACCAAAATCCTCCCCCTTTCCTTGACCGTCAATTCCTTTCTCATCATCCACCCCTTTGGCGCCTCCATCGTCCTTATCCTCGCCGCGATTTTCGCTCCAAGAGATAGGCGTAGGTGTAGGACTCCTCCGACCAGGGGTAGCTCCATCACGCCCAAGCCCGTCCCTACCCCCCTCTGAACCTCTCACAGCCTTCGAGGACATAAAAATACTCGGTGATTCACCACAATCTTCTCGCGTGCACATTCCCCTGCCACGTCCACCACTACCTCCTGCCTCGCCTGTCCCTGAGCAACTATCGGGGCCAACAACCAAGTGACATAACATTAATTCGGCTCGTGCGCAACATCCTCATCCGCGGAAGCGGAAGGACTCTCAGCTACCGCCGCCTCTAATCTCCGACGCTTACGTGCGCGTGGATTTAAAATGATTGCAGCAAGAATGATCACTGAGTCCATGACCTATAAGCACCAACATATCGGTAAGCCTTTTAGTCGCCGGACCAAGTGCCACATAGGCACACACTAGGTTTCATTGATACCCGAAAACAAGCGCCCGATGCAGGGGGATAACGACACCGGAAGTATTAGATCGGGTTAAGTGGGAAAGAAGATTCGAGATTGGGAGGGGGTAGAATTGGAGGTTTACTCACTACGACTACTGTGTAGCTTGCCGCAGCAAGTCCGTCAAATTCCTCCGCGAATGCAAGTGAGAGGTCACTCAAAAGTCCACCGAGCATGTCGATGAGGATGAATGTGTATGAGATACCCTGGACTTCCTTGAGTACGTAGATTTCCCAATATTGGGGCAAAAGTCCGGTTGCGATGAGGACGACGGAGAGGATGCCGTACATATTTATCGGAGCAGATACACCACGCTCGTACGCGGGTCGAGAGACGAATACAAGGAGAACTTCGATGCCTCCGATGATAACCATAGTAATTATCGTTATTAGAGCCGAGGTTTGACGGGACCTGCGGGGGTTGTAGTATAAACACTGTTTGGCATAGTGCTTGGATTAGCCACGAAGTCACGGGCGATAAAAGGAACTCAAAGATGTAATGTACCTGTCCCCACGACAAAAGCGCTAGAAACCCAAAAAGATGAGGCTGGACTTGGAGAGCTATGTTCAAGTGGCGAAGGATAGAATAGACGCCGAGGAAGGCGGAGGAGATACCCCATATTAACCTATTGGCGGGATACTCTGAACATGCAGCCCATAGAGAGTAAGAAGGCATACATCATCCAGGGAGACAAGCCGACGGTCCCTTTGTCTCTATAATTTTTCCACACCTGGGGGATCAGCTGGCCCGTCCAACATATCGTACCTTGAAGACGAATCAGCCAAAAGGCGTTGGATGCGAAGGAAATGCGGCTCAGACCCATTGTCCCGAGCACATTTTCTACGACTGGATTCGATTTCATGGCGGGTATTTAATGGCTGAGGAGCTGAGCCTCTAGAGCGGGAGATAATGAAATAAAGTGCTGGTGGGTTGTCAGAGCGTCCAGAAAGGGGCCATTAAGCACAGGGAGACAGAGAGCTAGGAGACGGGGAAAAAGGGTAAAGGCAAGAGGTGAAGGTGGGGCAGGGAGTCGGAGCCTGGTCGTATGGGATGACATATAAAAAGATATTCTTAGACATTTACGGCTAATCGGATTCCTATCAGACGATAAAACCTAAACCGTGCCTCGTCCGACTTGTCCAATCGCTGGATGGCATGCCGAAGGCATCTGGCATGAGAGCTCCAGGGAGGCCAAGACCTTGTGTGCTGTTACGGCTTGTGATCCCTTGCCGTCTCTCCGGGATGTCAAGTATCCTGATGCATGTACAATAGGGGGGACGACCGGGGTTCGGCTGGGTATCATATATGTACATATTGCCAAACACTCGCTGACGAGGGGATCCTCCACGTGATGACCAGGAAGCTCATGTTAGGAGTAAGCATTTCAGACTTGAGCAATACAAGAGTAATAACACTACATGACGCAAATGGGGATCATTCTGTTTAGCCTCTCAAATTGCGAAGGGTGTTTCCGTAATAGAAACCGGTAGTAGCTGATGTGACCGCCAAAACAAGGGGCACGGGACCTTTGGCCACCCGAGGCAAGGAAGACAACAGGAGGAGTGCAGATGCACCTGCCGAGACAATATAAGAGGCAAAGTGACGTAGATGTTGAGAGATTTTGCCGACACACAAAATCCGAGCTCACCTAGTGCACCCTCCAATCCGTTAGGAGTGCCCTTACGAATGCTGTCGGCACTCCAGAGGTACAGCAACCCCACACTATGTTCCACAGACAGACGAGTGGTCGTCAGATTAACAAGTTCGAGTTGAGGAGAGGCGAACTTACCCGACACCGGCGACTAGGGACGGTATCGAACGTGTCCTGACGAAGCCAGTCACACCACCCACGATGCACAGTCCACCCATAGTGTAAGCAGGATATGCGGACTGTTGAGGTGTCAGAATCGGCACTTATACAGGACAGCGGATCATACGACGCACCATATTTGAGTTATGGAACGCAGTAAAGAACTATTAGGATGAGGGGTCGGGAGAGGAGGTGATGTTTTGAGAAAGCGCTGGTAAGCGCTGGGTATTATAGTCCCGCCGGAGATCCCCACATGTGCCGTGCCCCACAACGGATTACCCCTACTTACTATCACGCTCACGTGAGCACCACGCCTAGCCCACTGTCCAGTTCCTCCAGGCCATGCTCAGGTGCTACGACTCAATGGGGCTCGAATGAACGTCTTAAAATAATGGCAGGCATGTGTAGGAGTCAAAAATGTTGGACCTCTCGGGCGACATTGCAGAACGCGTCGGAGCGAGTCGGGGTCGGGGAACGCTTACCTTTGTCGTGAGCACCCACTAGCGGAACTGGAAACTCAACGGAACACCACACACATACCGAGGGAACATAAGCACGCTTACACTCAAAACCGAATTTGACGTCTGAATCGTCGAACAATTTCCGTATATATTCCAATTTCGGTTTCGGAGTTGACAATGGATTTCATCAATTCAGTAGTCATCTAATCATTCATTTCCTGTCGATCCGTTAAGTCATCCGGCGAGCGCCCAAGAAAAGGGGCGTCCATGTTAACTCAAATACATTGATGATACCAATCTGCTCAAGGCCATGAAATTCAATAACCTCAACCAAGCTTTCAACAAACGTACCATTAAGCGCAGTACAAGTTCCAGCTGCGCATTGTGTGGGCCCCGCATAGCCAGTCTATCAGTCCAGCATTTAGTCAGTCAAACCGCCCTCGCGCATAGGGTTTCCGATAGCCCACTCACGCCACCACATTGTCCATATAATGGCACTGTCCCACCACCACCACCACCACCACCACCACCACCACTGGGCACACTCACTGTAGTTGTCGGCTGCGGTGGTGGGGCCTGCCCTGGTATGCCTACCCTTCCAATCGACCCGCCAGCTGAACCAGACCACACCCCAGGTCCGGGCGCGACATAAGTGCTTAGGATCCCGCTTATACAAGTTCCACACGATCCCTGGTGTGCTGGGTATGTATGCGCCAGGCCAGGAGGTGCCCCCCGGTAGGGAAAGCCGATTGGAAGATGACGTGATGGTGATCTGAATACAGGACATGTAATTTTGCGCGCCCCGGACGGCATTGGTGGCATATGCTACGTCTGCTTCGTGCAGAGCAACAATTTCGGCTGTTTCAGAAAAGGAAATGTGAGGTTTGTTCTGGGTGCTGAAACAGGATAGGGGAAAAGGAGTACCGCGGAGGAGATAGTCCCCGGCTGGGAATCTCTGGAATGACAACACTATGCTGTCCATGTGCGGCAATGAGCTTGTCAACGGCCCATGAACCACCGCTGTAGCTCTCTGAGAAGAGTTTAGTCCAGGTGTTTCCGGCGGCTGGTGCGATCCAGACTTGGACTGCGGAATACCGGTCAGCCACCCTTTCGAATTGATATGGGGGCGCATCACCTGGTCCCTTGTGAGAAGTAGCGATAATATCATCGTCGCGGCTTTTGAATAAAGGCATCACTGCATCAATACTTATAACTTAGTCGTGACACGAGAACCTACGAGTCGTGGTACCACTCAAAAGTGACCTTGTCCCCAGCTTTGGCTGAAATCCTCCTGCCGACAGGGTTATTATTGACGTTGCAAGTCATAGCTGGTGAAGTTAGGTCCTTGACTGGGTTATTGTTCGGCGGCGAGCGTATCTGTTTATGATCACCGTATCCAAAATCTCTCTTGAGGTGAAGGTTCGGAAAGGAGGCAAACAACACACGTATTGGTTCCGACCATCCCCCTGGTCGATGCCATTGACCCAGACACCATACACTGTGCAGTGTGCCAGCACAGATGTGACCGAGGAGAGTAAAATTACGAGGGCTACGAGTTTCATGGACGCAGACGCTTAATGCCGCAAACTGTTGAATGAAAGTCGCTTGGATTTATGTATTTATAAAGGGCTTCCGGATGAATTCCTGTGGAGGGTGTTCCTCGATTTCTCCACTTATATGTATTGAGATGCCTGGGCGAAGAGCGCTCGCTGTTCCGATATAATGAAGCTCAAAGTCCGAGAAAGGGCCTAAGTCCACCCTATTTCTCATATCGGTCTCCAGCTTTACCACATCAAGGCACCGGCATCGAGGCTACAGGAGCCTGATCCCATTTGTCAGGAGACAGGGGGGGACAAATCATTCCGAGACTGTTAAACCCCGGGTTTTCTCAATTAGTTAGACCGACTGGACATCGAAGATCGCACGGAATTTCAGACATCTACGGGAGGAGATAGTACAGCCTGGACAAGGCTCAGATCCCGAGGTTTAGGGAAAAGAGAGCCCCAGCATACCATAACCATTAGACCCCCCTGCTCCTTTTTTTCCGTCTCGGATCGCTTGGGTCCTCCCCTTTCCCTGCCGCGCTCGGTCCCCGTCCACCATCGTTGTCGACAAGCTGATATACAACAGTATCCCACATAGTGTCGTTGACACTCTTCGCCTTTCCGAGTTGTTCCTTTAGTTGCACGACCTCTGCCTCAAGTTCCGCAATGCGGTTTTCGGCTGGAGCTGATTCAACTCCAGAACTAATGGCCCCACTTTGACCGAGGGTGGGTCGAATGAAGAAAGCATGATCTCGGAGAAATTCTGCTTCGGGGTACTCCGTCACATCCTGGTGGGGCTAAAAAAAAAAAAGTACTTTTGGGTTTGCTGAGAAGACAGAAAGGAAGGAGAGAAGACTTACGTTGCGATTCGGATGAAGCAACATAGTGACCTCGTGTAGTTCACGCGCTTTTGGGTCTTTCATTCGTTGGAACGGCTGCACGGGCTTGGCAGGAAGAACGTCCTTAGCGTCGGACATGCTACCAACCTTCAGATCCAAGCTAATATGACCAATCAGGTCCGGAGGCTTGAGAAAGCTTGTGAGGTATGTTATCGAGAAGCCTGCGTGCGTCGATATTGTGCGAAGGAGTTGGTGAGAAGGAAAGTCGTAAACTTGGACGGCGCCATTTGACGTGCCGACGAGTAAGAATGAAGATGTTAGTGATATGGCCATCGAAGAAATGCTTTCTCTGGATAATAATGAGACACACGAATTATTGTGAACCAAAGGAGCGCACCCAGCTGAGATCGGCCTGCGTTCTTGCGCGTTGTCACCCTCCCCATCAATCCTGACGATGTCACTCGCTCCACCTCCCCCGATCGCTTCCATGATATGTTCCCCCATGTCGTTTTTCCGTTGTTGAAAGAGATTTACCCGATGTATCGAACCGTTCGGGGCGGCCGCGAAGAATATTCTCTCAGTGACATCCCACGCTAAATGTGTGATAATTTGGGGAAATTGGAAGGTTGTGAGTAATGTTACGGATGATAAATCCCAAAGCTAGGTATCTTCATAAGCTTCGGGATTTATGCAGTGGAAAACATGCTAGTACCTTGACAGAATGGTCCACTGACGACGTGAGGATTCGGCAATTTAGAGACGCTCCTACACCGCATTGAATGTCAGTGATGGGTAGGGTGTGGTCGGATAACGTGCAGTGAGCTGTACAAAGCTCGTCCTGTGTTTCATTGTCGACCTAATCTGTAAATATCCAGTGAATCCCGGGTAGATCGTGAAGCGGGGGAACTGAAAGCGACCTTGAGACCAGCCAGACACTGACTGCAGAGTCATCGCTTCCGGAAATAAGTGCTGTTCCGTCGTTGGTGAACCTAAGTACGTTGACCCGGCGGTAATGGGCGTCCCAAGAGTTGAAAAGGATTCCTGAAGCAATCTATCGGGAGTTAGTCAAGTCGGGGACGGCCATGGGTTAAGATATCCGACCTCCCACAAGTATATTCGTCCTTGGGCCGTTCCCCCTGCACAATAATCACCCTTTCTGTCGATGGCTATGCATGTCAACTTTTCTGGAAGAACAAGTTTCAGAGCAACTTGGTCCTAAAACTAATCCGGTGAGACCGTCCGTCAAAGGAAGTTGCTACAAAGCTTACTTTCTGGAAATGATACACGTTCAAGATCGGTTTATCTGGCTGAGCTGTGAGGATGAACCCTCCTTGGGTGCCTGTCGATTCGAAGACGGCGGTACAGTGGTTATCTGCGCTTGTCTGTTTAAAGGAAGCGAGCGTCGTGCTGTTCTGGACGTCGTTGAGGAAAATGGAGCCTGCACCAGAGGCTGGAGAGTGCGGTGCTGTTGCGCACAACACGACTTCTTGGAGTCGCATCCTGTTTTTCCTGGGCACAATCTGCAGTCGTGACACTGAAAGAAAAAAAGGTGGGCTCACGTGATATGCACACCGATTACCGCCACAAGTGGCTGATTAAAGGGGTGAGGGTGGCACATGTTCCTAGAACATTCTCCCAACCGCACTCCATCGTCGTGAACTCACCACATCCGCAGCTACCAGCCACCAAACTATCCACGATGACTTCCAATCTCTACGAGGTTCTCGAAGTAGCCAGGGATGCCTCTATCGAGCAGAGTCAGTCTTCATGACATCATTGGCAGCGTCCATGCGGATCTTGACAGACCCACCTATCTAGTCCGCAAAGCGTACAAGAAAAAGGCCCTACAGACACATCCAGACAGACTCCCTCCAGGTTCTACGCCGGAGGACAAGAAATTTGCGGAAGAAGGGTTCAGACAGGTACTGTATCGTTAGACCTGGTCCAACCATAGGCACTAAATCGAATGCCAAGGTCAACCACGCATACGAAATCTTGACCGACCCAGAAAAGCGCAAGGTGTGTATCTCGTGACCACATATTTTTCGGCTCACACCGGTGTTAGGAATATGATATTCATGGTGTATGGCCTCCCCCAGAGCCAGAGGAAGGGAACTTCGAGCCATTCTTCGGCGGCGGTTTCCCAGGTCGCCGCCACGGACAGCGTAGCCATGCCTTCCCCGACCTCTTTGGCCACCGTCACCACCACCATCATCATCCATTCTCTGGTTTCGCGTTCAGAGATCCATTTGAGCTTTTCGAATCCATTTTCAGAGACTTCGATGATGATGACTTCTTCGGTCCATCCCATGTGCATCCTTTCGTCCCATTGAGTCCTTTTGACGACATGCGTGGACCTCGCACACATAATCTCTTCAACCATAGTTTATTCGGGCCGACTCTCACCCCCGCGATCATATTCGAGTCATCTTTCGAAAATAGTCGGAGACGAGGCGGCAATTATACCTCCGAAAGCTATGCTTCCACTACCGTCAACGGCGTCACTCAGACGGTACATACGAGGCGCGATTCAGAAGTAAGCGCTTCCCTTCGGTTTGCCCCCTCCAGAACTCATCATTCTCCCAGGGAAACGAGCACGTCACCAGAACCTATAACGATGGAAGAGAGGTGTACACTATTAATGGTATCGAACAACCCTCTCATGGTGCCCTACCCCAAAGTACCTCAGAACCCAGGCTGTTGCCCCAATCGTCGAACAGTCACTACTTGCCCCCAACCAACCCCCGACCTAGAAGAAGTTATGCGGCTCCTCAGCAACGGCGGCCATCGTGGTCTGCACCTCAACACCCCATGACACCATATTCCCAGTCAAGAAGCACCCTCAACCACCACGGTGGATATAATGCAATACCCCCTGCACAACAATCAACCCAATATAACATGCCGTCACAGCGAGAGTACGATGCACCACCGCCTCCTTATCCGGGGAGCAACAACCCACACCGCGATAATTACGACAGGCATAACCAAGCATCAGGTATGGGTTGCAACACCTTACAAGCACTTTACCTCCACTGATGCTCCTCAGCTTCAGCCGCAGATCACCAAAGGCATCGCGAGCGGCGTGCAAATGACAAATGTGAGTTACTTTATACCCTTGCCTGTTACTGTGTGGCTCTGACTAAATACTTTTCCTCCTCCACAGACGCTCCTACAAACTATGGAGGTAAGTAATCTTCTTCCACTGTCCATACTGCTCGAAGCTAACGCCGTCGACGCAGAAGCCAGTCACGAAGACCGCCGCAGCAAGAAGTGGTTGCCGCGCGGCTTTGGTCGTCACTAAAGCCTGAAGTCCAACGCTAGAAAAGTTGCTTCTAACTTGTTAAGAATGTTCGAGACAGTTCTCCTGGCTGGAGCTATGTACTTTCCTGTGGGTAGTTGTATTTACTCCTCTCGCCGTAGACTGTTCCCGCTCGTCGTACCATATCTCATCCTGATAGCCCCTTTCTTCACGGAACGAGAGAAATTTAGGATATTCCTATGGAGGCATATACAATTGGTGATTAGCTGACGAGTTCCGAGAATACTGTGCCGGGCCTGCCATACACTCGGCAATTGTCGTTCGGTCTGGGTCCGATGAAATAACGAGGGATCAAGCGTCAGGGTTAAGTAGATAGAAGGATATATAAAGTGCCAGTGTAGTCCGAAAATTGTGGCGTCGACCACGATTGATACGAACAACACATTGTCCACTGCTATGCTTCAGGCGTTGGGGGGACATAGGCTGCATAGACGTCTATGGATTTGTAACCTCCCGATGTGAATGTGACCGTGTAATATGCATGTACGTACTCCGACATGATATCAAGCCATTCACCGGAGAACAAATATTATTCAAGGGGCCAACCTCAAAACTCATTACGCATATTCTTCTGAGGCTACGGTATTTACAAGTATAGGGTGTTTAGATCCACCATGCATCACATCTCGTAAGGAGCCTGATCCGAAGTAGACTGTAGTTCCCCTGAGCAACCCCGATGGCGCTGCATTGGCCCCTTCACATCATACGGCCATGTCCCTTCAAGGGCCCGCAAACGCGCTGAAGTCGTCCTCGCTTCTTAGCTTCACGAAACCATTTACTCCAAACTCCTTGAAAACTATCCGGCATACGCTTGCAAATACTATTAGCCCCGCCCCAGAGCCATCAACTACTTGCTCCCAAATTTACAACACCAAAACGCGTAATGCGGGAGTGTTGATACCTCTTTGCAATGTCGAAGGACAACCTGGAATACTCTTTCAAGTGAGGGCACAGAATCTACGGCATCACTCGGGGGAGGTAAGGTAAGATCATGCTACGCTGACTATGCACAATTCTGGACCCTTTGCATAGCTTTCCTGGAGGACGAATAGATGATGTCGGTGTAGCGTTGTCACAGCCCCCTGTGATTTGTTGACGCGATATTAAAGACAGATGCGACCATCCTGGATGGCGCGTTGCGAGAAACACAGGAGGAACTCGGCATTCACCCTGAGGACGTTGATGTCCTTGGTGAACTAGGGCCCCCAGAAGTCAGCGTTCGAGGTGATATGTGTGTATGGCCATATATCGTGAGCAATGGGGTTTGATTTAATGCATGGAGAACACGACTAATGTTAGCAAACCCTGCTTCAAGGGATTTGTACACGAGCCCGACTCGAGACGGCCAGAGTCCGGTGATTGTCCTTACCCTTCACTCGACCTCAACCAAATACGACAACGTATGTCTCTATCAGAAGTGGCCGTCGTGTTTCATGTGCCTTTGATAGCATTAGTTACGCCAGCGAGACTGAGGTCGTATCTCTTTCGCGGCGAGCGGCCGTACTGGGCCGTGGATGTAACTGATCTTGTTCACTCCGCGGAAGTGCTGTCGGGGGCAAGTGGGTCGGCGTCCGTGAGCACAGAGGCAGTTCATGGCGAGCAAGAGCTGGGTGAAGTAGGACCCGGGAGGGGGGAGAAGGGAGTCGAAATATGGGGATTAACGGGATGGTATTCGTCTCTATTGTTATGGAGATTGCAAGCATACCGGTGAATCAAATCGTTTTCTCGATTTACAGGGCAGTGTTGACGCATCCCCTGCGTTCTATCAATTTCGGTCTGTCGTCTTTAAATATGGTGCCTGGGTGTCACAGCCCCGCACATATCCTGGCTTGCGACAATAAAGAATGATCCTCCTGTAGCTATGGCTACTGCAATGCGAACAAGCAGGACAAGCTGTGGTGAAATAAGGCGCGGTTGATGTACATAGCGATTAATCAATTCATCAAGCGTCAAGCATTGCACTCATCGAAGTCTACACTCAGAATGCTCATTGGGACTAGATCCTGTATGCTTGATGGTGATGTCCAGTGTATCATGGTTCCTATTATTACCCCAAAAGGAAAGTATTGAAAGTACCAGGTAAAAAAGGACTGACCACTACATGTAGAGATATTTACAGTGGTGTGTGCTGTGCAGGGAGAGTGGATCTTCAAACCCACTGAAGGCGGACGATAGCGGGTTTGTGACGTTGAACTAGCTAGCACCAAATGGGAAAAGAGAAAAATATAACGAGTGACTGACTGAGTGCCAAGTGAAGGATAGGCGCGAGTGGCAGGGGGGGAGGGGAGTGAAAATAAGGATCAAGCTCATAGTCTAAAGCAAATGGGCATCATCAGGGAGACACCGAACAACGAGGGTAGCGGTAGATCAGTGCTAATACAACATTGGGTAGAGGCTTGGGAAGTGATCAGGAATGCAAAGGCGGGGAGGTGAAAACAGGTCGGATGAGACAAGCTCAAGAAAATAAGGTTGGAAGAGAGTTGATTATGACCGTGTTTGTACAGCTGGGAAAGCGGATGACATGGGTGATACTTGTGCTTGAGTAATGTCATCAAAATTAGAGGTCGAAGACGATGTGTTATGGAGTGTACTCGAACCCGGGGTGTTGGGTGTACCCCCAGCGTGATTGCTCACTTTCCCGATGAACCAGGACTATAGATATAAATGGTTAATTATTCATACCTTTGTTGCTGTCTCCGAGCGATTGGACTTACTGGTACCCAGCCTCGGTCGCCACCCTGTTCTTTTACCGCCTGTTGGCATGGTGAGAAAAGGTAGGGATGCGTAGGAGATGGAGATTCGAGAAGAGCACTCACGTATGACCAATGATTGTAGCGCTTAAAGACTCTCAATTGATCACCCTCCAGGAGGTCCAGCTCTTCTTCTCCCTTCTTCCTGTAATCCATTAAGGCGATGCCAGGGAAGCTTGTCGAGATAATGCTTAGGGGTAGGATTGGTGTCTTCGAAGTGTCTACAGATCCAGAATTTCCCTTCGCAGCGGTAGCTTCTGCGATAGCCGAAGCCACGGGGACGTTGGTCTCAAGAAGACAACCAGCGGGAACCCATCCCTGTTTGACGATGTCTGTATCGATAACACCCGACCCCGTTGGATCACGTTGAACGATCCACCATCCGCGTGAGCGAGAAAGGATAACGAAAGTGTCGCCACTAAACAGGAGCCTGCTTAAGATAACCATATATTTACAGTGGCGAAGACTTACACGACGACGTCAAATTCATCGTCCTGTTCCGCCATGTACGGGTAAATTGCAACAGCATAAGATACTCCGCTGCTAGATCCAGGAACAGAAACGAGGCTGTTGGTGTGTTGACTATCATTTGTTTTCGATTCCACTTTCGGTAAGTTGACGCTTGGTACGGTGAGCGTCGCGTCGCTGCTTATTGATGAAATGGTGCCCCGCGATATGGCTGACGCAGGCGTCGTTGCAGCATCATCACCTTTGTGTTGATCTATGGACGGAGAAGGAATCCCTGGTTCGGGCCATCCAGGCTGGGGAGTGAGTGTTGTCGATAATGGACCAGAGGTCGTAGATAGGTTAGAGACTTCGATTCTCGGAGGCTTGTGATTAGTTCTTGAGGCTGATGTTTTGTAGTGACCTTGAGTTGCCACTGTGTCATTAGATATTATGGAGGAGGCTTTACGAGCAGCATGCTTTTGTTGGGCAACGGCGATTGGAGAACGTATGTCTTTGATGTGCTTCAACATGAAAACAGGGTTCTTCTTCGAATCTTTCAGCTTTTGGAATAATAGCAGGGGTTTTTCGTCATAGCTCAAGCACCGCTCGATTCGGTTACCTGCGACGGGTTGGTGGTGGAAAAAATGAGTCAGGAAATGGCGTACCCGATGACCCGTAGCAGATAAACATTGCATAATTCTTCCAAGTGTCGTTGTTAATGCGATATTTCTTCAAAGCCGCTGGGAGCACCTTCCATGTGGGATCCTCCAGACTAACTTTGAAACTTTTGAGGTTATCTGAACTTTCTTGTCGCTGAGACTTTAGCGAGGTCTGGTTAGGGTTGGGTGAGTCTGTAACTGAGGTAGGTTGCGAATTTTGCCGTTGCTTATCCGCAGCCGATGATGATTGATTGGAAGAGAAAGTGGACTGGTTGCTCTGGCGGGTGTAAGGTGCAATATCATGCTCCTGCCGCTGGGGTGATGGGTGGGGAGAATCAACGGAGTCTTGCTTGGTTGGTGATTTCTGAGGTTTGACGAACTGTGCCCATTTGAATGAGGGCTGCCGCCGCAGGCTACCGGGCTCATCCTAGCGCAGCGAATTTGGTGAGCCACTTTGGAGAATAAAAGAGAAGTAATGCTCACGTTGCGGCCCAGAGATGCCTTTATGCTGTTCACATCCTCAGTGAAAGACGACACGAGTAGATTGAGTTGACGATTATCGTCCTCGAGTGTTCGTAGTCGGTTAGCTGCGAGCCGAGTGCAATACATCACCCGTAAGTAAGAGGACCAATATGCCGCCGAAGCTTCCTACCTTGCTCTTGCACGACGGAATGCAACCTTTCGACTGTTAGGTTCTCAATGCGCTCAGGAGCTTCTGCTGCTGGACATTCGCTTTAATAACAATTTGGTGCTGTCGTGACCTATGCTTACATGGTGGAACATAGTGGTCCTCCCCTATTGGTATGTTGTGCGCGGTTTTCAGTTGATATACAGCCTTGAGGATAGCCAGCCTCTGGCCGATCGTGGATACACCAAGTTCTTTCAAGGATTCCGGGTTCAATAACGTGAGGGCCTCGCCATCAACAGTATGTTCTAGCGCGTGTAAGTGCAAGAAGGGGAATAGAGGGCCCTTAGCTCACCTTTGAGCTGGCTCTCCCAGTGCGGGTAGCCAATGCTCGAGAGCCAGTTGTGGACATCTGTTGGGTCCCACTCGAGAACAGGGCGATCTCCTGGACTGTTATCCATAACTCTCTAACCAGAGTAACAGAAGGCGGGGGGGGGAGCAGGGAGGGAGGGGAGGGAGGAGGGGGAGAGGATGGGCTAGGGCCTGTGTATGTTGCGAGTCGAGTTGTCGAGGCTCTAATTCAGCAGAGTTGTTCTCCGGAGCACGTGATCTTAACCCTAAAATAATCATTTATTAATATTATTTCTTTCAGTCCCACGGGGTGCCATGGCCCCTCAAATGAATCACCGGTTACTCCTCGACCACGGGTTCCCTTTCCTCCTTCTCGGACTTGCAGAGTCGTGCATGTGAACACACGCACAATGGAGGATCCCTGGATAAACGCGTGGGGAGACCCCCAGAAATCTGAACAACCCTCCAATCCCCCCATCACATCCACCTGGACCACCTCTTCCAAGTTTGTCACCGACGACCAGGCAGACATTGCTATTCCATCTTGGGAAGCCGAATCTGGCACCATATGGGATAATTCACCAGATCTCCACAAAGACATGTGGAGTAGAGACAACCGCATCTCCCAGCTCTGGGCGACTCCCACGTTGGACTCGATTGGGTTCGCAAAACCTCCTCAGGAGCTTCAACCTGAAGTCTCGCCGCGCACCCCTTCTCCTCAGGGACATGGTATCGGAAGCTCGGGAGTCGGCGAAGGCCAAGAGATATACCCGACACCTGGAGCAGAGAACTTTGTCGTATTTCGGCCTCCAATCCCAGATTCCGAAGAAGAAACACAGAAACCGGGCCTCCACGCACAATCGAGTCCGGCAGCAGTTTTGAGAAAGCTTCAAGAGGATGAAAATGCGCTCGGGGAGACCTCGCCGGATCCTGACGGGTTCGGTACTTTTGAAGCTGCGGCAAACGACTATCCTCAGTCGGACCCATGGACATCTTCCCAGTCGGCGTTAACTCCAATGGAACAGGCCGAGGATTGGAGAACTGCTTGGAAGGGATCTGACGAGATTGCGGATAACGGCACTGAACCCATAGATGAATGGGAGATGGCGAAGCGGCAGAAAGAGATCCAGGATCTATATGTTGTTCGTTAGCTATCTGCCACTGGTGTAACTCCTTCTAATGTCAATTCCAGCCTCCAGAACTGCTGAACTCGATACTTTGCCAATTTGACGAATTTGCGGGAGCTTACTGGCCTGATGAACATTCAAATGCGATAACGAGCCCCTACAGCCATAGCCCCGGCGAGCTCGCGGAGACTCTAGGGATGTGAGCTAGCCTTATCATTTGAAATAGTGATCTTGTGCTAAGCTCCTCCAAAGTAATTCTATTATAGAACGGCTCATTCCATTGGATCTCACTCTTCCGGCCCCTGTAGCCTTCGCAAAGACATTCATTTCGAAGGAAATGGTTGAGGGGATCAAGTTGACCAGACATCACATTATCACAAGAAACGGACCACTAGCAGTGTACATGTCGTCAAAGGGGGCTTTGTCATGGGAGGCTGCAATTAAATCTCAACGCGATGTGACGGAAGCTGATGTCGTTCCAAGTGGGTGGCGGATCGTACCCAAAGAAAAGGCAGATCAACATTTGTCGGTGAATGACACTAAGAAGAAACCTGTGGGCGGTTTGCTCTCATTTTTCGGTCGGAAGACAGCAACCATTCCACAAACACCAGACTCGTCTCCTCCTGCGAGGACAGATACTCCTGGAGCAGTGTCTCCTCGGTCAACCACGGCATCTCCCCATCCTAGCTTGGAGACCAACGCTACCACCTCAGTTGTTGCAAAATCGGGACCTCCTTCGCCCAAAGGATCGGATCCACGATCATCTGCCACGATGTCTGCTATCGCAGAGATATCTAACACGGGCAAGGAGGTCTCCAACCCGGTGACTCATATTCAATTAGCTGAAGAGACTCCCCAGCCTCAATCTGCTGTCTCACGCTTTTTGGAGCGATTCTCGAGATCCGCCAAGTCCTCCGGATCTCCTCGCAGCTCCGTCGCTCTATCGTCAGACGATATTGAGTTCCTTTCGGATATTGTCCCCAGCGCCGGTGACATGGAAGAAACCGATCAACTTGATGCATTGTCGGAGATGATACGTACTCCCCCCGTTCCGACAAAACTGCCTCCCCCATTGGCTCCGCCACCCCGCTTACCACCGCCCCCTAAGCCACCAGCTTCCGCCGGCTCGAAAGCCATTACTCCAATCCCACAACACTCGGATACACGAGATACGTCGAGACGAGAACCCAGCGAGAACCAGCTCTTCGGACTTGACTTTGGTTTCTCTTCCCTTCAAACTCAACCTCATGCGCAAACAACTTCAGTTCCCTCCTCTCAAGCCTTAACACCCCTCCCCCGACCGCCCGTCCCCTCTATTTCGCCGTCTCCACTACCCCCGCCGTTATCACCAGCTACGACAGGTTCTAGACCATATACACAAACAAAAACTGCTGTAACTGTTCCACCGTCGATCGACTCCCTCTTCGACGACGACGAGTTTTCAGACTTCCAGACATCACTCTCATCCACATCTTCAGCCCCTCTTGTGTCTTTGGATTCCGCATTTGCCTCGTTCACGGCACCTGCACCATTAAATCCACACTCTGTATCCTTTGACGACTTGGACGACATCGTAACCCAGGACCCTCCGCAGGTTCCGGAGAAACCAAAGTTGACGTCCTGCCAGACCATACCCGCGCCAGCCCCATCAATCTTTCCCCCACCCTCAGGCTCACCGTTACGCCCCAGCACACCGATCAAGTCATCTTCACCTCCAAAACAGAGCATACATGCTCGCCGAGTATCTAGACAGGCTGAATCGCACCAAAGAACACTCAGTCTTTTAGAGACGGCTGCTGCAAAGGGTAAATGGCCCGCACCACCTTCACCACTGCCCAACGCCATCCCTCCCCCAAGTGCGAAATCTGGACCAAAACTGTTTGATGTATTCGGGGAGCCGAGTGGGTCCGTTCCCATTAATATTACTCCCGTGCAGAGTGGTTCGAGCTCGGGCGCCGGGCAACTGATATCAGACTTAGCATCGTCGCCCTCGGTTGTGGCGCCTTCCCGTTCTTCTATGTTGAATGAGATCCCTGTTTCTTTCTCGAATGGGATATTTTCGGAGCGCGCAACAGGGACTCCCCAGGTAGCAAGAATTCCTCCCCCGTCGACCTTCCTACAATCTCCAACACAATCCACCCCCTCTCAGTATCCACAGTCACAAATACAGTCCGAATCTGCACCAATGGAGATTACCCTCCCCTCCCACGGGTAAACCACCACCCTCATCAACATTTGGTTTCGTTCAGGCCCATGAGAACAGTGGAAACGCAAGTAGCAGGAGTAGGACTCCTTTCCAACGTATCTCCCAGCAACAACCTCAATTCAATCAACAGCAATCTCTACCAGGTTCATTTGCAACGTTGGCTCCTGCGCCACTCACATCCCAGCCCAGTGGTCCATCAGA
The DNA here is from genome assembly GCA_023014365.1 of Lepiota brunneoincarnata. NCBI lineage: Eukaryota > Fungi > Basidiomycota > Agaricomycetes > Agaricales > Agaricaceae > Lepiota > Lepiota brunneoincarnata. The sequence goes on from JAEBUN010000003.1 coordinate 1,283,615, forward strand.
TAAGAACCCCGGCTCGGGCGGGCTCTCGGCGCAGGACTTGTCGTTCTTTGAGAGTCTATGACCTACTTTTAGTTTACTACCCTGCTGTTTTTGTTTTCGTGCCCGCTTAAAACAATTAACGTCGATGCGGCTTTTATATTCCGAATGATGACTGAACTAGTCTGGCCACGCGCGAAACTGATGCTCGATCTCTTGGTTGATGTAAACCTCTTTCTAGGCGTGGAATTTTACTGGCGGCCCGCAAACCACTTCGGAACCAGCATAAGATCTATATACATACTACGATTGGTTTGAACGGGTCGGGTTTCTTTCCTGAGCATCTCACCATTGTTGTTTCACGTCCACATGTGCACCCGAATTATGAAGATGTAGGCGCTGGTCTGGCAGGGGTGGCACATCGGGCTATGCACCCTCCGATGCGTCATACCCGGAATTGGTGAGAAGAGAGGTTTGATTCTAGCTCTTGCGTGCCGTTCTATCGTGATCGAGTCATTGCGGAATTCGGTGTCCCCGTTGTTTGAACTTTCACTGCCTCGCGGTTAGCATCTCGCTAAAAAAACGGTGCACATCACCGATTGGCCCTAGCCTGCTCTAGCCCAAAAATAGCATTGTTATATTTGATCGGGTGCCATGAATCTTATTTTCTGAAATTCGCATTTAACAAATACTTGGATGATTAAGAGATGATGAGGGAACAATTTCATTGGCGCGCTGCGGCCAATATATCTGATTTATGGTCTAATTGATTACATACTAGTACTTTACGGGTATGGGGTCTACAGCGGTAACTGATTCTGTAGCCGGGGACGAGTATAGATACATCAGATCGAATCCAACAGGGGTAAAGGCTCAAATTAAGGTCGAACCGAAGTGCTACAAGATAGCAGTAAGGAGGATATGACTCGAAAGAAAAGGAACGACGAGAGAGACAGAGACCAGGAGACATTAAATAGGAATAATCGGGGACGCTGAAAAATGGTTATACAAAACTGTGTGATTGGGTGCCACTGGTGAAACTTGGGACTGCGGGGAGGAAGGGCGGCGGGGGGAAACGAGAAAGATCAACTTTGAAATATGCTATAAATAATCCCGCGCGTGTCAAATTGATTGTGGATGTTCTTGTTCTTGTTCTTGGCTTTGTTCTATATTTGATGGGAGGTAGGGAAAGGGGCTCTCGAGGCGTTGTCTCCAATGAGAATGATGGAGGTACCAGATGGATGGATGGATGGATGAGAAGGCCACTCAAACTCAGGAGCGGGTAGTATGATTGAACGGACGTTTCAACCTCAACTGGGGCTGCCAGCTGCCTAGGGAAACGTGATACATACTGACGAGAATGATGTCGTCGAGTGTAATCCCCCCGCTTCCGCTCGTGGAAACGCGCCACTTGGGATCGGCGTCGTCCTCAAGACGCGAGTGTTGGCGCTCCTAAAATTACGTCGGTATAAATTTGCCCCGTGTGGATGACGAGAAATGACTGCATACCTCGATAAAACGCTGGACGCATTTAGCAACGTTCTTCGCAAGCTTGGCTCGGGTAATTGGCCCCGGTGGGCTCCTAAAATCCTTAGTTGGTATTTGTCTGCTCCATTGGCGGTAACCCGGCCACTGAAACGATGATCAGTATCGCGGGCGGCGAAAAATGGAAGCTTCAAGCTACCTCGAGGCGGATGGAGACACTGGGCCCGCGCCCTTCAAAGACAGGTTCATCTCGATTTCGAAGACGTTTGACTCGAGAGTGAAGGGCATCCGATAACGGGATACCGCATTCGTCTGGGTTGGACATCCAGAAGAATATCGGAGCATCGAGCTCGATCTCCTCGACGTAGCGCTTCCTGTCGTTGTTGGTGTGGGGCTTGTACATTTGCTGAGGCACAAATTGACCAGGGCATCCAGACATCGGTAGATTCAAGGCCTCGCGGAAAAGCTGTAACTGTTGCCTGTGTGAATACAGGCCTTTTTTGTGCTGTTCCTTGAAGGGGGGGTTAGATAAGTGTTCCTCCCAACAGCTCTAATACACACCTGAGGCAGATGAGCTGGCACACTTGATGGTCGCACATCAGGAGAGTTTCCAACAGAGCGTGCAATGCTGGCAGGAGTGCGGGGTGGTGAAAGTGCGCTCATGGTGGGGATGTTTGGTGAAGGAATCGTCGCCGTCGATGGAGATGAGTTAACCCCTGGGACCACACGGGTGCTCACGAGCTGAAAGTCCATGCCATTATTACAGTACGGCATCGAATAGGTTTGCTGCGTCTGAGGAACGGACGGAGGCTGAGGCCAGTCAGAGTTGTTAAATGGCGTATTCGGAAAGCACTGGGGATGCCTGTTTGTAACCGTCGCGCCGAAAGCTCCAAGTTGATAGTTCACTGGACGCCATTCGCTATTCTCTGATCCGTACGATGAGTTGTTGTGCCCATTGGTTAAGCCGAGATTCGATGGGGGAGTGTTCAGACTAGTCTCGTCGAACTCGGGCTATTACAGGAAGCATATCAGGAAGAACTAGGCGGCAACATAACAGTAATGCTTACCAGCTGATATGGGGTCATCGCACAGGGAAAACTAATATTGGAGAATAGGGTGTGTGGGCTTCGATAAAGCGACCAGTCAACGAAATCTTGTCGCTGCTTGGGATTAGGAGATGGTAAAAGGGAAGGGGAAAGCAGGCTTGACCTGTGTCAGCGGGGGAATCAGATAGACGTTTAAAGGCTCAGAACTGACTGTAATTGTGCTGTTGGTGCTGTTGCCATGTCGGAGATCAAGCACATCAAGGAGTACTTGGGTAGGGCACAAGTGGGCGACTTATATATATATTCAGAGCAGACATTGCATTGGCGCATTAGATCGTTTGACGGGATTGCCGAATCTGAAGCATGTACAAGTTAGGTACGAAAGCTGTAGAGGAATTATCTTCGTAGAGGTTGCTACCCAGCCTCAGTTCATCTAGAAGGGTTGGAACGCTCTGCCTTGGGCGCGTGTCCGTGGATCATGGACCTGAAAGAGGAAAAGGCATGATGCAGTCCCAGTGGTGTCAGAGCGAACGGCAGATTCACTAGGCCAACGAGGAAACTGTCATCGACTCATGGTTGGGATGGAATTCCAGAAAGGCTGAGGCTGCGTTGAACATTCTCCATGGGTGGGTTGTTCATCCCAAAAGGGTGAGTCCGTGAACCGCCTCTCGAGTGCGCCGTTGGGTGATTGAGGCCTACGTGCACAGCATCACCGAGCGACGTTCGCACGAGATTGGATCAAGCCTGAAACTCGCAAACTTCCCAAGACGTTGTTCGACAACCCAGCGAAAAACGGTGCAATGGCAGATGACTTTTGATGCAATAAACCTGATGGACTGATAATTGCTACCTCGAAGAGATATTAACCAGTCGATGTGAGGGGCGCAGAGCTGTGTATTGGATATTCGGGCTGTGCAGCCACTTGCTCAACAGCTTCTGTATGCTATCACGTGATACGCTCTTCTCGCTTCCCATCGTCTCTTTATTTTGTGCGTTCCTCCAGAGATCTATATCCAACAACTTGCGTTATTGTTCACAAGGCTATGTCGTCGCTCTCAGGTGCCCTTGATGAAACCTCCCTGCGGATACACAAACCCGGGCCGCAGGCTCGCAGTGACGTAGATATGCACATTGAGCACTCCCAAGCACAGTCTGGCTCTGAGGACGATGGCCTGGACGGAAATGACGAAGAAATGAACGATTTGTTTGGTAACGACAACGATGTTGAAGAGTCTAAACGTGACAGGTGCGAGATTCCTCCCACACCTCTGGCGACGTGACCTCAAATCCCGAGTATCACAGGAGTGCGGCTGCATCCCCCACAGCCTCAGGGCCTGACTCGGACAGAATACCGTCACCTGAACGGGAACGCCGCCAGGCACTCGAGTACGAGGAGGATGAAATTCCGCCGGACACAGGTGATGTGGTAAAAGAGGCCGATGTCTCCTTCCCCAACCTGCCTATCCCGAAAAGCTCAGACGGAAACGTGAGTCGCCTGCCGTGTCGGACCTCGTGTTCGGGGGGATGCGCATCGCTCACGCGTTAGATCAGAACTGGGTAATTCGCATGCCCAATTTTGTCAAGGTGGACACGAAGCCTTTCCACCCAGATACGTATCTCGGCCCAGAAGAGGAGGAGGCCATGCAGGCTGAGAGTCTACGAGAAAAGAGCATGTCCATCAAACTAAAAGTTGAAAATACTGTGCGGTGGAGATGGACCAAAAATGAACACGGCTCAGATGTAAGCTAGCCCGAATCGTGGTTGCAAGGTGTCAAACCCTAACAATTTTATTCCCCAGCAACGCCAATCTAACAGTCGAATAATACGTTGGTCAGACGGTACTCTGAGCCTTCTATTAGGAAAAGAACTCTTTGACACCACACAGACTGTTGATAACTCGGCAGGCGTCCCCCGGCAGTTCGCCGGTTCCTCTGCATCACAATCTCAATCCCAACTTAGCCAATCCCAGACCCAAACAACAGGGCTTAAGTCACAGGGCCTAACTTATCTCGTGGCGCAGCACAAGCGGTCGCAAGTACTACAGTCTGAGGCGTTGATTACGGGCTACATGAGCCTGCGACCGACCGGAATGCAATCGGAGACGCACAGGATGCTTGTACGTGCGGTGGGACAGAAACACAATAAAGTGGCGCGGTTGCGCATGGCACCCGATCCTACAATGGACCCCGAGCGTAATCTCAAGGAATTAGTTAAACAAAACGCGAAGAAGGCGAGGAAGAAGACCGAGTTTGATGAGCTTGGGGGCCTGCGGAGAAAACGCCATTCACGACGTGCAACTGATACCGGCGCACTTTGGAGTAGCGATGAGGAGGCTGGCGGCGACTATGGCAACTATGACGACGAGGATGAGGATGGAGGGGTCAGTGCCTCAGCACGAAAGGCCAAACGAAAGAGTGGAGGAGAGAAGAAGACCGGAGAGGAGTATCAGGAAGACGATTTTGTCGTGGCTGATTCGTCAGAAGAGGAGGGTGAGCCTAAAAAGCGGGCAAGAGATCAAAATGAGGCGGAGGAGGATCCACTTGACCGTATTGATGCCAAAATTGAGGAACTAGACGCAAAGAAACGGAAAAAGAGTGGACAGTCAGGTAATGCCTCGGATGAGACTGACGAGAAGGATGGCATGGACGTAGAGAGTGAGGAGGAAGAAGAAGATGCCAAGGTTAGACGTGTTGGGAGCAGCCGTAAGCGAACACACATCCCGATGAAAGACGAGGAAGAATGAAGTTCGACTTTATTATTATGCTCGAAACGAGTCACACGACTCTACTCTCTAATTCTACCCTCGTACGCCCTGCTCTTGCGCCAGCGTACCAGTGTATTTTACATACAAATCGTACCAGCTTAGTACCCTCGAAACGCTCTCAGCTTTACTCTCCAGATGGTTTGACTGAATCTACCACACTCTGGTTGTCCGGGTTATTTTTGAGGAGATTATGTAGTGTAAATATTGCATGCTCCCGTAGGACTATTTTGAGAAATTATTTAGCACCAAGATCGAGTAACAGCTCATCGCGAGGTCGAACACAGAAAACAACGGACTTACAAGGATTTCGGTCATCAATTACACACATGCTCATGACAATTTCAATCCCACCCGCCTCGCGAACGCGATCTTGCACTGCCTTTGTATCATGACAGAGGATGCCCAGCATTCTCACAAGATCACGCTTCAAATATGCGAATCCTTGATTATCAGCGGCTGTAACGGCAGGCCCGTGTTTTTGCCCTTGTGGTGTACTCGGTAATGATGCATTCGGGGATAGACCGGCCTGAGGTACTGGTTGCCCAAAATTAATCCGGGGTAAAAAGTTATTCAGGAGACGGAGAAGTTCTAGTTATGCAGCGGAGTTTGCGCAAGAAATAGCGGTGTAAGTTGAGCACGTCGAAACCAAGTAAAGCATAATACTCACCAATTAAGCTTTCAATGACACCTATCCCTGATGCCCGTGCTTCATTAAAATAATTCTTCATGTTTGTCTTAGGGCTTTTGTCCTCTTGGAGACCCAACCGAACAGCATTCTCCTCTGCTTCGACCGCTATCGTTACCATGCACTGTGTGATCAGAACCAGTGCCTCGCAAACTTTAGGTAGCATGACATCCAGGCTTTTGAGAGGTCGAGATTGGTCCTTGTGCGAATCGGCATCAACTACGGAGGAAGAGACGGATGACACGGATCTATCCGAGTGTTCGATATCGGTATTGGTATCGGATTGGTCCGAGTGGTTATCATCGTCCCCCTTTGCGGCAAGTCCCAGCGAATGGCGGATAGAATTTTGGGCGTATCGAGATAGTGATAGGAATGCCCTCGTTAGCATTGGCGTGAGTGAGACGTGGATTTGAAGCGTTTCAGATTTGATGGGTGTTTGAGGCGTGGATTGATTGGATTGGAGGTAGGAATCGATTATTTTAAGTAATGTCGTTTGGTGGGGTGTGAGTATCTCGTCTTGCCTGTTAGAAGTATGGTCAATATCACGGCTGAAAGAGTCTCCTGGATGGGAAAAAATTAACTTGCATGATAAATTGTTTGTACAGGGGGCCGGCAAGGCCCTCTTCGATGACACGCGATAGAATGCCATACCTGAAGACACTATCAAAGGACGGGATCCGGGCTGAGATTGTGTGCACCTACCCGATGTCGAAAGCTTGTGCACCTTCTGTCCCTTCCCCTGCTTCAAACAAGCGTAGCATATTGTCCAATAAACATACACATACGCGAACACCGATGGTAGTTTTGCACAACAATTTACTGACGGAAATTGAGTCCACCGAAACTAGCTTAGGGCCCGACACTCACATTCTCTTCCGAGATTCGTACAAGCAATTTGAGACAAATATCAGCGTACTGAGTAGTGTTCTGGCATCGGGTGAACCTAGCAGCCGGCTGCGGCTCGATGTCAGCGAGGGCTCAACATAAGTAGCTTGGCACATACATGATGACAACCTGATCCTCCTGTAAATTGAGGTATGTCTCCCAAAGCTGGTCCACAAGCTCCTCGTGGCCTGTGACGAGATTCGAGAGTGCCTGGGTCAAAAGTCTAGCAATTGAGATAGCTGTTCAGCCTGGTCAGAAGCGAAGCTGTGATTTTTATACTCTCAGCTCACACTTTTCGTCTTCCATGGCTGACCAGGATGTATAATAATGCAATAGCCGCCGTATGTCCGGCTCATTTGCGCTGCCATCGGTTCATGAACGGTGCGGTGGGGAATACGTGCTACCAATACTCACAATGCTCTAAATTGATTATCGGGTACGCCAGCGACCAGATTTCGAGTGAACTTTGCGACACTGGCACACAGGCGCATGAGCGCGCCTTGTTTCGAGGTCTTTCCATTACCTTCTTCTTCCTCTGAGTCGTCAGCGTCCCAGAAGGTCGAATGAGCTCTAGCAAGATCTCGCCAGAGCTTGCGTAGGGATGGCCATAGTGTAAGATCAGATCCGAGTGTGATTCTGCAAACCTCGTTATTTAGTGGGGGGGGTTCGGAAAACAGAACAGAGCCTTTACCGAGCCTCTTCATTTTTCGCGAGCTCTGGAGATACCGCATCTAGTGCGTGCGCAAGCGAAAGAACAGCATTTGTGTTTTTGAGGTCGAATTTTGCACATGCAGCGTAGAATCTGGCAGTCAATGGTTCTGTGGTTTCTGCCATGCTGGGAGGGAGTGGAAAGGTAGGAGAATGTGAGGAGTGGTGTTGCAGAGCGCCGTTGATCGCTGAAGTTGCTCATCTTGCGTCTCTCTGATTGACGTCGACCTGTCACTTCGGCGCACCCCACAACCCCTTTCTCTCACCATCATGCATGACAACGACACCAAAAAGCTCAACGTCTCTCTCGAGCCCCATCTGTTGGATGCTTTGAGGCCACTTCCAGACTTATTGCCGACCAACATGGCTAACGAACTCAGAAATTACATCTCGGAAACGCCAAAGGACATCATACCATACCCAATGCTCCTCACCATCTCCCAGTGGTCAAGATCGCCAGACGGAAGAGAGGCACTCAATGCACACATACCTTCCCTCGACGTCGGCTCATACTCCATGGTATCTCTCCTCGCCGGCGTCAAAACATCACCGGAGCGCAACTTTGGCACATACAAACCCCCACCCGAACCTGAGCAACTCGCGGAGCGGCGGGCTCGCGAGCGGAAGGAAATAACGGCTATCATCAATGCACTGCTGAGTATTTTTGGTGTGGGGTTTTCCACTTGGTGGGCAGCGGACAAGCTGCACTGGAGAGACCAATGGGTGTGATGTTTGATTCTCTGTTGCTCCAGCAACTGTGCTCATCTCGCTACAGCGCGTTCTGCTCGCTCTATCTGCCTCTTTCTTGGTTGCTATAGCTGAAGGAGGCTTGTTCCTCATATGGCACTCTCGTCGGGGTGGATCAGGCTCGCACCGCAAATCACGACGCGAGGCTATGGTGGCCACGCACAAGAAGGTCGATGATTACGAGCCAGACGAAATGCAGACAATTGCAGGGTCAAGGCAACCAACCGCGGTGCCGTCAGCACTGCCTGACAGCGGGTTGCGGCAGCGCCGCATGTAACTGAAGCAACCTGATCTACCAATTAACATTATTGATGATATGCTTGTGATATCCGCAACAATGAAGATAGATTATCACTCCATAAATCCCCGTATTTTGACATGCCGCTTTCACCCCGGATCCCATTTCATCCGGTTGTGACTTGCCACGAACCGCCCCCCCTGCTTACCGACGTCGAGCTACCCGCTCCCCCGAAGGCACCTCCGCGAGATTCGTTGCACACACAGCCCAACAAAGCTGGCTGCCACAATGAGATATGACGTTAATCCCCCTGGTGTAATTAACGCTGCCAGAAGGACATGAAACGCGGTAGCCACATCTGATAGAGACATTCGCTGTCTGTGTTGAGGCCGAGGAAAGATAACCATCACACCCTCCTGGTCTCATATTTAACTTGAATATAATGTCTACTGACAGTTCCTCATTGCATGTGGTTCAGTTTGGCATCTCTATCCCCTAGAGTCCCATCAGCTCAAATGCCGAGTTCTTCCTCTATTATCCCCTGTAGTATATTGTGTATAAGGATCCGCAAGTTACGACATGGTATCTTGCAAGATCAAGCAGGTACGGTAGTCTTGCGCCTCGGTCAATTCAGAACTGTCCAAAGTCAAATTCAAAGTGATACAAACTCACCTCAGCTCTCTCGAGCGATTTTGTAGGCTCCAAAGGCTCGCGGGAATACCATGTCGAACTGTCCGTTTACGTTCTAATGGGTTAAATGGCAGTGGGTTACGCAGGAGTTTCGTTCGTTAATCACAGAGATCCAATCTCCGGTTTGTTTGGTGGGTACAGACCTATGAGACTGATCCCTTCAAGCTCATTTCCAGGATGCCGGTGTGATGAACACTACTTGTTTATCTGACGTGAGGGAATGTAGATAAACAAATGTCAAGAAGATCTGATTACGCCAGCCCGCCGAATTATGAGCCGGGCTGCAGACGACACACCCGCAGGGCGACAGAGCTTAGAAGACAAGAGGGGCACGTTCTGGTAGGGAAGTAACAGGGGACGTTTTTGGGAGGGCGCCCGTGAGGTTATCACTGGAGCGAGAGGCATCTATTTGACGCCAAGGTTCTGAATCTATAGGCGGGTCGTAGCCCGCTATCGAGCGGAATATACCAAGGATAGAGTACATACATCGGGACATGGTAGATAAATACAGGGCTCGATCGCAGGTCAACCAGTCAATTATTTGCGCGAACAAGACCCGAATATCTTTATGGGTATCGGTGGTAGTCTGTCGACTGATATTAGGCTGATATTAGGGTAGTCGTCCACTATATTAGCTATACTTACGCCACCCCGAGCGGGCTGCGGCAAGTTCGAAAGCCAGGCCGAGGTTGTATTATTTCCGCTCTTTCCTAGCAGCCTGTGGACAGGATTGCCAATGACCTGCCGTCGTGAAGACCAACGCGCGTACGGGTTGAAATCTCCTCGTTAACCTTGTAGATCCAGAATATTAAGAAAGGGAACAGTGATGGAAAAATTATCTAGATGAACGGTTGTGAACATTACCCCGCTGAAAAAAAAAGGCTTCATTCGGCCATACCATGGTACATGTTCGTGAGTAGATAGTGACACTGTATACGGTGAAGAAGCGCCATTCATAATGGCGAGGCCAACGAGGAGATCGGGAAGTGTTTGGAGATTCTGGCACCTGTCTCTTCGGCAACCAGATAGATGCATTTTTGTTGTGTACCCCAGGTTCTATACTAGTAGCGCTTTGTTCCTCAGTGAATCCGTGCAGAGGTGGTGGTGTTTGAGTTGGGGCCGCAGTGAAAGTCGAGAGGTACTCGGTGGAACTGGAGCGCAGTACTTTCGCCCGCTGTGTAACATGCTGCATCTCAGTCGTTAACTTGGGCGTTGGAGTAGTAAGTATTGGAAGGCAAGCTGGTGCCCGAAACCGGGCAATCATCCGAACAGACGGTTAGACATTTTGTTCACGTAGTCTCTTCACGAGCACTGGGTCCGGACACTTGTTGTTTCCTATCAGACTATTCTCAAGCAAGGAACGGCAGACCATGCGGTGCGTTAGTGGCTGGGGCTCTCGGGCAACGCTCTCCTCCAGGGTTCACCGAAATCCAGCATGGCATGTCGTATGAGTATCCTGTCGCCCAGGGACGGGTCGGTGTCCTGCGGAGATCTGAGATCCATGGGGCCGGGGGGTGGCTGTGTCGACTGTACCTTGAGTGCTTCCACATCGCCTGATTCACCCTACGCACGATGATTAGTTGTCTCTGACATGCGTGGCTTCCATATCATTATTTCTGTGCGGAATACAGGACAGAGAGAACCATCCAACAAATTCACGCCCAGCTACATCTTCCAGAGACTTCCCCAACACAAGCCAGCACCCAATTATCGCCAGAACTCAGTTAGTCACAAGGAGAAGAGGGACTACAGGCTTGGTAGGTTGCAAATTGATTGGATGGACTTTGAAACTTCTCCAAGGAAACCATCTATTTCCGCCGGGAAGGAGAAAGAACGCAGGAAAGGTATGTCACCTATGAATTTAGTGGACCTGTGTGAAACTCGGATAATTTATTCGAGGTCCTGCTGAGGCGACATTCGTGCCAAGTTCTCGCAGCAAATCCGGTTGCACTAATTTGCCTGAAGGCATCATTCACATCTTCCGAGATGCTGGTAATCGTCCTACACCAGAAGAGTTGGCCGCAAGAGTCCCGGAGGTCCTGGAGAGCGAGGAGTCTGAAGGTGTGATACTCGGAGTTCTCGCTGTACCGTCCTGGATGACGCCTTCCGACTTCCTAACATTCATTGGGCCTGCCGTTGAAAGCATAGCTCATCTTAGAATAATCCGGTTAGTCTGAGCCCATGGCATCTGGATGAACGCGTTCCTCATCTCAATGGCTCCCTGCAGTGATTTTGCTCCGAACAGGTCGATAGCATTGATCAGGTTCACGAATCCAGCCGATGCTGCAGAATTTGCTGAAGTATACAACGGGAAGCCATTCAACTCCGTGGAGGTACGCCTGCCATTCTGTGTAGCGGACCGAACCCTCACACTGGTAATATAGCCTGAGATATGTCATGTGGTTCACGTCCTATCAGTACAGATCGAACCGGACGATACCCTTTCTCAAGCTATCTCGAGAATTAGCAGCACGTATGGACCTGCCCAAGAGCTGCCTACATGCCCTGTGTGCTTGGAGCGCATGGACTCGGCCGTCACTGGTCTAATCACTGTTCCCTGCTCCCATACCTTCCACTGCATGTGTCTAAGTAAGTGGGGAGATAGTCGGTAAGTCTTAGACAGCTTTTTGGTTACAACTCAACTCCAGACCTGATAGGTGCCCGGTCTGTCGGTACTCTCAGAATCTCCTGAGCTCCCACCCCACCTCTGCCACGAACCGTACCTCTCGTCCCCTCCCTTTCGCACCAACCCCCACTCCGACCTCGTCATCCTGCTCCGAGTGCTCGTCGACAACAAATTTATGGATATGTCTCGTATGTGGAAACATTGGGTGTGGTCGATATGGAAGAGCCCACGCCCATGCCCATTACCAAGCAACCACACACTTGTATGCCCTAGAACTGGAAACGCAGAGGGTCTGGGATTATGCTGGAGATGGTTATGTTCACCGACTAATCCAGAACAAGGCTGATGGCAAACTCGTTGAACTCCCAAGTGCTGCCTCATCCATGGGAACCATGCCGAGAGAGGGTGGTGTGGGTCCTAGTCAGGCTGATGCTCTGAGTGCGGAGAAAATTGAGGCAATAGGAATTGAGTATTCGTATCTGCTCACTTCCCAGTTGGATTCGCAGCGTATGTATTATGAGGGCCAGAACACGGAGCTCAAGATCCAGCTGGACGAATTGAAGGATATTATCGAGCAGATAAAACATGAAAGAGAGGTCGAACAGAACCTCAAGAAAGACGAAGAGAGACGGAAAGAAGAGGAAGTCACAAAGCGGGCTAAGGAGTTGGAGATGGGGAGAGCGAAGGCTGAACAGAGGGCTAGCCGGATGGGAGACCTTGCAAGGAAGATGGAAAGAGAATTGAAAGAAGAAAGGGCAGTCAGTGATGGGCTAATGGTCAATATCAAGGCTATGAAGGATAGGTTGGAGGTTGCAGAGAAGGGGAAGGATGAGTGTATGGAGAGGATACAGGAGCTTCAAGACCAAGTTCGGGACTTGATGTTCTTCCTTGATGCCCAGACGAAGATAGAGAAGGGTGATGGTTTGGAAACTGAAGCTGCAGGTGGGACAATTGAAGTAGTAGAAGGAGCCTCAGTGAATCCCAAGAAAAAGAAAAAGAAAGGGAAGCAGAGACAATAGTATGTAGTCTTATTCCCTTCAATTCACCCAACTGTATTAGTTAGTGTAAACTGATTACAAGTTCACATTCACCTGGATTTCTCCTTCCACATGTTGTGCCTCAGCCAGTACCCTCAATCTCTCCAGGACCTGGGACCCTTCAAGCCTCAGGCTCAGTGTTACCATTTTTCTCTACCATTTTATTGTTCTTGCCATCTCTTTCTGGTTTACCCATTGTTGTGCCACAAAATCATTTTATTCATGAAATCATTAATTAATAAAGTAACTAATCCCCCACCACTGAATAATATCAGTATATGACTTGTTGTCAGACACTGGATATGAGAGGATAGAGTACCATTCAAATATGAGAAGGCAGATATCCTAGACCCCAAATTAAGAACACCCAGATAAATAAATATGATGTTAACTAAGTAGCTAGTAATAAGGACTATGGAAGAATGGCTCTGGTATGAACATATCTGAGCATTGTATCCAATACTTTGTTAACTAAGGGATTAGCTAAGGTACCAATAACTGTACAAAGGTGTTGAAAATCAGCTCAAGAAAGGTAGCTAACAGTGAGGGTATATATTCATGAGAGACAACAACAGGGCAACAAGAAGGGGTAGGGAGGTAAATGGACAAGGTACTACTGGTAAACTACACATGTATATAATCTACCTACAACTATGGCCTCCATGAGGCAGTCATGGCACCAGTGATTGGCATTCCACCAGTTTTCTGGAATTGCTAATTCCAACAAAAGGACCTATTTCTCTAGGTCTGTAAGGGGAACTCTGAGTCACCATTCACAATCCCAAGCCCAGAATTCCAATTCCCAGCCTCTCAGTACCAAGAAATCCAAGCTCCAGCCTTCTTGCATTGAGAAATCTGATCCCCAGTCTCCCTGTGTCCAGAAATCCATTTCCCAGTCCCCCTACATCCAGAAATCTGTCCCCCCAGCACCCTTGTATTTGGAGTTCTCTCCTATGCCCCTCCAATGTGGATGCAAAACTCTCACTGGTACATGTGACCCCATCCCTTTTGAACTTGTAATCTAGTCTTTCTGTACTAGGTAGACTAGTGTGGACTGCTACTGGGCACCACATTAAATACAGAATTAAAAAAAATAAAAAATAAAAAACATGTGACTCTATCCTGAGCCCATCCCCAGCTATACCCACTTTAGGCATCCCTGACACCTCATGGCCTTTTATGTAGAGTGGGTTGCTCAGGTACATAAATCAATGGAAATTGTATATCTTAAAAATAGCTCATGCCATTTTCTTCAAACTTCATGATCATACTTGGCTCACAAAAAGGAGCCAATTGCACTATATTTCAGAATTTTTGTATGAAAAAGTGGCCCCTGGCCATAATTTCATGATTGATTTATTACATGGCAATTCTTGAGTGAACTGCTTGTTGGAAACTTTTCATTTTAGGCTTGTTTGAAAGCTCTTGATGAGATCTATCATTTAAGCCTATCTTTGTGCCAATTGTATGTCATCAATATTATTAGGTTGGCTTTGATTGTCCATGACTGTACCATAGAGTATGAGCTGGCATTGAGGGGAGGTATGTGAGTACTGGGTGCCTCTCTTCCTCTTGGCGATCTTAATCACTGGAGATGGTGAGGGCATTGAGTATGTTATGATGTCCTTTGGCGTGTCCGAGATGTAATTTCTGAGTTCGTTGACTATGCTGGTCGGTAATAAATCTAGGAAGTGGCCTCAAAGCATCAAATAGATGGGGCTCAAGGGTTACTTTGGGCCTTGTGGTGTTGTTGTCATGCATGGTGGTGAGAGAATGGGGTTATGGGATGCACCGGAGTGGCAGGTCGACATCAATCAGAGGCAAGATGAGCGACTCGAGCGATCGGCAGTGCTCTGTAGCACCCCTCCCTGCTCACGCTTCTTGCCTCTCCATTCCTTCCTGGCATGGCAGGGATCACAGGCCTGTTGGTGCCGGATTCTACGCTGCGTGTGTAAAACTCGATCTCAAGAAACACAAATGTTGTTCTTTCGCTTGCGGAAGCACTTCCAGAGCTTGAGAAGAATGAGGTGGCTCGGAGTAAGAATGGATTAGCTAGGGGATAGTGGGCAGATAGGTGGTTTAGGAGGGAATGGTGGACTTGAGTGCATTGGCGGTCTGCACAGTCCAATCTTCAATAGCGTCCATAGGTAGCCTTTCCCATTCACTATAGGTCTAAAGTATAGAGTGAGTTGCAAGCAGAGTTGATCAAACGTGACACAGACGTACATCATCGAGTCTCTGTAGTAGATCCAGCGTTCTTACATCGGCCTCATCTTTTGCCCGTATGTCTTCCTCTAGCTGAGCCTGTAGTTGTCGGTTCTCCTCTTCGAGCTAGTGCAACAGGTCATTCACTCCATAACGTTCAATGGATGGTGTCGCATTTACCTGAGCGAGGGTTTCCCGTAGGCGAGCAGTCTCGGCTTCTAGTACAGGGATTGTCCGTGCACAGATAGCGTTGTGTGGTTTCAAATCCTCCCTCCAGACATCTTTGGTTATTTCTGCTTTCTCCTTCCGAGCCTTCGCCTCGTTAACGATCCTGTGGAGGATATCAATATTTTTCCGGACTTGATATTTCTCAAACAGGGTAGTGATGTCATCCTGAACAAGGTATTCAGTTTTCTTGCGGTAGTGAGAGAAGAAATCACCCACTTTGTCCTGCTTTTCTATAAAGTCAGAGACGATGTTGAAAGTGAAGGAAGCCGCATTCTTCTCTTCTTCAACGTATAGAGGGAAACACTCCGCAAAGTCTTCAAACCTGGAGGTGGTTGGTAAGCTGAGTTGTGATAATTATCAGGAACAAATTTCCTACGTCCACTTGCGTGCAGAACGCTGTATTGCAAGCTGCAAGGCAGACTGAAAGTGCATCCATCGTCGACTCCCCGCTTGATCGAACATAACTAGTGGGTTCCGTCTGTTTACATACCTTGTTGAGGCGTGACGCAAGAGTGCGATCCACGGGCACGTGGTCTGTGACGTCGTGACAGTCGGGGAAATGCATCACAGCAGCCCGACTTTCATCACTATCCGTCAGTCAGGCTTTGTTTGCGCATTGCTTGTCGACGTCAACGACAGCCAAAACTACTCTCAAACGTCTATGGACGCTCGGGATGAAGAGACCGGGAATGCTGGAACCGACAGGAATAGACCCCGCAGCTCGGTGTCATCCTTCCTCCTCATTAGCTTTATCCTCTTTCTCCTAACCAGCCACAATGGCGAGGAGTTTCTGGCGAGGCACCAGTACCAGGACGCAGTCAACTCACTAGAGAGCCAGCTTTCGAATTACACCGCCTGGATGAACGGAATGGCGTCAAATTTCACAATGGTAGGTATACTTGCAATTCTAAGCATTATGATTCTTACTGTTTCCATACCAGCCCAACCAAGATCCCACTATCCCTCCACTACTGGATGTCTTTCATATACAGGGCCTTACCCTGGATCCTCTCCGAGAATCGTACTATCCTAATATCACTGGCTACGTGCGAGGAAATGCGCAGTTCCATAACATCACACCTACATCACCAGAGAAGGACGAATTTCCACCATGGAAACCCCTGGCTGAACAGTACGTAGCAGGATCAAATGTCACTGAGATGGCGGAAAGAGCCTCGACATGGAATTGGACGGCATCTAACAAGATAGGTCATGACTCTACACGAGAAGAAGCCTTTGGCCCTGCAAAAGAACTCGAGTGATATCAAAGATTTAGTTGCGGTGCATGTGTGTACCATCAAACTATTGCATGCTTTAAACTGACGATTATTCAGGCCAGGATGGAATTTACAGACGAAATCTCTCAAGCGACACTGCGCTTGGAATTGGATGGTATACATTTCCTATCACAAGGGTCAATTGTTGGTATTGCAGAGCCTTTTGGGTCAGCGCGCTCCCCACTTCTTTTTGCTATTAGCTACTGACATAACATAGGCGACCTCTGGACATCCGTTTACTTCCATCTATCGTGCCCCAGGAGCGAATGAACGAAACTGCACAAATCATAGCGCCAGAATTGGAACACAGGATCAACAAATTGAAGACAATGATTGACGACGGGCTGGTTGACAATGATTCTGCCAATGGTATGTTGTGTGTTATAATTTTTCCCTTCACCCACACTGAATTACACTGAAGAGGAACCTCCAAAATCCACTTGTTCTTTTACCTTCCATGCTCAGTTCCATCCGGTCCCCATTCCGGATCGTCTTATGCAGGAACTTGAGAGTGAGATACAGCATCCTACCGGCATATCCACTGTCAAACCTCCCAAAATGGTGCTGACCGCTGTCCTGCTCAGCAAAGGATGCGGCATTCTATATGAGATTGCGACCACACAGGGTCTAAGGTCGCAGACATTTTTTAATAAAATGACAACGTGTAAGTAACGCAATATGTCCGTCCTTCCCAGTGATCTCACCCCACACCAGACGGCGGCTTCTCGGCGTTGGTCTATTTGATTGCGTTAATATTGTTCGCACGACAGGCCGAGCATAGTCGAACGCCCTCTGGAATTTCTCGTGTTTCGCGTTGGACGTTCCTTACCAATGCTACGATTGACGCAGTGTGTTTTGCGGGCCATGTCACTTTTGCTATCCTTGCTGAGGGTAGATCCTCATTGGCGCTCATGGCTACAGCATTCTTGTCCTGTGTTCTCTTCATTCAAGAGGCGGTCAGTAGTCTAGCTGCTCGGGCGATTCACACCAGCTCACATCTACCCATAGCAATTTGCAGCTTTAATCTTCCAAATCCAAGGACCAGAATCATCACCTCCTCCACCCCCACCAGCAGCCACAACAGTACCCCAGACGACCGCACAACCTGGCGAGGCGACGTCTCCCTCGCCGACTGGTATGAACCAGACAAGTACCGACCCCGCCCCTCCGACAGCGACCACACCCATAACAGCACAACAGCAGCCTAATGAAGACTTCAACTCATCTTTTTTTAGATTCTTTATCCACCACATGAGGACGGATCCTCAAGCTAGGCTATGTGAGCCTCTTTCATCGAGCTCCACACTTCCACCCTCATGTTGACGCATAGGGATTATCTTGTTCCTTTTTTTGACGGTCCTGGTCCGCGTCATACTGTCACCGGCGTTGTCGATGTTGTTTGTTGCCATCACGTACTCATTCATCTGGTTGCCACAGATTTGGCGATCCGCTAGGAAAGGGAGGACAAGCGGACTTGTCCGAGGAGTACGTTGTAGGAACTACAATCTGCAGACTTGCGGGCGCATTGTGTAAGTTGAACCCATGCCTTTCCGTGACTTGATTAAAGCTTTACACAGATTTCCTGACATGTCCATACAATGTTTTGGATATCGAACCGCGAGGTGTGTCGAGAATATATACTTCCCTAATTCTTCAAGACACAAAATTCATAACATATTCAGGATGGGCATACTGGTTGTCCGCCCTCGTGATATTTCAAGCATGTGTTGTCGTGCTGCAGGGTCATATAGGACCATCGTTTTTCCTTCCTGCTCAGGTAACGGAACAACTCTCCTAATGGATCCTGGCTGACTCCAGGATATAGTACACGGCGACCAAGGCACACGACTACCACCCACCGCTCCCGCTACCAGATCCCGAAGCACCCGAAAAGTCATTGGGAGATTGTTCAATTTGTATGGATGCGATCTACGTCGATCCGTCTCTACGACAGCAGGCATTCAAAGTGCAAAAGGAGAAGGAAAGGCATAAGGACAAGGTTCAAGGAAGGACTGGAGACACCGAAGGATCGGGAGCAAACCCGAGGAGGGGAGGAAGCAGGAGCAGAACAATGGATAGCGCAAGTGGGTTCTTGAGTGCAATGCAAATGGGGGTGGGAGGGTCGAGCAGAAGGAAGGAGTACAGTCTGGCCCCTTGCCATCATCTATTCGTGAGCCACGTTCTGAACTGGACATGGTCAAATCCTGATATCATTTTTGTTCCGATAGCACACAGAATGTCTGGAGAAGGTATGTTTCGTCCTAAATGTCCCTCTTCCCCTCGCTGATAGGCCGATTCAGTGGCTAGGCAATCAAGAACATCTGCCCACAGTGTCGTCGTCCCCTCCCCCCCCTATGATGTCTCTTCTGACGCTCGTTCATTTGCTTAATACTCATACACTCACATTAGTAGGTTATTTATCCTGTATTTCTACCTACATATACATGTTACCTGTAAAGTAGCCCGTTAAATTGCCCTTATACAGGTATTTATGGGACGAGGTTGACTTGCGGGGGTACCAAATGAACGGGGCCCAAGTGATATATGCCATGGCAGGGTGGTTCCCGAACGTCAGGCGACTGCTATGAGGCACCCATCGATGAAGCGCCCGCCGTTCCCAAGGCTCAAATGTCAATCTCTGGAGTCTGCGCTTAATTTTTGGAGACAGTCGACTAAGCCCGATACATGGAGGTGGTGGGGTATAGAGGTGCTGTCTCTGCTCTCAAGAGATCAGCTTGTCCCATTACATTGATTATCATACGTCGACGTTGAGCAGCATGATGGGAAATTTTTCCGAGCAGGTTGTGCTCGGAAGCGGCGGATTCGAGACCCATGATGTAAGTAAGCACAAAATCAACGACATCCTGAACCGAGTCGACCACCACATCGAACACATCCTCAGTTTTCACAGTTTGACCCTACCTGTCACAGCCCTGCCGCAATTAGCTGGTCATGTTATCATGTCCTCCAAACTGAATTTGAACTGTGTTATACTCGGGGACAGCGCTCAGAATGTCTTTGATGTCACGATCGGGGCCTCAGCGAAAGTTAGCGCCCTCAAGGAAGCAATCAGGGACAGGAACAAGAACCAACTTCATGGCATCGACGATAAATCTCTCGAGCTCTTCAAGGTTGCTATTCCCGTGGATGAGCATTTCGATCACAAAATCGAAGAGTGGAAGAAGTCAAATCAACAACCAGCTCCGACCAGTGCAAACTCTCGGCTCACTGTTTCAAGGCTTAGATATAGAAAAGGATGAGACTCTGCGAATCGTTGTAATACCCCCACTCAGTGAGTTGGGTTGAGTATATGCTCACATTCCTCTATCACTTATCCTGCGATGTTTGCAGTCCTTCAACTCCATTGCTATATGCTTGGTGATGAACTCGGTCATATCTCTAGGGTCGGAATCAATGCTTCAAAGAACGTTTACGACCTCAAGCGCCTAATTAAAGCAGAATATAGTCTCGAAACTCTTGCGAAGGACCTCGATCTCTGGGCGGTTTCCTTCCCCATGGACAGTTTCGCCCCGAAGCCTCGTGGTGCCCTCGGACCCTCGTTAAATATCTACAAAGTGCTGTCAGACGTCTTTTCGAACCCCCCTGACATGAGTTGTGTCCATATCATTGCATCCATTCCTCGCATAGGTAAGCACCACCTATACCTGACTTATTTCTGCTCATGTTTGCTTTTAGAATCAATCCGTACACCATATCCGCCGCATTCCTCCAAATTTCCCGTGGTAGATGCTCATAATCTGGCCGCGGCACGGGGAGAATTTTGCCGAAAGCGAACAAAACAACCCCCTTCTGCCGGAGCGAAGTCTCAGAGCTTCATTAATGATCAAAGGGGTCGTGTGGCGATCCCCTGCGGCCGCCCTGATGAAGGCCCCAAATCTCTTTCAGTAACCCTCCTCCATCCCGTTTTTGGAGAATTTATTGACAATTGTTCGGAACGCACCCCAACGCTCCAGGATCATAAATTTGTTTGGGACTTCGTCGAGGTTATGTCGGCAGTTTACTCGGATCAACAAGCCCGGCAAAAACGAGTATTGGAGGTGTTCAATAACAACGGTATTGCTATGAAGCAGTCGAGGATCGACGGCTACGAGACGGATGGTGACATCTCGGTGGGCGCGCACCGATACCTCATCGCCGGGCTCAAAAATGAAATTGGGTCAACGGGGGCTGAGCCGTATTTTCAGGGCACCCTTTATTACTTGGAGTCGACAAGAGACCAAGCGCAACGCAACCTAGAATCTGTTCTACCCTGTTTGGTCCTATTGTTGTTCGGTCGGTGGCTCTTCACGATTCTTTTTATCTATCTCACGCTGAGCCAAAAGGTCCCTACATCGCAATTGCCGGGGCCGCGTGGACCGACTGCCCAAACATAGAGATGCTTTCAACTGCGATTCCTTGTCACTTCCACTATACAAACTCCAGATTGAGAAACATGCTAGCGCGACAACTCGGAGCCCTCGGGAAGCCCTTAGGTCTTTGGAGACCTACTACAAGAAACTTCATCCTTTTCAAAACCAAACGACCCCTGTCACTCAACCCAACCCAACGGTCCCATATCGATCTTATTTCTTATCCCAAGATACTTCGAAGAATTGGTTTGAATATCACTCACTGGTCGGGGTACCCGCATTTGATTTATTTTGGCACATTGCTGCGACACTAATGATCCAACGGGCTATCTGCATTAAGTTTACCCAGTGCTATGGCAAAGAAGCCCACGAATTCTGTGCGTCGAAAGGCTTTGCACCCAAACTCCATGCTGTTGAGCGGCTTCCAGGTGGGTGGTATATGGTTGTAATGGATGATATTAGCGAGGATTATGTCGAGTTGTACAAGCATCCATCCCGCACAGACAACGATGTGGCCCTCGCTTCCTGTCTGATGGACCTCAGAGAACACTTGGTACAATTTCACAAGGCTGGCTTTGTACATGGCGACGTTCGCGACACCAACATTATGGCTAAGAAGAGTGGCTTCGATGGATCGCTACAGTTGTTGGATTTTGATTGGAGTGGGAGATGTGGTGAGGTGGTGTACCCCTTTGACCTCAATGCTACAAGTGTTAGGCGACCAGGTGGAGCAACTGGCGGAGGACCGATCGCATCTCGCCATGATATCGAAATGCTGGACTACATTTCGAATGAGTAGCCCTGGGGGCCAAGACTGATGCATTTGGGAGTAACAATACTAGGAGCCCGATTCTTCGTTCACATGTCATCACATGTACCTATTTGTTCTCAATTCTACCACTGCCATTTCTTCCCTTTTGGTTGCCACTGAACCAAACCCGTCAACTTGGACTTGTGAATGCCAGGATGGGCATGGCAAATGTGGAAAGTGAGGCATAGCCAAGAGGTGAGTAAAAAATCATTGGTATGACTTATATATATGTTGTGGACTGTGGACGAGCCACATTATGACTTCATTGTAGAACATGAAAATCGTGTACCAAAAGGGTCAAACCGGTTCACACAACGACCAACCGCCGTACATACACTATGTGTCCTGTACGTAGTGGCTCCGTCCTTCGCCAGCTACCACCTTCTGTACTAGGGTTATCAACATATCCTTGATATATAATTTGGCTTCCTGTCAGTGTTATGAGTTTCCTGTAACACTGGTCTAGGACTTTCTGCCTACCTGCAGGTCCACTCAATAGCAAGGTATGTATAACGGTTTTATAAAACAGAGATGCAGTATCAGAAAACCCCTCCCCTGAAATAAAGCAGTTCATATTATAAAGATGCCTATCAACTGAAGATCATTAGGGGTATGTACTAGTTCTTATGGCTTCAGATCCCAAAGACATTAACCTCACTCCTTCTCTCTCAACTTGAAGAAAGTTCAACTTTTAATTGCCAAATGTGGCGAGGCAACAAGGTAATAATTGATTAATTATCATGGGGCTGAATGTAATTACATAATCACAGCTTTGCATATTCTGCCTGCGGGTATACTCCAGAAGGTTGATACTTCAAAGCGCTGCGATTGAGATCCTTTACCGAACAGTACCCAGCAACAGTCATCAGGATATCGAGGTCCTTTGACGTGTCTTAATAGCATAGCCAGAGCATATCATAGAGAGGGCACTCAGCGGCCAGAAGTGATTTCAAAACGTGGCGACAGCCAACTTCGCCTTCATGGCACATTCCCCAGACATACAATCTACCAACTTGTACAGCATGCGCACCGAGAGCGATAGCTTTGAACACATCGGCACCTGTTCTGATGCCAGAATCGAAAATGATGGTCATCTCTGGTATCTTGTATCAACGGAAATCTCGAAAAATCGCGTACTCGCAGTTGCTTACTGTCGCCCACCGCGTCAACAATTTCTGGGAGTACCTCGAGGCTGCCTACCGCACCGTCTACCTGGCGACCGGCATGATTACTTACTACTATGCCCTCGCATCCAACTTTAAGCGCTCTCTTGGCATCCTCGACATTCTGTATGCCCTTGAGAACGAACGGTCTACCCTGCGAGATCCTCTCCCACTGAAAAGACATATGTTCCGGACCTGAACATCGATTTGTCGGTCCCGGCACTCACCTCCTTAATGACCCATGGGATCTTCTCCCATACATGGGCCTTCCCATGCCAAACAATCGAATCAATCCATTTTCCGGAGTCTCTTTTCAATTCTTCGCCGTACTCTCTCATAAAAGTGGGATCGGAGATCCCCTACTTCATTTCCAACCTAGATGTGCAATCAGCAAACGTGGTACCCTCATCGTTGTGATTGTCTTACTGTACCACCATAGTAGAAGCTGGTCGAGACATCAGGAAGGGATCGCGACAAGAAGTTTGCTAGCTTACACATAGTTGGCAAGATCAACATCCGTCGGCCTCCAAGCCAATTACCAGGTGTTCACCGTCAGCATACATACATCGAAACCGGCCTTCCAGGCTCGTTCTAGTAAGCTAATGGTCTGACCTTTGGATCTGAATTACCAATGCAGGTGCGGGCAAATGATACAACTCACCACCTCATCGTCATGGCCCATATACAGCTGGAAAAACCGCGGAGCCTTTGCATTGCCACCGTTTGGTGCTTCGTATGCGTGTACGCTATTGCTTTCGTTGGGCACCGATCCTCTAGCATCATTAGCTGCTGCTACATCCTCGATGGGCTGTGACGCTGCTGTCGAAAGGCAATACTAGGAGGGTGCATGAGGGACGGGGAATACGAATCTGAGATCGAGGTTAACATACGGGAAGACCTAGTTCTCCGGCAATCTTGGCGGGCACCACTGGTTCGCCTGCCTGGTTATATAGTTTATTAATACCGATAGGAGCGAATATAATTGGGGCAGGAATGCGATGCCCAAATATTTCAGCTGAGTAAGTCATGAGTATGGGAAACAGCGTGCGTAACAATATGATTCCCCCTCACTGGTGAGATCTCGGGTGTTGGTGTCCACAAGCACCCAAGGTATGATCCGCCAACGGTAGGAGGCTTCCCTGTTGGCACGATCGGTCCAACCAAGACCAGCGTTTGAGTTGGCATAGAAATATCCTCTGTCATTCAGCTTCTTTCTTGTCGACTCTGCCAACTTTTCAGGGTGAACAGAGAAGTTCGGGACTGAACCAAATCGAGGTCTGGGCATGATAAGATACAAAGATGACATACGCAACCCTTGCTCTCCACCTCGGCGGAATATATCGCGCTGGTAGAGAGAGTAGTGGGGAGATGGGCCTTTTGGTTTGTCGGTAGGGTCCATAATGCTCTGGGATGTGAACGGGGGGGCAGCCTGTTTAAATTCTGTGCGCCATGACATCATAAGTGATCCAATGAAATCATTCTTGAATTTGAGACAACCGCGTCGAATCATACTCCTTTGTCATTCCCAGCGTATCTACAAGTACATTATACAGGGTAGCTGGCGTTAAGTACAACAGCAGGATAATCAGGTAGGCCCGGTATTTGATACCAGTGGACCTTTGCGCTCGGTCAAGCTCGACATCTTTAGTTTTCGGCGGACCCCACTGGCTAACTCCCTGCTCTTCACGTTTACGTGCTTGATGATGACCGTCATGACGCTCCTCCTTGGAGGACATACCGCTTCCGGGGTGGCCAAGTCCTTTGTGAACATCCTGGCTCGTGACAGAGGAGTCAGGACCACGGAAGGCCGTGGGTTGGGCTGGAGGGGTATCATATCCTGCATCGGTATCGATGACAGTGTCGCCTAAAACTGGGGCCAGAGGAGGATTGGCACCTGGTGTGGAGTCAGTGCATGGGCCGAACAGTCGGGGAAGAAACTCAATACCTGCTGGACGTCCATCGACAATTCCCTGATTGTATTTGTTGGGGGGTTGGTCACCTACTTCCATGGTGGCTCAAGTTATTCAAGATGAGTAAGAAAACATTGGTATGGCTTATATATATGCTGTGGACTCTCGACGAGCCACATTATGACTTCATTGTGGAACGTGAAAATCGTGTACCAAAAGGGATTCTTGAACACTCTACTCGGTTGGTGGTGTTAGGACCTACTCAAACCGGTTCACACAGCGACCAACTGCCGCACAATATGTGTCCCCTACGTAGTGGCTCCGTCCTTCGCCAGCTACCACCTTTTGACTTGTGGGTATGGGGACTGTCAGGGCACGAAGGACTAGCATTTCGGCCCTTGATCTCGATCAGGGGTAATTAATGACTTCATTGCATGGGATGTTGGTCTGTCTACTCGATATTCACAGAATTGCCCCCATATATGCATACACCACTTCCCATGAACAAGGATAGGGTGTTGATGGAATGTGGTTTAATAAAGATAAAAGCGGATGAACAGACGGGGTTGGTGCTGGTGGTCTACTTGTACATACAACAACGAAAAAAAAGTATGGATAGATGTGCGTTCCAGCCTTTCCCACTTGTCAGCACACGGTGAATCCATTAACTCCAATCTATCACTGAGCGGAAGCCGGAACTGCCATTCAACCCCTGCTGATGGGGCGGCCAGACGTTCCTCTTCCACTGTGCCAACATCTCAACACTGATCATCTTCAACCCCCATCGATCCGCAAACGCACGGCAATCATCCCGGCGAGCCATGCTGCCGATAGGTATCATCGTTGACGAGCTCGCAGAGCACGCCAGCGAGGGGCTGGTTGGTCAAGAGGCAGAGGTCGATGGAGGCCTCGGTGTGGCCTTTGCGTATGAGGACACCGCCTTCGCGAGCGCGGAGTGGGACCATGTGGCCCGGACGGTTAAAGTCGGTTGGGAGGGCGTACGGGGAGGCCAGTGCGCGGACGGTGAGCGATCGGTCGCTTGCGGAGATGCCGGTTGTCGTTCCTGATTTAGCGGCGGGGCGGGGTGGTCAGGGTATGTGTGATCCGCGGGGTCGAAGTTGGCACGTACCATGTTTATAATCGACTGTGACCGTGTAGGCGGTTTGGTGACGGTCCTGATTGTCTGGAACCATTATTGGGATCTGGAGCTCGTCGAGACGAGATCCCGGAAGAGCAACACAGATGAAGCCGCTGTGCAGACAGACAAACAGAGGGGCAGAGAGTTGGTCATGAGATGAGATCAAATTGGGTGGATTCCATCCCAAGACGGGCAGTTCACATGATTAATGAGCAAGCAGCAAAGAACACAAGGATGAGCACGAAAGGGAGAGAGACAGGCTAAAGCTAACAACGAACCTCGTATGTTTGATCATCCAGGCCATCTTCTCGGGGGTACACTGGCTCGCAGCGATAATCAGGTCTCCCTCGTTCTCTCGGCTCTCATCATCCATGACTACGAGGAACTCGCCGTTTGCAAATGCCTCGAGGGCTTCTTGCATGGTGTCTAAGGAAAACGCGATACGTTTAGGGAGTTTCCACCTGCTTGGGACGCCATGCCTGAGCCGTAGTTGATGACAGCGTTGACTGTGGGTTTGCTGCCACAGGTGCGGGAACGGTTGAGGACACAGAGTTGGCGGAAGTTGTTGTGCTCAGTGGACTTTTGAGGACGTAGGGACGCGCACCAACGCTGAGCGGTACTGGGTTGGGAGAGAGGGCAACGGGGGACATTGTATGTACTATGAGGGGGTTGCTAGCAAAGGAGGATGTGAGTGCGTTCTACTCGGGTACTGTGATATAGTCTTTTGCATTCCTGGGAATGACTTGCTAAAATAATTAGCCACAAATCACCGATGCCGGATATTGCTTTCCAATCATTCATAATGATATTACAGATCTACGTGTACGGGCTCGTCTACCGCCGGTGTTGTCGCCGGTATGCTGGCGGTGGCGGGCGGTGAAGCAGAAGGGTGTGTTATTCCGCTTGCACTTGAGATGGTTGGCATCAGCACCGTACTGAGACTACTGGTTGTGAGGCTACTTGATAATGTTGCAGTTGCACTCAGTGCCACGCTACCCTCTTCTGCAACTTTGAGCAAGTTGCCCTTTTTGCTCCCAAATTCTGGTAAAGGAATATATCTAGTCCACCAGAGGGCGATCCGCAGTCCTCGGTCGATAAAGCGTTGCTTGAGGACAAAGAGTACGACGAGAATGAAGAACATAAACGCAGTGAGGATAAGTATGCGATCGAGCCAGTCAGCCTTTTCAAGAGCCGTGATGAGTTGTTTGGAAGTGGACATGAGGGAGTTGAGGGTATCGTGGGTCTGTGAGGTGGCGCGGAGGGTGGCAGTGGATTCGTCTGTATGTTCGGTCAGTTGTGGACTGGAATTCAGGCGAGGGCATACCTAGCATCTGAGTCGTGAGGACGGAACGCTCCAACTCGCCCTGCATGAGAGCTATCGTGCGGCGGAGAGATTCGGTGACGTCGTCATTAGCTTTCATGAGCGCATCGTCACTACTCAAGACTTGAGCTGGTTTTATGGGGAAGGAAGTCGATGGACATACGTGACTTTTTCGCTCAGCGACTGCTTCTCCTTGACTGCAGCTGAGGAGAAGAGCTCCTCGCGTACTGCCCTGGCATTTCTTGAGTCGATTGCCTTCTTGGAGGCGAGAAGAGCAACACGGGTATCCCTTCTCAGCCTGTGCTTGTGACTCTATGAGAAAGAATCTGCCAAGTAGAGAAGCTTTACTTACTGTGAGAGAGCATCCTGCATCTGGTTCACCATCTTCTCAAGCTCTCGCTTATGCTTCTCGCCCCGCTGGTCGTCGATCGCGATTGCAAGTTCTTCCACTAGGCGGCCGACACTGTCCATGTCCTCGCGGAGTTCGACAGCGAGTTGCTGTTGGTCTGCGAGCGACGACTCGCATTTTGCGAGACGCGGAATCTGGAAATCTGCAACGTCGTGAAGCCTGCGCTGTGCGGCATGGATAGCGGCGGTGGTGCTGTCGTCGAACATGGTGAAGGCGAGAGCGTGTATGGTTTCCTAATATAGAAGGATGAGTGTGATTGGCTAACCGGTAAAAAGCGGGAGGGACCGCCGTAGGATATTTTTTGGCGAACATTTCGTTCCGCTGGCATCCTTTCTTTCCTCCATCTTCCCGTCATCTAGACTAGACTCCTCCTTATCCTCCTCTAATCATCCCTCTCATGGCTTCTCCGGGAAAATGGGATGCTAGGTACTCTTCCTTCCTTCCTCCCTCCCTTCTCTTGGCATTGCTGCTCACTCCGACGCCGCAAGGTACCTCGGGCCTGTGCCCCACGACACCAACTACTACGCAAAATGTATGCTCGGCGGTATTCTTGCCTGTGGCATCACCCACGCCGGCATCACTCCTCTTGATGTTGCAAAATGTAACATACAGGTGTGCTTCTTGCTGTTTGCAAAAGTTGAACCTGTCCAATGCTCTTGCCCTCAGGTCAACCCCGTCAAGTACACCTCGCTCGGCGGCACCCTCAAGACTATCATTGCAGAGGAGGGTTCCAAAGGTGTCTGGAAAGGTTTCGGCCCCACGTTCGTCGGCTACTCTCTCCAGGGCATGTTCAAGTACGGCCTCTATGAATTCTTCAAGGATGCCTACATGAACCTTGCCGGTGAGGAGCTCTCCAACAAATACAAGCCCGCAATCTGGCTCGCTGGCTTCCGCCTCTGCTGAAGTCTTTGCCGATATCGCCCTTTGCCCTCTCGAGATGACCAAGGTCAAAATCCAGACCAGTCCCAATGGCACCTTCCCTGTCCCCTTCGGTGCTGCCCTCAAGGAGATGAGCAGAACAAAGGCTGATACCAGATATCCCTTCGGTTCCCTCGTTCCTCTGTGGTCGCGTCAGGTAAAGTAGAAATTTGAACTGGAGCGGCTAATCCGCTGATGTAACCGCCCTGGCAAGATTCCTTATACGATGGCCAAGTTCTTCTTCTTCGAGAAGATCGTCCAGCTCTTCTACACTCACGTCTTCACCGAACCCAAGGAAACTTACGGGAAGGGCACTCAACTCGGCGTTACCTTTGGCTCCGGCTACCTAGCTGGTGTTGTCTGTGCCATCGTCTCGCACCCTGCTGACTCTCTCGTCTCCCAACTTGGCAAGGCCGAGAACAAGGGCAAGAGCATTGGTACCATTGCCAAGGAGGTCGGTTTCGTCTCTCTCTGTACAAAAGGTCTCGGCACTCGTGTCATCATGATTGGTCAGTACCCCGTACCGCCCTCCCCGGATGAGAATCAGATGATTGATATTATACTTTCCGCATACAGGTACCCTCACTGGCTTCCAATGGTGGATTTATGACTCGTTCAAGTCTGCCATGGGCATGGGCACCACCGGTGGTAAATAATTGCCGAGTTGCCTTCCTGCCTGTACTTGTAGGACAGCGGACCTCTTCCCTATGGCGTGTCTTTATCTCCCCTGAGTATTCTACGTTCACCATCTATTTATCCTCCCCACGATCGCCATGTACCGGGATTAGGATGGAGTCTGCAATTTGTTTGCTGTCTTGTCTTATATACATCCTTGCTGCGGTAGAGTTTATAGAGCGGAACATGGTGCCTCTTTGGAAATTGAATGCATACTATGCGTAGACAATAACACCCGTGACTGCGTAGCATGACTTGCTCGTTGGTAGTGAGGCCACTACTTGGTAATAAGTGATCATTCCTTGGCAAATTCTATAATAACACATGCTGTCCATTTTCTGAGATATTTTGCATCTTTAATGTAGTACAGATGTACCGAGCTCTGCTTCCCAGCAATGTAATCAAGTAATTATGCTTCTACATATGTGCATAAATAACACAACTGTGCCACGGACCCTGGTTACTTACAGGGTGCCCACAGAGTGGAAGAAAGTAGAAAGCTCAAAAACGCTGAGAAGACGAAGGAAGCATTTGCAGCTCAGCTGCATGATCAAAATGACTCGTTAATAGTCTGGTTATATCCCGCTTGGTCACCATCCCTTCCAATCGACCGCTTTCTGTGAACAGTACCTCCCGTAGATTCTGTTGCAATCAATGTTCGTGAGGAGCTTTGCTTTGTTCCTGAAGAACCACGTACCATCTTTTGGAACATGGCCACTACGAGTTCTTGTGGTACTTGTTTGCGCAGCTGGAGTGTTGTGCTATCAAGTGTCGAAGAAAAATCAACTTTGTCTGTGTAAGTCCGATCTGAGTCTGCAGGGGAAGTTGTTGGAGTTGTTGGTTCAGTGATTTCGGGAGGGGTATGAGTAGAGCTGTATAGCGTGGCTGTCGTGGAGTCGAATGATGATATTATCCGCTGATCGTGAGGGACTCCTGTTTGGTCGTTGCGGCGAAAATGAACAGAGCTTAGCGGTTAGTGTTGGGGAGCGGGGTAGTGTATCTGCGTCATTATCAGACTAATTCGAGAAGTGGCAGGGGTGGTAGGGGTGCAAATACCGAGGAAACCTCGCAGCTTCTCCCTCGAAGTGTAACCTATCAATTCTCGACCTTTTACGACGGGGAACCCAGAATACCCATACTGATCCAACATTCTCTCTGCAGTCGACTCATCAGAACATGAAACACGGCAACGGCAGGCCTTGGTCAACGCTTACCCATCTCGCCAACAGAAATTGCCCCATCCTCAATCATGACCAACCCCTCTACGCTCTTCATCAGACTTTCCCCCGTTGCTGTTCGTGTGTCTTTGTAATCCACGGGCGGCAACCACGGATACTGACGCATCGCAATCCATACGGCGTAGATTCCCTCTGTGCCTTGTGCGTCCCCAACCCATTTCGCGGTCATCACTGCGATCATGATGGGCAGGACGTGTGAGAGTGCGCCTGTCAGCTACCCATGCTAATATTTCAGTTCAGGGATACGGTAATAAGCGATGGAGGGTACCTCAAAGAGAATTACAACCAGCGAGACTAAGGTCGGGACTAAAATAAGGTTTTGATTGTGTAAATGAAGGGAGGGGCGCACCTGTCATTCGCGTTACACCGCCCAACATCGCGGCTGCCCCGATAACGGCGTAGAACCCTGGAGATATACACCTCACAGAACGCTCTGCAGGACAAGAGAGAAAGATCCATGCAGTAGGATACGTGCGGTATAGTCCTTGTCTGTTGAAGTTATAGTTAGAGGTACAGAAGGCCGGACGCTGTGATGGACGGACGTAATCAAGCCAACCGCGCGACCCAGGCATGCACCAATAGCAATTGTAGGCAAGAAGATACCAGCAGGGACCTTTCATGAGGTGTTAGATGAAGATTGGATCAAAAAAAAAAGGTATGCGTACCATCATCCCGAAAGTCCAGGCTGTGAAGAGGAACTTCAATGCTGCAGTTAAGAGTAATAGGAAGACGTTCTGCCCTGAAGCAGTCGGACTAAAAGTATCACCTGAGAATACCGCTGACGGTGGGTAGGAGGGGGAAAACGTACTTGCACAAGCCATGATAATCCCCTTTGGAGGGATCACACTCTTGGAATAAATTGGCTACCAACTCTGAGCTCTGGGCCCTGTTTATCCATAAGAAGGGAACATGTCATTAAAATCGCAAAACACACCGTGCGAACACGACCTGGAAAGAAAGAATTAGTAACTGGACCAAACCGGGGGATTGAGAGACGCGTACGAGGTAGCTGACAGCGGCTGTAATTGCACTGATACACACGACTTCAAGAATGGGCCAGTCGCTGATAATGCTATTTCTGCGATAAACTGCGATCTTGACATTTAGTCGGATCAATAGGGATCCTAGAATGCCCTGAAAATGTTGTTTTCACAGCGAGTCACAAGCATTTGTATCCAGGACCCACCCCGACGACTCCTAGGAATAACCAAGGAACCTTGATGCTGGTCAGCGAATGAGAGATTTGTTGGACTCGGTGGGACGTACCAATTCAAAAGCTCGCCAGGTATTGTCCACAAAGGTCACCTAAGTACCAAGACACATAATCAGCGCCCCCCCAGCTGGATATATAGCTGGAGCAGCGGACGCACCTGAAACAAAACAAGTTTTCCTGTGCCAAAAGGGTTTACCCATTGGAGAGCCACAGCAGCAACAGCCGAGGCGACAAAACCCTTCCACATGACTTCATTGGAGAACACGTCCAACTCTGTGGAAGGAAGGCTCAGAGATCACATGAGTATACAATCAGGATTCACCTACCTTCAAGTCCGAAAAGTACACCGCCGAGAGGACTACCAAATGCAACAGATACACCAGCTGTAGCTGCGGCTGCGAGAATCTTGCGTTTGGTCGCTGCACGGGGTAATGCTTAGAAGCTTGTGGGCGAAAGAGTGAGATTGGCAATGTACCCTCATTGTTCTGAAACTGTTTGAAAAACCCCGATATCAAGAAAGCCAAACAGCAAGAGACATGAACCAAGGGCCCCTGTGTATGTTAAGTCAAAAGTTTGGAATAAAATGAGAAAATCGTACTTCTTTTCCAAGAGACAAGCCAGAAGCGACAGCGAGCGCAAGCCCGATTGCTTTGATGATAAGTGTCCAGGGCGAGAGGAATGCGTCTAGGACGTAGCCCCCCAGGATCTGCCAAGAAGTCAACTACTGTCCCTCAGAAACATGGTAGGATGTACAGCTTTGATTTCGGGAACTTTGTGGAGCCAGTCTGATTCAGTATGTAGCTAGGTAGAGTGAAGTCGAGGCTCACTTCCTGTATGGAATGCGCTAGGCACCAGTCAACTTCGATGATCTCTGTAATCACTGACGGACTCACTAGGGTGCGTATGCCACGACCTAGAACTGCAGCGCTCGCTGCGAACCCAATCTATGGGTGTCCATTAGAACCGGCCGCCCGGTGATCCCAAAAGGATTGCTCACGGCAAGGACGACGTAGACGAAGGATTGGAGTAAGGAGGCTGCGAATATTGACTGGATGTCCAAGTACGTGCTCCATGACTGCCACTCATAACATACCTCTCCAGCTACGACAATAATTCAGCGCAAGCAATGTTAATGAGAAAACATTGGTTGACATACGGTCAATACCACTACAACACGCAACTTGGTTATAGAAGAAACCATATGAACAACGTCCTTCTCGGAGGTCACCTAGCCTGTGGTAATTGTCCAACCATCGGAAATATATTGGGTGCACAAGACGTACCATTTGACCAATACATCTAGCCAAGCACCTGCAATCCCAACTCCCATTCCCGTTAAAATAACCACAAGCCACCCGCGTGCAGCTTCAAAAGCAGGTGACAACACGCCTCGCACGCCGGCTTGAGACTTTAATGTCTGCTGGTGATCACGTTCTGCCATTTCCTCCTGTAACCAGTCTATGGAGGTGCCATCTTTGTGTTTGGCAGTATACGTCTGCCTTGGTTGCTGAAGGTGTCCGTCTTCTGTTAGCTCGTACTCCTCTTCACCGTAATGTGCGGATTCGCGTGCCGCGTCGTTCATGAGCATATTTCCGTGTCACAGTATCTAGTGCTCAGAGTAGACTCACTGGAGGTAGCGGAGGACCGGGCTACACGAAATGTACATGTCAGGGGGCGTATTTACAGTGAGTGACATAGCCAAACAAGATCTTGGCGCTTGTCAAATTGGATCTCTGGCCATTTCAATGTCTCAACCACCACAATCCAATGCCGCCGCAGGTCCTTCCAACCCAACTAAGGATGTCTCTTCAATGTCCTCAATGCTCATGGAGCCGCTGAACGAGCTCCAGGCGCTATCACACACACTTTTTCTGTCGCTCTCACCGCCGCAAACGAAGCCCCCTCCGCCACCTTCCCTAGATGCTTTTTTGCAGTGTGACAAGGCTTTGGCAGATGGGATCAACATTGCGCAGACACACCAGATAAAGCAGAGGAACATAGAGGCCCTGGAGGCAGAGATTTTAGAATTAGAGGGTCGGTGGTGGAATATTTGCGCTGAACTCGCCAAGGGTAAGAAGGAGCTGGAGGAGTTGATCGAGGAGGGGGAAGAGCGACTCAGAGCAGTCGACCAAGCAAAGAAAGGTGCGATATGCTCACACTTACACACAAGGATGTTCATGCTTAGAAACCTACCCATAGCATCTATTCCATATCCAGAGCTTTTGGCATATGCACAAAGCCTTAGCGCATTCACTTCGGCGCCTCCAAACATGCCAGATCTTAGTCTTCCAGGCCAACCACCACCTCCCTTGTTCTTCCCTCCATTCCCTAACGAAGAAAAAATGCGGCGGGGTCATCTCAATGCAGAGGCGCCGCTTGGTTCGCTGGGCGAGACACATTCCGTTGGGCGGCGTATGTTACTCACTTTTATATGAACCACGTTATCATACTTATACATCTGTTCCAGCTGCGCCCAACACCGTCTCACCGAATATCGACTTCAACCAACATATGGGTGCAAATCCCTACCGCCAGGAGCGCCGTGCTCCTCAGCCTCAGTTTTTCGACTTGGATCTGGATTTGAACCCCGATCTGTAACATATCTATTGCTCATAATGATACCAGACAGAAGTATTATCAACACGGGCACATACACCGACTCAACGGTCATTTTGGCTACTCTAAGGCAGCCCAGACATCCTACGGGAACAGAGGTACAGATCCTCTTGTGCGTTTAGCGGCGGTCTTCCACCCCTTAATCTGGCCAAGGGGGGACTGTTGCTCCACATACTTGGCCGCATAAATCTCCAGTTGTTGTCTGAAGCCGACGTTTGGACAAACAACTGAGCGCTTTCCCTGCACAAATGCAATAGCATCACTGCCTGCCATCTTCCGAGTGGCGGCAAGGTATGCAGCCACCACCGTTGCACTCCGGCTGATACCCATAAGACAATGAACCTGTAGCTTACAGTCAACTGGACATTTCCTCGAAGCAATTGTGAGGATCCCACCAAGACTTTGTTGTTTTTGTCCTGCTCAAGCGCGGATTTGATGAATTCCGTTGTTTGCTCGAGATGGCGCAGGATATCAGCGTTCACGGTGTCGTTGATTTGGATGTGCAGCAGGTTGTCCCTCTTGATAACATCAGGAATGTCCGGCGGAAGCTCGAATACAGAAACAACATGGGTGATTCCGAGCTCAGTCAGCTTGTTCCTATCTCCAGCTGCACCCCAGTTTCCGAGGTAGAGACGGTCGATGATGAGGTGAGCAGTTTCCTCGGGTCCTCCCCGTGGTCGAACTAGGGCACGCGCGAGCTGCCAGCGCCGCTGAGGGAAAGAGAGCATAACGAGTTTTCTGGTGGTGGTTTATGTATAGTGATGGCTCTCCTCCCAAAGCGCAGCTTCACGTCAAGCACAAGGCTATGTGGGACAGGCGCGTTGCCTCCTTTTCTATAGTCTCTTTCTCTCAGGTCCTGTTGTTGGTCACGCACCGGGCCGTACATCCCGTTGACCCACCATCAGCTTGGCTGCTTGTCTCCTTCCCTCATTCGTGTTCTAAGTAGCACTACGAGTCCCTGCTCATGGCAACCGGAAAACTTCTACAACAGCTTCTAGAAAAGACGCTCACCGGAGCAATCTATCTCTTTATAGGGTGAGCATATATACCGCCTATCGAGGGATAACCGCCGACCCCATCGTAGCTATAGCTGGTATCTTTGCAACATTGAGGTCGGAGGTACGCCTATTTGCATCCACACGTTCCGAGGAGTACTGCCCCTTAAGTCTTCCCTAGGACGCTGGCTGTGGACGATTCACAGATCCTCCATATCTGCGCGTAAGTCCCTAACCTCAGCGCGTCACCCTCTTGTTCAGTTTCAACGAAAGTCATATACTGGATGTGTATGAACCCTATTATGGCATTCATTACATTCTGTTATTACCGTCTTACCCTCGGTCGTCAGACCCACAACGTTCCATCACTCCCTGTGCCTGACAGACAGACGATATTGCGCCCCTATCAATGCACAAACCCGGATGGTGACCTTGCAATTTGCAGCAGGAGTGTGTGCGCAGGATTATGGAAGCCACCACGCGCACATCATTGCTCGGTGTGTGGTGTATGTAGGCTGGAATTTGATCATCATTGCCCATGGGTCAGCGTCTAGATATTCTTTGAAGAAGAAATTTGATTGACCTGCTGACAGATCGGAAATTGTGTGACCTTAGCCAGGATGAAGCTGTTCTTGAGCGTCTTATACATCATACCAGTTGCCTTCCTTGTTGGTGTGTCCCCTGTCGCTAGTCTCTTGTGGCATCAGCTCGTCGATGTTCTGATAGCTTCAAAATCGAATCCACTGGTTCGGGAAATCTGGTGGAACCAGACGTATTCTTGGGTTTTCGGAGGTCCAATCGGTCGTTACCTTGTCGGAATCTCCTTGGGTTTCCAGGTCATAAGGGAAAAGGCCGAATATCGTGAACAGACCGGTCCCATGCTGGAAGCACCCCATCTGAGAGTACACCTGGTTGCTCTTATGGCTTTCATCATTTCTCTATTTTCCCTCGTACGTTTTATAAACCCAAATGACACGTATTGATGACTATATATTGGACGACAGATTCTAGCTATCAAGACGAGTCGCCAGTTGTCGAGAGGATTGACAACTTTAGAAACGCTACGATCACAGAGTCTGGCCGAGCCAAACAAGACCTCGCCTATGTTTCTCTGTGTACCAAGCTCAACCGACTCCCGAGCAGCCAGCGATGGAATCTCGACTTATACAGTTTACTCTGTTCCTCGCGGAGAGCGTCTCTACGATATGGGACCCTGGGCCAACTTCAATTCTTTGCGGCGCAGGCCCCTGATTCCCTCGGAGAGTGGCAGGTGCTATCTGATCTGACTTGCATTTCGACATGGCTGGCTCATAAAGAACCCCATAGAACTAATTTTGGTTGGCCTCCGATCAATACAATTTTAATACGACGTCTGGAAGCAAAGAACAAGTAGCAAAGAGTGATTGTTCAAGGCGCAGTGCCTACAGGTCAAGACTCAGCATCCAACTTGATAGGCTCTGACGAGAAGTACCTTGGTTGCCGCAACCAACGGCGGGCCAATTCGCGGCAGTCTCACCCGAGAGACAGGATCCCTCAAACAGGGATCCCCCATCCGAACCCGTCCATTGACCGCATGATACCTCAGTGAAGGACCCAAGTAACGCGCCATGACCAGATGGGAAGAATGCCGCAGCGCCCCCAGTATCTTGGCAAATGTCGAAGCTAACCGGGACGTCAGCAATAAAATTTTCCGCTACCCGCACAAGCACCTACTGGAACGGTTGGCCATGTTGATTGTTCCGATTGCTCCGGCTTTGACCACACCATTCCTTTGCACGATGTCAGAAACCAATCGCTGCGGACGCTCCCGATAATAATCTTACTTGGTTTCCTTGGACTGGACTACAAATAGTCAGCCAATGACCAACTGCCTCTAAAGCCCGGCGGCTCACCATAAATCTGTCACTTTGACCACGATGGTATGGAACGGACCAGGGAAAGATGGAGAGAATGGGTCGGAGGTACCAGTAAGAGCAAAGCATCGTCCACAAGCATCCCCAGGACCCAAGCCAGGAGGAGCACCGAATGTGAGCTGATTCACAGCAGCTGTGAACCCCGATGCGGCCCTCCCACAGGCAGGACGGTTGCAACCTGTATACATGGTGAAAGAGGCAGCCCCGGAGGGGTTTTGGACGTATCCACCCGTCTGGCGACTTTCGAGCGCGATGGCATAAGTGGTGGTGAACGTTGTGAGGGTGAGAATTGTGGAGGGTAGTTTCATGGCTGGGGTGGACGACTGCGGGATGAGGAATTCGACCTCGGTGTTTGCTGAAGCGCCATTTTAGAAACGCGGGTCGGGGAAGTTTTATAGGTTACGTTTGAGGTAGGGCTGCCATTTCCATTTTACGAAGCTGAGGAAGACGAGGAGGGTTACCGGAGTTGTTTGACCTGTACCCACACCCACGACGGTATTTCCAAGGTTTTTCCCGAGAGTGAACCATGTACTATTTGAGGCGTAATTGAAGTGCTGTTGGTTGTGCTACTGACCACGGACTCTATTGAAACTATCATGTGGTTTGCGTTCTGTGCGGAGTGCCAGCGAACCTCGTGGTCATTATGAGCTCGCGTGAGTCCATTATTTCCCGCCCCTTGGTGTAAGCATAATTTAAACTCGTATGTGTGTATGTATATTGCCGTTGAATAGATCACACGTGGCATCCCCGTCTATGTGTCCGACACGCCCGCCTAATTATATCAAGCAGTGTACCGTTTTTAAACCACGATCCTCGCTTCCGTATTTGTTCAGCTTCCGCGCTGCTGGGGATGAGCTCGCTATTTCCTATGCTCGAGTTATGTACCCCCGCTGTCGTTGATCACCTCTTCAACCAGTTACAAGCGCCTATTGAAATGTGAGCTAGCCTTTATATAATACAAAACAGAGAACGGCGGTGCCATGATAATTGATTCACGCCTGTACCCGTCATTCCCCGCCTGATGAATAGCGGCAGATGCATGCGAAGAGGCCATTGTAGGATTCGTCTACAACACGACAGGGCGCGTCCCGCTCTTGCGAGGCCTTCGTGACAGCAAGTAATTATCAGAGACAGCGCGGACGCACAAGGGGTAATCGATTTAGGGCTATTCAATTTCAGCGTCGCTGTCATGTTCCCTAGGGCTCATACTAGGAACCTGGATTCAGAGTCAAGATCATGCATAAGGGGTGCAATGGCGCTGACTCAGTCGGGCCTAGCTTGACTCCCTGCCTTGACAACTTGAGGATCTGCTGTGGTTATTAAAACCACCATGAGAATCCCGTGGCCTCAATATCGGGAACACTAGTGCTCGAGGGTCCCCTAGTAATGGTGGTGTTGGGTTATAAGCGGTGCTTATTGATAGTGACTCCAAGTAGGATGAAGCCGATCTAGATATATTAGGTATTCTCAGAGCACTAACGCCAAATTGTCTATGGCGATTCATCGTTTTTCGCTCCATACTTTGTGGGATCTGTACCATGATAAGGATGATTCACAAGATTAAACCTGGGCGAGCCGTTAGCCATAGGTTTCGTGAAGTGAATGAAGATTGTTACATTGGAAAAACGGCTGTATCTCCAAAGTCAGTGATGCACAAAGCGTGATAACTCGGGAGGTGCTCACAGAACTTGAGTTGAGAGAATTGGGAGTTGCGGAACGCAGTTCCTTGGACCCACCCGGGCTGGTGAGACTCTCCGTATAGAGGCTGACCCTCCCTTGCTCGCTGGCTGAGCTCCTCAAGATCTCTTTCGGCTTCACGCTGGTTCTCTGACCACCCCCAGAAACGCGCTGCTGGTAGTATAAGATGCCGCAAGGTAAAAAAACAGATAACATCGGCGAACCGCTGGAGCGCTGGTATGCTAGTAAGAAGCCACCAAAGAAACCCAAGAGACCACCCAAGCGCAGAGCGGTTCTCATTCTCAGTTTAGCAGGATCTGCCATTTCTGTGCATGGATGAGAACAAGGAGATGTTGAGGAACAATGGGAAGCATACCCCAAAGGTAGAAAGCAGTGGGGAAAGCTCCAGTTGCTCCAGCCCACACGGCATAGTCTGAGGGCCTGAAATACCTAATAACGCGAGACGCATGGGGGTCTGCGTCGATGAGTGGGTATGGCGTGTTGATGACCTTCTGGGGCATTGCGGTCGGGTTTTGTCCGTCGTCGCGGATGATGACGGCCTGAACAAGATTCCTCATAGTATCACGTGTCCGTGCGAATTTCAGGTCCTTATTCCCCACTCTACCCAAACCTTGTGTAACTCTCTCTATCACAATAATCTTCCACGGCGACCGACCGCTGTAACGATGAGTGCAGTACGCAGGAAATCCAACCGCTCCAATAGGGCGGCATTGTCGTCACCTTATGCACGTTCAGTCAACAAATCGGTAGGTAATTGTTGGTTTGCCAGAATTGTTCACTGAACTGAGATGATTTGATTTAGCCGTGGAGTTTGTCAGGATTTCTGAGCTATCTCAATCCCCTGCGACTTCGGGGCCCAATACATGAAGAAAGTTCTCTGCTGGATGAGGAGGTAGTTGATGTGGAGGAAGGTCCCGGCGAATTCGCTGCCTCAGCACCAGCACAGACACTGTCCAAGAGAGGATACCAGGTGAGAGGTCCTCATCTGAATTTCTTCTTTTGTTCATGCGAATTGCTCTCAGTCGACCCAGAATATCGAGACAAACGGGAGTGTCCCCGCCGAACCTTCATCATTATCTTCGGGCTTCAGCACCGCAAATGCTCTGGAAAGTCGTGATAACTCCGCCACCACATCTACACCCGGCCCCCGCTTGCCAACCGCCCAATTTACGTTCACAGTTAGCTCCTCGCCAGCAAGGAATCTCGACGCGGTCAGCGAATACCTGACCCAACATGTGAACAAGCCAATAACCGAAGGGGAGGTGAAAAGTCTCGTGTCCCTGCTACAACAGAGCAAGCCTGGTTAGCCATTTCTCAAATACTTCCCATTCAGTTTAACTCAAAAAGCTGATAGCCCAAACTCCTGAACCCTTTCGTTTCGAGAGCCGTCCCCCAACAACACCTCCGCGGAGTAAATCTCCCTCTGCTCCACCAGGCTCGACTACGCACACCCCTCGCACATTGACCAAAAACCCGAATGGCACATACACGTGGAAAGGTGCCGGCAGTGCAAAAACGCCTCGCTCAAGGAACAATTTTGCATCGCCCGCCTTCCGAACCCCACGCTCCACCCCAACCCGCACGGCTACAAAAAACATGATGCCCACCAACGAAATTGCGGGGGGTGATGCGAAGCGCCGTAGGCTAGAAGATTCTTTATCAACTTCCGATCAACCACAGACGACTATGAATACCCCTGCTCAGAATCAGATACCATTCCCGATCACGACTTCTCCCACGACCTCACGAACTACGGTGGCAGGACAGTCTTCAAAGCCTTCCGCCGCTACAACACCTTCACGACTCCGCACTCCCGGTTTGCAAAAACCTACACTGCCTACCAACCCATCACCGCTGCGCCAGGCGTGGTCGGATGGCTCGCCCTTTGCAAATGAACCCGGCTCATTCCAAGGGCAGGTGAAGCAAACGGAAACAGCCAAACATGTCACTGAGCTCGTCAATAGCCTCAAGTCACAGGACAAGGTGCTCGATGTTCTTCGAAATCCTTACGAGACCGCAAGCCCTGTCAAGCCCCGACCGACAGTATCTAAGAGGAAACGAACTGTGGGTGCTGCTAAAAAGCCGCCATCAGCTGCAACCACCCCCAAAGACGATGAGTTATCCAAAGTCAAGATTAGAGAAATGTCTGCTCATGCAATCATCGAGGCCACTTTGCCTGAGGTTGGTGCAGATCCCGCCTTAAGATTTCATTGTTATTTATCATCATCCAGGGAAGCAAGCGATCGCGACCTCCCCCCAACCTTGAGAAACCAATACTCGAGGGCCAAACATATACAGAGGAGACGCAATCCACGACAACAGACGGGGACGATGACGAAATTCGAGTGCTCAAACGGTCAAAGCCTTCGGTGAATGGACATAGCGCAGCGCACCCCAGCACTCAAAAAAA
This sequence comes from Lepiota brunneoincarnata, assembly GCA_023014365.1. Lineage (NCBI taxonomy): Eukaryota > Fungi > Basidiomycota > Agaricomycetes > Agaricales > Agaricaceae > Lepiota > Lepiota brunneoincarnata. The sequence goes on from JAEBUN010000003.1 coordinate 1,325,010, forward strand.
GGACACTTTGGATCCGGATACCCAAACCCCGAGGTCCACAGTAAAAGAAAAGAAGGAGAAGCCCACGCCGATCAAGGTTCCCGTCATCGCTGTTCCCTCTTCACAGACCACAAAGGCACACTTCGGACCCAAGTCCAGCATACCTAAGGAGCCCAGCAAATTGCGCTTCAGCATGCAAGCAGAGTCTGCTTCAACGCCGTCCTCACCTGCGTCAGCACCTGAACCCGAATCACTACCCAAATCAACGCCACCTCCCGCACTCGCCACCCCCGCGTCGGCCACTGCAACAGAAAAGGAAGCAGCACCCACAACCATGCCTCCTACTGTCTTTACTCCCCAAGCACCTCCTTTCACCACTAAAAGCGCAAAAGACGTCGCCAAGACCTTGCCAGTACCCTCACTCCCCGTCTTTACCTTCACAGCCCCTTCCACGCTTTCTTGGGTGTCGGCCCATACAAGGGCACGCGATGAGGCCAAAGCAATGCCAAAAACATCACTTCCTATCTTTGATCTCACAAATTCAACTTCCACCTCTACACCTGCACCTGCATCTCCGCAACTGCCAGCAAAAAGGTTCGACTGGGCTGCGGCCGGGATGAAACCCGCTGCAAGTTTGGCTGGCGGTGAATGGACATGTGACTCATGCATGCTCACAAACCCTGCCAGTGCGACAGACAAATGTACAATTTGTGATACACCGAAACCTGGAGCCGCGCCGCCCGCCCCCAAGGCGGCATTTGATTGGAGCGCGGCTGGGTTGAGGCCCCCTGCACCTGCCGGGGCCGGGGAGTGGACTTGTGGGACGTGTTTTTGCAAGAACTCTGCTGATGCGCAGGAGAAGTGTGTAGTTTGTGATGCCGCGCGGTCGTGATAACGGTGATTGTCTTTTTGGGTTTTTGGGTACCTGGCCCCTGATAGCTCTTGCCTTGTTGTCTCGTCTTTATCAGCATCTTTTATCACTCATCCAGTGTCGAAACCTGTTCTTTTTTTCCCTCTATACATATATCCCCCTACCATTGTTCCTTGCATGTTTTAAACCTTTTCCCTCTGTTTCTCGGCCGACGAACAATGTTTAATAATTACACGTACATCTATGATTCTAATCATCGTGGTGGCTACACCTTTTTCACGGCTTTCTTCAATCGGAGACGCGGACAGATACACCGAAAACCAGATCGACGAGAACCGAGGGGATATTTAACTAAGCCAAATATCTTAACCCGAAGCAAGAGCCCGCGCCTTATGGCGACGAAGGCGGGGCCTTTAAAAAATCAAGCCGCCGTGCAATTGACCTCGCTTTTGCCTCCTGAGGTGAAGCCAGCTTCCGTTTCAAACCCTTGTTAGTGGCTTTCACACCAGGTCCAGATGAATTCGACTCGACGTTGCCGTCGACTTCATCCAGAGGTTTGTTTGTGACCGACGAGCATTTGGGTAGTTTTGACGGATGAGTTGGGTATGGGAAGGCAAAAAAGTAGGGGTGACTGAGAGCCTGGAGTAAAATATCGTCAGCACGATAAAATAGGGATGGATAAGAAGAGCTGACATCTTTTGCAGATATGCGCTTGCGGGGCTCGTAGATTAGGCATTTACTGAGAAGGTTAAGGGTATCTGCGGTTGCGGCTGTGAAGAGGTCTCTTAAGGGTGGTCTGGGGAACTGGCCAACAGGCACGTAGTCTGGTAGTTTTGTGTGTCCCTGTGGGCCATCGACTCATAAGTATTGGGAAATAATGGATAGAGTAAATGGTATACCGGCCACTCTTCTTCTGCCGGCGTCCCGAGGGCCCGAAATATCGTCTTGAGCTGATCCATATCGCTATCGCCAGGGAGGTATGGAATCCGCAACATCAGCTCAGCAAATATGCAGCCTACAGACCAGATGTCGACGCCGGTGCTGTAGTAGCGACAGCCAAAGAGAAGTTCCGGAGGGCGGTACCACCGCGTGATGACTTGACAAGTCATTTTGTAGCCCGGGTCGGCAAAGTCACGCGCAAGACCGAAATCCGCTATTTTGAGGTGGCCACTAGAGGCGATGAGCAGGTTGTTGGGTTTGAGGTCCTGATGGACGGGGAGTGAGCGTGTAAATAAATGAGAGAGGAGTGGGCATACGCGATGTAGAATCCAGTTTCGATGGCAGAATTCGAGTCCGCGGAAGGTCATTGCCATCCAGCTTTTGATGTCTGCTGGCAGGAACACAAGAGAGCGGTCTTTGATGATCATTTCGAGGTCGGAGTCGAGGAATTCAAGGACGAGGTTAAGATTCGTTTTCGAAGAAAAGACATCCAGAAGCTATGGAGGATGAATGGATGGTGGTCCTATTCGTGGAGAACAGGTTATCTGCGTACCTCGATGACATTCTGATGCTTCAACTCCCTCAGGTACTTTACTTCTCGGATAGCAGACATATCTAAGCCATCCTTGAATTGCCCGACTTTAATCTTCTTAATGGCAACTTTGCGTCCAGTCGCAGCCTCCCTTCCTGACCGGATACTCAGCAACAAAGTCGATGTGTCCCCGCCAGACGGGACGGACCTTGGTATACAACGGCATAGGTTCCTTCACCGACTTTCTTGTCCTTGATCCTTTCAACAATGAACTATCAGCTCGAATACGAGTGGATACTGAGGCAATATTGCACACCATTGCTCTTGGCGAGCTGCATTGGCCTTTTCGACTGCGTCCATGACGAGAACTAGCGATAAACCTGCGGAAAGGCGTGGAAATGTGAGGCCCGTATATTATCAGCGGTATGGGTTTGAGTCGAGTGCTATCGTTTCAAGAGCGAAAAATGTGTATTGTACGAAGTCGGACTGTCCGGACGAGGATTCACCGACTCAGGTATGCGAGCCAAAGGAGAACATTCCCACACCCAACTACCGCAATCCGGTTCCTGTGAGCTTAACTAGACAACGGAAGGCAAGCCGCGCTAATCTGCCTAGGCGAGCAATGCAGCCTACTGAAAATTTCTGGTCCCGTCCTCGAGGTTACTTAGCATATCTTGTACTATAATCCCTCTGCTCTGCTGCAACAATGCCCTCTAAGCGAGGCTAATGACACGGTCCTATACCTGGGCACTGCCACCTGCTTCACTACTGGAGGGACGCTGGCCAGTGTCTCTCCACCGGTTGTTTCCTGAACCCTCACACTGTCCGCTCACTTGACACCTATATGTCCGCCGTGTAGCAGAAAGCCCATTCGTACATTCAAAGCCTCTAAGAATACTATCTATACAAAGGGGAATTACAAGTCATGGGGTTCGCCGGTGATGTTGGCTTTGTTATCGAAATCAAAGGGTTCTATGTCTTTGCGAGGGTTATAGTAATCGAAAGTGACGGTTTTCATGATATTGGTGATTGATACTCGGGACAGGAATAGGAGTAGTGTCCAGGTCGGTACTTATTACAGACGCGACATTGGAAGTTTCGGCAGTGAAGGGGATAATCGAATTGCTTGCATGAGGGACAGAAGTAGACTGTACTACAAGCTTAGGATGCGAAGATAGCCAGCGGTACGTGCGCTTAATCTAACAGGCGCCTCCGCCATGTGTGCAAACACCCCCTCCCTCATATTTAGCAGTGGAGAAGGTGTTCTTGGAAACGTTTCGTTGGAAAAAATCTATCGTGTGCACTGTTATTCAGCGGCAGTGGACACAGATGAGGCATGTAACAATACAATTCAGGTCAACAATTGCGCCATATCCATCCTAAAACCACACACCATGTGCTATTTGCAACTGTGGAAGTTACAAAGCTTCTGCGTCCGATTTCTTGAGATAATCGATGGCCTGCTGCACACGAGGATTGCGGCTACTTTCCATTGTTCCGCGGGCAAGAAGGTCAAGAATTCACAGTTAACAATTGGATGGCGACCATCGGACCAAGGTATCGCGACCGACCAGCATCGGTACTAGGGCGAGTGACAATAAATAAGTGGGGTTCCCATCCTCTGTGGATAGATAAGGTTTCCAGCCCTAGGGCTTCCACCAACTCCTTGTCGATATACAAGGTTTCACCGCCCAACGTCTATGGTGGGCATGGAGGGGCTGCCAGAGCCCTGAGTCCAAAGTTCACCAGGTTAAATATAGCAGTGCGACGAACGGTGGGGAGCGGAATGTCCGGGTGGCGCTGAGGAGACACGGGCCTCCCAACGTTGACTCAACCTGTCAGGGCCGGCGTAGCTGCATTGGTGCTGCGTATGACGGCGCCCTGGTTCGGATATGATAGAGAGTTCAGAAATTGTCGATGTTGCAGTCTTTATTATGTGTTCAAAAAGAAAGTCAACCTTTGGTTACATAAGCAAGCTCGATGAATTGGCTGCAGAGCCTCTGGAAATCAATATGGGCTTATTTAAAACAGAACGTGAGGCTCTGCAACAGCGCTGTGGCACTACCTTTTCATTATCTTTGTTGTCTTCTCCTTTTTCTTTCACCCGCCCGAGTTACTTGTGTTGTTCTGAAGGACAACGACCGACAGGGGCATCAGGGTCCGACCTGTTCCAAAACGGGTACTCGGTTCATCAAAGTTCAACTTGACACTCAAATTTACCTTTCCCGTTCTCTTCGATGCCACTGAGGTCTGGTAGCCTGTATAGCTAGCTGCCATTATCTGTCTCATCCCCTGGAATCTCTTGGTTTTTCTACTGCGTCTGCTACAACAATAACCACTTGCAAATGCCACATTACCAATCCTTGTATGACATTCTAGGAATCAACAAATCCGCATCTGCAGATGAAGGTGAGTTAGCCCTGGCCTCGCGTTCTTAATATTTTACATAAAAATTATGTTAGTGCGTAAGGCATACAGAAAGAAGGCACTGGAGACACATCCGGACAAGCTGGATCCTCGTGCGAGCGAAGCTGCACGTCAAGCCGCAGAGGCTCAATTTCACTTGGTAAGCCCAGCCCATGTGTTTATCCGGCACCCGCACATCTTTTCGCGCAATTCGCATCCGATAGATCCACAGTGCGTTCGAAACGTTAAGTGATCCACATCGGCGCAAGGTAAACATTCAGCCTTCCACTCTCTCTCCTATCTCAGTTCGACGCCAATCCTTTCGTCTCGTCAGGCCTACGATGCATGGGGGAGCAAAGTAGATCCGAAAGTGTCTTCTGAAGAGTCAGCTAAGCGTATGGCGGACCGGAATCAATGGGCGAGCAACCTCAGGGCGGACTACGAACGCAGGAAGGTGTCAAGAAGCCAGCCGACGCCCTCTCACAAGATACCCTCCTCAAAGCCGACAACGACAAGTCAAACATCGTCATCAACAACACCAACAGCCGGTAGAACTCCTTCGATGACAACGCGTGAACCATTGCAGCCTCCGACTGAAGATGAGGAAAAAATAGTCGCGGAGATACTTCAGGAGGTGAGGGCTCACCTGCCGCCAGATTACGAGGAACGTAGAAGGAGGGCTCTTCAGGTATGTTTTTTAAAACTCCCTTTCGGTCGATTCGCCTACTCATGGTATTCCAAAGAAAAAGGCGGAGCGTGAAAGGGCCGAGATGCGCCGGCGAACTGTTCCTGTATGATATAAGGCCCGTACTAGCGTAGATCGAGGGAGATGTTGGGCGGATGAAAGGAATGGACAAAGTAGATCATGTGTGTATAACCGATTGGACCATCAGCTGTCAATGCCTTCCCTTTTGTCGCCGCTGCTAATATATGTAGATTGAATTTATCTTCATGCATTTTGCTCGCAAGAATCAAGTGATTGACTCGGTTGAAATTGGTATTCGGAGGTTTATCTTGCAGCAGACAGCAAGGGATCGTGGATCGCGAAAGTGCTCCCGCAAAGGCAAGCGTCCAATCCTTCGTACTGGTTGAATAATGACAAACTAGAATCCAAGTTTTGGGATGGTATGAAGTGCTACTCCCAAGTGAGCATTGGTAGAGTGGGCTTTTGTGGACTTGTCGGGCATCAAATATGAGGGTAAGCATTCTCACTGGTGTAAGCCAACGCACCTCCTTACTCCACCCCCAGCATTTTTAACCTGCTTTTAGCGATCTTCCCAACATCCATCACGGCCCTCCTCAGCTCTGACAACCACTTCTCGTCCGCTTGATTATGGGCCCTGACACTGAATGTGTTCAAGGATGGTTCATCAGGCGAAAGCGAGTGGCTAATCCCCAATACATCCTCCATCTCCTCTACGATCACCGCCCTGCTCCTCCCGTTTACAAAAGTAATGTATCTCAGCCCGGGATACTGTGCCTCGTAACACGTGTTTAAATGCCTCAACCGTGCAAGCACCTCGGGCGGTGTCGGATTCATTACAGCACCAGTGCCACTGGCACCCTGCTCCTTCGCACTCAAATCCGACAGATTTTTGCTCTCACCGATCCTCGGGTGACCGGAAATAAACTCTGACTGCGAGGGAACGTCCCATTTTGCGATCTCCGCCAGCACCAGGTCGATGAGCTGCGCGTAAGAGGATGGAGAGGGAGAGGCTTGGGATTTGAGGTGTGCCGAGAGTTGGGGTTCGAGAGTGTTCAGGAGAATAGGGGAGGGTTCGAAGAGGACCGCGAGCGCTGTGCCAAGCGGTGATGAGGGACTGGATGAGCTGTTCCGGATCGCTTCGGGCGTTGGGAGAGTAGACATGGGATGGGGATTGCTGGATAGGAGTTATCTGGGCTGATGAGCACTTCGCGGGCCGGGTGATGCGCATCTCCAACGACAGTTGATCGAGTATTCCACCGCCCCCACCACCGCTCCCACCACCACCACCACCACCATTATAATCACAAACAAAGCTATGGCGGATGCTGGACCACTGGTTTTTCGTTGGGGAATTATATCAACGGGTGCCATTGCCGCTGCTTTTGCTAAAGTGAGTCTGGCCATTATGTTGGGCGGAATCCTTCCTCACTGGAAACAAACCCTTAGGACCTTCTCCTAGACCCAAAGACGTAACCAACAGTTGTCTGACCGTAATCTACTCGAGACCGCTAATCAGTGCGATATCCAGACGTGGTGTGGATGACGTCATCCACAAAATCGCGGCCGTAGGATCTCGCAGCCTCGTCAAAGCGCAAGAATTTATCGATCAGAACGCCAGAGGTGACAAGTCCATCAAGGCGTACGACACCTACGACCAAGTGTATGCAGACAAAGTAAGGGCGTTTCTTGGGTTCCCCAAATCAAGCTGAGGCATGGTTTTAGGACGTCGACGCAGTGTACATTGGCACTCCCCACACATACCACTATGAGAACGCTTTGGATGCGATCAAGGCACGCAAACATGTTCTAGTGGAGAAACCTGCCACAACCAATGCAGCGGAACTTCGTTCGCTGTTCCAAGCTGCTAAGGAACACGATGTGTTTTTGATGGAGGCAATGTGGACTAGGTTCCAACCCATCAGTTTAGAAATCAAGAAAATAGCAGAGGGAGGGAGCCTCGGAAACCCTATAGTATTGCACGCCGATTTGTCGGGGAATTTTGACATTGAGAGTGAGTCTCCTCCCATTATACACCTGCGTTCATGCAGCATCTGACAAAGACCCCACAAATCAGATTTCCCATTGACACACAGGATCCTCGACCCTCGGCTTGGTGGCGGCGCTCTACTTGACCTGTAAGTAACATCCTGCACGCGCAGGCTGTGCGAGACCAGGTATTTACCCGCACGTTTGCAGCGGCCCTTACCCGTTTGTCTGGGTGAGTTTTCGTTGTCCGCTACCAGAGTTAAAACCAGTTTAGCGGGCTTGTTTGTAGACGACAATGGCCCTCTATGAACACCCCTCAAACTCTTCTTCTCGCCCTACCTCCATTTCAGGTTCAATGCTCAAAACTCCACTGACGGGCGTCGACGCCAACACCTCCTTCACGCTGACGTTTCCTTCCGCGCAAGCCATACTTTCGTGTAGCATCAACATCAATTCCCCATCCTTTGGATGCACAATCCGGTACGAGCGCGGGACCATCATCATCCCTCCACCTATCTACTGCCCCAAGAAGTTCACTGTGCAATACTTTGATAAGGGAGGGAAGAGCAGGGAGGTCATAAAGGAAGAGACGAGCGTTGTCGGATATGTTCGGAGGAGGATGGCACTTCCAAGCCGACGAGGTTGCAAGGTGCGTTAGAGATGGAAAGAGGGAGAGTTTGGCTTGGACGCATGAAAAGACACTTATGGAGATGGAAGTATTTGATGAGGTTCGTCGCCAGGGTGGGTATCAGCTCCCTCCGGGAGTGGAGAAAGTCGTATGAGTTTTGAGCGGGCAGTGACATGATTGTAATTAAGGACTACGATGTTCTAAAGTATGCTATCCCGTCAGCCTATGATGTTTTTCCGCTCATACGAGCGCTTATATTTGCAAAAATGGGGATGCGCTCAGTCACACAATTTGAATTCGCAAGGCGTCTCGCGCTCACAAGATCATTCCCACTGCTGGCAAGGCTGTGGAACGGGTTAGCTCGACGTCCGGCTCTCCAAGCTCATCTTGCTTAGCTGCAGATCGTCGCTTAGTTCCTATTCGTGGTCCTCGTGTGGATACCACGGTCTCAAGAGGGTTTTCCTAATGCCGTTCCAGATACCAGGGACATCCATAACAATATCTCGAAGACGAAATCAGGCCCGACATTCTCCCCTTCCTCCGAATACTTATACCCTCGAGAATCCCGCTCTTGGTCAACCTATCTCTGCGTCCCTCTTCCAACTCGATGACAATGAAGACATTGGGCGCAGTGCACCAGGCTCACCGACCCCAAACACAAAGGATCTGGAGACTTCTTCTTCAAGTCCATCAGCGACCCTCTCCGCACACCACCTGGAGGGATCGGCACCCGCTCAAACCCTAAGCTTCCGGGAGCTTGGATGCGCCGCTTGCAGAAAACCCATGGAGGGAGCATTCGTCCGTGCTCTCGGTACTGTTTATCATCTATCCTGCTTCAAATGCATGGTAAGCAAATGCCCTGCTCGTGGTTTGATTGTTGCGATCATGATACCATAGGACTGTGGACAATTGGTAGCTTCGAAGTTCTTTTCCATCGAAGCAACCGAAGGAAAGCAACTTGCGTTATGCGAGAGGGATTATTTCCGCAGGCTGAATCTTACATGCGCGAAGTGTGGGGGAGCTTTGAGAGGGAGCTACATCTCTGCTTGCAGTAAGTGAAATGTCAACTAGAATCTACCCTACCTACTCATTTATCTTTGTCATAGGCAAGAAATACCACGTCGAACATTTCACTTGTTCATTTTGTTGCAGCGTGTTCGGCCCTCAAGATTCTTACTATGAGCATGATGGAGATGTTTACTGCCATTATCATTACTCGACGAGGTGTGCAGGGAGATGTGTTGGATGCAACCACGCGATTTTGAAGAAGTTTGTTGAGATCAAGCGTAATGGACGAGAAGAAATATGGCACCCAGAGTGTTACATGATCAGCAAGGTGCGTTTCCTGTTCCGGCGTGTCATAGCCATGCTCAATGCAAAGGCTGCAGTATTGGAATGTAAAGGTGGCGTTAAAGCTTATCAATACATCTCCGGCAGATGGAGAGCCGCAGGAGCAGGCATATCTTGAGGAAGAGAGTAAAGAAACAGCGGCATCTTTGAAGGAGAAGCAGGATAAGACGGAGCAACAAGTCTACCGTATCCGGACGTGCGCGACCATCCATAACATGGATATCATCAACAGTGCTTCTAATCTACACTTAACAGGGTGCTATCAACCTTCGAAGAGTCTGGCGCAGCGTGTCTATCAGACATGTTGCGACAAGTTAGCGAAGGAGAATACCTGAATGCTATTCGTCTGGCTGAGAAACTTATCCTTCACGTGGAAGTATTATTCGCCGTGATTGATGACCTCGAGTTCCGTTTTACCTGTTTGGGTCTGAGAGGTTAGTCGAGGATTGAGATTGAATGCGTTGTCTGAACTTTTCGTAAGGAACCTCCCATGTTCGCGAAGCTCGCATGCTTTGCAGGAAAACTGTCGAGCTCTTTACACTCTTATCACGGACCCAACAAACTGGTGCCCAACAGAACAATGTGACTCAGGATTTACTTGCATTGGTCACGGGCTTCGCACATTATATGAAGGTCTTAATCAGGGTTGCATTGACGGGAGCCTTGAAGTTGGAGCGGGAACACAACGTTCGGGAAGCTGTTGAATTATTCTTGGACAAATTTCACATGCTCGCTGTGCAAGGAGGGAACCCGATAGCTCGAAGAACGATCACGGATTATAGTGGTTCGACTCCGTCAAACACCAACCAGAGCACAGAAGGAGTGACTTATGGTTTCCGGAGCTTGGCACCGGAAATCGCTGGAGAATCCCCATTTACGCCGGCTGCTCTACGAGATAGCCAGCTTTCATTCCAGAAATTGCCTTCTGACCTGTGCATCAAATGCAATCAGACAGTAGAGGAGGACTGTGTGAGGCTGGGCACGTATCAACGGTGGCATTCCGACTGCATACAATGTAGCGTCTGCGGAAAAGTGGCACTTGTACCCGCTCCGAAGGACCAGCCACTTGCAAGTAACTCAGAGCAGCATCTGGACAAGGTTTTACACCAGTCAGAAAAGCCTTCCACCGCGCAGAGACCACTTGCTAATGTTGGACTCTTTGTCTATGATCCTAAATCCACCACGGAGACACCTTTTGGCGAGGTCCCTACAGCCATTTATTGCGCAGAGCATAGTCACCCGAACTGTAAAAGCGGTTTCGAACCTGTCAAACGTTTGGAACAGTACGCTTTCCTGCTGAATGTGGCACTACGGCGGCTATATCTTCTTTTGAAAAGGCAGGGCATCATTTCACTTCCGCCTGGTAAGGCCCCATTCCTCTTATGTATCGAAGTTTCTTTCCTCCTTACATGACGACCCCTGCAGTTGATCCCGCCTCTATTTCATCCACGGAATCACAACCAGATCAGGGTTCGGATTACCCGCAGCTCTTGTCACCCATGCAACCGGCCACAGTCCCCTTGCCAAGTCTCTCGGCCATCATCGAAAATCCAGCCAGAAAACTGACTCAAATACCTGAATCCCCACCTGTCCTTGACAAGCAGTCTCAATGGTCACAAATGAACACTATCCAGCCTGCCCCGCATCAGAATACTTCTCGTGAGAACCACGGTAGCGTCAAAGATTCACTGGAACACCATGTCCCACATGATGAATCATATCAACGGGTTGGGGAATCAGCCCCTCCGGAAAACCAACCTCCTGCTCAACCCCCTCCAGCTTCTACCCAACTCCCCCCGATAGTCCCGAATCGGCCTTCAGCCAAATCCTCTGCCCACCGTCCTGTTCAGCCTTCCATCACAAACAAGCCCCCCATGTCACCTCCCACCTCTATCCGTCCTCTTCCTCAACCCCCTAACAAACCCCCTAACACAACCCCGCCAACCTCACTACCCCCCTGCAAAACCCCTTGTTCGACCAGCTTCCCCAGTTCCCTACCTTCCCTCCTGCTTCATCTTCCTCAATCCCTACCCAGATCTCTCCCCTTCGGAATGTTGGAGCCTACCCTCCTGATCCTTCAGCTAATTCTATATCTTCAAAAAAAGCAAGCATATTCTTTCCCTTGAAAGCTGACACTGTTGCGTCGGAAGGCAAATTGTCCCAGAAATCTACACCCTGCTTCAACCGTATCAACTCAAGGTTCAATTTCCCCCTTAATCTTACTCTATCAGTTCGCTGAGCCGTCACTTTACGCCAGGTTATCCACAAGCAAACACTGGATAGCAGGTTTTTTAATCGAGCTCACCATTTTGCTATATCGAACCCAAACATGTACGACATTGGAACGCAACACAATTATTATCACGGGTCAACGAACGGTGTGTTGTTGCAGAAGTTCCTCTTTTGTTATATATGCTAACTTGATTATAGCACTAGATTGTCTCGCAAAATACACCATGACTGGGGCTGAGCATGATTCTTCTATTCGTGAACACTCCCCTCGATGTCATCCTGGAACCAGGGAGGATATTGTTCAGGATATTTTGGCGGATCTCCACGACCTCGATCGAAAAGTGAAGATGATATGGATGCGTGGACCTGCAGGGGTGGGCAAATCAGCCATTATGCAGACGCTTGCAGAAGCCCAGACTCGGGAAACTCTGGGTGCAGCACTGTTCATTTCGAAGGTTGATAAGCGCAACGAATCCAGGCGAGTGTTTCCCACCATTGCGTACCAGCTGGCCGTCCAAAGTCCTCTTTACCAAACGTACATTGGTGAGCGGATCAAGGCCGATCCCAAGCTCCTGGAAAAATCACTGGCAGAGCAATTTGAAAGCCTCATCACTATCCCTTTCACCAGGGAAACACGTTTTTCTTGATTCTGATCGATTTGTAATCCTTCTGGATGGCCTAGACGAGTGTCAAAGCGAGCGGGAGCAAGTGCAAGATTATTGACCTCATCCATAACTTCGTTGCTCGTCACCCGGTGAACCCTCTCACGTGGATTATCGCCAGTCGACCAGAACTGCACCTTCAACTCGCGTTCTCGCGGGCTAAGGATAAGCTTGAGATCTACCGGGACCATCACATATGCATGCATGCAGAGCAAGCCTCCAGGGATGTCGAACGTTATTTACGGGACGACTTTGCCAGGATTCAACAAAGCTACCCCTGATTCAATACCCTCAGCCTCGCCATGGCCGAGTAACCGGCAACTCCTTAAAATTGCCAATGCATCATCAGGCTTCTTCCTTTTTGCTTCAAGTGTGCTTGCATTCATCGACAGCGGCGACCCCGTGTCCCGGCTTCATCGAACTCTAGCTCTTCTTGATAGTTTTGGACCCAGTACCCTCGAGCCCGAATGAGAACCCTTTTCAAATGCTCGACATACTATATGCAAAAATCATGTCAGAGATACCTACAGACGTGCTGTCAGTGACCAAATCGCTCTTGGGGTACTATCTTCCGAGAAAGGATTCATTTCCTACCAACAAAGGATCGTTTCTACTTGCATGCAACTTCCTGGGCATCGAGCGTCATATTGCTTATGGCGCTCTGCACAAGTTCTATTCTGTTTTGGCATTCCCATCATCCGTAAACGCACATCGCTCGGACCTTCAGTTCCTGCATACCTCTTTCGCCGACTATCTTCGGAACCCTACAAGGTCGAAAATATATTCCGTCGACTTAGACCACGCAATGACTGAGCAATGGCGATGTTACGCTCGAATCTTAGTAGAGTGGTTGGACGGGTACTGTAAGTGGGATCTTCTCGCAAATCTTCCATTGAATCGTTTTTAAAATGTTTCCCTAGCTCATGAGTGTGTAAAACTCTGCTGGGTCCCTGACCTGGAAAACCAGCACCACGCAGCCTATGAGCTGAGAGAAAATATGTTCAACCAGGCATCATCATCCTGGACAGTGATGCTCTATCGTTACTGCCACTCCTGGTGTCCGGCATCATGCGCACTGAGAACCCACAATTCACCTCGTCTTGCCCTATCGCTTTCCGAAGTGTCGAATTTTCTTCGGCAGATGGATTTTGGGGTTCCGGCACCATTCGGCAAGGATCCTGTTGACATGCTGGACTTTTTGACCTGGATTCGGGATCATGTGAGTGCTAAGAAGCCAAGGACACTTGAAGGTGTTGGCTCACCTCATCTGAGCAGGCCCCCATAGAGCTTCGGAAGGAGGTCATCGCACAAGAATTTCCCCTGAAAAAGCTAAAGAGACCAAGACTCTTTCAAGCCTTTTGTGAGAAGAAGTGGTACCGAGGGGTCACGGAACGGTACAGGCGTTTCGAGGTTGAGATTAATGGCAAAGGGATCGAACAGATTGGGGTGAGTGGGCATCGGACCTTCGACCGTATAAAACCGCTGTTGATAGGTGGTTTTGTCTCAACAGCATCTCGATACCTCGGAATGGGAAACAGCGGAGGAGATCCTGCAGGGCGATGAAGGAAAGGTTGGTGATCTTGTGCGGTTAGCCTCGGAATCCCACGACATGGTTGAAGGTCATGGTCACTGTCATGGGGGCGGATCCATCCAAGTGTTGTGGTATTATTCGCCATCAGAAGTCGCCGACGGAAGTACAGTATCACATTTTCCCCTATGGTGAAATATATTTACAAGGTAGTCCACGATTAACAATGGTTAGCCTAGATTAGTATGTGATATTATACGTGATGTAGAGTCGACGGATGTGAGGTATGGGCCGCGCATCGGCGCTGAGCGCCGATCTGTTACCTCAGCCATAACAATGCGGGTATAAAGTATTTATTGGTCGAGGTATACTAGATGCACAAACCTTGCTTATACATATCAGCCTATATGACGATATTCCGACGAACATATGGTATCACGGATTAAATTATACAGTGATGTTGTACTCTTGTTTCTCCCATGGGCTCCAATTGAAAACGGGTAGCGGATGTGCTTCAGTATTAAACACCCAATCTTTGAGCGGGACGAGTTCATTATCATCGATGAACAGAAGGTAGAGATATTTAAGGCTATGAGGACGTGAGCCTGTGATTAGAACTTTGTGTATGATGGATGAACAGAATGAAGGGACACACGTCTCGGCCATGAAGTAGCTGCGGGGTGTAGTGGGTTAATGATTAAAAAGAACTAAAGATAGAATTATGGGCAGACCTCGGCATTTCATTCTTGTGTTCTGGTATCTCAGAGTTCACATTCAAGACGCTGGCATATCCGTACGTTGTCTTTGCGTGCTTCTCCATCGATTCGAAAATGGCCCTATCATGGTAATCAGTCATTGCTCTCCATTGCAAGTCGAGCGAAACCAAACCGACCACCCCCGTTCGCGCCACTTTGCGTCGCCGGTCACTTTCCAAAGGTAAAAGAATGTCTCAATAGTCTGATGTTAATCTTGTCAATGCCCGAACACCTCCCGCAGAATAAAAACACCGACTTCAGGTCTCAGCAAGTACTGTGTTGACACCGCTTTATAATCCCTCTTCTTCAAATCCTCTTCGCTCACCCTCGGCACGCCCTCCCCAGGTGCAGGCACACCAGGCGGCACACCACTCTTCCTCCCGCCCCTTTCCCATTCATCTAGTTGTGTGACCCACAACCCCGTGCTCTCTTTCTCCCTTTCTATCGCCACACCCAAGTCACTTCCTCTTCCAGGCCCATTACTGAGCCCATCGCTGTTGGTGCCATAGTCAACCATCCGGACAATATCAGGCGCCAACCCAGTTTTCTGGTCGTGGTAAGTGATCCAACAGGTCTCTGCAAGGCCCTGTGCGGCCCAGAGATGTCTCTGTTTATCTTTCTCCGTATAAGAAGTGGAGTCAGAGGTGATGGAAAGGGTGTGAACCCCGAGGGCGAGGAGGCCGGGGAAGAAGCAGGAGAGGTGCTCGAGATTGTGCGTCGCTGCGCCGTTGGATTTGTCGGTCACGTAGAGGAGGTGGCGGTTGGGCGTTATATAGAGGAGGTTATTGATTACTCCATCTATGGAGCTTAAATCTAGGATGAAGGTTAGCTCGTTGACACGGACTGAGTTGTTCGGACGTGCGTACATAATTCGAGGATCTTGGGTTCAGATCTGGAGGTTAGAAGATATTGCTTGAGAAGGTATTCGTGTGCACTGTCAGCATATGCGCCTACGGTGTAGTGTGCTGTGAGATATAGGTGAGTGGACCTGTTTGGGTAGGTTGAACGAGATGCTTACCGTTATTGGGGCCACCGTGTTCCATACTCCACATACTTGGGAATAGACCGGTGGTGATGTTGGCGTCGTACATTAGTTTCATGACCTGTTCCGTCTGTACGGGGTTAAATTAAGAATGAGGGATTTCAAGAAAGTAGGACCTTGTTGAAATAGCTAGTCCGCCCTGTCAAATGCGCGAGGTATTTGCTATGATAGACGCGGGTAAGTTGGGGAGGTGGAATAAATGATCGATGCGTACTATTCCATCTGGTTGCTCAACGCTTCTGCCCATAGCACGCTTCCGGTCCAGCCGGGTCGAGTCTTACCACTACAATGATTTTTGTTCAGTATCAGTAATGAAGGTAACGTGAAAGATCCACCGACCTAATGGTATTAACAGCGTATTTGGGGAATCCAGAGGGGGTATCGAAAGCAGGAAGAAGCATTCGTCCAAGATCATCCGCTCGAGAAAGAAGCACGGGCTCGTCCGAAAGTGCGTAGGCAGAGAGCAGCCCACCTAGATAACGAATGACAGTTTCAAAAAAGGGAGCGTAATTTTGCTGAGGAATTTAAATATCATTGATTCAACCTGGATCTTTTGGAGCGCCTACCTCGGTCAGACTGAAGTTGGCTTTGGCAGCGAAACCGACAGACTCGCGGAAGGTGTCGCGGAGACCCATCAGCCACATGGTATCCAGAGCGTCAAAGAGTGTGACACCCCATCCATTGAAACTACAAGTAGACATTCCAATACTGTGATATGGCAGAATTGATGCACATTACTTGTTGACCCGACCTCCATCCACGGGTGTCAACTCGTCGTAGCCAGCGGCATGTTTCTGATATCCGGTCCAAGCATGTACAAAAGCCGCTTTCACCCTCTGTGCTCGTGCGTCCCATTTCCCGTTTCCGATTTTTGGCCTGGACGGTGGAGGGTACGGACGGTGGGGCATGTATTGTTGAGGTTGGCCCGTCGGGCGATAAAGTTGGATGGGTAGGGGGGAGCCAGCGATGAGAGAAAAGCAGAGCCAGAGTGCCACGAAGCAGATGAAAGCAAGAGGGAATGACCGCAAAGGAGGGCGACAACAAAGAGCATAAACCATGTTGTCAATGCTGGGACGACCGTGGCGGGGGGATATTGGAGGACGACCGTGGCGGGGGGATATTGGAAGACGCCCGCAGGCTTGCTGGCATTCAATATTGAGGGTGTGCCTTGCCAAGCACAAGAGCTAATTTTACGACAGAATATTCTAATCACATCTGCCGTCCGCCGGTCCATCCCTCCACCGCTCATCCACTGTGCGACAGTCAAACACCTCCTTCCCAAGTTTTTCATTCACCTCGTTGTGTCTCTCGCACAACCATCGGCTCAACGCCGTCCGGCTGCTCACCTCCGGTGGATGTCCATCCATATCATTCCCAAAGTCCTGCGCACACCATGTGCACGGATATAAAATCGGAAGGGCCCGCAAAAGCGCTAGCATATTAGCTCGTTGCTTAGGCGTCGGCTTGTCCGGGTAGTAGGCAGCCGTCGTATGCAGGAATGCCCATGTTGCGCGTCCGAGCTGTTCAACGTCAGGTGGACACCCTGGTGGAGGCTCATCTGGACGAGGGGGAAGACTGATGGCTTGCGCCTTGGTCGCCTTGGAACTCGTTGTAGTGGCGGCAGCAGTCCCACCGGCAAGAGCTGCCATCATTGCCGTTGCCGACGGTTGTCCTCGAGAGCCACTTGTCCGACTTTTGTTGTGTTCGTCGGACTCGATGCTTTCTGACGTTCGGGGTTTCCAGTTGCGAAACGCCGTGCATATTTTACACGGCTTTCCGTCAGGGCCCATTACCATGCCTGTAGGGAGCGCCCCTTTTGGATTGCTTGTAGGAGCATCCTCGGTAGTCATTGGGTAGAAGACACGTAGTGAACTAGAGACCCAAACCAGGGTCACCGTAGTTATCGGAATGCACGTCACGTGGCTATTCGGCACGGTTAAAGATTGCTGCAGGAAATCAGCTGAAAGAGCGCAGGACATCTCTCCAGCCTCTGTTCCGAACGATGCTGGCGAGCCGTTCACAGCTTTATAGACCTATCATCTGGAACGCCTCTTATCTCCAGCGAGCAATGGCAACTTCTACTATCAGGCTCACACAGCGACCCACAAACTGGAAAGCAGCCGCTCCGGACTTGCCTTCGACTGTCACATTTGCCGCTCAGTCCAAACTCCCAAAGCTCCCGGTACCAAATCTCTCCGACACTCTTGGTCGCCTGAAAGAAAGCCTGAAGCCTATCGCTTGGTCCGACACTGAATTGGAAACAGTCACGAGGAAGATCGACGAGTTCGGTGCGGGGAAAGGCGCCGAACTCCACAAGCGACTACTGTCCCACAACGAGAGCACTCGCCATTGGCTTGAGCAGTGGTGGGATGACACGGGCTATCTCGGTTATAGGGACCCGGTGCGCCTCATGACTTCTTGCTCTCTCGTTCATCAAGCTCAAAAGAGAACAACACGTTAGGTTGTTGTCAATGTTTCTTATTATTGTGTGTAACTACCTGATCGCTATTCCGCCCCAGTAACTCACAAGGCATTCCAGATGGTTTCGATCCACAACCTCTTCATCTCCCTCAATCCGCTGCTGGACGAGCGGCAACGATTGCTCGTGGTACCATGATCTTCCGTCAACGGCTCAAGCAAGGTTTGATTCCGCCTGAGGCTACCAAGGAAGGGCCTCTCTGCATGGACACCTACCGGTAAAGCACTACCTCTTGGTTCTGCATAGCCCCTGATTTCACCTTGTCACATAGGTGGATGTTTGATTGCTGTCGCCTACCAGGCCCTCAGGGCGTGGACTGGAGTGTCTCCTACGCCAAGAAGGGAGAAACTGGAGACGTTGGACACATCATTGTCATTAGAAAAAACAGGTTTTGGAAAGTCAAGGCTACACGCAATGGACGTATTCTTGGAACCAATGAGTTTGAAAGGTGGGTGTCTATGACGATCCGGAGAACTCCTTCCTCGAACTCTCTCATTACAGACAAATTCAATATATCTATGACAATACCAACAAAGAATATCCCGGTGTTGGTGTCTTGACTGCTTCAAACCGTGATGTCTGGGCCAAGGTATGTATGAATGAGAACCTCCGCGACTCAACGCCTGACCCCTCACTCCGGTTAGGATTATAATCAACTTGCTTCCTCACCCACCAACACGCAAGTTCTTCATGAAATTCAATCAGCAGCATTTATCATCTCTCTGGACGATTCCACTCCTACTGACTTCATCCACCATTCCCGTGCTCTGTGGCACGGTGATATCGTCAACTGTGTCCCTCGAGGATTACGCAACCGCTGGGTCGACAAGCCTCTCAACTTCGTCATTTTTGACAATGCCTGTGCAGGCCTTTTGGGCGAGCACTCAATTATGGATGGTACGCCTACCGTTCGCCTATGCGACGAGGTTCTCGACCTCGTATACGACCCAGGGTTCGACCACGGTTCTTCTGCTTCTTCTGAAACTCCTATCCCCGAACCCCTTGACTTCAATATTTCCGCTGCCACAGCTGAAGCAATTGCTAAGGCCGATACAGCGGCACGAGAGCTTATTGAGAGCCAAGCGCTGAACTACCATTTGACCAGCTATGGTAAGGCTGCAATCAAAGCATTCGGCGTGTCCCCGGACTCGTGGGCTCAGATGGTTGTGCAGCTGGCGTTTAGGCGTTTGTTGGGGGAGAAAAAGAGGTATGGAGGAACTTATGAGGCCGCAACGACGAGGAAGTATTTCAAGGGCCGGACGGAGACGATCAGGGTTGTCACCAGTGAGGCAGATGCATGGGTAAAAAGCATGGACGATCCAAGTGTTGGGAATAATGAAAGGAAGAGATTGTTTGATATCGCTACGAAGAAGCATATCGCATTGGCGAAGGACGCTGGGCAGGGACAGGGTGTGGATCGTCACCTTTTTGGTGCGTGTTTCTGATCTACTGTGCTGTCTTGTGAGTTTGTTATATATTCGTCCTGTTCCCCCCCCTCAGGTCTCAAAAAGCTGCTGCAACCCGGTGAAGAGGTTCCAGCACTTTTCAATGATCCCGTATATCAGAGATCCAGTTACTGGGTTTTGAGCACCTCGGCTATTTTCTCGAAGCATTTCCCTGTCTATGGCTGGGGAGAGGTACGATGCTGTCCCATAACCTCTCGCACCAGTCCGCTCACTTGTTATAGGTCGTTCCTGACGGTTTTGGTGTCGCCTACATGACCGGTTTCGATGGTCAGTTTCTTCCCACCCTTGCACTGTAACCCTTGATGTTTATGCGTCACGGAATTTTTTTTTTAGACTACCTGCAATACACCATCACTTCGAGGAAAGAAATGCCCAACGTACAGTTTGTCGAGGAGATTGCCAAGGCTGCTGAGGATCTATACAACCTTCATACTGCACTCCGCGTACCCAGCGCTAGGATATGAATGTGCCTTGTGACCTCAAAGGCTTCACCGTGCATACGTTATTTCTAACGCGCTGGCTGAGATGGCTCATTTTAGGGTGGTGCTGACTTTTGTAATTGTGCCTGGTGGGTGATGGTAGATGATCCATTAATTTGTGGTGAAGTGGGAGATTCGTACTATGATAGGGTACCAAATAGTCGATATTAAATTAAAGCTCGAGTTAATGACCCAGATGAGTGGTATCATTGGGAGGAAGGGAGTTTTAATGTCGAGTACCGGTACCTGTTGCTTCTGGCAATCGATTTGCAATAATGGACTTCGACTTCTTTGATTTGTTGCGCGAGACGAGGTTACCTTCCGGTATTGGGCAAATTGCTACTGCTTGTGCACTGCGCACATATGGATTCTCATGCTTCAACAGACCGCTGCGCTCGGCCTGGAAGTGATATCTGCCCATGGCTAAAATCGCTATCCGACCTATCGTGGATGCTATGCGATGTCTTTTATTGGGGGGGGGGGGTTCAGAGTGCCCAGGTTAAGCATGGAGACGGTTCGGACCAGGTGTCGTTATGACAATAGATGGATGATAGGGTGTTTGATGTGGAACTATGATTCACTAGTTAGTGAGGACCCAGTGTCGTGCTTAGAACAAGGACAACCCGGAAGTGGACTATTCTCATGTCAGCTACCTGTAGTCGATGCGATCGGTGGAATTACTGGCGGTCGTGGATATATCGCGTGAAACTCTGCTTTACCTAAGCACTGGACAACCGCTGGGAAATACCGAGAGGTTGTACCTATTCCTGCAGTTTTCGTCGGAGACTATGCCCGTGCCAACGCGTAATCGGTGTTTCCCTCCACTTTCCGCGGAATTGTAGACATATTTACTATTAGAGCACTGCCCTGACTGTTGATGTACTTGTAGCAAAACGTTACCTGATGACCACTGGTTCGGTCGCCACTTTTCCTATAGTCTCTCTGTTCTGTGTTCATCTTACGGGTACCTCCTTGTGATAGATAGTGATGTGAGATGGCCAATAGTGGCCGGAAAAGGCCCGGAAGGTGGCTGCTCGCGGCACTATACCGAGTTATGGGGCGGGTCGACAGCGAGCAGGCATTCTGCACAGAAGCGGCGTTGTTGGAGTGCCCGCCGTGATCATGGGATGACCGCAAACATTAAAATCGATGAAACAAGACAGTGTTCTCAGATTCAAGAACCGAGGGCTTGTACTACGGACAGGGCAGCGACATACGGAGATAGAGGCGGGTTATACTCGTTATTATAGTCGTCGGGGAGGGGGGTGCATTCACTGCGACTCGTATGGGGGGTCCGTGACAATTGTGACCATGTCACGTGCGTGACGCGGGTAAAGGGAGCTGGGTCAATCATCCCAAGTTGTCATTCCATCCTCCACATCTCAATCCCAGACTTCCTCTTGCAATCTCCATACCCTCCATTCTGCCCACGATTCACCGGGCAGAAATAGCTCTGCTGGCTTCTGTGCCATGAGCAGGGACCACGATTCCGGACGGACTCCGTCGCCATGGAATACTCCAGTGTCACCGATCCACAGCCTAGGAATATCTCCCGAGCAAGAGTCGTCTCGTAGCCAACAAAACCAACCTCAATCCCAATCACAACCTCGAAATATTTACGGTGCATTCCCATCGAATGCTACTCGCTCTGCAGACCGTCCCAATGTTCCTACACGATCAGCTACGCTTGGCGCAAACGATCCCGATCGTAATCTCTCCTCCACCACCTTTGTCCCTCAAACTCGCAGTGAAGACCTCAATCACGGCGCAATTTTATCTCCTCGGGTCGCTAGTCATCTGACGGCGTCTCCCAGACCATCTCCTGCCTTCCTTTCCTCAGCTGGGAATAGCAGACCATCGACACCTAGTGGCTCTCAGAACCTTAAACCGCGTTCATCTTCTGGGCATTCTGATGATTCAGATCAGCATCTGAGTGTTAATACTCATGCATCTGGTCATTCTGGGTCCTCGTCTCATTCTGGTGCTGTCAAGCAAACAAACGCTGCTTCCCCAACATCAACCAGTCTAACCTCGACGTGAGTCCCGATCATTTCAATTAGCAAGAATCATGTTCATGCATCATATGCTTCTACCTCGTTCTGATGTATGGTCTCTATAGCGCATGCTCAGCTTGTGGAAAGGTCATGCAGGGGCAGTTTGTCCGTGCGCTTGGTACCGTTTTTCATTTGAACTGCTTCAAGTGTTTGGTGCGGATGTGTCTTTGTCAGGCGTGATTGCTGTTATACTTATGTCATGGCAGGACTGTGGAGAGGTTGTCGCTCAAAAATTCTTTCCCATCGAGGGGTCCGAGGGAAAACAGCACCCGTTGTGTGAGCGGGACTATTTCCGCAGGTTGAATCTCATATGTGCAAAATGCGGATCTGCCCTGAGGGGAAGTTACATCACGGCTTGCAGTGAGCGAAAACGTCATCTGCCACGCACGACCTCTGCTCACTCGTCTTCATTGCAGACAAGAAATACCACGTGGAACATTTCACTTGCTCGGTTTGTCCTACATTGTTCGGCCCTCAGGATTCGTATTATGAACATGATGGGGATGTTTATTGCCATTTCCATTATTCAACGAGGTTTGCGACGAAATGTGCCGGTTGCAACAGCGCGATTTTGAAGCAGTTCGTTGAGATCAACCGCAACATGCGAGACGAATGTTGGCACCCAGAGTGTTATATGATTAACAAGGTATGTTCTCCTCGCGTGCTCTACTGTATCGCTGGTGTTTTCATACCGCGGTGAACTATAGTTCTGGAATGTGAAGGTGGTATCAAGGAGGCCGAACAGTTCTGCCGAGGGAGAACTACAGGAGCCGCTGTATCTTGAGGAAGAGAGGAAGGAAACGGCAACATTGTTGAGGGAGAAGCAAGTCCGGATGGAACAACAGGTTTACCGCATCTGGACGTACGTAACATTTTTGCTTTGGGAAATGTCATGCTTAATGATTGCCTGTCAGTGTTTTATCAGCCTTTGAGGAATCCAGCGCTGCATGCATATCCGACATGCTGCGACAGGTCAGCAATGGACAGTATCTGGATGCCATTCGCATGGCCGAGAAATTCATCCTTCACGTTGAAGTACTGTTTGCGACAATCGATGACCTCGAGTTTCATTTTGCTCGCCTGGGAATGAAGGGTGGGTCGGGCATTCTACAATTGAGTCAGTCGTCTGAGCCCCTCCATAGGCATGTCACACGTTCGCGAAGCTCGTATGCTTTGCAGGAAGACCGTCGAACTCTTCACTCTGTTATCACACACCCAGGAAACCGGCGCTCGGCGAATGGGGATGACCCAAGAATTGCTTGCGCTAGTGACAGGTCTGGCGCACTACCTTAAAATCCTGATCCGAATTGCGTTAACCGGAGCGTTGAAATTGGAACGGGAGCAATGTGTCCGGGAAGCCATGACGTCGTTCCTGGATAAGTTACACCTGCTCGCTGTTCAAGGAGGGAATCCGGCGGCTCGAAGGATGATCAAGGGTTATAGTAGCGAGGCTTCATCAAGCACCAACCACGGTACACAAGGTGTGACTTATGGTTTCCGGAGCTTGGCGCCGGAAAAAGCTGGGGAGTCCCCGTTTGCTTCGTCTGCTCTACGAGACAACCGAGTCTCGTCGCAAAACCCGCCTTCTGACCTATGCATCAAATGCAATCAGACGGTAGAGGAGGATTGTGTGAGGCTGGGCACCTATCAACGGTGGCATTCCAACTGCATACAATGCGCCGTTTGTGGCAAGGTGGCTCTTGTGCCCACTCCAAAGGAGCAGTCATCTAAAAGCGGGGACGAGCGGGATCCGAGGGAAGCTTCGAACCAGCCAGCAAAGTCATCCACCGCGCGTCGGTTGCCAGCAAACGTTGGGCTCTTTGTATACGACCCTGAATCCATGGTGGAGACCCCTTCGTTTGGCGAGGTGCCGACAACCGTCTACTGCACCGAACATGCACACTCGAACTGCAAAGCTGGATTCCAGCCCGTTCAGCGTCTGGAGCAGTATGCGTTCTTATTGAACGTGGCTTTGCGGCGGCTATACCTCCTGCTGAAAAAGCAAGGCGTCGTTCCACTGTCACCTGGTGAGTCTTTTTGACGGTGTATGGTGTTTTTTCCCTCTTGACAACGATTCTTGCAGTGGCAATCACCCATGGCGAACCAGCTTCACCCACAGGATCGGACCCGTACCGGAATTCCGAATACCGCAGGGTCACCAATGTCGAACGCAAGTTGTCGGCGACAGCTCGCTTACCGAAACGTTCGACCATTATTGAAAGTCCGGCTGGAAAAATTGCCCATCCATCCGAACTTCTGCAGCCTAGCCAACGACCCCAAGATTATTCTGTCCATCCATCTCAGCAACAACACATCAATGGCAGTCAAAACGTCCCGCAGAATTCGGTGACTTACCAGGGACAGCAACAGCCACAACAGGAGTCTTTGCTCCCATATAATCAACCCCCTACTCAATCTCCCATCCAATCTCCACCCGCTCAGTACTCCAAGCATAACCTTGCTAGATTGCCTATTGATCCTGCATCGGGACAGGTCCTGAGGCCGGCATTTGCTCGTAATAATACTGAAGTCATGATATTGGAGGACAGTACACCCAACTCACCGACAGGAGAAGATAGCCAAATAGGACCGCCAAATGACGGAAATACATTCTCACTCGGTGATATCCATTCGATTGTCGAGGCGGCCCAGGCACGCGAGCAACGCCGCTCTCTACCGCGAGAGTTATCCCTACCATATATCGCCGAGCTCAGTGCGCTTGAGTTGGCCATTGTCAAGCATTTTGCAGTGCTTGCGTTGACTCGATCTCCATTGAAAGATTACTTCGACCTGGACGAGGTCTTGGAGATGGTCGAACCCAAAAGGAGTGGTTTCTGGCAGAAGCTGTTTAAGGGCGACAAGAAGAATGTTAAGAAGAAGGGTATGTTTTAGATCATACATCTCTTGCTGATTGATACTTAGCATCGTTTAAGGCGTGTTTGGGGAGCGACTGGAGCTTCTTGTTGAAAGGGAGGGTGCAGATTCATTACTCGGCGCAAGCGAGGCAACCCTCAGAGTGCCGAGTTTCATCGACGACGTTATTTCTGCTATGAGGACCATGGGTGGGATTTTAAAATCGCCATGCTTTACTATGACTCTGACTTGAAGTCCATTCCAGATATGTCGGTGGAGGGCATCTTCCGCAAGAACGGTAATATCAGGCGGCTTCATGCTACCATTGATACCATTGACCGTGACCCATCCTCGGTCGATTTTACACAAGATAACCCAGTTCAGCTAGCTGCGCTTTTGAAGAAGTTTTTGGGGGGGCTTCCAGAACCATTGATGACATTCAAACTCCATCGCTTACTTGTGGCATCGCAAAGTAAGTTACTCCGGCATCATGCCACTTTCATGACCCAGACATCATTTTGCTATAGATTCGCCTTCCGAGGAAGAACGCAAGCGCTACCTTCATCTGATCTCACTCATCATGCCGAAAAGTCATCGGGATACTATGGAGGTCCTATTCGTCTTCCTCAAATGGGTTGCATCATTTGCACATATGGACTCCGAAACAGGAAATTTAATGGACCTCCCAAACCTTGCAACTGTAATATCGCCGAGCATCATGAGGGCGCGTGGTCGTGATCCGGTGCGGGACGAAACGTTCGGGACACTGAGAGTCGTCACTAGTCTTTTGGAACATCAGGACGAGTTTTTCCTCGTTCCTGAAGAATTCGTTTCGATCTTGAACGACCAGGAATACTTCGCGAGCTGTATGGAGCTTCCCGGGAAGGAGTTCCTCAAGAAATGTGAAGCGTATATGAAGGTGAAGGGTATGAACGGTCGTCCCCCGCCTTCCACTACTCAGTACAATGGTCCAAGCAACGGGAACATGCCTCGATATCCACCTGTGACATCACCAACATCGGAGCGTCCACCGCCCAACACACCGTTCGGTTCTGATCGAAATCTTAGAGCACAGCTTCCACCTCCCTCGCACACCCCACAGGTTGGCATGGCTCAAACGAATGATGCGAACATACCTCCCAATTCGCCGTCTTTGCCGCAGAGTGTAGGACAGAACTTGCAGCGGACACCGCCCATGGAAGAGTGGCATCCTCCACCTCGGCCGCGTGATCCCAATGGCCAGCCCTCGCGCCCGCCTTCTTTTTCTGAGTCCTCGCGGCCGAGTTTCGATCATACCCTAGCGTCATCGTCGTCGCCCCATCTCCCTGCGAGCGGCTACCCATCTACAGTACGCCAGCGTATATGATGAGACTTGCCTATCATATTTAACGCTCCTTTGACCAACTTTCTTTTCACGAGTCTCGCCTTGAGTCCCAGACCACTTCGCTCCTTTGGCCCGCCCTTCCCCTTTCCTCATCTTCGCTTCTCCTCATATCTGTACTTTATCCCCCCACGCTTCTGATATATATAGTATGACATGGACGATTTTTATTTGCGGCACTCATTATACCCTTGCATGGAAATGCACAGATGAAATCTTTTTGTATCAACTGCTAACTTTTGGATTGCCTGCGAAAGGAAGATAACAGTATCTTCCTATTTTTTAGGACTTTTGGTTTGTTTCCAGATATCGGTAATTTGCCGACCGCAAGTACAATGATGATGCTTTTTTTTGGTTCCGAGTGCTCTCGTGTACACTTGAGTTTAAGCACAGTGAGAGCACGTGATTGAACCCTGAATTAGGGTTACCAACGATGACTGCCACTCTTCCTGCCGGGTATCATTCAGCGCTCTCTTTGAGTTCTGAGGAACGTCTTGGAAGCTGTCGACCACGATGGCAACCACCCTGGTCGATCCTCTCCAGCTACTTCAGGCTGCGCTGACAGCCCCAGAGAATACAAAAGAACAAGCTGACTTGCTTGCCGCGCTTCGTGAAACGCTTGAACATCATCCCGCACCCATTCCCATTCTCGTCCACACTCTCATCGGCAAAGTCGTAAATGCGGAAGACTCATTACTGAAAAGATGGGTGCTCGACTTGCTACACTTCGCTCTCGGGCGTTCCATGTTGTCTATTGACCAACGCACTCAGAGTTCGTCGCCATTAGTCTCTTCTCATCGTGTTGGTAAATCAATCTTATTCAATTTTGACAGTGGCCCTACAACTTTTGGATCCATTGGCACAACTACTCAGTGACTCTCACATCCACATTGTGAAAGTTGCCATACAGAGTCTGACCACTGTATATCCCCTCCTCTTCCGTCAACTGTGCGTAGCGCACGCCATTGCATCACGTCCCCCCCCACGCTGTTGAACTCACACGACCGTACCGTAGGTGCATAAATCGGAGTAACCCGGCCCCATGGCATACCCTAACCTCTTGCAAGAACCGCATACTCGACATGGTGTGGTCTTCGACGGTGAATGTTGGAGTAAAGCTGTCGGCGATGAAGTTTGTGCAGCGCGTGATCCTCGTCCAGACACGCGGTGTCCAGGATCCTAGGGTAGTTATCTACAAGTCATCTCTAGCAATAGAGACCTGTATCCCTGAAAAATTTGTGCAATTTACAGCTTCAGAAACCCAACGACCCGAATATCTCGTTCTGCCCCGTTGACCACCCATTCATACCTGCCGCGAAACTTGAAGCTGAGGGACAAAAGCTGTTGGAAGCATTGCTTGGGATGCTATATTCGAGCCAGTGAGTTAACTAGCATTGTGCTATCTTGACTCAACGTTGACTGTTGGATAGGGATGCAGATTTACTCTCTGCGATGCTCAACAGTTGGGCTATTCTCGTGAAGCAAAGACCGAGCACCCTGCAGACTTTGATACCTGCACTGAAGCAATGGACACCAGCAGCTCTGGAAACCCTCCCCGCGTCGAGCGTTAGGAGTGTTGAGAAAGCTGTTCGGATTCTCCTTGTCCATATCAATCGGTGGGTCTGCTGTCTGCTATTGAAAAGCTCGTGTCTGACGCCCGTTCTAGTAACTACATTCCGAGCAATAATCCACTAAACATGCAGATCAACGAGGCACTTGGCTATTCAGGCCGCACGTATGGAGGAGGCAGCCCGGGAAGAGAAGCGACGGAAAGCAGGACAACAAGCAAGCACCGCTGACGCGCGAAAAAGGTCTGCATCTGTTCCAGCAGAGCAACAGACCGATCCAAAACGACCAAAGCTCGAGCCCGAGACATCAGCTGCGCCTGCAGACATTGCCTCTACTCTTGCCGCATTCGACTTCACGTCTCTCCCCGTGTCCTTAATTACTGATCTTATTATAGCTAATCTCGAGTCCTTCACTGAGCCCGCTCTGGAGGCCCTAGTGCAAGGATACCGACAAAAACGTGGGCTCACTACAGCGTCCTCTACTGTTTCTACGATCGGGCCTGCCCTGGTTGCACCCACCGCGGTTCCAGCTTCTTTACTCCCTCCAAATATACCTACTGGTCCGCGGAAAGCAGTTTGCGCAACTTGTAGCAGAACGATCCTCAACACCCCCTTCACCGTCAACACCGCCAGTCGCAATTAAAGCGGAAGAGCCTGTCGATCCACTTCAGATGGATATTGACCAGGATGAACTTGAGTTTGAGCCAGAAACCCTGAACGCTCAGGTGTGTAACCCAAGCCATCAGAATATATGCATCATGAACCTAAGTTGTTTAAAATTTAGCTTTCGGGCGGTGAAGCCGTTGTGGAGGAGGGACAGCCTGCTGTGGATTCCCGGTTTGATAGTCTACAATCTATCGAATTCAAGTTGCCACAACCTCAAGAACTATCGGAGGAAGGCCGCATAGAGCTGATTACCAGTTCAGTCGCGCGAATATGGACGGGGGCGGATGAACTTCCTGTGGATTCAGTGCAAGCTGGAGGTACTTCTGCAAGCGAAGTGTGGATGTTATTATTAGTGCGGATGATCACACGCGTTGCGCAACCGTTAGTGGAAGAAAATCTGGGTGACTTACAGGATAATACAGAGCAAGTTGTACACAACTTTTATGCGCGCCAGGATCAGTTACGGCAGAAGCTTTGCGATTATATTATGGATGATTTTCCTTCAAGGTTTGTGTTTTATTTATTTAAATTTTTCACTTGAACATCTTATCTGAGTCGGCTGGTTTAGAGTGCGACTCGCGACGACATGGATGAATGAGGAGTGGTATAATGATCAGACACGATTGGAAGAAGATGAAAACTGGGTGAGATTGGGTGCTTCCTTCGCTGCATCTCATGTTGTTGACTTTTCCTCAGCGGCCAAACTATGATATTTGGCTGAACCAAGTTGTGGCGTCATATCAGACTCTTTTGGATGGGAGGGACCGGACATTTTCAAGATTTTTGTTGGATCTTCCTGCTGTTCCTCCCGATGTTCTTGGATTGTTACGGGAGCTATGTGTCGACGACTCAAGGTATCATCGACACTCAGTTTATATTGTGACTTACTGATGGAACATTCTCTCATCCAGTGATAAAGTCACCACTGGATTTATCACTTTGCGAGGCCTTGTATTGCAACGACCATCGCTCAGGACAGAGGCCCTAAATATTTTGCTTGAGCTTACAACCCACCCCGGTAAGTCTCAGGCATTACTACCGGCGATGGACATACATATCAACATTAACGAATATCAGATAAAAAGACGAGAGCGGCGGCCATCAATGTTGTTAAGGCTTGGGTACCCCACATACAATCTATGGACTCGATGATTCGCGAATTCGCGTTGCAAATGCTGCGTAAACTTCAGTTCAAACCTTCGGGTCCCCGCGCCAAGCCGCGACAGCGACAGGAGCAGGATCAAGAAAGAGACGTGGTTATGGAGGACGCAAGCGCCCTATCAGAAAATGGCGTCCATGCGGGGGATGGGGTCGAGCAAAAATTACCGACCACCCTCAACAATGGTAAAATCGTCGAAGATGGACAAGATGAGGCGATGGAAGATGGGCAGCTCCCTTATGAAGATCTAGTCCATACGCCATATCTACCGGAGCGCATTGAGCTACCCGCCCGAAAGTCTCAGGTTCTACAACATGTCGAGTTGTTGTTTGCCCTATGTGTTAAAGTTCCTGAATTTCTGGAAGAGTGAGATCTCCCGAGTGTCGCTCACGTCGCCATCTGACTAGTTTCCTAGATTATTCCATGCCTATGGCCAAATGGATGTTACAGTGCAGGAAGCCATCCAAGACCTCATAACCGCATTAATCAAGTCGCTTGGGTCAAACAATGGGAAGTTGTTGACCCTAATGCGTCAATTCCCATCCGGCGCCGAATCACTTGCTCTACGGGTCTTGACTATCTTCACCGAAAATGGACGAGCGAGCAATACACTCGTTGCACTGGTCAAGGGACTGATCAACGAACGAGACCTCGATGCTCGCTTCCTTATCCCAATCATCGCTGAGATGGACAGGGTACGTATTTTGGTCCTAGGCTAGAGTAAAATTGATTACCTGATTTCGATCCTTTATGCAGGCGGATATTATCCGGCATTTACCTCGAATAGTGTCTATCTTAAACGGACAACCTGAAAACAAAAAGATTGTGCGGAATGTGTTCAGTTCGATCGTTGCTGTTCCTCCCTCGACATTCGGGAGTGTCAGTTCGAATTTGCCGCGTGTGCGGCACAGCGAACTACTCCCGCCGGATCGGTTGATGGTGTTGTTACACCAATGCGAGAAGGAGATCGGGTTGAAGAGTGCGATGGAAGGT
Source organism: Lepiota brunneoincarnata (assembly GCA_023014365.1). NCBI lineage: Eukaryota > Fungi > Basidiomycota > Agaricomycetes > Agaricales > Agaricaceae > Lepiota > Lepiota brunneoincarnata. The sequence continues at coordinate 1,355,724 of JAEBUN010000003.1, forward strand.
ACGTTTGTTATACAGATGTTGAGACGAAGGTGACCAATGCACTCCTTAGCGATAAGCATTTGTTTCTCGATGACGGATATTTTCCGCTCCGAGGTGCTCGGTGCCGTCATGCAGCAGCTGGTGGATGAAGCAGTGCTTCCCACCTTGTTCTTGCGTACAGTAGGACAACCAGTTCCTGAGTCAAAGGACAGCGAAATTGATTATTATTCTTTCTCTTCTTAGGTGATCCAAGCTGTGACAACGTACAAGGCCCTAGTCGGATTCGTTTCAACCACATTGCTTTCACGACTTATTACCAAGAAAATTTGGACGAATCCTCCGTTGTGGGAAGGCTTTATTCGCTGCGCAAAAGCTACTGCGCCGTCAAGTTTCAATGCCCTTCTACAGTTACCGAAGGATCAGCTGCGCGAACTAGTTGATAAGCAGCCGAGCCTGAAAACCTCGCTCCGAGACTACGTAACAAAGAGAGCGCCGAACAAGGCACGCCTGACTGGCCTTTTGGATATTTTTGGAGAAGTGGAGGATGGTACTGGGTCTGCCCCCACCCCAGCACAGTCGGACGGTTCTCGGGCAGGATCCCCTGTTCCTCTTTAAGCTATTCGTTCATGGGTTACTGCCATTACAGCCTTTGATTATTTGTAGTACATTTAGATATAGGACTAGTTGTTGAGAATATGAGCATTGTAATTGTAAAACCAAACAGGTTCCGGGCCGAGGATGCCAGGGATGATAAGCACAATTTTTGCCGGAGATCTGACAGAATTCGTCCGATGACGGTGTGGTCTGGCGGTACATTCATCGCGCCATTTTATCCTTCCTTCCACCTTGGTCTTGCGAAAATCACAGCCTCAGGTGCTGCACAGGTCGCGCGACTCGGAGCCCAATAGCTGTTGACCGCCAGACCAGTCACGTTCACTACATACATTGATACGCGCTGTTTCGAGCCTGTACCCACACCTATCTCACTCGGAACTTGCTGTTCAGAGAACCAACAGCACACACCAAGCCATGTCGAAATCAAGGAGGTCACCCGGGAGGTCACCACGTAGATCCTCACGCGGCCATCGACGCCGACGTAGTCGGGCCCCGTCCAAGGAAGGCGAAGACGAGAATACGACGTCGCCCCGTCCTTCTCCAGGTTCGTGGAACGTAGATCGAGGCAGATCGCGTGTTCGACGACCCTCCAATCCGTTCTCTGAGGAAAGTCTTAGAAGGCGGTGCGTAATTTGTTATTTTCCATTTCTACGGGCCCGGAAGTTCTCATGGTGAGGATGGAACAGGGGATATCATTCACTTTCGTCTTCGTTCGGGAAGGTATTCCATGTCGAGAAGAGGTGGAAGTTGGTCCGGGAGATGGGTGCTGGGGCATATGGTGTCGTCATGTGCGTGCATGCAAAACCTCGTCGTGATTGCCGACGACACTCAGCCTTTAAACGGGTCCCGTAGTTCCGCTGCTGACGAGATATCCGGCGAGACCGTCGCTATTAAACTAGTGACCCGCGTGTTTGAAAAGGTGCAGCTGGCGAAAAGGGCACTTCGGGAGATAACGCTCTTGCGACATCTCAACCACGAGAATGTCACTGGTTTAATTGACGTCGACGCGATATCGCCCGACTTTAATGAGATGTCAGTCGGATGCTATCACTATGCTGGTTCGTTGCACTAACTCTTTTCTACAGCTATATTTTCATGGAGGTAAACTGTTTCCCTTATCAGTGACAACGTGCTCACGCGACCATCTGCAGCCGATGGAAGGTACCACTTAAATCATTACTGGGGTCTAGTTTAGTGTGATTGACCCAATGACCAGCCGATCTCCACCAAATTATCAAATCTGGACAAACCTTGACGAACGAGCATGTCCAATACTTTGTATATCAGATCCTCCGAGGTACCATGCACCACCTCCCGCCCAAAGTTCATGTTAATCTGATATGACGAAGGCATGAAATACATTCACTCGGCTTCTGTCATACATAGAGACCTCAAACCCGGCAATCTGTTGGTTAACGCGGACTGCGAGCTCAAGATCTGCGATTTTGGGCTTAGCAGGGGATTTGATTCTGTTCCAGATGAGAACCCAACACATCTTACCGAGTACGTTGCAACGAGGTGGTACCGGGCACCAGAAATCATGTTGGCCTTCCGGTATGTGATTGAATTCATTGTCCTGTTCGGGGCTATTCAAGACTATATTCAAGGCGGTACAACACCGCGAGTACGTTGTTGGCCCTCGAGAAGGACATATCCACTGACAAAATCTAGTTGACGTCTGGTCGATCGGGTGCATTCTCGCCGAACTTCTTATGGGAAAACCCCTGTTCAAAGGAAAGGAGTAAGCTATATTCACCATTCAGTCGAAAAACCCCTGACGTCGGCGAAGTTATGGTTAGCACTTCTATATGTTTATACACCGAAAAACTGAAATTAAAACGCGAAAAAATGGCCAGTGGATCAACTTAACAAGATCTTCGACGTTCTAGGTGCCTCTACTATGAGTATATCCGGTCTACGCTAACACACTTATCTCAGGAACACCCGAGGAGCACATCATCACGAAGATTGGAAGTGACAAGGTACTGTTACATTACGGTGCCTCGACCCTCTCTCACGAACAATATCAAGGCAGAGGCATATGTACGCTCACTACCAATCAAGAAAGCTGTACCCTTCCGAAAGCTCATGCCTGCTGCGGACTCACAAGGTAGAGCGTAAATGTTAGGTCCTTGCAGTGATTCTCATTAGTTCCATAGCACTTGACTTATTGGAGAAGATGCTTGCATTCGATCCGAGCGAACGGATCGGCGTCCCCGCGTCTCTGGAACATCCTTGGTTATCCTCATATCACGACCCCGATGACGAACCAGAGTGTCCCGAAATTTCGATAAGTGGAGAGAACTCGAAAAAATTGAGACCCTCGAGCAGTTCCGTGATGCATTGTGGAACGAGATCGAGGATTTCAGGAAAGAAGTTCGGGGGATGAACATCAGTATGACGGACATGACATACCGGACTATTGATGCTGCTGTCAGTGCCAGCACCCAGATTGTCAGAGCCAAGGAGACGGCTCCGGCTGAAGCACAACCACAAATTGTGTTCCCCCAAGTCGCAGAACCTGAGGCTATATCTCCACAAGTAGTTCAAGCTGAACCTCAAACTTCACTTACCACTGAGACGACTACAGTAGTCGCCGATAAGCCAATTACCCCGGAGACTACCGTCACAGAGACAGTGGTAGAAGAGGTGAAGAAACTGCTAACTAAACGGGACGGTACAGAAGAGGGCCACGACACCCGACACTTGTTTTCCGCAAGCCCGGGATTCGGCCGCCAGGCAACCACGACTCCCACAGACCCTCTCATTAACTACGCTCGGCGATCGAGCATATTACAACCATCTCGGCAGGGGTCAACATACAACTCTCCCGTACCCACGTCACAACATCTACCTCTTTTTGCAAGCCCTGACGGCGTCGGAGGACATGGGACAATCGTGTTCCCGACGCAGGGTTATGTCATCCCAGCTCGTTCGCGCACATGGGTCGACGGTGGGAGGGGAAGTAACGAAGAGGCTCCTGCGCACGCTTTCGACTGTTTCAATCCATGAGAGCGCGGAGGGTTTGGCTGGTGGATTAGCAGGGATTGCACCGATCGGGAAGTTTATAGTCGAGCCTGAAACTGAGGCTGACGCGCCGCCTTCTGAGATGCCCAGGGACTTCAGGACTGTCAAGGAAGATGATGAAGAGGAGGAAGAGGATGGAGAACCGTCGAAGTTCAATGTTAGAGGGAAATTTCGACTGGCGTGAATCTATACGACTTAGATGCATATAATAATATTATCTAGGGTGGTTAGGTCGCAAAACTGTAACAAGTATAATGGATACGTTGATAGACTAGGCAAACATCGAATGGCAGGTGGCTCCAAGTGGCAGAAATGAGTGATTAAAAGAAGGATCAATCACCGAGAATGTCCCTGATTCCTGCGGAAATGGTGAGACTTGGAGGAGTTGGACGAGAAGTGTGGATACTTACTATCGATAATGTCAAGATAGGCTGTCGTCGCAGGGCTCTCCGGGTACTCGTCCAGAAAACTGACACCATAGTCCGCACTCTTGCCAATGCGAGGATCGAGAGGAATGGCACCAAGGAAGGCGATCCCCGTTTGCTCTGCTAACCGCCTCCCACCACCGGTACTTGGCTTGAATATTTGGGACTCTGTTTTGCAGTTCGGACATACGAATCCTGACATATTCTCCACGAGGCCAATGATCCGAATGCCAACTTTCCTGCAAAAATCAATCTCCCGCCTTACGTCCTGAAGCGCGACTTCTTGCGGTGTAGTAATCAACACGGCCCCATCGATCCCGCTTTCCTTCAGGTATTGTACTATACTCAGGTGCTCGTCAGATGTGCCAGGTGGCGTGTCGACAATCAGGTAATCCAAGTCGCCCCAGTCAACGTCTTTGAGGAACTGAGATATTAGGCCGTTTTTCTTGGGGCCCCTCCATATGACGGCATCCTTGGATGTAGGGAGCATAAACCCGACGGACATGACGCCGAGGTTGTCTTGGACGTAAACTGGTGACCAGCCAGAGGAGGATGAGTGAACTTGTTCGGATGCGATTCCAAGGATGGTGGGTATGGATGGACCGCAGATATCGACATCCATTATTCCAGTCTATCAGCTCAATTAGGGACACGAAACGATGGAAATCGTTGTTAGGGCTCACCTGAACGTCCTCGTCCACTGCAAAGGCCCATCCTAGTTGTGCCGCGAATGTTGATTTGCCGACACCACCTTTGCCTGACAGGACAAGAATTTTACGTTTCACGTTGAACATGCGTTCCCGGATCAGTGGAAGCGAGGGATCAGGCAGCTTGGTTGCTCCTGAAGCACAGATTTCCTGGTTGGTGCATCCTGCACAGGCTTCCGACTTGCCTGCGAGCTCGGACTGAGTGCCCTACGATTTGGCGTGAGATTATTGCTTGCGGGCTGCATGGAGGTAAAAACATACAGGGCAGTGCTCTGGTGCATTTGCGGGAACAGATAGAGGATCTGGAACGCTATGAGGAGCTTGGATGGCAATCATGGAGGTAGGAAAGCAAGTGATGAATAGTCATGATATATATTATCTAATCTCTAATAATACCACGCGCACCCTCTTCCCAACAACCCTCACCTCCAGCAACCCGATCCAACCACTGCCCTTGCCCTTCAAGGTAGCCGTGTGCAGTCGAGAATGGCCACATCCATGGCGATTCCTTGAGCAGCACAACCCTCGGATCTTCACTCGCAAACTTTTCCAGTCCACGGATGGCAATATATCGCATAATATAGCTGGTGCCACAGCCCCCTCCGGACAGAATCGGCCCAGGATGCAACAAGATGCGCTCCAAAGTCTCTGGAAACTGTGAACACCCGTTGCACTCTCTGCTACTCTCTTCATGACTGCTATGCCCTGGACCAGTCCCTTCCTCTTCTCTGTCTCGAATACCCGACGGCTTGGGCAACACCAGCTGTCGCAAAAACGGTTTGCTCGACTCGATATACCCATCCGCACATTGGATGCGCAGGTGTGTCAAATAGGGCGCATAGTGCTTTATAGCCTGATACGTGCGGTCATTCACGCATGTAAAGACGTCCGTCAGATAAAGCCGGCGGAGGGAAGGTGTGGGCGGGTACAACGTATCATGGCAGAACTCGTCGTTGCAGTCCTCGTGATCATGAAACGGCCCCTGTATCGCTAATTCCACCAGGGATGGGAACACGATTGGAAAGAAGGTGCCGTCTCGGTAGAAGCCCATGACGACATGCAGGATTTCGAGCGAGGGTGCTACGGCTTCGAAAATGCGGTACACGTTGTTTATGACCTCATGTATTGTGCTGGGCTGAAATTTGTCGTCGTGAAGGGTTGGAGGAGGCGGAACCGGGCCTTGGAAGAGGGGTCCATTCTGGATATAATCCAGGACACTCTTCTCAGGCCTGAATGTTGATATGAAGAGGTGTTTGACGCGTCGACATTCGTGGTCGGCATCCAGGAGTTGCGCAAAGCTGGATATTGCGGTCCCCCCGACGAGCGCAACCGAACGATATTGGTAGGGTTTGGATACTGCATAGACGTATCTAGAGACGAGGGCTAATGAGCGGCCCGTTTGGCCACCGTCGTTGCAGCATAATTCGAAGATTTTGCCCCAAATTTCTGTGGGGACTCCGAGCGCAGCCATGGTCGAGAGTCAGTAAGGGAACGCCAGCAACGTGTGGGACATTGCTGAAAATCAGGGCCGTCATCAATGGAAATGGTTGACGAATTTGCCCAGGCTAACGAACGAGGCGATGACATAAAAAATAGGGCGGCTGGCGCATTAAATCGTACAAGAAACGAGGTGAAGCACACTAACTTTCTCACAGAGGAAACATGAAATCATAAGCATAGTTATGCATGATACTGCTTTTGTAGCGCGAACAAGTGCAAACAGGGACGGCAATAGTCACAATAGCTGAAATGTACACAACCCTATCCTTCCCGAAGTACAGGCCCTTTACTTGAGGGGGATGCTAAAATGACAGCGGGTGTTAGACTCTGGCAGTGAAGGCGACTAAAAATATAAGCGCGTACAATCGAGATGCTAAAAAGGTGATGGGGAACATGAGGGTCCAACTTGTTTGATGCAGGGAACATATACTTACAGTGTGTGGCACCGATCTAGGTGAGCAAGCATATCAACACGAGGAGAATGAGTGGTCATTAGGGAACTACGTACACCGGGGCGACCGTGCTTAACGGGTCTGTATGAACATGAGAACTCGCCGAGGTAGTGGCCAGTCATCTCAGGCTTGATTTCAACAGAGTTGAAAACCTTCGGTTCCGAATGTCAGTAGGTTGAAATTCCTCAGGGTTAAGAAGTGGAGGACACAGAGGAAAGGCAGGTGGACGGATCGAGCATTCATCTGGTGGTGGGGTCACCAGCAGAGGGAGATTCAATCTCTCGGCAAGCCCAGTGTGGTCCAGCGCCGCAAACACGTGTGCTCAACTTCCCTGTCTTCCTGCCTTGCATACACGCAGTTGCAACAGCTCACCTTGCCGTTATAAATGCCGACAATACTGCCAATCATCTCGGGGACGATGATCATATCACGGAGGTGGGTCTTAACAACAGTGGGCTTTTCGTTAGGGGGAGCCTCCTTCTTGGCCTTGCGGAGTTTCTTAATAAGGCCCATGGGTCTGCGCTTGAGACCGCGCTGGAACCGGCGACGAGCACGGGCGTGTACGAGCTAACGGGTAAATCTTGAGCATTCGAATTGATAGACGCAGAAATGCAGGCATACTTCAACAAACTACCACAGAATCCTGATAAGCCACATATTTCCGGTATAAAATAGTAAAAGAAAGGCTGCACCTCCTCATTGCTCAGATCCAAAAGCTTGTCCAGTTCTACACCACGATAAGAAAAGGTACGGAAGGTCCTCTTCTTCTTGAGCTCGGCAGCGACAAGGGGATCAGTAATATCAGCCTGTATTTCGACTTGTTAACGCTTCCTTATGTCCTGCATGTCAAAATGGCATAGTCTCCTCACCATTACGATGGTTTTGGTGTCTTGAACGAGGCGATGGGGGACTTGGGACTGACAAGGAGATGGGAGTAAGTTGTGGCTGATAGGAGCCTGCGAAAATATCACGTAATACTGTATAGTTCTACGATCCGGACAACACACGAGAGCCAGTTCGACCATCCAATAAAGCTCGCTGACGGTAGAATCCACAAGTCTTCCTCGGATTAAAAGGTGCGATCTAGAGAGCTGTATTACAAGAGTAAAAATTTCTGATTGATTTTTTGTAGCGATTTGTGGCTATCGTAACCTTGCGTTTCTTATAGTATTACCACCGACTTTTTTTAAAAGTGGGTCATATTGCAAGTACTTGACGCGTTGGAAGTGACTTGGCCCCATAGATGCGCTACATCGCTGCTTACCTCCTTCTCCAAGCTGGCGGCAACAATAACCCCCGCGCCGCCGATATCAAGAAGGTCCTCGCCGCTGGTGGTATCGAGGTTGACGATGAACGCCTCGACACGTTCCTTTCCGAGGTTGAGGGCAAATCCGTTTCTGACGTATGTACACGACTTTCTGCTGGATTGGAACCCGACTCACAGGTGCTCGCTTGTTAGCTGATTGATGAGGGTACCAGCAAACTTGCTTCTGTGAGTGAGACCAATTTTTGCGACAGCATATCAGGCCTGGAGCATTGCATACTCAGGTTCCCTCTGGTGGCGGCGCATCCGTCGGTGGTGGTGCTCCTGCTGCGGCCGCTGGTGGTGGCGCCCCTGCCGCTGAAGAGAAGAAAGAGGAAAAGGCAGAGGAAAAGGTTCGTTGCGTCATATTCCAACATCCGTCTCGGAAAGCTTACGGATTATGAGCAGGAGGAGTCCGACGACGACATGGGCTTCGGTTTGTTCGATTAAAGGGTTGGGCCTCACGATGGAAAATGTAGCGTCACGAGCCTATGCTGGTGCTCCCTGTTGATGAGAAGATTTCTATACGAATGTCATTCTGTTTCAGGGACCTGTGAGAATTATGATTGAGGGTCAGGATGGGCCGGTGAACCACGACGATCGAAGCACAATGAGGTTAATTGCATTGAGGCGATGGACGTGACCGAAAGGGGTAAGGGGGAGACAGGTACATCGGAAGGGCCGGCACAAGCACTGGCCAGGGCGGCCCATCGATGAACTTTGCCTGCCAAATTGGGTACCGCCGGTCTTGCTGAGTGGCAGTGATACACGTGCTGGCGTTCGGGACGCTCGCCGTCGTCCGTGTTTAATTGTCGTTGGCCTGCAATTGCATTTTCCACACACATTTCCTCTTGGCCCCTCTGCCCCCGCGTTTTTCGGCAATCCGTTGGACACTCGCATTGTTTTACCGACGGATTCCTTGAAAAAAAAAAAAGGGGGGGATTGGGATGTGGCCGGGAGTTTGTGCACAGGGTGTGACATCGCTGGGTTGGAAGTGTGTGACGGGAACCACAGGATATCTCCAATACGCACACACACACACACAAATCTCTATGCGCCTAGCTGGTCCCCATTCGCACCTTCCTATCGCCGTGTGGAATTCCGACAGTGATAGGTGGGGCCCCTCATCCCGACGGGATGGAGGGTCTCGAGTGAATTCCCAAATGCAGGTAAACCCGGTGACGTTTACCATGCAGGTGACGGAAGGTCACACCCTGCTCATCGACACTGACACTCCTTCCTCCTTCGACACTTCCCCGGAGCGAACCTACCTTTCCTCCCTGACCATCTCCTTTCCACTCCCCGGTCTCTTTTATATAACTCTGAATGCTTCCCCATGGACTCGCTTGAACGCTCCAGGAATCCTGGCTCCCAGCCTTCGCCTGTTCCTCCTTCTTCCTATTCCTCCTTTCACACGACAAACTCTTACCCCGTAGAGCCACAGCGCATCGTTATCCCTCACGAACCCCAAACAGACGACAAGCTGGATTCCACGCCCGTCTTCATGAAAGGTCCAAAACGGAAGCGCCTCGCCAAAGTATACCAGGGCTTTGTCACCTCCCCCCTCTTCTTGCTCATATTTGTCTAGGCTTGCGATGCCTGCCATAAGAGCAAGCGTCGCTGCGACGGTACCGGTAAGTATCTTTGCCTCCTCCTCCACCTGTCTCTGTCCTCATTCTGCACACCCAGCACCTTGCAGCAACTGGTCAGTCATTGTCTCTCCCCCCTACCGCTCCTCCCAGTTCAAGGCGAATCATATTTCAGTTATTATGCATCCAAGGCGTGCACCTATACGGACTCTGCAGGCAGGCCTGTTCCCGCCCCGCGTTCCGTCAAACAGGAGCGGGACGTCCAGCCAAACCAACTCCAGCCTGGCCCTTCCTCTTCCGACTACCGTCCATCCTACGGGTCCCAGGCGCCTTATCCGCCTGACACCTCACGCTATCCACAGGCACACCGTCCTTATCCTCCGGCCTCTGGCACCTCCCCCGTATCTGCGCCCCCGGAGGTAAACGAAGACGACCGCCTAAGCAACCGCAAACGCTTTCGCAATGACCGAGGGAACGCTATCTCATCCGAGGATATCTTTCTTGATGGTCCTATCATAGGAATGAGTCTCGATCGACCTGCTCATGTTGAGCTAGACCACTCCCTCACCCGGGAACTCACTAATCGTAAGCCTTTCGATCCCTAGGGCCCTCCTCAACTCACTCGGCTGCTCTGTCCAGTTTTCTTTACTCACTGCCATCCTGCCCGTGCTATCATCCACAAGCCAACCTTTGCAAACGCTCTGAGCCATAATAGAGTTCCCAAGCATCTCTTGCACGCCGTGTGTGCGCTTGCGGCACCCTTGTCAAAGCAACCCCGCATCCGCACAACACCCTCTCGCTATGCAGGCAAGCCCTTCGCACAAGAAGCCTTATCTATCATGTTTGATGGCGCGGGTCGGCTTGTTTGCGAGCCTGATTTAGCAACAGCACAAGCTCTTGCTCTACTGCTGATGCACGACGTGCTCACCAAGGAGAAGAACACGATGTGGAACACGAGATACGCCGGTACGGAGTCTCATCGCGCACTAAATTTTTTTTTCACATGGCCATAGATCTTGCTCTGCAAATCATCGAAAACTTGGGTGTACATGAACCGGACCATCCAACTCTAACACCAATGCCGTCACCAGAATTCATCCATCAATCATTCAAACGCGAGGCAGTGAGAAGGATATTTTGGTTCATTCACCTGCTCGATGTGATGGCGTCAATCTATTTCAAAAAGCCGACTACATTCACGGCTAGTGACTTACGGCTGCGGTTACCTGTAGATGAGACCAGTTTCGAACTCGGCGTGCACTCTACTTTACCAGGTGAGAGCCGGATTCATGTTTGGCACCAGAGGAGGGCGGGGGGTCGCTGCTTCTTGATTCTGGTTCCATTCTTTTCATTTGATCTTCCCAAAGGTCCCGCCGGATGTAGGATGCAGACTTTGACGGGACCTTTGCCGTCCGGCGGCACCATCTTTGGTCCGCTTAGTCGCATTGATCGCCGCACGAACCACGAGTGACGAATCGCCATGGGGTTGGTGGCTTGTCGGTCATATGTGATCTTCTTCCTTATTCCAAGTCACGGTCAGATGGTTCGTTGCGCAGCATTTCGCCAGGGACGCTTTCTCTTGGTGTAAGCCGCTGTCGGCCCGTTGCTTTTACTTATCTTCTCATTTCTGCTTCTTAACTCCGGGACACTAACCTTGCTGAATGTCAAGAATATCTCTATCTGAGCGCCGTTCGGACCCAGTATGCATCGGAATTCGGCCATCTTATTCGCGTGATCAGTATCTATGCGAAAGTGGAGTACGCTCTGGATGGTCTCAACGGTTCGTACCACGTTCTGTGGTTGATTGATGCACTCCTAATTATGTGTTCCTTACTGTCAGATCCAGAAACCAATATGGCACCACAAGCCGCACTAATGGATGCTGAGCAGGCCTTGGAGGTACGTTACTGATACTCCTCAGTAACGTCAGAATGGCCGCTGAAAATTCTCCCGCAAAGTCCTGGGTCAATTCACTACCAGATCATCTCCGGTTCTCCGAGCAGAGTATTCAAGTACAACAGTCCATGTTCGAAACCAGTTCCAACACAGGGGCATGGTGTTGGTGCTGCATGCATATGTATCATGCTTCGTGCGCTCTTGCTCTGAACCTGGTAAGTTGCCGTTGTCCCCATTTACTTTTTCGTGCAACGGCATTGTGCGCGCTATGAGGTCATATGCTGTTGCCTACCCTCCTTTTTTTCTTTTTTTTCCCAGCCAGCTTTGCTTGCCTGGGAAAATAGTGGGCATTTGTGTCATAGCAGCTCCAGGCTGTCATAGAACAATTGCATCATAGTTGACCGATATTGGACTGATGGCTATCCTCGCCCTTACTCCTCCCTGTTGTTTCCTCCCCCGCCCTGCACATACTTCATTCATTTACTGCCACTGTTCCTTTGCCTGGGAATGGCCATGCGTCATAGCACGCTGTTGCCCAGCCTTCGTTTCATTTTTGTCCTTTGTCGTTCCTTGTTATGAACTTCAACTGACGTCAGCTCCCTCGGCAAAAATCAGGCTCGGCAACGGTCGCAGCGTGCATCGAGGGTTGAGCCTCAATGGGCACTCAATATGCTCAACCTGATCCTGGACATGCTAGGAGATCGGGCAAAAAATAGCATTTTGAGTAAGTTGTCACACTCCTTCCAGCAAACTGACGCTTATCGAGGCTGCTTTGAACAGTGGGCGCTGCTCTTTGGGTATGCCGAGTTCCTTTGTGTATGCGAGATCAGAAACTGACACGATCCTTTCATTCTAGTCGCTCATCAAGTATTGCAAAAGGGACGATTCCCAGGTTCGGTCTTGGTGCGCCGATTATGAGGACGCTTGGGGAACAAAAATTGCAGAACTTGCACAGGATTATCGACAACAACCGTCACCCTCCTCTCAACATCAACACCCATCGGGTTCACATCAAATGACAACTCAACAACAGTCGGTGGATCAACAAGCCCAGCACCAACAGCAGTTACATCACCACCAAGTATCACATCGCCGGCTCTCAGATGCACGACACCCTGGTACAAGTAATCTACCTCACACCGGACCGCAACCGCCACTTCCACAGGGCGAGTGCTCATACGGGAGGCGCAGGTCCCCGAGTAATTCTCCAGGATCCTTTCCACTCGGACGGTCTCTGGACGAACTGCGCCTTCACAACACTTCTAGCCGATCGATGCATTCGATTCCTGACAGGGACAGTCGGGTAGGGTCTGGTTTAGCCACAGGGTCGGCAGGAGGTATCGGTCCGAACATGGGACATGGTGGGAATGATGGATATGGCGCATACAACGAACGGGAAAAGGAGGTAAGGATGCAGTTTAGTCAGGTTTTCGACGGCTGTGTTCTGATTACGCTTTGAAACTGCAGGATAGCAATGGGGCTGCGGCCGGTGGCAACAGTAACGGCGTCGTAGGAAATGTCGGCGGTTTTCTGAACGGTGGACAAAGAGACGGTCTACAGTCACTGCCGTCACTAAAAGCCAGTGGTCTACTGGACTCCTGGAGCACCGCTTCGAGGGATGTGAAGCCACAATTCCAAGGGAATAATGGGCCCCAACGAAAATCACCGCGGAGGTCGCCTCCAATGCCGCCACCAGCCCCTATGGCTAATGATTCGGATGTGCGCTCGACTGCCTCGCTTGGGACGCCAATAGGCCTGCCTTGGCTTGCCAACGATACGCGATAGCAATCTACAACCGCTGTGTATATTTTCCTTTTTTGGGCTTTATGTGTGTGCTTTTGATATCTTTGTTGTATGTTGCGTTCCCCACGAGCTATGTCTTCACCCTGGTGCTTGGTGCATGGCTAAAAAAAATCACATACTTTACACGTATCTTGTAGCACAATTCACTGTGTTTTCATGATAGACTATGGACTCTTGCGGGCTATCTGGATTCTACTGTTGCTGTAGATACATCTCCTAATTAACCAAAAAAATCCAGGGTTTCTCAAGGTCCAATGCACCCCTGGTGGGGCGAATAAGCAACGAACGAAAACAAAGAATGCTCTAGCGCCGTTTGAGAATCGGAAGTGATGAGGTTACTGCCACTTTCTTGAGGTTGCGATGGGCGCGGGGCTCCACAAAAACAACACGCTCAAGTAGTTTCTCGATAACAGCGTCCTTGTTCGTGTCGTATGCATCTGTGATCTCTTGAAGCTTTGTGTCTGTTTCCCGGTCAACGGCGGCTTGAGCAGTCGAAGTTGTACCAGCACGCTTTTGGATTGACGATGCTTAACTAGGGGGCCTCGCCATCAGGAAAGACTGTGAACCTACCGATGACTCAAAGGCCTTGAACTCAGCCTCCTTTGTTTTCTTGTATTCCTCGATTTCTTTCAGAGCCTCCGTCCGTGCATCTTTCAGCCTCTGCACGCGGTCTGGAAGTGTGAGATGTTATCACAAGGCCAAGCAAACTGAATGACAGGAGTGACGAACATTGGCGGGCCAGGTGTACGATCTTAGCGGCCTCTTTCTCTGCCTCCAAGAGGGTCTGGATTGACTGGGACTGTTGCGCTGCCTGGGAAATGAGAGTTAACGTACATCCGGCAACGAGGTAGAGGTGGTACCATTGGGATGGAGGGGATGTGCTGCCTGGATAGAAACAACGACAAACACGAACGAGAGCCATCATGCCATCTTTGGTTAAGTATCTCATGACGCTACGACACTGTTGTTCTGCGTATCACCACCGTCACGGTTCTCTCACTCACTCACCGGGTGCCTTCCTCCGACATGGATGAGAATGTTGTCATCTTTTGACATCGGGATCCCGCACTCTCATTACCCCGCAACTTCTGAGCTTCCGTTGCACTCAACGTCTTACCGGGACGCTTGTGGTCCGTTTCGGAGAAAGTGACTTATTCTCAAATATGTGGTGTGGGGGTGCTCTTAGGTAATGAACGTGTGGACGCAATTTTTACTCTTTGCGAAAGGGGTGTAACCCTTCGCAATAAGCGAATGTTTCGTATCCAGCGGCTCTGTCATGCCTCCGGACTGCATCGCGATCAAAGGGACTACTGTCGCAGAAGAGAAGCCTGTTCTCCTTCTTTGGGATTTTTCAGGTTACCGATACCGGCGAGCAAGCACCGAATCCAGCCAGGGAGGACTGCCATGTGGTTTGTCATCCTCGATATCTACTGAGAGCACTTCGACTTCAAAACGTCAATCAGAAATCTGATAATGGCTCTAGGCTAGTTATCTCCGCTCCTGGGGCTTACCATTTCGGATACGAGGTTAGCATCGACCCAAGAAGGGTGAAACCTGGCGCAAAGGGCTGGCAGCAACAGCCTCCGAGTTTTCATTCTATCCTACTCTCCCAGGTTGAGTACAGGAATATAAATCGTTGACGACAATATCCTTCATCGTCCTGGCGGCGCCACACCAGACAATTCACATGAATTCACACAAGTGATTCCTAAATTGAACATGGTAACTTACTAGCCTAGCTTAAATCGACCTGTTGCGGGTGAAAGGGGCACACATGGGTTCGCAGGACTGTCGCGTACCTTACCCGAGTCTTCTTGCCGTTATGGTCACCCCCGATACCGTTTGTGTTGCAAACTTTCGAACCTTGAATATACCAAGAACATCTTTGCAGTCAGTGTGTGTCCCCCCAGGGTCGTAGCTCGTCCCATAGTACACACACTTCTTCCCACAGCAGGTTTTCCATTGATCAATATTGATGCATGATGTCAAATATTGCGAGGCGCCTTGCTTTCATGGAGTGTTTGAAGGCTCGGATGAAGCCTCATGGCCCGACGGCCGTATATCAAGGGGCACTTCCTTGCCCTGCCTGGTTGAGATCTAAGGATAAATGGCTTTGTTGGTTTTGAGGGCTGCTTCTGTTCAGGGGCTCCTGAGACCAGACACGAAGCCAAAACGACCCCGTAGTTCGGTAGATACCCTTTCTCGCGTATCATCGGTGGGCAGGACTCAGGACCCGCATACAAAGGATGTGTGGTATTTCCGATCTGGGTGCACATGTACTTGCGTCATCCGGCGTCAACGAGCACGTCCAAGTGTGCTTCGCACCGCTCAGTAAAGTAGTGTGGGAGATACGCGATGGCACCCGCCGACACCCGGCCCAACCATCCGCTTCTTCCCACATTACCACCATGGATGCCCAGTGCAAGGCCAAGTCTAGCTTTTTGCCGACCTCTTCCCCACCAGAACTGCAACCAGAAAAACCGAGGAGCTCGACATTCAACTCCCTCCTTCGGTTTCTTCTTTTAGCTGGTATAGTTTGTTGGAGCACAAGACTCTACTGGCAATGGAGGGACAATGATGGAGAGGTTCGGCTTGGATCCGACGTGCAGCGTACAGGCACTTGTGCACAAGCCGGTCCACTCACACCCAAAAAGAATGGGGAATTATGGACTAACCTGAGCACAATTCTGAGCTCTGATGACTTTCAGTCGAAGGCAATCAACTGGCTTAGCGGCGCTGTTCAAATTCCGTGAGCGGTGGGCGTCGTTTGTCATCAGAACGCGTCGTGCTCAATGTTATATACCCAGGACCGAGTCTTATGATAACATGGACCCTGTGGGCGAGGATCCACGATGGAAAGTGTTTGAGCCTTTCCATCAATATCTCCTGCAGGCTTTTCCCCTTGTGTATGTTTAGCTCGCAGATATATGCGGTTACTTGTGTCTCATTGGCGTGCAGACACACGACCCTCAAGCTGACCAAGGTCAACACCTATGGCTTGGTTTTTGAATGGAAAGGACACTCCCCCAACTTGAAGCCTGTGCTGTTCGCGGCCCACCAAGGTCTGCGTCATATGGATGTCCTTGCAAACTTCTAGCTCATGGGCTTTGTAGATGTTGTGCCCGTGGAGACAAGGACCACTGACCAGTGGACACATCCACCTTTCTCTGGTCATTTCGACGGTAATGTTCTTCCGCTACCGAATTTATAAGGGCTGAATGTGCAATGTTCTAGGGGAAAGGATTTGGGGTAGAGGGAGCTCTGATGACAAGAGCGGTCTTATTGGCGTCCTGCAAGTATTGTCTCGCCAATACTAGCATCTGACCCATGTCACTCATTGTTACCGCGTCTTACTGATTAGTGCTGCTGTTGAGACTCTCGTCTCCAAAGGGTTCCAACCAGCGCGTACTCTCATTCTTGCATTTGGCTTTGATGAAGAGGTCAGCGGCCCACAGGTACCG
This sequence comes from Lepiota brunneoincarnata, assembly GCA_023014365.1. Lineage (NCBI taxonomy): Eukaryota > Fungi > Basidiomycota > Agaricomycetes > Agaricales > Agaricaceae > Lepiota > Lepiota brunneoincarnata. The sequence goes on from JAEBUN010000003.1 coordinate 1,372,481, forward strand.
CTCTAGTTCAGGGGACAGCCAGAATCGAAAGCTAAACACATGTCACAGGGGGCCGCCCACATTGCTCCAGTTCTTCTGGATCGTTACGGGAAGGATGGCTTCGCATTTGTCATTGATGAAGGAGGTGAGCGAAGATTTACCTAACTCAATATTCACCCAACGCCAGACGCCACCCAGCGGGGTTTTCCGAACAGTATGGAACGGCGTTTGCCACTCCGGGTATCGCAGAGAAGGGATACATTGACGTTCTGGTTGAAGTCGCCACGGCCGGTGGTCACTCAAGTATCCCGCCTGAACACACCGTACGTTTCTGGCGTTTTTCCATTTTTCATTCAACCCACTGGTGATACCCGCACGTTATATGTAGACCATCGGAATCCTCTCTGCCTTGCTGGTTCATTTTGAACAGCACCCCTCCAAACTCTATCTAGTAGGTGAACAAAGTGAGCGCTGGGCTCGATTAATTGACATCAGCATACCAGAACCGTGACGACCCACTGTATGAAAGCTTCCAATGCTTCGCAGAGCACGGTACTGGCATGCCTAAGGAACTTCGCAAGCTTATTAAATGCTCCGCCACGTGCGACAAGGCCCTGCACAAATTAGAGGAGTTCATCTCGAAAAACCGCGTATTCAAGAGCTTGGTTAGTACAACCCAGGCTATCGATATCATTCATGGTGGAGTCAAGGCCAATGCCCTTCCCGAGCAAGCATATGCCCTCGTTAACCATCGCATCGCAGTGTCCAGGTAAGGCTTGTTTCCTCCCTTCCACCGAGGATCTTCATCTCTCATCCATGGACTAGTTCCGTCCGGAAGACTAAAAATCGTGATACGGAACTGTTAAAATCACTTGCTCTCAAGTTCAACCTCACGTACTCTGCTTTTGGAGAGAGCATTACAGCCGCAAACATCCCTTCGTTGGGCACTCTTACTCTTAAGGATGCCTTCCATGATGGCCTGGAACCCGCTCCGGTGACACCCAGTGGCAGTGACGCGGCTCCATATCAACTCCTTTCTGGAACCATCAAAGCAGCTTATAACTCGCACCGTAACTTGCAAGGCACCGATAGCATCATCGTCGCGCCGGGCATGATGACAGGGAACACGGGTCAGTGGCATGAGCATGCGATCATCGGCTGCTGCGTACGTCTCGCTCACAAATCATAAATACTAGACACCCGATACTACTGGGACCTTTCTCCCCATATATTCCGCTACAACCACCAAAATGCCGGTGATGCTCTCAATGGGCTTAAGGGGATCCACACGGTCAACGAATGTCAGCTTTAACTTCTTGCTCCTCCTCTGGTTTGGCTAACCGGCTCTTAGATATCGAGATTGATGCATTCCTAGAGATGATCAGGTTCTTCGTGACACTGATACTCAACTCTGACGAGTCCCAGACCTTATGATGTGCTTTCCTGTCGCTGAAAATCCAATTTATATTTGCCCCTGTGCTCGGGTAGTGCTTTCTCCTTCCTCCGGTAGAAACGGAATATGTTTCGCAACTGAAATTGACCGAGCTGACCTATCACACTCAGCTAAAGAAAGAACATAAAGAGGCTCGCTCGAGTGCCAAACATGGCCCTTAGCACTATCCGAGTCATCGGCTTTCTCAGCAGGCCAGGCCAAGGGCCGAAGTTGCCTCGGTCGAAACCCGTCGCGTTTCGTTCCGGTCTAAGCGAAAGGGGATCAGAGAACGTATATAACCAACGCTAGACGCACTTGGGCTCGTTTTCCAAATCATCTGCGCCCGCACCCCCTATAACTTCATGACCACCATATCACCACGACTTCCCCCAGAATTGATGGAGGAAGTGGTTGTTCAAGCCTGGAACCTACGACTTTCTGCAAATGAGCGCACCCTGCTTATGACCTCATTGCCCCTCGTCAGCACGGGCATCTTTGTGTCGTACCTCCGAATATCCTCGACATATGTCCACGTCCCCCGCCCATCTTACGTTGACCACTACCTGCGGCTTTTACGCCAAGAAGCTCTGTACTACCCGACTCAAAGGTCGAAGAGCTATCCACGGGACCTCTGCCGTTCCATCACCCTTGAGGTCATTCAGCAACCCCCGCCAGTTCGTGCGTTGCACTGGAGTGAAGAACCGCCCATGGGCGTCGCGTTATCTGATTTGCTATACAACTTGCGCCTTTTCGGTGGTCTACCCGATTTCCGACGGTTGATCATACGCTACGTTGATGTCGATCTCAACGACATATTCGACTGGGCGCGGTTTATTGATTTCCCCAAAAGCGTCCAGTATTTGGATTTGGAGTTTGTGCAGACAGAGGGAGAGGGGATCCCTCCAAAGATTGTCGTAACGCCTCCAAGCTGCTCACCATACACTTCATTATGGACGCTGCCCTTTCTACTTCACTTGTCGGTGTCGGGTGGGAACAAGGAGGTCATATCTCGCCTGGCGTCTGTCGCACCAAACTTGCAGAGTTTGCATCACATAACATAGAAACTGGGCCAGGACTCTGTACTAGGGATATAGCCGTACCAAACTGTATTGTACATGTGGCGGGACAAAATAGTTGTGTAAAATGAATAGAATCCATCAAGCACGGACGTTCTTTCTAGCCTGTGCTGCTTCATCGCAATTTATACCATCATGAGAAAAAGACCCACAATGTAGACAATTCCAGGAACGGCAGACAGGACAGCGAAGAGTATCCCCGGGGTCGCCTTGCCTGTATACGGCCTCGCAGCGAAAAGCAGGGCAGAAAAAGTATTCATCCGGGTTGGAGAGGACAAGCGACGTGAATGTGGCCGCGAGATACTTCGGCTCCTCGGCCAGAGGTAAGAGGTCCCGAACCACGGTGTATGCGATGGGCTGACCGCAAGTCACCAAATCGCTCCTGTCCTCGGCGGGTACTCGGCCTATACATTTGACCGGGGCGGAAGAACCATGGGCTGCGGAAATCAAGGCGTGCTGTAGACACGCCATACAATAGACATGTCCACAAGACAGCTCGACGGCAGGGGTAGAGCTGCCACCTCCTGGTTGTAATTCGCAGATGGAACAGAGGGGACCTGAACAGTTGGGTTCGTCATGGTTCTGGCTCGGAGGAGTGTAATCCAGAATAGGACGAATCTTCTGCATCAGAGCCGCGTCGCTCCCTCTGACAATCAGGATGGAGCGAAGGATATCCACGAAGAGCTTATTGGTGCCAACATCACCTTGCAGCTTGGACAATCCACCATTGACTAGCTCCTGTAATGTGTTTCGATGGATCGTGTGCTCCTGGCACGACTCTCGAACCTTTTGCAGGAGCTTCTTAATGGTAGACACCCCTCTTCCTAGGTCGAGGCCGGATCCTAAGACATGAATCTCACGAGTCTGAATGTCGGGGAAGATGTAGAATTGGTTTTTGGAGTTGAGATTTTCTATGACCTTGGCACTGCTGGTGGAGTAAAAGTAGTCGTCCCATTCGGGTCGGCTATCGGTGGTGACGACAGTACCCCTGCAAATGTTTTGGAGAGAAAGATTTGCGGCGGCGAAAGCTTCTCTCTCTTCGAGAATTGCATAGACATAAACCACAGCGAAATCTCCATGGTCGGAGAACTCTACGTGGACACGGCCCTCGCACTGGACATGTAGCGCTTTCACTTCGGATGCTACCACCTTGAAGGCGACGTTTGGCAATATATAACGGGCGAACCACACCCTCTCAACGACGAGCTCCTGTTTTCCAAGAAATTGCTGTTTCTTTCCATTCATCTTCAAGGCACCTTGTATCGTCTCCTGGGAAGAGAAGCGGGCGAAAGCTATCGCATTGATCTTTGTCACGTCCTCTGGAACCTCCACAAATTCCTTCACGCTGTCCAGTTCACGTAAAATATCTTGCGGCTTGTCCGTGTATGTGAGCTCGCTCACATTAATGACCGTAGCCTCTGTGATCGCTTCCGCGAGGTTTTCCCTCGTTGCACTGGGCGGTAACTTCTCGAGCTTAACTGCGAATAATTCTTTCTGCCTTTTATCGGGCCGCAGGAACGTAGCTGTTATCTTCCTTTCCTGGAAGGTAATCCCCTGGAGTTTCTCCGCCATCATTTTGGCTTTTGTGATAGTTGGATAGTGCACCCAGGCGGCGCGAGCGGGTTGTGGCCACCTGAATTTGATCCAGGTGCTAACGGGAGCAGCCTCCTCTATGGCCAAGGCATCGGCTAGAGGCAGTCTGAGACTTCTCGCTGCGCGAGCCGCGTCCCTCATCTCCTTGAATTCAACACGAACAGATATCATTGATGAAGGAGCCCCTCCCCCCCCTCCCCCTCCTCCCCCCTCCCCTGCTTCGTCAGCCAACTCGGGTTCGTCGCGGGCGGTGATTATAATGTCTTCAACTGCACCATACTTGTTGACGACATCATGCACACGAGCCTCAGTGATACCGGGAGAGGCTTCTAGGAGTAATACATGGGAGTCAGTTGCGGTTGTAACCTTCTCCGGTAAGCAGTCGCGATCGAAGATAACGGCACATCCGAAGATAGACTTTTCAACAAGTGGGTGGCCGTAGTCGTTCTAGAGACAACCCGTCAGGTGGAGAATATTGTGGAAAATCCGGACTCACGGCCTCGGCGTCGCTATCGACATCAGTTTGCAATAAGTCTTCCTGTGTATCTTTCTCCGATGCCTCTCCTTCAGGTTCCTCTTCGGGTACTGCTTGTAGCACTTCCTCCTTAATGCTAGTCTGAAGCAGCTTTCAGCGCATCTGATGAGGAGATCGAAGCAATGAATTACCTCAGTACTTGATTCGTCGGGATCTATATGCAAGAACAGGCATTCATCCCCAAGCGGACAAAATCCTTGTCCATAACGCAGACAAGGTTTATCGATTCTGGTTCCTTCCCCTGGCCATTCAGGAGGTCTGCTTTCCCACTGGTCATCCAAGTTGCTCTCAAGAACGCAATGTTGATCATTGGTATCATCTGGCACTATCTCTTCAACGGTGTCCCGAGTACATTCATCAATCTTATCTTCCCGAAGAGCACGTTCCTGGTCTTTCCTATCCAAATCTTCTTCAGTTCCACTCCTATCAAAGTCATCTCGAACAGCGTGGTCTGGTTCTTCCTCCTGCTCTTCATTATGAAGAAGTTCACTTCCTCCCGCGGCTGCATCATGGGAAAGAGGGCAAGTGTCACCATTGGAGCAAAGACCAGCAAGATAGAACTGGCAAGAACCGTTACTGGCGGGATCTACTGACCGATTTCTGGCGCCTCGTTGAGTACCCCGTTGCTGCCCGTTACGAGAACGAGATCTATTATCGTCACCGCCACCAACTTGGGATTCCCCTTGCACCTGACTTTCTGCGACATCTCTCCCCCATTGCTCAACGCTCTTAGGATCGAGGGTACCCCTGCTAGACCCAGCCCCGGCTCTTGCAGGGCGCCCGCGTGATCGGGAATGGTCTCGTGAACCGCGACTGTCAGTACCACTGCTGACACCGTGGCTGTAATGGCAGTCTGATCCGCGAGAACACCGGCCGTCCCGCTGGAAGTTGCGACATATTTTGGATGGTCGTGAAGACGGCTGGTTCCAGCCATCACTATTGTTGTTGGCGTAGTTCCGGTCGTTATTAGCTTTCGTGCCATTGTTCGAGCCCCTCGCATTACCACTCGTCTGCCCCAAACCATTATTATTTTTATCGTCATTGGCCTGGCCCCCAGCAAAAGCGCCATCATTTGGCTGCTCCCAGGCAGATGCATCGTTGCTGGGGCCCCACCCGTTGTTACAGGAATCCTGCCACCAATCATTGGCTCCTGGCGGGCCCTCTACCTTATTGTCATTCTCAGGCTCGGGCTCAGGCTCGGGTTTGGGTTCGGGTTCATTAACCCTCACCCCTGTTTCAGATCCGCCTTCGTGGCTAAACGGACAAGCCTCCCCATTCCTACAGTTCCCCTTTGGCCAGTACTGACAGACGCGCTTGGGGGGACCAGGTTTCTGCTCTACCTGATTGCACTTTGCGCAATTCGTCTCAGAGCAGAACCCCCTGATTATGAGGTTTGGGCAGTCCTTGCTGTGGTAAAATGAACATTGATCGCCGTTCCTGCAAGTCCCTTTTCTAAAGAAGCTGCATGGCGTAGGACGAGAGACCAGTGAGGAGGGCGGAGTAGGAGAGTGGGCATTATGCCCTGTGGGATCCAGCAAGGGAGCTGTAGAAGATGTGGGGACCAGTCCCCCGCTTGCTGCAATGGTGTTGGGTTGAGGATCTTTGAATAAGAGGGTATATTCCCTGACTGCCAAACAGTGACGGAAAGAACAGTCATTTCCGGAGGGACACACGTTCTGTGCGTATTGCTTGCAAAAGGCAACGCTGGCGTCGCATGTGGGATCGGCGTAGTGGCTCCAGTGGAGTGTGACAGATGGGGAAGTTATGACTGTTGAATCAGCCGGGGAGTCGTTGCGAATACTTCTTTTGTCGAGCGTGATTTGGAGAGGTTGTTGATCTTTAAAGAGTTGCCCGAACTCTTGTACGGTAAGGCAGTGGCGAAACTTGCAGGCGTCGACATTAGAACATTTGTTTTGGGCAAATGCCTTGCAGAAAGGCAATTGGCGGTCCGAGTTTGGGTCTGCGAATTGGCTCCAATGTAAGGACAGCAGAGAAACTTGTGGCGCGCGGGAGGGAGTGGGCTGTTGCCCGGCGACGCTGCTGGAGGTGTGTGGGGCCGAGGACACCCTTGGATCTGGGGGGTTGTTGGATTCCAGAGGTTGTTGCCATCGATTATTGGTATTAACATCCCCAGATTCTTCCTCCTCCCCTGCTACAATATCTTCCTCTCTTCCTTCCTCAACCTCTTTCCCGGACTCTTCCAATCTGCCGCCCTCCCCCAATCCGCTGTCGACACCAAAAGCAGAGTCATCGGATGAGGTAAATCCCGAACGATGCTCCGCATCGGGCTGCAGTGGCTCATCGGCGTCGGGATCGTCCTGACCGTGACCGTCATTTGGGGAGTCGTTCGGGTAGTGGCCTTCATTGTGGGCTTGGTCTTCTGGGTTGGCAGGGGGATGCTCGAAGGGACTGGGGCTGGAGTCCTCGTGTCTCATGGGTGGCGACTTTGGAAGTGGTGGGTCGTCAGAGTTACACATTTCTCCGAGGGTGATAGTCATGTTCGTTCGTAAAATGTTGGCTTCCTCTGTGTTGATAACGATGCCTGGGGGTGTCGCGGTGCTGCCATTGATGTTGGTAGGCTGGTCGCCTTCGCCTTTTCCACCCTGGTCGTTGTTCTTTGGGGTCTTCCTATGGGCAGGAGTGCGCTGACTGCCCTTCCTGCCGTTTCCGGGCTTCGGATTCCTGCGAGGTTGGAAAGGATTAGGCGTCTGGGGGGCGCTGGCTGATCGAAATCACATTTATTATGACTGGATGACTATGAAGGAAGCAAATTTACCGGCAGGAGAAGGGGAAGTTGAGGCTATCGCTTTCAACGAGTGTGAGAATCGACATTCGTCTTGGTTCTTGCATATTCCAAAGTAAACCCGGAAGATGCAGACGGAGTCGATGAAGACATCTTGGGCTGCATCGCTGTCACTAGCCATTGAGTGTGGACGATGGTCCAGTGTATGTACAAGTATTATAGACGTGATATAAATACAGAATGACTCCAAACAGTCTCGTAATCAATTCCCTCCTGGGAGAATCGTTTGACCATAGACTTGTAATTTGCAGGCGTCTGAATATCAAACATCTCTTCCCAAACAGAGAGCAGTTCATACTTCCCTCTCCCCGTGAGGAAGGTCTGCGGGAGAGCCTAGTTAACTCGGCGGCAGAATAACGAACTCGAGGACGAACCTTGAATAGGTAAATCTCTTGCTGGTCCGACAATATATTATGTATCTTCCAAAGCTCTAGGCCCGCCCAAGTACCACGGCGTTCTTTCCACAGCGTAAATTCCAAATCCTCCTCATTTATCTCGTTGTTTTCCATTCCTGCATACACATCAAGTATGATAGCGTGTTCCATAACCCAAAAATCACCGGCAAGGATGGAAGCAGGGTTTGAATAGAGCAAAGTGGGATCGATCGCGCGCACGGAAGCACGCCAACAACACTCTGAGGAGTGATCCGATAACAGGGACTCGGGAGGAGATCGACGAATGATAATTTCCGTTGGTCGAAAGCCGTATCTCCACCGCACGCGGCATTCTCCAAAAAAGAACGGAATGCAAGTTGTGCGTAGGAGGATGTAAATTGCCCAGAACAAGAGGAGGCCTTGAGTGATGCCCATCGTTAGACGCAGCGACTCGGGCACGTTGGGTGAGAGGCTTCGGGACAGAACGATCGTGGAGAGGGTTGCTACAGTAGCAAGGATGACAAGGTTGTAGGCGAGACTTTGGGCAAAGATGAGCCTGTGATGTGGAATTAGTTGAGTTGGGGGCAGTAGCCATGCAACATACTTTTTTCTCGACACGGGAGATCTGTCCAGGCGGATGATGAACCCAGAACGGAGGTTATCGTCATGTTTAGTAAAGAGGTAAGCAAGAGCGCTGTGGCGGGAGAGAATTCTTGTCGTATACTTCATAATGGGGGAAGACCAGCTGCCTGAAGGACCATCTTGAACTTGTCCCAACGTTACTTGTACTACACAGAACAATGAGCTACATACATAACACAATAGCAGAACCCGTGACATCGTCACACATCCTTCCCGACAATCCAGCAGTCATTCTACTCGCCCCGACAGATGCCGTTCCACAATCTCAAGGGTACGCGCATCTCATACGTCCTTTGGGCTGTAGAGAACTCATGTATATCTGCTCTAGCTCTCATAAAGGGCATCCGAGCATCCAAGGTTGCTACTTACCCTGCCTCGCCGCTTGATCGTCTCATCTGATATCCCGTTATGTTATCCCTAGACGGTGGCAGATGAGCGCGCACTCATCCAGCAGGAATCTGCTGCTATTCGTGCCTCATTCAGGGAAGAGGACTCTTACCAGCGACATAACAATATCGCGAAGCTCCTCTATATCCATATGCTAGGGTCCCCTGCCCACTTCGGTCAGATAGAATGTCTCAAACTCGTTGCAAGTCCACGATTCTCCGACAAGCGACTGGGTTATTTGGGTATCATGTTACTGCTGGATGAGAACCAGGAAGTCCTTACTCTCGTTACCAACTCGCTCAAAAAGTAACATCTTATCTCTTTTCGTTGTCCGGTCTAATCTGATGGGCCCACACCCCAGTGACATGAACCATTCCAACATGTATGCAGTTGGTCTGGCTCTATGCACTTTCGCCAACATCGCGTCCGAAGAAATGTCGCGCGATCTTGCCAACGAGATAGAAAAGTTACTAGGCTCGAGTAATACATACATCCGCAAGAAGGTCCACTCCCCCTCCTCATTTGATGGCCAATTATTTCTTACAAGTATTATGCAGGCATCACTTTGTGCTCTGCGAGTGATAAAAAAAGTCCCCGACCTTGTTGACCACTACCTGAGCAAAGCGAAAAACTTGTTGACGGACCGCAACCACGGTGTTCTGCTATCGGCGATAACCTTGGTGACAGAGATGGTGCAAATAAATCCTAGTTATCTGGATGAGTTTAGAAATGTACGTCGCTACCCTGTCATCCCCCCCGTGTCGGCTGATAGTATTTGCTTTAGGCTGTCCCCCTACTCGTCCGGAACCTCAAGTCACTAGTGACGACTGGCTATAGCCCAGAACATGACGTTTCTGGAATCACGGATCCTTTCTTGCAGGTCAAGATCCTGCGTTTGCTGCGTTTGCTGGGAAGAGGGGACGTACAAGCGAGCGAGGCCATGAATGATATCCTGGCACAGGTACGCCGTCTCACTTCCGCTGAGAATCATCCACCCTGAATATTTCAGGTTGCAACTAATACCGATTCAACTAAAAACGTTGGAAACGCAATTCTCTACGAGACGGTCCTTACAGTTTTGGAAATCGAGGCCGACACTGGTCTACGAGTCATGGCGATCAACATCCTTGGCAAGTTCCTGAGCAACCGCGATAATAATATTCGGTATGCGCGCGGCAGCAACATTGATCGTGACCGCTGAGGATTTCTTTTCAGATATGTTGCCCTCAACACCCTCAACAAGGTTGTGTCGATGGACACAAATGCCGTGCAGCGTCATCGAAACATCATTCTGGATTGTCTACGGGACGGAGACATCTCAATCCGTCGTCGTGCTCTTGAACTGTCCTATGCCCTTATTGATGAGCAGAATGTTCGGTACCTGATTCGAGAGCTTTTGGCATTCCTGGAGGTTGCGGACGACGAGTTTAAACTTGGCATGACAACACAGATATGCCTGGCTGCGGAGAGGTTTGCGCCTAACAAACGTTGGCATATTGATACAGTTTTGAGAGTTCTTAAGTTGGTGAGTGAGTTTTGATCTAGAAAAAGGGTACCTTGCATATTTGCCTTCTAGGCTGGCAACTTTGTGCGAGAAGAGGTTTTGTCAGCTTTTATCCGCTTGGTTGCGCATACACCCGAACTCCAAGCATACACCGCGTCAAAGTTATACCTCGCCCTAAAGGCAGATATCTCACAAGAGTCCCTTTCACTGGCAGCGACCTGGGTCATTGGTGAGTACAGCGAGGTCTTGCTCGAGAATGGTATCATCTCAGGCGAAGAACAGCCTATTAGGGTAAGTCAATAGCATAACAAGCGGAGGCGCAATAGCTAATTTAATGCTCAGGCAACTGATAAGGATATTATCGATCTCCTTGTCTCAACACTCGACTCACCTTACGCCAATTATCTCACTCGCCAGTTTGTCCTCACGGCCATCACCAAGATTTCTGCACGAAACACAACGTCCACCGCTGAACAGGATCGCATTGCGGAGATTTTGGCGAGATATACGTCTGTTCTAGAGCTAGAGCTGCAACAGCGAGCGGTTGAATTTGCGAGCTTGTTTGCTCTTGGGGATTTGAGAGAGGGTATTTTGGAGCGTATGCCGCCTCCAGAATTGAAAGCTACTGTTATGGGTATCGGTGAGTATATCATTGGACTGCTTGGGAAGGACTACAACCTCATATGTTTCAATAGTCAGTGAAAACAAACCTGTGGGCTCGACGGCGCAGGAACTTGATCTATTGGGCGAAGAGGTTTCCGGGGGCGGTTCAACAACCAATGGCCAACCACCACCGACTCAAACCAACCATGACATCCTCGCCGAAATTTTCGGCTCTTCAGCACCTTTGGCCTCCGACACGACCCCCTCCCAATCCTCTCAACCCCAGCTGCAACAACGCACAACGGTAGACGACATCCTTGGGCTCTTCGGCTCAACCCACACATCCTCACCAGCACCTGCCGGATCTGCCGCTCCCCCCGCAGCACGCAACTCCATGTCCCCGTTGTTTTCGAATGCATCACCATCCTCATATACCCCTTCACCTGCTCAATCACTGATTACAGCTGGATCCGGGCCCGTGCCTACAGGGGAGGCAGCTTCAGCCCTGGCCTCCGCCCCGCGGTTGACGCCATATACAGCGTATGATAAGAACAATTTGAAGATCACGTTGACGCCCCAAACGTCACCCACACGACCTGGCGTTGTGATGATTTTGGCCAAGTTCCAAGCGCAAGGGGTATCGCCTGCGACAGGGATCAATTTCCAAGCTGCCGTGCCAAAGGTTTGTACGATGCGGTTTGACCCCCGAGTACTCTTTTACTGAGGCATGGGTGTACCCCCATTTGCAGTCACAACAGTTGCAGATGCTCCCGATGTCGAACACGAGTGTTAACCCTGGGGCGACAGAGACCCAACAAATGCGTGTTGTCGCGCCAATTGGCGTAAGCGTATTTCGCAACTTGGTGGTTTTCTGTCTTGATGATTTTTTTTTGTTGTTTAGAGCCCTATACGTCTGCGGCTACGCATCACATACGCCATTGGTGGTCAAAATTTCCAAGACCAAGTAGATTTCGCAGGGTTCCCTCCGGGTTTAACAGGAGGGAGTTCATGATTGGTTTTTAATTTGTTTTTCAGCTGCAGGTTGGTTGATATTTTGTTCCCAGTTATACATACATACGTACCCGTGCTTTGGCTGTTGCTAGTAATTCCTTTTTTTTTGTACTTGTCATACGAGTTGCTCTCAGACAATCGGGCTACCTCAGTAGAGATTAGCTATTTGTCGCGGGAGTCGGACAGGCTCCTGTCGCCTGACTGCAGGACACTCAACAAGCCGCCGAGAGCAAGTCATCAGACCTAAGGTATATATATCATTATGTTTGAATAACAAAAGAAAAGTACATAAAGGTGGGCACCGGATGAAAGAGACACCCACTATAACAACAAATCAGATGAAGACCTGCAATACATGTCGGTCATAAACATTCTGTCCCTCACTTAACTCCCCAAGATCGGGATAGAAAGGTACAAGTGCATCTTCTGCGCCGAGATACAGAGCATTATAGATGCGCCAATACACTTCACGGACTTTTCGAGCCGGATGGAAAAGTCCTTGAAGTGTGTAACTGAGTAAGATACCGGGACCCAGTGTCACCCGCATAGCTTCTATAGCATCCATAACAGCACCAATAACATGCGGCGATGTCTCGAAACAATTCGGCCATACAAGGTTCATTAGGTGGAGCATGGAGTCTTCGCATCCAAGACCTGCCACTCCGAGGGCAAGGTGCTTGACAATTGTACTTGCTGTCTGTCGGTGTACAAGGTCACGGTCTGTCAGTGCATCCTCAAGCATAGTGACAACGGAGTCGCAGTAATAGGCGGATTGTGGTCCCACGTATTCGAAGACGAAGGAGAGAGCCTTGAGACAGCCGGTGCGGACGTTGAGCTCAGCTGTGCGGTATTCGTTGAGGATGGCCGGGATGCAAGTGAAAGCTAAAAAAGGGTTGGGAAGAGGTATTATCAGTAGCTGAATGGGGTGAAGGATAATGGTACTCACGTCCACAGGTTTCTGCGACGATGGCGATGGCGACTGTACTACAGACGCGCGACTGACGTTCTTGCACGCGCAAGTTTGTCAGCAGGACAGAGAGGACATCTTGAGGGCCTAAGCTTTTCGCAATATAACCAAACGAGTTAACAGCGGCACGACGAATGCCCTTCTTGTGAGCTTTAAGGAGGTCGAGCAGCTCGAAGCAGATACGCATCCACTCTCGGGCGGGCACGTATTCTGCCCCACGATCGGCGATACGACCAATCAAGTTAATTGACGCTTCTTGCACTTTTTCGTGCCTGTTCCGCAGGATAGGCGTCATACGAGGAACTATAGGATCCTGGTCAATGATAGTGCTGTGCCAAAATAAGAACTGATACTCACGAAGGTCTTTCACGGGAGGATTCATCTGTGTCATACCGACAACATTGGCGATGGCCCCCACAGCGGCTATGATACTGCCCAACGTATCGGGATACTCTTCACCCAATTGTTCGAATAACACCAATCCCAGTTTGCTGAGCAGCTGATCTTCACCACACTGCTTGATGACGACGGCGAGACGACTGGTCAGATCGGCAGCTTGTTGGCGAACCTTGGCGCTTTTGTTATTCAGGCGCCAAAGGATGGTAGAAACAATCTGGGTAAGGTAGGGTTTAACACGGATGCCTAGAGCGTTGACGACGGTACCGAAGCCGTCTAGCATAACCTGATCCTCCGTTGTTTGTTCCTGAAACGAGTATATGATACCGTCGACGAGGCGAACCTCCAATCGCTCATCGATATCGGAGGCACCGAGCGTGGCGACAACCTTGGTGATGGTCTCCATTACCATCTTTCGATAAGGCTCCGACTCATCCTTGAGCTCGTTCACTACTCGTCCGACTATCTCTGCCACACCTGCTTTTTGTGCCAGCTCAACCGTGGTTTCGACGACTTGACGATAGTTGCGACGGTCAAGAGCCATGCGACGGACCCAAAAGGCTTTGAAGAAGTCGGGGAGGATATCTTGTTTGATATATTGGGGAGTAACACCTTCTGTCGCCGCGCATTGCTTGACAACCTTGAGTACAATCTTCTTCATTTCCTCGTCCGAAGTCTGGAATTCTCGGATAAGAATGACGGTGACTTCTTTCGTATAGTAGGATGCATATTCAGGGTCCATGAGAGGTATGATGAAGCCAATAGCCTTCAGGAAGGCAGCCAAACCTTTGCCACGGTGGAGACGGATACCAAGCCATAGCGGCTTCAACACATTATCAAAAGATTCAATACCGTAGGGGGCGGCAGCCTCGGCGAGTGCAGCCAAGCCTAGGGCGGTCATCGTTCTGACTTTTTGTTGCTCATCCGTCAAACCATGAGCGATACAATCGACGAGATTACGAAGGTGAGGTAGGACCGCACAGCCCATCATGATCGCAATCTGCTGGACGATGCGAATACCGGTGTGTCGAGCCTGCCATGACTTCTTGGACCGGCAGACGGCTTTAAGGAATGGCAGGAGGGATGGGATACCCAAAGCGGATGCGACAACAGAGAAGGCTCGCGCTGTCGTGTTGCGGACGTACTCGTCGGCATGATCAATATCAGGACGCATCGTGGAGATCATATGTGCGAGACCCGCCGCCTTTGACAGGTTGGAGATAATCTCGCGACCTTCGACACGGGCGTAGTAATCTTCGTCAATGAGGAGGGGCTCGATAACAACTAGAATCTTGTGCACATAGGGACGAACAAGGTCATCCAGCTTGTAAAGCACACGATCGATGACTTTGACCAGAAGGTGCCGCTCCTGATCTTCAAGAGTGCGTTCCATAAGCAATGGCAAGATCTTGTCAAACAATGGGCCGGCACCAAACTCGCGAGCTTTGTCGGTGATCTGGCGAAGGGCGGTTTTACGGACAGGTGGCGTGCCGTTCTTGATCTTGAGGAGCAATCGCATGATCTTCCTCTCCTTCATCTCTTCAACCGATAGCTCCGTCTCGTCTTCCTCCTTCAAAATCTTGGAAAAGTATTGAGCATCCTCTGGCTTGAAGAAAGCCAGATTGCCAACACCAGGGATTTCTGTGGGTAACTCTGGTGCCAGGCCTGCAGCAGCAGCAGCAGCAGCAGCATCTGAGCTCTCCTGGATCTGGAATCCACCAACTTCAGTAATAGCAGGTGGCATAAACTTTCGTGGGTTGAGGGCAGGGGCATAGCCGGGTGGAGGGGTGACGATAGTATATCCCGAGGTGGGAAGGATAGCATCGAGTTCCTCGTCGGTCAAGTATCGGTTGTGTTTGTCGTCATGATTGATACCGGGGGTATTCATTATGATGGGGGTCATTGGGACCTCCTGAACAGTGGGTGTTTGATCCCAACGGGATTTCTTGGGTGCCTCAGCAGCCGCTTCAGCAGGTGTAGCGTCCCATCTGGAGCGACGTTTCTTTGGTGCGGAGGCCTCTAAGGCTTCCTTTGACCACTCACCTGTGTCGCGCTGGTTGGGATCCTTGTTTTCATCCGTCATCTCTACGTCCCACCTCCTCTTACGTTTCGACCCTGGTGCCTCCTGCTGTTGCGCCATAGCCAATTCCTTCGCCGCTGCTAACTCTTTCTCAACATCCTCAATCTCTGCCGCAGGCGGTGTCTTGTCCAAATCCATCTTCATTTTCCCCTCTTCCCTTTCCTTGCGTTCCTTCTCTTCGATGGCTCTTTGTACCCTCAACTCCTCCTGTTCCAGCCTCGCCAACCGCATTGCATCTTTATACCCGCCCTCCACAACTTCACCGTCGCCTGCCCCGAAAGCATCCGCACTGTCGACAGCTACACGGTTGAAGCGGCGATGGTGATAGTCAGACTGCCGGGCCGCGATCTGCCTAGTTTTCGCAGTCTCTGCGAAGGGATCGATGTTCTCCTCTTCTGCCATTCCTGCGAATTCATCGAGCACCTCTTTCGGTGCTGTGAAAGAGTCGAGCAGCCTTGGTGAGCCAGAACGAGACATGGTTGTTTTGGTGAAAGAGCGTATCTTGCAGGCCAGAGTCTTTAGAGTCATGATGACTAATCGTGGTTCACACGCCACAAGCCGCCCTTGCGTTTTTTTTTTTCTTCTTTTCAGTTTTTTGGGCCTTCCACAAGAACTGTGAGTGTCTTTTCTGTTTCATCTCAATGATGCTTTTCTTGCCGCCCCAGTCGTAGCCTCAGGCACTGACGATCGGCAGAGCACACAGCCAAACCAGTTGCACCTCTGAATCTCATTCTTCTCTTTCTGGTCAGCAGTACTCATACCCGTCTTACAGACCCACGACCACAAGTGTGCAACACTCTCCGTGCAATTCCTCGATGGTGAGCCGTACTTCCTGTGCAGCGTATGAGATGAGAACCCATTACCAAACCCGAACTCCTTTGGGGGATGGGGAAACAACTACACTAAAACTAAGAACAGCCAGCTGATTCTTTCTCAATATTGCTCTCGTCGCTTGGAACTGATAGGCCTTCTCTAGGTCATTCATAGGTTTACATACCACAAGCACACGGACACGGACACAGATATTCGATTTCACAGTTCTATCTAGCTACTATACACAGAAATAATACAGATAACAGGAGATAACGAATAGTCAGACCACAAACCAAGAACCGGAAAGAATCGCATAACAAGATCAGAGCCGTTAAAAGTCGTCAAAGGGATGACAAGACAAAAAGCAAACAAAGCCGAAAGAATCGACCAGTCGGAGAGGTAACAGTCAGGGGGAAACATAAACCACGGAAGAGACAGGAGAGGGGTTCAGCAAGACTAAATTCATGAATGCAAACAAAAAAAAAAGTTGTCTACCACCAACTCTTGTATTTCCCAGGCGAACCTAAAGCGCCGGGGCTATCGTACAACAGCGAGCTCCTGCTCTTACCGAAAATCCCTCCAGGGCTATCTGATAGTGTTCCCATCCTGTTTAATTCATCATCAAGCAAGATCCTAGGGTCTTGGGGATCAAATATGGAAGATCGCGAGTGAGGCGTCCGGAAGGGTGATATGCCCAGCCCACCCGGCGTACGGAAAGGGGAATCCACAGTACTCGCATTCAGAATGGATTTCCTTGGTGTGACGGGGTTGCCCAAAGGTCCTTCGTTGCTTTCCTTGCGTTTGCGAGGCGTGCGGAGGGGATCGTGTTCACCGTCATTCTTGTCGGGAATACTAGAGCTATGCTCGAAAGACAAGGCAGGCGGAGGATCAAGGTTGGATTTATAATGAGCTAGACTAGCCGACGGGCTCATATGCAGACCCTTGTGTGAGATAGGCGTGCGGGCCGATGATATCCGGAGTTGGCGACTGGGAGGCGTTGAGGGTGTTTCCAGGGTAGGTATAGATAGTTGTTCGGAAGGTCCAGCTTCAACATCAGTCGATCGCTGTTTTGCTTTCGCAGCTCGTCGACCGGGAGTAGGGGAAGCAGGCGGTACGGGAAATGGCATCACCTGCGGCAGATGGATATAAGCATCATGAAATAAGGCGATATTTCAAACAAACCTGGCTTGCGGCTACTCGCTGACGCTCCGATTTCGACTTTAGAAGATCATCTTCATCCTCCCCGGAAACCCGCTTGGAGCTCAAGAGATTAATGCCAGGCTCGAGTGTACTTGTTCTTGGCTGATCACCCCAGAATCGAACGGGTTTCAGGGTCGTGCTGCCGCTAAGAGGAAATACATTTCCAGCCTGTTCCCCATCGTCCTGTCGTGAATCAGGATCAACAATCTGACAAGTCGCCCCGGCGTCACCCTCAATATCCATATCACTCGTCGCCAGCATTGATGGGGAACTTGACGAATGTCGGTTGGGAGTGAGGCCTGGGACAGACGCTGCGGACGAGGGTGGTGTGCTGGAAGGAGATGTCTCCCTGACAGACGAATTCGAACTCTCCGAAACGACCTGCGCTGAGCTGTCGCTCCGCATTGCATTCTGATTAAGCACGCGACTAAAGGCAGATGCAGCGGGCAATGGAGGGAAGATGATATCAGCAGGAAGGGTTTGAGGTTGACTGGTGCAGCTTTGATAGTATGGTTGATGATGGGAGGTAGGGCGGGTCGGAGGGAACAAAGGAGCGAAAGTTTGTGAAGGATATTGATTGGTAGCTGGATCCATCCCAGGAGAGGAAGGCTGATCCTTACGAGCACGCTTGGGCCTGCGGGAATCGACATCATCAGCATCGTTCCTTTTCCGCACGCGAGCTTTCCCTTTCGTCTGCTTCTCCTTGGAAGCAACTTCTTTCATATAATCCTTGCAGAGATGCTTCCTGAAGCCACCGCCCTTGAAGCATTCCAAGTCCTCATCCCAGATAGCCCATTGCGTACGACCAACAGAGCGATCCCTTGGGACCTTACGGAAACACACTGTGGTACTGAGGACATGTCTGATGCTGTTCATCCACGTTGTTTCCCCGCGCTTAAAGTAGGGATAAACAATGGTGATCCAATCATAAATTTCCTGTAAAGTCAAACGATGTTCGGGTGAGGAAAGAACGGCTTGTCCCACAAGAGCCGCATATGATAAATCTGGCTTGTTTTGTGAATAGGGACCGGGAGGCAGGGTGTATGGAAGCTTGTCATATTCCTCTTCTCTGGGAGCCGGGCCGGTAGGACCGGGTGATGAGACAAGATTCACAGGACGCGCAGGAGAAGAAGTGGGCGAAGAAGGGGGTGGGGATGATGGAGGTAATGGTGATTTGAAGACCTTGGCCGGTGCTCTTGCACTGGTACGTCGCGCTTGTGGTGTCACTGGGATCGTGGAAGAAGAGGCGTGAGCACTCTGAGCAACAAGAGGTGGAGGCTGGTAGTTGCCGTATACCGAATAGGGATAGCATTGATAGCGTGATGTGGATTGTGTGTTTGAGTCGGGCAGCGTGTGTGCTGTAGAGGGTGTCTCATTTCTCTCTGTCGTCCCCTTCATAATGTCAGGCCTCAGTGAATCGTGAAAATTAACTGCTCTACCTTGTGAGGGTGACTGGAAACGCTTAGCTCGGTGTGCTCTCTGTAATGTCTATTCTTTTGAGGTGTAACGGGCACTGTAGGCTGTTTCTGTAAACCTGTCAACAAAGATCCCCTCTAAACGCGTGGTCAGCTAGGGACATACCTGGGCCGTAATGGTCAAAGTCGTGTCGTCGTCGTCGTCATTAATATCCTGAGCGCGTTTGTCGTCCCGTGACTGCATGAATGAATCCAGGCTGACGCTCGGCTGCGACGACGCGTTGCTGGGTGAAGGAGATGGCGGATTTGGAATAGTCGACCTTGCTATCTCACGCTCCTTCTCCCTCCTGCTCTTCCTCTCCTTTTTATTTTGTCGCCTCTGTCTTTCGATGACCATTTCCATGCTATCGTATTGCCGTGAGGGGAAGCTACTGTCGGGCGCTTCAGATTTGATTGGGGTGATGGGCGGTGTGGAATCGCGAAAAGAGGTAGAGCTCGTTCGAGAGATTGAGCGCGCCATGGACGAGGACGTGCTCGAGGACCTGAGTCCTGAGCGTAAATCAGAGTTTGACCGTGACCTGTAGCCGTTATCGCGGTCAACAACGCGTGAGGGAGTGAGATCATCAGCGGTTAGGAACCGGCGCATTTGGTCGCTGCGTTTGCCGAGGTCTTCGCGCGTTATGCCGAGCGTATGCAAGAGCTGGGAGATGGGAGACACTTGGGGTTCTGCCATCAGAAAATTGAATGGAGGGCAGACTCTTAGACACGCTATGGGCTCTTGAATGTGGACAGGACCCTGGGAACGTAAAGGAAAAAAGAGAGGGAAAAAAGGAGGCGGAGAAAGAAGCAAAAATGAGACGGGCGACAGAGGAGATGCGCGTCGTAGGAACAGGGGAAGGGAGGGTGAGAGGGGAAGAAGGGGAGAAAGTGAGGAAGGGGAAGGATGGCAAGGGGCGCAGAGGCGAACGAGACGCCCTCGTCCAAATTGGGTCGACACGCCCAGTACGGATCAACTCCGACAAATATCACTACTTTTTCATTCATAACATACATATGTCTCCTCTGGCCCACCCCCACACACACACCGTTTCTAAGGCACAAACTCTAAAATACCCAATCAGCATGGCCCCTAAAAAAGATTACCACACAAACCATCTTCATCTAGCAATGTCTTTTCCTCCACACACGCATCAATGAACTCACTGATAACTAGATGACGTCGCTTTGGTCTTTAACAAAGGACACGCCTCAGTCATGTACATTACAACAAAGCACGCCGTTCAGGGTTACTTACTGAGAGGTGGCCTTAATCAATTCTAGCCTGCGAGTGACGTCTCGCTTGTCAAGCACGACATGTGTGAGCTTGGCTTCATGCAATCCAGCAAGCCTTCCACCATTCGCCTTGATGACTTCGGTGATCTTTCTAAACCTGTCACTAGACTCAGATGCTGGCAATTAATACCGGTGGAGTGACATCACCTGGCCGAAATCTCTTCTTCTCGCTTGCTCTTAACCTGCATCCCATTCAAGCGTGCATTCTCGGGCGAATCCAGATAAAAACATCTATCAAAGATACAATCAGTGTCCGAACTGGGATATCGGAGACTACGCACAGGTGTTTGAATATTAATTCTTCATCATAGGCCATAGCATCATCCGTCTCCCCCATATTCACAACTCGGACCTCGTCTTGCCCAGTAGTAGTCCCGTCCACGTCCCTCCCACTCTTCACCTCCACCCAATGCTCCATATCTGTGTCCTCCTCCGCACTAGCAATATCGACATTGTCTGAATCATTATCACTCTCCGTCTCCGTGCCCGATTCGTTCTTGTCCCCTGTAACCGGGGCCGGCACATCGCCGCTCCTGAACCAACCCCCCAAAGCAGGATCCAGATCTTCCATATCATGCTCTCCGTTTTGTGTCCCCTCTCCGGAACCGACTGGTGCTTGTCTGGCACTCGCACTCCCCTCGTGCCCCCCACCCTCATCATCTTCATCATCCTCAAGTTCATTCATCCTCCCAGGCGTCGCATGGAAGAAGTACCTGCAGACCTACATCAATCCCAAACACTGTTAACCCACGAGGGATGACGTACTTGCGTTGGAACGGCGCAGTCTCCCCACGCGCAATCGAATCATTAATCCACGAAGGTTTGATCACGTCGTTGACGTTCTTATCAATCAACAACTTTAAATCATAGGCTAACCCCACGTTCCATCAGTTGGCATTAACACGCCAAAGACAGTCCGATAAAGTATCAAGGGACTCACGCATAACAGTCCCACCGTAGACCACAAACATATCGGGCTTGGCTATCTGAGCGCAACCCCCTCCGTTGGCGTGTATTCTTGTTTCAATCTTAGCTTGCATGATTCAGCAACTCACGTAAGGACGTACAATGCCATTAATTCTCTGCGGTCCTGCTCGCCCGTGCGGGCCTTGGGATTTGACATGACGACTGTGCTGCGTCACCTTTAGTGATGGGAGATTCGAAATTTGCCTACCAAACATCATCCCATCGAAGATGTTGGACTCGACTGGAACGTTCTTCAGGCTCGGTCCTTGATACTGAGGCAGTACTGTGGCCTACAACACGATTACCATAACTTATCCTTATGTTTCATCGATCACAAACCTTTTTGGCACTAGTCCTCAGTTTCTTCTTCGAGCCCCTTGAATAATCGATTCTGAGGAAATATGTGGGAATCAGAAACAGGTCAGCTCACGAGATATCGCTCTCCATCTTCCGTTTTCTCTCCGACTTCAGACCCTCCAAGACAGCTGTGATGCGTTGTCAGCAAAACCCTTGAAAGATAGGTAGTGGGCCGTGCCTGATGCGGCCATACAATCAGCAACCGTTAAATCCTCTCGGATGGCTACTGCTCGAGGGAATCGCATCGTAAAACCCATATGATACTGGTCTGGGATTGCCTAATCAAATCTTATACACCCGGCTGGAATAAGAGCGTTATACCCGAAGGAACGATCGCTGCCGCCTTGATTTTCAAGATAAACGAGCTACAGGTGCATATCAAGTGAGCTGCGGCGACCATTGAACTAGCTAGCACGGCACGAACTCTTCAGGCTCCAGGAACGCGTCGCCTTTGTCTTCGTGAGACCGTTTCGCAGTAAGGAGGAAAGACGGTTGCTGTTGCGCGTTCCACATCTTCCACGGCTTGTCACGAATCCAGACATAGTCCGCGAACGAAAGGCCAGACCCGATACGGACGAAGGTGCTGTATCTGTATCACGTTCGTAAAGGATTATTGGACGAAGGTAACCAAGACATACTTGGGCTCGTCATCATCATCTTCGGCTCGACGATCATCAAAGACAGCACATACAAGGGTTGACACACCACCACCGCGTTTACCCGAGCCATAGTTCCCCGCTGAAATTCTCACAAAAATGAGATTTTGTGATCACCTGGAAATACTCACCAACGACCAATAGATCCATTGTTTCGCCCATGTTATCCTTGAGAAGAGAGATACTCAGTATATACATCGATCAAATGAGTGGACCGTATACCATATATTCCGGTTTAACCTAGCGCAACACCACTCAGATCCATGTTTCGAAGGTTGCCACGACATTCAATAACGCTCACCTTGATCCAATCCATATTCCTCCCGTTTAATACATACTTCGATAACGGATGCTTGATGACCAGCCCTTCCCCCCTGGAAGCCATAATCTCATCCATTCGCCCTCTAATATCTTTCGCTGTCTTTCCCTTATATTCAACAGCGAACTCGATTCGACCCGTGATTTCTTTGATGCAATGCCGGAGATTGCGCTTGCGAAATGAGAGGGATTTGTGGAGCAAAGACTGGCCATTGAGGTAGAGCAGATCGAAAATCTTGACTGGAGAATATTTCATTGGGTAAGTCGAGAAAAATGTGAAGAGGGGCATACAGCATGGACGAGGGTTGATTTCTCGTTTTGTTTTATCTGTTGGTGGCATGAGGACACGGATTCGACATATAGAGCTGAGTAATTTGACCCAACGCAGCCGTCTTGAGCGTGCCGAAGGGCAAGTTGCGCTCTGTTACAGGGTCCCAGACTAACATCTCCCCGTCGAGAATGATACTTTACAAAATGTTCAGTCGCGAAAGGGGGTTGAACGAGGCCACCCACTTGGCGATGCGATCATCGAAGGCTGATTCAATGTACGGCGTCAGACTGCCCGTTCCAATATGTCTTCCATACAGATAAGTATAGTCCTTTCCTTTTCTGCTTCGTGTGAGTTGAGAGGAGTAGTTCCACGGATTTTGAGAATCACCTAGAACAGTAGAAAAACTCGTTTCCCCGTTTATGCAACTGCATCCGCTCTCCATCAAGTTTTTCTTCGATGAAGAACTCTGCACCGCCCATTTCCCGAACAGTGTCCTCGAGCTTCCTCGTTGGTCGTTTACATAGCATCGGGGCGAATGCATGGAAGAGTTGCACTCCTTTATCCTATCTTTGCTTTAACGTTTCACTCTGTCGAAAACGCAAGATGTTACCTCTGCATTCAGGCGGAAGGTTGGGTCCCAGAGCTCCCAAGCGACCCGCTTGAGATCGGAGCACGTGTTGTATAAGTCCTGGGCATCCGAGTGAAAGACCGAGAACACCGTAGTCTCCTTCACAGATATGTTCATGTCTATTCAACAATTAGAATAACACCGAAACCCATGGGATATATGAAATACCCTTGAGAACAATACGAATGATCCATCGCTGTTCTTCTGCCGTGGACCGATTATAGACTCGTTGGAGGATTTTTGACTGGATATCCCTGTTACGTTGCAAAATTACAATAGACTCTCTATTCATGCTAAGAACGTACTGCTTGCCCATATTCTGCGCAAGTTCATCGAGGATCTGATTCAAATCGTCGACCGAAAGTGACCCTTCAATGACGGAGGACCTCTTGCTAACAACTTCATATAAGGCAGCTGGAAAATCTCCGGAGGATCTCTGTAACATTCGGAGGCTTGTTTCAAAATTCTGGAAAGGAAAAGGCGTAGAGGTCCATACACTGCGTTCGGTGGGCCTTTTCCAATTCAACAGGCGGATAGCATCTGGATCTCTCATGCCCAGTGGAATAAGCTTGATGTAAGTCTTCGCAAGGTTCTTCTCTTTTAAGCCGTAAACTGCACGTTCTCTATCTTTCTACAACCGGTTACGTTCTGGGTTTGTGTCACAAATAAGGTATGAATGCACACCTGTGGCAAAAGGAGTCGGAGGACAGGATACAAGTCATAGCCCTTCTCCTCCCTCCAATGCTAGCGAAGCCAAAGTTAGGCGATAGTACGACAAAGAGTCCCAACATACAGTGAACCAAGCATCAAGCAGCTTTCGTCTCCGGTCGTGTCTCCTTTCGACCGAAAGTTTCTCAAACAGGCCAACAAGAATGGCGAAGGGAGCAGTACCGACGTTCTGTGGAGGCGCCGAGTAAGTCGGCTCCTGTGCTGCAGGTTCAAAATGTGTTGGAGATTTTGGGGGACTCGACGGCGCTGGAGTCGGTTGCATCATGGTTGAAACAGAACCGTTGCATTAGCCAATGACCCTGTCCGTTAAGTAGAGATGACGGTCCCGTGACCCCTAAGTCGAACGCGTCCATCGTGCAATCAGACTTGCCTACACTCGGCGGCTGACGCTCACAATGACTTTAAAAACAAAGTACCCCACTCTCTTGTGCTTTCCCTCAAACTTCAGCTCGCATCTACTATCACATAGCAATGGATCCTGTCTTCCTAGCGCAACCAAAGTTTCACGACCCCAAAATGATTGGCCAATGGAAAGTTGGGAGGACCATCGGAAGAGGTTGCTCAGGTCAGTTAGATCAATTCCGTTATTCACTGTCGCAAGCTGACTGTAGGTTGCAGGTCGCGTTCGAATTGCACGACACTCTAAAACAGGGCAATTTGCTGCCATCAAGATCATCTCCAAGTCTTCCCTCGCATCCCGAGTCTCACTTAACCATCTGGCAGACGAAGTTGAGCGAGAAAAGCTTGCCGTCGAACGCGAAATTGTTGTCATGAAGCTCATCAACCACCCCAACATCATGCACCTTTACGACGTTTGGGAGACCTCTACCCACCTTTACCTCGTTCTCGAATATATTCAAGGTGGCGAGCTCTTTGACCACCTTTGCAAACGTGGTCCCCTCTCTGTCCCCGAGGCCCTCAAATACTTTCATCAAATCATCAGCGCGGTCGACTACTTCCACCGATTTAATATTGCCCATCGGGACCTCAAGCCAGAGAATATATTGCTAGACCAGAATTTTAACATCAAGATTGCTGACTTTGGGATGGCCGCTTGGCAAATCGATACTCAAGGTGCACCAGACCTCATGAAAACATCGTGTGGTAGCCCTCATTACGCCGCTCCTGAAATTATTCGAGGAGAACCCTACGTTGGTTCGGCAGCGGACATCTGGTCTTGTGGTGTCATCCTCTATGCAATGCTGACCGCTCAACTTCCTTTTGACGACGACAACCTCCCAGAGCTTTTAGAAAAAGTCGTTTCTGGAAGATATGTTATTCCTCCATCGGTTGATCTTGTTGCACAGAACCTGATCAGGCGGATGTTGATGGTGGACGTGAAGACAAGAATCACAATGTCCGAGATTTTTGGACACCCGTTTTTCAAGCTTCACCCACTGGGGACCCCGATTTGTGCTGTCCCAGAACTTAGCAAGATCGCATACCCTCTCAAGAGTAAATCTTGTATCGATCCTGACATTTTTGCAAATCTCCGCACTTTATGGCACGGCGCATCGGATGAAGAGTTAATCAGATGCCTCTTGAACGAGGAAAAGAACTGGCAGAAGGGTATATATCATCTCCTGGTTAACTACCGCGCCAGTCAAGCAGAGGAGGACGAAGTCAGTGAAGACGAGATGGACAGGCGACGTGCTCGTAAAGCGAAGAAGGTTGTCGAGAAGACCAAAAGGACCCTTGCCACCCCTTCAGCGCACGACACATCATACCGGATAACGCCGTCTGACTCCAAGCTCCTCCATCCTCCAAGGGCCGAACCACCAACACCACGAAAGGCTCGGGGGAAACACTTGATTTCTGGAGTCCCCACGGGCTCCTCAATCTCGGAAAACCTCAACCACCTCATGTTAGACGTCAAAATACCTCGACCTGCTCTCGCGGACAACACCAATATCCACGAGAAGTCAAACCTTAACCGCGCTCTTCCGGGGATACCCGTTCCGGAGCTTCGGGATAGGAACGTCCAGGCCTTCTTCGAGCAAGTCGTCAACCACCTGAACCTTCTGCAAGAAAAGATGGACGATGCGACTTCTGCAGCGGGTGAGACCCGCCATGAAGAACTTTTGAAGCTCGCTCGGGCGGTCGGATGGGAATATCCTGTATTTTCTAAGCAGGCGACGGCTAGCGGCGGAGGTCGTGAGGACATCGAACCCGAAAAGTTGAAGGACGGAGCCAGGAAGCTGCTGTTCTCCCTCAGTCAAGAAACTCCTCGCCCGAATCGCCCTATCGCCCCGATAGGAGCGACTACTCTCCCATTGAGCATCAAGGATAAATCCAAGAGGATGACTGTCGGTTACTGTGCAGGCATAACGGGTCCCGAGAACAAGGAGAACAGCTTCGTACGTGGTGCCAACGGGAACTGCTTCGTGGCTCTCCCGGATACTCTCAATCTGCGAAGGAAGCACTCTCTGAACCGACGGTATGGGATGGACTGTGAGCGTGATGAACTTGGCTACAGCGAGCACGAAGAAGTTCTTGGTGACATTAGAAACAGGCGACCATCACGCTCCCAGCAACATCAACTGCAACCATGGAACAACCCACGTCCCCCTTCAAGGCACCTCTCTGGAGGGAGTGGGGGTTCACCTAAACGCACCTGGCTCGATGCGATCTTCCGTTTCAAACCCATTCACCCGGCCAGGTACAGGCTCCACTCGACTTGGGACCTCATCACGACTCGTAATGAGTGTAGACGGCTACTTATGAACCTGCATATCCACGTTCAAGTCTTTCAGCAGCCTCAAGATGATTCCAGTGGAGCCGAGGATTCGTCCTTGACTATCACAATGAAATGCAAAATGGATGAGAGGCGGGACTCGGACGGTGTTTTGGGTGTCACGAAGGCAACTAAATTTCGTGTAGAAGTGAGGAATGTCAGATGGCACAGTCAGCGACCCGTTTCCCTGCCGACGTCTTCCAGGGGCAGTGAAGCTGATTCTGATGAAGAAAGCAGGCAGCAAAGGGTCATGGTGCTGTTCATACATGAGAGGGGGTCTGGTGAGACATTCAGGGAGATTGTCAGGCAGTTGAAGAGAGAGTGGACCCTCGCAGACAATTGCTCGCTGGGTGTTCCTTGATTTGTTTTTCCCTTGTCATTTTGTCATTCTGGTGCTAGATTTCTCTGCTCCGTGCAGCCATGATTCCTCGTCTTCGTCTAGAATGTAGCTCCTGCGAATTCTCCCATACAGCAACCGAGTATGGAGCAGACACCCGCCCCGTGTAAGGATGATGCGGAGTTCTGGGGGATCTAAATATAGCGCAGCAGTATTACCAGTGCCAAGTGCAACGCATGCAATACAGATGTTCTTGGGCTATTTTCATGTGGCGCCGACGGACTTGTGTCGATGTATCCCACCCGTTCATGGTTGTAACCACTGTAAGGGCATGAGTCACAAACATGACTAGGAGCAAGGGACCGACGTACGGCTGTGGACTATGAGATCATTTATCCCAAGATTGTCCGAGGTGGCTTGTGCCAAGGAAGGGGGAGGGAGGCCGGCGCCAATCATCAGGTGGATAAAAGGGTGTGTACCTGTCCAGTGTCAACTCGTGTCGCATGGTACGAGGTGATCATGGCATAAGGAAGCACCGGTTGGAGCGGTGCGTGCCATCGTAGTGCACATGAGAATGGGAAGGAGAAAGAGGACGGATAGAGAAGTTGAGATCAAGAATTCTAGTTCCTGTCGCAGCGTGCGCACCGCGGCACTTTGTGTCTGGTGGACACGCTACTACAGTTTTACGTCTGCGCAATGACAGTTTTGGGACGATGTCCATGTGGGGTATACGAAGAACTGGGTGCATTGCAGACTTGTTGTCGCCTCGAGATACACAGAGGGAGATCTGATGGAAAACGACTCGTGGTGGTGGTGCAGCTGGACCCATCGTGGATCGTGGCTCGTGGGGGCAGGGAGCCCAAGGCGGCAAAAGAACACAGACCGACCATATGAGTAGCTGACCCGAAGATATCCGTTCGGAGGAGTGCACACCCACTTCTCCAAGCACGTGCCCAAATTTCCGGCCGCGTTCCTCAAGGCTCCTCCTCTCTTTAAAACCCCTACTTCCATTCACCCACCCTCTCACCATTTCTACCGCCATGGCCGATACCAAACCTGATACCACCACTGCTGCCACCGATGCTGCTACCGGCGTTGCCTCCAACAATGGCCTCACCAATCCCAAAGCCATCATCAAAAACGTAGACATGAGCGAAGAGCTCCAGCAAGAGAGTGTTGATATTGCCAACGCCGCTCTCGAAAAGTACAACATCGAGAAGGACATTCGCCGCACATATCAAGAAGGAGTTCGACAGGCGACATGGTCCTACATGGCACGTCGTCGTCGGCAAGAACTTTGGTAGCTACGTTACCCATGGTGAGTCCTCTTCCCTTTCTTTCTGTCTTTTCTGCAGTAGGCAACGCGTCTTTCGGCCAGGCGACTACCTTGACACGTGTTTCTTCTTTCGCTTACCATTTTCCTGGCTTCGTTTCAGAAACCAAACACTTCATCTACTTTTACATCGGATCACTTGCGATCCTCATCTGGAAATCATAGAACTACGGCGGGTTAGCCACCCACCTTCTATATCCTCTGGGTTACTTTCAGTTGGGCGGGTTAGTAGATGTGGACAATCAGCTGGTTGGAACGTTCACTACTCTTCGAGATACACCCTTGTAGCTATTCTCATTTTGTGATCAATGTATACGCCGTTCGTCATTCACCTCATGCTCTAATCCTACATTTTCTCTTTACATCTATCGTTAATTGTTCTCTGCAACCGCGTGCATGGAATCCACCTTTATTAAATCAAAACGACAAGCTGTCTAAAAGGACAGTCAGACAGGTAACGAACAAACAGGAGAACTACATAGGCTGCACTATGAATAGGATGTCGACACCCACTGCTTCTCATCGCGTCTCAGCAACCTCAATGATGACTATAGCCAGACAAACCTCATCACCCCGCCCAGCATAGATTCCAAATGAAGTGACACCAATGTCCTCCCTCGTGGTCTCTCCCATAATCTCTGCCGTGCCCCTCGTTTCAATACCATTCAGGTCAACGTGGAGCTGAGACAAGGGTTGCCCCGAAATGATCTTCACGTTGTATTCGCGAGGCATCGCAGCCGGTGTTGTCGTGCTCTCCACTCCCTGCTTCTGGGTCCTAACTGCAATTGACACAGGTAAAACCCGAACAAGAAACTTGAATTTTTGCCCTGGGGTCACCACAACTCGTTTTTCCACAGGGCCGCCAGAACTAAGCTTAATATGCCCGCAGTTCGAAGATTCCAGAGAGGAAAACGAGGACTGCACGTTGGACGGAATGCCTGGTGAAGCAACAGCCCCCATCTGGACATCACCACCAAGCGCCTGAACATAATGAAGTCCGATCCTAAGTTCATCTCCGCTCCCATACTTTTTCGTCCCATCCGCATCTTCACCTTGCCCTACTCTCATGATCTTGGCTTTCTGACTTGTAATCCTCTTTCCACCCGCAAGCATGTTATCTGTGGTAGACAGCCCGGCCCCGGTGGTCGGCGACAAGGAAGGAACTGGTACCCGCGTTGAATTCGTGAATGGCACTAGTCTCGGACGTACGATGGCCGGCAAAGGGGGCGCGGGAGATGCATCAGTCATGATTCCAATCAATGGCGAGTCTTGAGAGAATACTGTGAGACTCTTGTTACTTCGAGTGCTCGCCTTCGAGGTCGATCGCACTACTTTCTGTGCTGCATATCAAATCAGCTCCGGAAAGCCACTAATATCCGGGAGAAACTTACTCTCGTCAAAATGAACATGCGTTTTCGGCTTTGGCCTCCCAAAGTCCCCACGTCTTTGAGGAATAGAGTAACCAGCGGTGGAGGATGACGGCGAGTTCGAAATGATTGTGCTTCCTGGGTTACTTCCAAGAGGACCACGGAACAAATTCACCGGGTATGCATCGACCGTGTGTTCCAAGGGTAACACGTCCGCATCGGGCGGAACCGCCTTCGCCCTCACGATCAGAGGCCTCCCAATGACTACCGACCGTCCTCCACTAGACCCAGTAGTCCTCCTCCGCTTAGACGAGTATTTGTCGCTGACATACCTCACTGTCTGTTTCAACCTCGCAAAGAACTCGCGCTTGCTCATCATGCCAGAACTTCGAGCGCTCGAGGATCCAGCTTGGTTAAGGCTACTCTGGTTCCGCTCATAGACTCGATGCAATCCCAGACCAATGTTCCCATAATCTCTCCCGGAGGGCTGACCAGAAGTCGGAATTTGAATCCTGGATATAGGCCTCGTAGGACTAAACCTCCCAGTCCGCTTCATCTGACTAGCAGGGCTACCTCCATCAAGCCCGTACCACTTCCTGTCCTTCTCGCTCCACGCATTCCTTCCCTCTTCTCCAGTAAGTGCAGTATCCTCCACTCTTGCCACCCGCCTCACAACTGCCAGAAGCCCGCCGATGAGACACAAGCCCCCTAGAATTCCAAAAGTGACGGCCAGGGCCAACACAAGCCTCGCATGTTGTACCTTAGAGAGCCCACCGAACGGCCCCCTGTGCGCCTTCTTCTCATTCCCGGGAGCAGTCACATATACACGTAGACTCGCATGCGAAGTCGAGTGTGTGATGTGAGAATATGCAGTGAATGTGATAAGTACATGCGTCGTGGGATAGTCATCCGGGACTATGCCCTCTAGGAGCGATCCGCCGGAGAACTTCAGCCAGTTCTCCAGGTCACTGGGTTCATATATCATTGATAGATCTACATCACCACGTGTCTCAAAAGACGAGTTGGAAAAATATTGTGCAAGGTGGAAGGAAATCTGATCCCCTGGAGCTACATGGAGGGCAGGAAGGTCCTCTTGCGTGAAATAAGAAGGAACCAGAGCAATAGCAACGGTAGTATCAATTGACTGGTTGAAGTTTGCAGTGATCTTGACTGGAAATGTAGGTCGCTTCCCAGCTAAGCCTGGTCTCGGGTTCCCGGACAGCGACCGTTCAGCAGGGTTATACCGTAACCAGTCGTAACCAGTCACATCAATCGTCAAATTCGAGATGTTCTGAGCATGAATAGGTTTGTTATCCACAAGTATCCCGGCAAAGTCAGCCGGCGAGTTCAGGTCAACGTTGAAAGGACTAGTAGTCGTGACGTTGATAGTTGGCATAGACGTCGCGGCGGAGAGCTCGTGGTTCGCAATGACAATGTCGAAAGGCATGGCAATAGCAGAATACCCTTCCTGGTCTGACGCATGAAGCAGAAGGTGAAACTTGCTTGGTGTAGGAAGTTCTTTTTCCACGGGAACAAGACCATTGAGGGTGATTTGATGTGGGTTGAATACCATCCAATCGGGAAGGCCGCCTCCGTCAAGCAGCCGGGCGTCGTAGTAGATATTCTTCTCAGAGTCACATGTTTCATACTCGAAGCCGATGCTGAAAGACCATTTTGATGGAATCCTCAGAGTGGGGTTCGAACCTTGCAGACTGGATCCTGCCAAGGGAAGAAACACAGAAGACAGAGAGGGATTATCCGCGTGAAATTGCGCTGCAATGGGTAGTTTGACCGTTGGCGGTGGGTCGCGCGAAACACACAGGTTGAAACGGGAAGACGCGGACGATGAAGCCCCATGGGCAGTAACAGTGAGTTCCGGGAATCCTTGATCATCCACCGAAGGTGTCCCAGAGAATGTGTGGCTCAAATGATCGAAAGTCAACCAGGCCGGTAGTGTTGACGTAGTATAATTCAAGTCTCCATCCGTAGAATGAAAGGTTTCCGGAGAGAATGACCAGGAAAATGGTTGACCTACCCGGGCGACGGTAGGAAGTTGGTTATCCATCGGATTGGACACGGAAACAGAGGGGCTACCGGCTGCACGAGTCAGAGAAATCAGGCATAACGGGGCGAAAAGAGTGACTATCATAGAAACAAGCGGTGGCGGGTAAATCGGAGACATCGCCCAGAGGACGACTCGGCCAGCGAGTGGTGCACGGCGAGTAAAAAGTTCACAGATTTAAATGACACGGGTCCAACTTTGTACGAACGTGGATATTCAACTAGGTCAATACAACAAAACAATGACCACGCTCGATCGTTGCTCTGCTTGAACCATTCACACATCCTAATCCAAGACATTCTTCATTACCACAACTTGGGGCTTTGGGAAAGACAATACTCTAGATATAAAGCAGAGAAGCTGCTTAATCAAGGAATCAATATCATATGATGCAGCACAACAATGAGCAAGGTAAAACAGCGACAGGAACATGAGTTATCAAAGCTGTGGAACCTAAGGTCCGGGAAGGAAAACACTCAGGCCAGCGGCCTCAACTTTTGCTGGCTGTTCAGCATTGAGAAGGTGGATGAGGTTAATCAGTTCCGCGCGGATCTCGTCTCCGACTTGACCAGGATCGTTCGGATCCAGGACAATAGCGAAGACTTGAAGGATTTGATCGAGGTGGGGTAAGAGGGCAGAGCCGTTGTTCTGGAAAAGGTGGAAGATAGCGCGGAAAACTGGTCGATTCTCAAGATAATCGTTCTTCAGGGGGAGGGCACCGATGAACACGGGGAGAACTTGTTCAAGAGGGATGGCGTTTGTATTGCGGACAATCAGACGACCAACCGCGCCAGCAGCATTGTCCTTGGCATTGAGACGCGGCGCAGGAGTACCTGGCGTCACGTCAAAGAGTGGCCGGAGGGCACCGAGGAGGTGAAGGTATTGAGGAGAAAGGTCGATTTCGGAGTGCTCGACAAGAAGACCAGTCGCAAAAGCAGCATTGCTAAGAACTTCAGCGTTTGGATCACTAAGGGCCTTGTAGAAGAGCTCGAGAAGAGGTTCCGTAGAAGCTGTAATGGCATTCTTCATTCCGGCGATCACCTCAGCGAGGCAACCAATGGCGGATGACCGGTCGCTGAGAGAGCGACTCTTTTTCTGTGCATGCAATCGTAAGCCATTTGTACCGAGAACGGATAGTAAGGTTACATACGTAATATTTGGCAATAAGGGGAAAGAAGGTGTTGAATGCCGGACCGAACTCGGGACCTAATCCGTTGGCAAGGGCAGCGACAAGATCTCCGGCGGAGGAAATAAGAACAGAATCATATTCGGCCTGGTCATCGGGTGCTTCCTCGTCCTCGTCTTGATCGGGATCTTGTTGGCAGAAAGCCTTTTGCTCGAGGATCTGGATGGCAATGTTGCAGATGTCCTCAAGACCTGGGCGAATGCTTAACACCGTAGGCTGCAATGTAAGGTATAGGTACACACGGTTCTCAAAGAATGCTGGGCCAATCTTGTTGATCGTTTCTGCAAGACCAATGCACAGAGAGGAAGCCACCGATCTGGAATGGGCGTTAAGAAGCAGTCCACATATAAGACAGATTGGGATGAGTGTGTGGCCAGAGATAGGAAAAAGTTGTCTCATGGCAGGCCCGTCGAGGTGAGCTGAGCTATGATTTGCATCGCGCAGAACGACCCTCGGTTTAATAGTGAAGAGAAAACTCACTTGTTGTCCTCCGTCTCGTACATTTCTAGAAGGGGGCCAAGGGCATGATTGATGAGCTCCTTGACATTAGAATTGAGAGTAACACTCTAGACACAACCGTAAGCGAGTGATCATCTTATGAGAATGAAATACGGACAGAAGTCTTGCCAGGCTGCCATTCAGGAGGGTTGCTAAGATCATAGAACGTGCGAACGATCTCAAGGAGGGATTCAGTCGCACTTTTGCGGATACCCTCATAGTAGTGGGGTAGAAGAGCAATGAGCTCGACAGAGCATTGTTCAACGTAGGGCAAGAAGTGATCCTGTGTGGCATCGAAGAGTGTGCCAATAGTGTCCGCAGCAATTTCCTTCTCCACAGCAATCGCACTGTTGACATCCATCATTTTGTCGAGGTCAATATCGTCAAGATCAACAACTGTGTTGTTGCCATTAACGCCTTCGGTGGCGTTAGATGAGTCGCCTGAGCCGAAAACAACCGCCGCCTCGGAAACGGAAACTAGGTGAATCAGTAGTGTCGAAAACCAAGATACGAAGCCCAGGACATACCAGCCAAGTTCTCCTCTCCATGTTCGGGTTGCCTGCAGCTGGCAAGTAATGGGGGAACAACATTGGACAAGTAAGGAGCAAACTCTTCGCCAAACACACGAGCCATCACACCGAAGAACAGGAAGCTGCACTCGCGTAATCTGGCGCTCCCAAGTTCGATGCCTTGGAAAGCTTGTTTCATCATATCAGGGAAATAATGGCGGAAGACATCTTTTCCAACGGCCTCGGCGAAAGTACCAATCGCATCCATTGTGATCCCACGGAGCTCGATCTCCTCTCCTTCGCCGGTGAGCACAAGGAAGTGTTGAAGGACTTCCATCGTTGGTTGGAAGTAGGGAAGGAAACGCTCTTTCGAAGCGTGAGCAGCGCTACCAATAGCTCCAGTAACGACGGCTTTGACAGCCAATGGCGCGGTCTTGAGTAGACCTGCAAGACGTTCCATGATCAACTGTAGATATTGATCGATGACATCGTGCAAAATCTCGAGAAGAGCATCAAGAGCAGTACACGCAGAGCGTTGGGTGATTTCATCGTTGATGAGGTTCATGATGGCCTTGGCAAAGTTCGTCAGTAGAGCCCAGACTAGTTGCTTCAATCGAGCTCACAGGCACCAGGATGGTGTGCTTGGCGACACATTCCTCTTCAAGCCATTCGCACAAACAGCTGACTGCAACACACGTAGCCTTCCTAACACTCGCGTCGCTGTCCTGCAGGCCAGCTTCAATGATCGGCCAGACTTCGCTCATAAACGCTGACATATATTCGCTGCAACCTTCAACTGAGACACCCAGCGCTAGCATCGCACCCCGTCTGTAAGTGGGATCTTGATTTGTGAAGTATTTGAGAATGAGATTGCGCAGGGCGGGGAAAACTTGGCTGGGCGGGAGGTTGGTGCTCAAGCCGTCGATGATACGAAGGGCAGACTGTTAAACCCAGGTGAGATTCCCATTTTTACAACCAGGAGCAAATCACATACACGGGACGGGGCGTCGTCATCGATATCTTCAGGTTCACTTTCTGTCGTGACCGGCATAAGACCCTCGAGGATAGCTCCTGCCAGATTGTGGCTTTGAACCTTGGATTTTTTGCTAGGGCATTGTCAGCCGCATGCCGCCAGAATTTACGTCGTGACATACTATTGAACCGTCCAGTTGAGTGCGTTGAGGGCGAGGACACGGATCTCGGGGTCGAATGCTTTATTACCACCGCATTGAAGAAGAAAATGAGCGAGTTCAGGAATATGCTTTCCCAAGATGGGAACTTCCTGGATAGAGGCGCGTCAGGAAGGGGGAGAGGGGGGGAGAACTGTAGCTATCAACGTACGAGAATAAGAAGGGTTTCCAGGACGTCAAAAAGTTGTCTGGCGCCCGTCTCGTTACCCGATTGAACGCATTGTCCGATGACTTGAATCATTGTGGGCAAAAGGGTTTGGAATGATCGCTATCTTGGGTTAGTCCTACTAAATAGCTGGTGTAAATTACGAGAACATACAATTTCATTTTTGTTATCGGAGTCGAGGTATTGAGCAATCACGCCGAGGGACCTGTGAGTTCAATAATGGAGGAGTGTTTCGATGACCCATATCAAACAACACACCTAACGGTGGTGATCCGGACCTCGAGACTCTCGGGATCAACTAGGAGCTGTGCAAAAAGGTGGAAAATATTCTGAAGGTGTTCTTGGAAGCCTTCGACAATATTCTCAAGGACAGTGAAGAGAATATACGAGCCGACTTCGCGTTGACCAACGGAGTCTCTGTTAGTACAGGATTGATGAAGAAAGGGGAGAAGCTCTGGCCAGCGTCCTTCAGTGAACTCGATAGAAGCGATGGCAGCAATCACACGGGCTGCGGAATGACGAACGAGGTTGCTAAGGGCAGTGATTTACTGGGGCAGTCTACTGTGGATATGGGACGGATACTTACTTGGTTTCAGCAATGATGAGCTCAGGCAGCTTGGCTTTGATCTCATCGCGTTGGACTGTATCAAGAAGGGTCCAGAGAGCACCGCTCTTCTGACTGACACGCTTTCGCATCTCGACGGCCGCTAGTTGTCTCACCTAATCGGAAATCAATGGTTGATCGCAATTCCAATGATCTAGTGAGACCTACCGCTTGCTCGGGTGAAGTTGCAAGAATTGTGGCCAACGCTGGAATGCATGCTGGGCTTTTGTAATAGTCTTGATTGAGCTGTGCTGTGGCCTACCAAGAGATGCATGAGAGAAAAAGGGCGAGAGGGTGGAAAGGAAACACACAGCTTTAAGTTTGCTCGTATCATTGGATGTGGATTCGAGAAGGAGGTGGTGCAAGCCCTGCACAAATTTGGGCTATTGAAAGTGGCGATTAGCAGCCGATGGGAGATTCGAGAGAGCGGAGAGACATACATCCATTACAAGAGAGGTGAAGGAGAGAAGATAAGCAAGTCTACAGATTCGCCAATTTTTTTTTTAGTCGGAGTTGTCCGATTATCTACATTACCCGATTGGATCATTGATTTCCTACCCACGTGAATCTTTGTCTACTCTTCAACTTATCCATCTTAGTCTAGTCTACTTTGCTGTTCGGCTCCATCCATTTTCTTCTTAAGAATGTCCCCCCGTCCGTCTTCCATTCTTCCCAGAGGCCCTCTTCCTCTCCCTGCTCATTACTGCCAGCGTCGTTGTGACCGCAGACAATTAAAGCGGTTTCCTCTCCCATGACCCTGTTACATGTCAACACGTAGGTGCATGTTGTCGCGCCAAGCATTGCTTACTCACCGGCTTCCCCTACACTTAGAGACGCGTCGCAGCCCCGTGTACTCCGCCGGCGTCGGCGCGTTTCGCGGGCGAAATCTCGTTCAGAACAGCGCCCTCTGGGTAGGCGCCTCGTCCTCATCTGGAAGAGTCTGAGTAGTGTGTTTCGAAGATACGTGGGCTGTGAACCCGCGTCATTTTCGAACCATGGCTTCGAGCGCGTAATTCATGGGTTTCAGTCTCAGCAATGAGCATGGTGAAGGAAAAGAAATAAGTTGTACTGTATAATCTACAAAAGACAGTCTATGAAAGAATTTGCCTTGACCGTAATAAAGGCTCCCGAAGATAATAGGCACAAACAGCAGCGCCTCAAGTTTCCGATGCTTCCGAATACCTGCGCATGCTTTCGTCGCTTCAGCGTGGCTTCTCTCAATCCCTCCTCCGGCGGAATCGCTTGATCCATCCTCAACATGTACATCTCGCCAGTCGTCGGTGTGCGTCAACCTCAACCACTACATTACGTTCACCACTGCGGACTGGCGTCTACACAACTCTCTTTGTGGTCTCCGCAAGCATCTTTACCATTTATTATTTTGATGCGCGGTCTGCCATCCACCGATATGTTTTGACACCCGTCTTGCGCAACCTCTTTGACCCAGAGACGGGCCACAAAGTTGCAGTCAAGGTCTTAAGAGCAGGCTTAGGCCCTAGGGATCCAATAATCGATGATGGGAGGCTGAAATTTGAGGTAACAAAAAAATCAACCCCAGCATGACATGTTAATCAATGTTTGCATGTACAAGCTATGGGGTGAGGATATGTCTAATCCCATTGGTGTCGCGGCTGGTTTTGACAAAGACGGCGAAGCAATTGACGGTACGTCCTCGGTGCGCTTCTTCCACCTTTAAGCAGCCACTTATTTTACTCACTAGGTCTCTTCAATTTGGGTTTTAGCTGGGTGGAGATTGGTAGCGTTACTCCCAAACCCCAGGTTAGCACCTGAGTCCTTATGCATGTGCGACAACTTGCATAATATGTCGAGCAGCCCGGAAACCCTCGCCCTCGAGTTTTCCGTCTCCCTGAGGATGACGCACTGATCAATCGCTATGGATTCCCCTCGCAGGGACACGCCGTCGTTCTTTCGCGCATCTTGTCGCGTATTCCGAAATTTGCTGGGTCAGCACGCGGTGCTCTTCGTGATGGCTCCATGCTCGCCGTGAACCTTGGCAAGAACAAGGAATCGCCTCACGAGTCAATTGACGATTATGTGGCAGGCGTGCGGACCTTTGGTTCTTACGCCGACGTGCTTGTTGTCAATATTTCGAGTCCCAACACACCTGGCCTCCGGTAACCCATCGTCATCTTTATTAATGAGCTCTCAACTAATGTTATGGTCCAGTGGCTTGCAAAATAAGGATTCCCTCAAAAAACTTTTGCAGGGCGTGGGTAAGGCCCGTGACGAGCTCGATCCTGCTACTCTCACTCCCCGAAAACCCAAGCTTGTCCTTAAAATTGCCCCTGATCTCGACGAGTCACAACTGGGAGACATTGCGGACGTAGTAAAGCAAAGCGGAATCGATGGTGTCATTGTTAGCAATACAACCATTCAACGACCATCGCGTTTAAAAAATGGTGAGCCTTCCGTTGTCAGCAACAGTCGCGACGGAGATCTCATGATGTATCAGCTTCCAAAGCTGAAACCGGCGGTCTTTCTGGAGCTCCCGTCAAAGCTCTCTCCTTGAAAGCTCTCCGGACACTGCGTTCGTTGCTACCGTCGGATATTCCAATTATCGGTTCAGGTGGAATTCGGACAGGTGAAGATGCACTTGAATTTGCGAAATCGGGGGCACAAATGGTCCAAATATATACCAGCTTTGGTTATGATGGTGCTGGAGCCTGTCGACGCATTAAAGATGAACTAGTCGACCTACTTTCCAAGGAGGGGAAGACATGGGGTAAGATTGTACAAGAAGCGCTGGAAAAGCACAGCTTGAAAGAGCCAGCGGCGGAACCAGCGACTGTTGACCAGCTCGTCTCCGAAGCCGAAGATCTGAAAATTTACCTTGGTTTGTGAGGTAGAGGATGGAAAATGGGGATAATATAATAGCCTGGGTACCTTTGTTTAGTATAGACCGTTGTTTGATCCATCAAGCACCAACCACTTCTTCATGGGTCACTCATCTCGGCCACATCACTGGCGCTGTTGAATGAGGTTTCAAGCGGCTCGCGTCCCACATTCTCGATCAGAGTACATTCCAAACCTCCTCTATCATGGAACCTCCAAGTCCCGAGCAACGAACTACAATTCAAGTCCCAAAACCCTTCATTCATCCCTTCTACGCTTCTCCAGAGCCAAAACATTGTCCCTCAACGCATTTCATATATGGAGACCGAGACGAATCGGGGTGTAGCCAGGTCTTTGATGCACAAACGGGGGCAGAGCTTAGACGCCACTGTGACCTCTGGTTCTACGATGGGAGCCTAGTATGCAGAGCTGAGAACATGCTTTTCCGAGTTCATATGTCCCTGTTGGCGCGGCATTCAGCCTGTTTTGCGGACATGATGGCGATCCCACAGCCGAGCGAAGAACTGGATGAGAAAACGGGCTTCGACCTGTCCCAGGAGAAGGAGGGCTGGTCAGCGAGTACGATGAGGATACCGATTATTGTGATGCATGACGCGGCGGAAGACGTTGAGCACTTGTTGAAGGCGTTGATAGATGGCCCGTAAGTCTTTTTTTCTGCTTTTCTTCCTAACTCTTAACCACTGTTTTTGGACGACCCGAACCCATGAAGCATATTTAGGAACAACGGTAGAGACGACTTCCGCGTCGTTTCGGGGATACTACGACTGGCGACGAAATATGTGTTTGAGGCCTTGAGAAGTGCGGCGCTGGCTCACCTAAGTACGGCTTGGCCCACGACGTTGAAGGGTTGGGAATCCAGGGAGGATGCTGCCCAGAATTATGAGCTAGAAAATCCGAATAAACCACGACTTTATCCCCATCCTTTCGTAAGGTCCTTTTATCCGACCGGGAAGGTGCCTTTCTAATGTTTTCACAGCTGGTCATCAACCTTGCCAGAGAAATAGACTCGCCGTGCCTCCTACCCTCTGCTTTCTACGATATTTCACGATATACCTATGCGCAGACATTCGAACCGGGAGAAGATGATCCTTTTTCCATATATCCCTCACCCTGTCCGGCGATATCTCCCTTCGATATGCAGCGCTTGTGCATCGGAAAAGAAGCGATACAACATATGATCACAAGCCTCATACAAGCAATGGGAAACACCCAGCCCGGCCGACAACTAACCCTGCACCCCGCCCATTCTCACCGGAGATCTGTCAATGGTGTCTGTGTGTCCGCAACAAATTGTAAAAAAGATTTTACGGAGCTCGTAGACCTCGCAACGCAACATTATCTGTTTGATAGGGAGCGGGGGTATTGTGATCCCCTGTACGTTGCCGAGGAACTGGGACAACTCAAGGGTGCAGAATTCTCCGAGTGCAAGGCGTGCGCACATTCGTTGGAGTGCTGGGCTTCAAGGGAACGGGAGAAGATCTGGAAGATGATTTCAGTGTGGTTTCGGTTAGATGCCCATGCCAGCGTTTCGACAGCGGGGCGGATTGTGCAGGCGTTGATTTGACTGTACGATCTTGACGACTTTATGAGGGTTGTGTGGATTCATGTCTTTTATTTGTTTAGAACGTGTTTTCGTCTACACTTTCGTTACGGACTTTTTTTCCCAGTTCACACATATCCTCGGTTCAACCAGGCTAATTTACACACGAATATTGCCCTGACAAACGTTGTGGTCCAATCCGGGTGGTTCTCGAGCGACGGGCGCTGTACAGGATTGACCCTGCTCAGCCACTACCCTCCAATTCAATTCAGTTTCTATTCCTTTTACGATGACTAACGTTGACACTTAGGTTTGGGCGGCTCAAAAACTGGGCATCCCATGCAGACTGGACAACCACCAATCTTGGGACACGATGATCATCGTCCTCACTCAACAAACCTCTTTCTTTCTAGTATCGCGCATCCCGCTCTATCATAATGCTCTCAAAAGCTTGCTTTTCCGACTCGCCGCACTCCTTTTACAAACCATGGCCATCAAGCTCTTCGGCTACATAGCCTACAAAATGGGTTCCTACACATCCTTCGTGATATTCACGGAAGGCTTCGTTCAAAAGTTTTTTTTATCTCCAATCCCGCAAATGGAGAAAACAAAGTCTTCTCGTCCCAGCGACGGGTGTTTTTGACACGCTACTCTGGTCATTAGACAAACCAGGCTACATTATTCAGTCGTCCACCGTTACAGCTTCTTCCCTCGCGTCACGTCTGGCTGCTAGTCCAGCATACCTTATCACTCTTACCCACCGATCCAAAGACCCCCAGAAGCTTAACCTTGGCGAAGCTTTTGCCGCCAACCTGTATCAACCTGGCTTCAACATTTCTTTCCCCGGCACCAAAAGCATCGGAAAACGTGCAATGAAAATTGACCATCTGAAGCATCCACCAGAATTATCCGTTGAGGATACTGGTTCACATATAGTGCTCCGCACCCCAGGTGGTGGCCACTTAACGAATGCCTCCGATCTGCCTAAGGAAACCACCAGGCTGGATGTCGATGGCCAAACCACCCTTCTACACGAGCGCAAACGTGGATACAACAGTTTACCACAAGTCTAGCCTGCCTCATTCTATTCTAGATTTTCCAGTAGCTCTGCTTGTTGTATACTAATGGGAGGCTACAATTATGATGGTCCGTTAACGCGGGGAATATGTTACTATTGCCTTGGTACTCTGGGTGGACTTTAACTGCATTACTAACCAAGTAATTTGTTAACTCGAACTTTGACTTATTCCCCCCCCCCCCCTTGGGCCAACGTCCTTTCTGGGGACGCCCGAGTTGAAGGCATTCTTACAGGCCGCAGTCTGACCAGGTGGCCTTGGAAATATTATCCCTCACCAGCCTTATCCTCACAAGAGTTTTACAATTAGGACCTTGGGACAGAGTCGAGTGAATGAAGGGCGAGGCCAAGACAACCGACAAAAGGGCTGGACGAATGGGGAAAGGTGGTGTTTACAGTCGGGTACAGTGCAGGCAAACACCCGTGGACCATGTGCCGACCCGGAACTACAGCCACAACACTCTTATCTGCCACTCATTTTGTCCACACTGATGAAGCGCAGACTTGAGCTACTCGATTTATTGCAAGGTAGTTTTGTGGGTAACGCTAACATAATTTACGATCTTGAGAACACTCGAGCAATACGTTCTCTACGTGGACATCGTTTTGTGAGGTATTGGCCCGAGATTAGCCGAGAACGCACATTGTTTGTATGTCTTGCACGATATCCGAGCTATTTGAAATGGTATCCGGGGCGGCGGAATTGGTAGCTGTGAAAATAAAGTATGTCCTGTCTACTTTGACAAGGAAAGGGATTTGGAGCAACCTTGCGCGGCGCGTCGCGCCCCCGTCCCGCGGTCCATGGGCTGGTTGAAATCCTCTATTATGGTGAGAGGACGACCAGACAGTGTCCGTTTGATGCTAGTTGGTCGGCGCCGGGATATCAACTGGATCCGCTTGGTTAATCGAGTTTCCAGTATTCGGGAGCGACTCACGGAGTCTGAAGCAGTGGTCTTTGAAAAGGCAGACATGGGTATCGACAGGCTTCTCGAGTGCCAATATTTTATACGCAGGTATAAAAAATAATCGGTGACTTCATCATGACGATAACGGTTGCATGGGTTGGAACCAGGGTGATGGAATCAGAGTATAGGCAGAATGGAGTCCAACCATGTGCATCCAGTTCCACACCGGGAATTTTCGTTCTCTTGTCTTGGAGCAATCCACCGTCCCTAAATATGTTTATGTCCGAGATAGCTCATTGTAATTGCATTGCAGTGCCTGATTTCACAGCCTGCGATCAGCCACAACTCGATGCGCATTATCGGGAGTCGGGACGGACAAAAGAAAGCACACGATGCTGTCCACCTTGAGCTAGAAGACAATTGATCATCCATGGATGCTGGGTAGTCTAGCGACGCCGCAAACTCTATAAAGACCCTTCTCTCTCTCTCTTTGACTTCGTCTTCAGCCCCATGGCCTTTAACCTCTCCTATCTGATCTTGACGCCCAGCCGTATTCGCTTGCCCAATGGTTCCCCACCCTCTTCGCCCATGGGAAAGGCAAGGTCAGTGTGAGATTGTCTGGGGTGTATATGGGGAGTGAATCTAAGTTAGCCTTTGAATGCTCAGGCCAGCACACTGGTATTGGTCGATGAGGGACATGAGCCGCGGCAAATCACCCCGTTCTACGGGCCCTGCCTCTTCGCGTCGCGAGGCAGATAGTGTCCTGATTTCCCCCACCACACCCTCTTAATCTGTGCGCTATATACCCCAGAGGCATGACTTGTGTATGTTCTACCCCCTGTCAAATGCTTCTAGCGCCGATAATTTCTCAGAGTTCTATGTTACATTAATCTCGCGTTTCTTTCATTGTATTTCCCATCAATCTCCGCTGTCAGCCTGTTCCTGCTGTGGTTAGAAGTTCGATACCCTGTCCCATTTCTTGGAGCTGCTTGTATCTCAATTATCATCGCTTTTATCCGTCGAAGAAAAGGATGGAACGAAAAAAAAATGGCATATGGTAAAAGCAGGTCAAAGCTATTATGTGAGGTCTTGATATACAAAGTGTAGCCATGTGTGCAAGGAATGTTCACCGAAGGTACATATGCAAGGAAACGAACGTGATGAGAAGTAGAGTTCCAAAACGAAAGGAAAGAAGACAATGTCCCGGCAGAATACAATTAACGCCAGCAGGCCTCAGTTTCAGCTTTCACCCTGAAGGGGTCGTAGGAGTGGTCGGCTCGTCTGAAATCCCATTCGCGCTCGACGCATTCCCAATCGAACCCGAGGCGAAAGACGAGACCGATCCCCCTGTAAACATCGCTTTCAGTGTAATCTCATTTTTCTTCTGCCTCACCCTCTCTACCTCCTCTGCCCCACCCGTCAGCTTCAGTTTCTTCTGCCCCACGAATTCAGTCAGCTCCATCTGCAAATCATCCGACCGGGCAGCCAACTGTTTCTGCCTATTCTTCTGGTTCGCCTCAATCGCCTTGAGCCTTCTCGTGGGATCCACTGCTGCTCCTCGAATTTCCTGCATCACGGTGCTTAACCCATTGTGCCCCTCATCAGGCGGCGGAGGTCGGTACCCACGACGACCGCCTCGGGGCAAACCGTTCGTTCCGGAACCTCGGAGGTTGACTACTTGCTCGACGTGTCC
This sequence comes from Lepiota brunneoincarnata, assembly GCA_023014365.1. Lineage (NCBI taxonomy): Eukaryota > Fungi > Basidiomycota > Agaricomycetes > Agaricales > Agaricaceae > Lepiota > Lepiota brunneoincarnata. Next base: position 1,416,621 of record JAEBUN010000003.1, read on the forward strand.
ATAAACTTCCACCACAGCTTTATAGTCCTCTAGCAGGTCGGCTAGGAATTCTTCCTGATGGGTTAGGAATTGCTGTTCTTCCACGATGTTCTGCAATTCCTCTTCCCACGTCTTCTTCCACATTGGTTTGATTGTGTTGATATGTTCCTTTAGACTCTCCAGCTCCGTCGCCACGCTCTCGATGTCTTTCTTGATGGACTTGAAGTGCTGAGGCTTGGGCGTTACCTGCCGCTTGAGCACGTCATCCTTGATGTTCTCTACGATGTCTTGGAGTTTCTCGACCTCTGTCAAGACATTCTGGCTACGGATATCGAGTTTTTGTTTCCCAGAGTCGATATATGCCCGGGCTCCACCCACGGTCGAGTTTGCAAGTTGGTTGACGTTCTTTGTTTGGCTCCGCAGGGCACCCAACGACTCTTTTGTCTGCTTCATAAACTCCGTGTACAGCTGTCGCATGACACCGATGTCCCTCCGCAGGTTCTGCACCTCATCAAACTGAGTACGTAAATCCGCGACGACTCTGTTGCTATAATCCGAGAGCACCGAGGCCCCAGTCATCTGGGGTTGTAGGGACTGCCCTGTCATCTGTGGAAAAACTTGTGTCGCAGTGGACGGGGTTTTTTGGTTGAATGTCTGAGCGATGAGGGGTGAATCCCCAACAAAGCGCGATAATCTGCGAGCGGCAGACTGGAACTGTCGGTCTGTGGGTCGCGGTGCCGGTGTACTTTCGGCGAGCGGCTGTGTGACGATGTGAGGAAGCTGCATAGAGGATCTGTTGTTTGTGACTGCGACTTTGAGGTCCTTGATATCTTGGTGGAGACTGGATATTTGCGAGTCAATGTGCTGTTTGATCTGATCGAGGGCTACAAGGGGTCAGGTAGGGATGTGGAGCGTATATAAAATGAGAGCTCACGTTCAATGTTCAGCGAAAGCAGACACTTTTCCTTTACTTCGTCGACATCCTCTAGCTCGTACTGGACACCACTTGAGGGATCACGAATATAAATGGCAGGGAAGTTTTCCAGCCCGGGGTTGTACGCGAACTTGTCAACGAAGAGCATACGCAAGCCGGAGAATGAGAGCCCGGGTTCGATGGTCACTTTCTTGACTTCACGACCTAGTTGAAGAAACAAGGGTTATCTTGGTCGAAGCTGCGCCGGAGCCTGATTTTCCAGCCGTTTCAACAACGGCCTTGGGTTCTGGCGAGCGAGAAGGGGTCACAGGTAATGGAGGGACAGCCGGTGTGGTTGGCCGTGACGCTGGCCGTGAATGCGTACCCTCCCCTTGTCCTCCAGCTTCCTCATCGTCGACTTCTGCAAGAACCGCCAACTCTCCGGGCGTAAGAGCGTTCGAGGCAGCTAAGGAACGCCTATTGGGGTGCCCACGCAGAGATCCCCTCACTCCACTGTTTGTGATCTTCGAGATATTGTAAGTCGAAAACCGTTTCGAGGCCCTCCGTTCAAGTGCGTCACTCTTCTTGAGTGCCGCGAGAGAGTTTGCGACGGCAGGGGCAGTTTCCATGGATGGTGTATAAGGGACCTGGGGTGTTTCATTGTTCTGCTCTAACGGTGTGTGGGGGCTTGAGGGCTCGATGACTACAGCGGGGGGCGGGGCGACGGGTTTGTCGACGAGAGAATATCGCTTCACGCTTGCTGGGACGGGAGAGCCGGTGGGAAGGGGGGCGGCTTCGGGATCCGGTTGAGATATGTCAGGATGTTGAGGGTGCGTTCGCTCAAGGATCGAAGCTGCTGTAGAAGGTTGTCTGCGATGTTGCAAAGTAGTAGGATCAGCTGAAGGGAGTGGTTGTGAGTCATGAGGCGGGCCCGTCTGCTGTTCGACAATCATTGGAACAAATCCTCCAATGAACTGTTGTGGCTGTTCATCGCCGTTGCCTGCTCCCGGTGTGCTTCCTTGCGAGCTCTGCGATGTAACCTCTCTCTTCCTTGTCGATGGATGTCCGCTCCTCCGCAAACTATCCCTCTGCACGCCATCCTCACTGTTAGTCGTCCTCGCAGACTCTGGACGATGCCCCATTTCCCTCCTGCGGGAGGATCGGCTCTCAGTCCTCTCGTGTCCCAGCCCATCTGACCGGTGGCGATGATCGGACATGATTTTCCGGTATATCGACTGTTTCCCCCGCAGGCCTTGAAGCAGGTTCGTAATAATCTGTCGCACATTTGGAAGGTAGATCTCCAAATTGTCTGGCGTTGCATCTTCTGAGAGACACTGCTCGAGTACAACTCGCAAACCATCTGGTACTGACAACAGCTCCCTGTCATAGAGCGAATGATAATTAGAGAGCCCCACACCCAAGGATAGTATCCCAAATGAGAGGCTTGAGACTCACGACATATCAATGTTGAACGACGCGAATGCGGTGACAGCTGTGTTAAAGTCGTTACCGAACTGTACATATGCATCGCTAACCGCATTTTCGTCTATCTTCTGCTCGCTCCAGTGTGTCAAGGATTCGAGCAATGCCTTGATAGACACTAATAGACGGGTCACAGCGGATTCCACGGCTGGCTTCATGGGAAGGTAGGGAGTCAGTGGTTATGGAGGGTGATCAGGGCAACAGATTCTCACATGGGCTCGCTCTCGCGTTCTTTCGCGTCCAGAATGATTCGATGATATCGAGTGGGTATCGCGCCGTGACTGGGGCGGCCTTGAGGATGCCGTTGACGACATGACAGAGCGCCAACAGCTTGTATTACGAGGGGGGTGTGGACGGAGGGGATGTTGCCTCGGGGGTCAAGAAGAATGATTTTGGCTGCCATGTTAGCCGTGGAAATATATTGCCTTTCGTGGAATAAATTATAAGTCTACAATACAATCTTAGGATGATAGTGGTGCAGCCCCTGGTCCAGCTAAAATCATCTCATCCACAATGTCGTCGTGCTCAGTTCGTTTCCATGTCTTGATAGTCTCTCCGTAGTCCGAGATCTCGTATACTCGGAATCTGCGATCAAATCTGGAAAAGTGTGTGAGTAGGGGACGAGAATGCCAGTGCTTCGACGACTCACCCTATCTTTCCATATCCCGAGTAGGAGCTGGAGGACAACTTGTTAGCACATGGGGGTAGGGATCCACACATTTCTCACCTTCCACCGCCGAAACAGAGCCAAACGCCTTTGACACGGCGACAATTCTCCGTAACTGTTCCAGCCATCAGGAATGTTCCGTTTTGACATGACAAAGACCTACTGTGAACGTGGCCGTTTCCAATCACTTTAACTTCAGGGACATTCCCATTCGACGTGTGGTCACTCTCTTTGGCTTTGAGAATGCCTTGTTCAAACATGCCTCCATTCTGCTTTGCATTGCCAGGTGGCTCTTGACCACTGATACCCACGTCGAGGAGTTTCTTCGATTGTGGATCGATATCAGCTTTGGAGTAGGATTCGGGCCTAGCAAACGAGGGTCAGTACTACCGTTGCTGACCACTAAAGACTAGCATACAGAGGTATATGGAAGAACATCAACGCATTGGGTTTAGCAAGTCGTCGTCTACCAGCGGCGAATTGATCTTCACCCTGCCTTGCTTGGAAGTTGTGTCCGAGGTCCTTCGCAGTATCTGGCCTGAATGGCCGTTCAATCTGCTTGATAGAACTAGATTCTCGCAGGAACCAGTTAATTTGGGACTAGCCTAGTTTAGCTTCCACCCCTCGTGAAGTCGATGCGCAACTTACTTCGCGGAAGTAATCATAAGCAGTAGGGGTGAAGAAGCCGAAGAAGTCAAGCATGCCTCTCGAATAACTTCCCGAATCCAGGAAATATAGAGAAAGTAGATGAGTTTTAGACCTGAGTAAAGCAAGCCAGTCATTCCTCGGTGCAAGGCTATGAGCAGGAAAAAAGTTGATTGTAACGCACGGATCTGCACTTTTCACCTTCAGTACATAATTTCCAACCCCATGTACATCTCTGGGACCCTCGTTCCACTAAACTATACGGAAGGCCTTTCATGAGCATCACTTGTGCATCTTTACCGACACCGTCGTCCTCGTCGTGATTTCCAAAGACAGCTGCCCAAGGAATCTTGTGTTTTATGACGGCTTTTGCGAATTTCGCAAGGACAGACATAGGGTCCCAGGATGTCCCTTGACCATTTAGCTGGTCACCAGTGAATACCACCAAATCAGGTTTTTCCAAATCAAGGGCGCGAGATAAGAGAGTTGAGGTTAGGTTGTCCGAGGCAGCACAAGGCTTAAGATCAGTGTCGCGGCATTGTCCTGGAGCGACAGAGAAATGAAGATCGGCAACCTGCAAAATCTTGAATCTTCCCTCTCTGGAGAAGTGTAGGGGTGGAGCACGAGGTGGTCCTACGGCACCTTCAATGGATGGTCAACTAGAATTGCCTAGATGACTCACGTTTTACACCTTTGCGTAGTGCAATGTGCACGGCTTGGACCCGGTCAGTCGCCGCCGTTGTAGGCGGCTGGATTTTCTCGAACCCATACCAGGGTTCGTCGTCGCCAAATGATACGTCCAGCTCTGTAATGATGTTCGCCTTCTCTCCCGCGGTCATTTGGCTTGCAGTCTTTCCAACGCGATACCACAGGATATAAAGGTGGGGAGCGCAGAACACCCGCACGTAGTGACAGGTCTGCTTTTCTCCATCCATCCAATTGGATAAGGTTCTTCGCGCTCGGGAAGCAGTCGAATATCAGTTATGAGGTTGATATCGTGGCGTCGGGTGCGACGATAGTAAATATTCTGAAAACATCAAGTCAAAATTTGGCCCATCAAGTTCTTCTACACTTACTAGCCACCCCGACAGGGAGCCAGCTTCCCAGTTCAAGTTGGGCTCTACACGGACCCATTTGCCCTTGATAGCATCTTGTTCGCTTGTAGAGTCTGGTGCACAAAGACCCCCGTATAATTCAGGATTCACTAGGCAATGTGTAACGGCTATTTCTGACACTATTGCATTACGTGTCATTTTGGTGGTTGCAAATAACCAGAATGTATATATCACTCACATCCAGTGTTATGAGGTAAGGTCGGATTCCAAACGTCGAGAGGAAGACCAGCATAGTCGATGTTTTCTTCGGTAGCGGTAACATTCCACCAGTCAACATCACCCTGGGCTTCACTGTCACTGCCTCCGGAGGGTGAACTAGATCCCTTGCCATTGTTGGTGTTGCTGGGCCCAGTCGCTGCGCCTACGTTGATTGCTTTCTCTTCCACCGACTCCCAGGACTGCCAGCCTAGTCGTTGGATGATTCCGGGTCCAGGTGTAGGTTGATATAGTATGAAGATCCATGTGAGGAGGAAAGAGAAACCGATGACAGTAGTTACGGGTAGACAAACGGAGCGCAGAGCTCGCAAAATACGAAAGCAAGATACGGCCATAGTGGCAGGGAGTAGACCAGTCTCAGGCTGGGAGAGGACCAGCTCGGCGTCCAAAGAGTAAGTTGGACACGCCTTCCAATCAAGCATGGGCCATTAACATCCCTGACCACGTGACGAGAATAACATTATTCCGAAGGTTTTACCCGCGCCGGGCCCTTCCTCTCCAAGCTGTAATGCAGCTCCTCGGTCGCAGCCTCAATTCCCTCCGTCTCTACTCAACGAAACCACCTCAACGCTCTCTTCAGGAAGGGGCGCTCGTTGCTCGGACAGCCTCCACACCGCTTGCTGTTCGTCTCCGCAGGGACAGAAAATTTGGTCCTACCCAGCCAGGCGCAAGCGACGCGACACCCGATGGCCTAACTCCTTCTGACTTCGCCCGTTACAAACGTCGTTTGGCGTTGGGACTCATTCCTAAAATTGATGGGGGGTCTCTCACACCCATGGAATGGATAGAGAAACAGAACGCACGGAGATCACGCCTGCGTGGTGTCAAATCCTTCAAGAAGGATGGGCAGCAGGAGACCCAGGTCGTTGGTCAACCCATCTATCTCCCCAATATTATATTCCGCTTTGTTCGAAACTACACCCATCCCGGAGAGCCGTACAATCCTTACGAAGCTACCTTCCGTATCCCTCACTCCGTCACCAAGACCGATATCCGCTCTTATCTCCTTGCCGTCTATGGTGTCAAAACCACGTACATTCGTACTGACAACTACCTTGCCCCCATACCCAACCGGGGCCGCCGTACACAGACATACAAGTCGTTTAAGCGTGCTGTCGTGGGTCTCGTTGATCCTTTCTACTACCCGCACCGCTTGGAGGATATGCCAAAAGAAGAACGTACCAAGCGTGAGGAATGGATCGAGCAGAACTTCCATATACGGGAATACCAGCATTCTCGCAAGCTGGAGCTGTTGCGCATCAGCAAGGGTATGCTACTTAAGGCACCTTATGCTACGAAGCGTTCGCATGTGTTGAAGCTGGTTGCGGAACGGAGACAGAAGCGGGAGGAGCTTGTTTCTCAGATTGCTGGAGAATGGAAGGGTATGAGAGAGCGAGGAGAGGAGATTACCTAGGGGAGAGAATCCGTTGAAGCAGGGCACGTGATCGTGTATTAGGTCCCTATAAATACAGAGCTGCTGGCGATAGTTGGCTTTCTTTCCTTCCTCCCCTCTTTCCATGCATCCCTCTCGAAGACTAGCTTATACACCAATTTCCTCTCCTTCGTCATCATCTAGTCTATGCATTGACTCCTCGCCACCATCTTCTCCGTCCTCGGACGCCCTTCACCTGAATTCTTTTGACCTGGGGAAACTTGCCGACCCCTTCTCTGGGAGCTTCAATGCAACGAAGACACCGCCTCAGTATGAGAAGAAACAAAAAAGGCGTGGTGTTCTAATGACACCCTCGTCAACACCACCAAAGCGTGCCCGACACCGTCAAGACATGGGCGACGAGGATCATCATTTCGATGGCAACATGCCTTTGCCGCTCTATTTGCAGCCTTCACCGCGGAGAGAAAAGACCGCTCTAGAAAAGGAAGCAGAGGAATGGGATAAGCTGGACGAAGAGATATTCAGCCAACAGATGAGGGTTGTTGATGTTTCGTGAGTTCCAATGACCATATATGCGTATGTGGTCTAAATTGACAAGGCAATAGAGACCGACAAGTCACGTTCATACCTGATAGCATCATTCAGACATTGAAGTGTCTTGTTTGTATTCCCGCTCCGGACGACATGATGGTATTGGAAATAACAAGAACAAAAGCTGGGCACCGCCCCTTGGTGCGATCACACACAGCACCAGCACATACTTCAGGATTCCCTCGAACGTTCGGTGAGCGGACGCGGAGTAATGTCAACGTGACCTCTATGCACGGAATGAAGGACGGATTACATCTGATTCTTTCAAACAACATGATCACGAAATTACCACGGAGCCTCTGGAGTCTGGAACGACTGACCGTTCTAACCTTACGTGAGTGACCATCTCTCCTCCCGCCCAAGGCCGTTTGTAACCTTGACCTATTCCAGGAGGGAACCGCTTGCGGACTCTGCCCCCAGAAATATGCCGCCTCCGAAGCCTCGAGGATCTGAATGTTGCGAATAACCAGCTGCAATATGTTCCCTCGGAGCTACTGTCCATGAACTTGCGGGTTCTTAACCTCCACCCAAACCCGTTCCTAGGGCCACCCAATTCTGAAGGCCGACCACTCAGCGGCAAGGAAACACTGGTCCCAGGCCCTGTGCTTCCCTTAACAGAAATGTTGTATCGAGTCTTGGTGTCTCCCGCACCCTCGACTCTTTTCTCCAAGGGGTGTCCCGATTCATTCCTATCCTCGTATTACGATCTACCTCTGCCACCGACTTGGTTGATCCCACCCCGGATCGCGGAGACGCTGGAGGCTTGCATTCCTGGGTCCGTCTGCCGGAGCGACCTCATGACAGAGCCACAGGATGATATCAGCATGGGAACATGTGGCAACCCCAATCATCAGGCTGAAGGTCGTCTTTTTGTGCGGCCGGTTGAACTAAGATATTCTTGGGAGAGGGTCATCGCTGGGCAGAACGCTGGTGGTTTGGTGCCGGTGAAATGGAGAGGATGTGAACGCGGGTGTCTAGACTTTTTGGGACCAGAAAGAACGGGAGAGGTGGAGGACGTTGAGATGGCAGAGGTGGTGCAGCAGGTTCGGTTTGACGGAGGGATCGATGAGGCTGAGTTTGAGTTTGAGTAATAAATAAATTGCTTACGTCATGTCCATGTTATGAGGACCTGCACAGTCACACAAGACCTAGGACAATGTCTCCACGGCCTTTTTCTTCCAGAACCACATGCAGCACCACACATATTCGTCTCCAGTACAAGTCTACCAACAAAAGTCTACCTACCCGTACTCTACTTTGTGTACAGAGTGCACCGAGCCCATCTGCTCGACTTCCAACGAACTCACCTCACAATGCACCGACCAGTGTGTTGTCATCACCTGCAGTGACCCCGAACATGACGCCTTGAATTGCTCCGACGGCCATTCACGGTGCGATTTCGTCTGTAACAACACAACGGATTGCACCGACTGCGATGGGTTTGACGCCTTTGTGAGTTCACTGCCGCTGGCTGTTGTCACCGAGATTGATGATCCTCCCGCTCCTAAGCTTCGTTGTTGCGAGGAATATCACCCGCGGTATACCGATACAACTTGCAGTGGGACCCTTCCGCGTCACCATCACCACTATCAACAGGAGCAGCAGCAGAATGTCAGCCACTACAGCTGGGATAACTCTTTGGCAGATATGCTTTGTGGCTGCAGCCAAGCTGTGTCGGAACCAGGAAATTCTCATTCTCATACAACGCCATCGACAACCAATGCCTCCCTACCCCTGACCGTAACTACCTCTGCCTTTCCATCTACCGACCCTCAGTACTCTCCTCCATCAACTAGCCACTCTTCAAATCGGACCTATGCCGAAATCCCAGCTTTACAAACCCAGCCCCACATCACTCCAACGTTTCAATACACGACCCCTCAAACCCTTCAGCCGCAGTCCCCCACAAACACCTCTCTCTTGACCTGCATGTGGGGAAGTTGTCAGACACAGTTCACCTCGCTCTCTGAACTCGTCGGGCATGTCAATCTCCAACATTTGCGCCTCCCTACAGACCAGGAAAATTCCAGTAACAATACCCTCTTCCCGATACACAACCAACAAGTAGATACAACTCGACTCCCGTGTCTTTGGCGTAACTGCACCGACCACTTATCGCCTGAACTGTTATCTGGTTGCCCAAGTCGCAATTCGACCGACTTTATGCTTTCCGATTTAGCCAATCATCTCTTGCACGAGCATCTCGGAGTACAATCACTCAACGGCGGTTACCAGAGCACCTCTGAACCTGATCAGATATCCGCCGAGAAGGGAGCATCTCGACAGCAGGAGCAGGGCCAACGAAACCAACAACCACAATCCCACTTTGGGCAGGGCAGTTTGGATGTCACCCCTACCAGTTCCGCCTCATCCGAGGCAAGTGGGCAGGATAGCGATGGACTCCCATCCAGTCGTCAGGAAGTGGTTGCATTCACGCCATCATCACCTCAGACCACGACAACGGTGATAAGCTCACCTACGGCATCCGTGGGTGACATCTCGGGAGAGGCGCATGTGTGTCGATGGGACTCGTGCGGAATGACGTTTGAAATGTGCGATGACTTGATGAGTCATCTCTCGGTTGTGCACGTTGGAAGTGGGAAGCCTCAATATGATTGTCTGTGGGAGGGCTGTACCCGCAACGGAAGCAAAGGGTTCTCAAGTAAACAGAAGATTTGTCGGCATTTACAGGTGTGCACCGTGATTTCTTTAACCCTCGTCTCTGCTTTAGTGACTGGGATGTCCTACAGTCACATACGGGATATAGACCCTTCCAGTGTCCAGAGTGTCATCAAAACTTTTCCGAGGCCGCAACGCTGCAACAGCATATTCGTCGACATACCCAAGAAAGTAAGTGCAGCCGGGTTTGATGACCCTCAGGACCTTACTTTGTTACGACAGAACCCTACAAATGTGACTTCCCTGGCTGCGGGAAATCTTTCGCGATCACTGGAGCGTTGACGATCCACAAACGGATACATAACGGACTCAAACCCTTTAAATGTACATATTGCGATAGGTGCGTCGAGACCGGCTTATTTGTTTCATCAATCGTTCCCAGAATGCTGAATGTTATCAGGGCCTTTGCGGAGTCATCTAATCTTTCAAAGCACGTAAGTTGCGCTGCCTTTCATAGCCGGTACCGAAGAGCACATTGACTTTCTGTACAGTTGAGAACACATACCGGGGAGCGACCATATGTTTGTCATGAAGCTGGCTGTGGAAAAGCATTTGCTCGTCCAGATCAGCTGACGAGACATATGGGCGTCCATCGTAGAAAAGCGCTGACGACGGTCGCTGCATGAAATGGCCCGCTGCACTGCCTGGTGTTATTATCAGTCTTCTTTCATTGGATTGTTTATTTCCGGTTATATTTATAGGGCGTATACATCCAATTCTAATGTATTTGTAACCACTGAATTAAACTGCAACAGAGATATTCCTCGGTTCCGGCTCCTAATGCCGTGTGGCGTGGTTGCAAGGGGGGGAGGAAGGTTGTTCCCCGCAAGAGTTTCATGTATCAGAGGGTGGCACGAGACAAGCTACGTAGATGATACTCAATGCGGGCTAAGTGTGGGCGAGGAACCGAGACCAGTTATCCTGCGAGTAGGGATTGCTTTTCCTAAAATAGGTGGATATGACGACAAAAGACTGGGAATAAGCACGGTACACACCCAATTTCTTCATTTCATCATAGCCCCTGACCCGGACTTTGTCGTATGCGGGGTTGACAGAAGTTCCTTCCTCGATGGCAACGAAGCCGATACGCCGCTGGCGTAGGAATTCCTCACTGAGCTCCCAGGGTGCTTCCGTTATGACTTGGTCGACCCAGCGACAGTGCCTGACCAACTCGTATCTCTCCACCTCGGGTCCTGTGGGTTCGTAGCCGTGTTCCCGACATGCTTGGTCGGAGAACACCCCGACGATCAGAACTACCCTTGGAAACGACAGTTTCGCCTGTCGCAATCGGAGAACCTGTCTAATGGAACGCAGGTCCGGCTCAGTACAACGGGTTCCAACAGTCTGGTGCACGATTTGCCACTCACCCAACGTTGAGTGGGTCGAACGGGCCGTCGACGTACACTCGGACGACATTGTTGTCATAGTCCGCGAAACCGGAACAGCGCCCCCCAGCCACCTTGCGAACGTACTCTTGTATGTCTGTCGCAGTCCATTGTGTGGATTCAAATTGTTCACTGGCAGCGTGACATGGCTGTGGCTCTGAAACTGTCAGGTTTAGTGCCTGTAGGTTGGTAACACTGGAGTCCAATGCCTGGTCGCCAGGGTTTGAGATAACATCATAGTCATCGTCGCTCAAGGTGTTGGCTGGGTCCATCAGGATTTTCGGGTGTGAAAAAAAAAAGAAACACGGTTTACTTGAGGTCAGGGAAGCCGTATGGTCCCAACAGCATCGAAACTCTTCCACGGGGGCAAACCAAATTTGGAGATAGGGAGGCTTGGTATATTATATACATGCTCCTTGCAATGCTTTCTGTCGGTAACCCCATAGAAATCCTATTCCCACTCCATTAAAGAATTGTGACATTCGACGCACGAGAGAAAGGCCCCTTCAGGCACGACCAGGGTCCAACGACTTACCCAAGCGGGTCTGTGGCTTCGACTATTAGTATGTTGGAGTCCTTCAAACACTCCCGCCAATTCGACGCTCCTGACTCTCTCCGTATTCTTTCACCTCACTCGCCATCCCTCACTTCGGTTCCACTTGGCTGGTTCGCCGATGAATATTTTGATTCTGTTAGGAATCTCGGCCGCCGAACGCGTCCAAATGTGAGTAGCTCATGTTGTGATCCTATGATTTTTTCTAACTCGTCAACCCGTAGTGCTAGATATGTAGCAATTGGTGAGCTGCTTCCTGGCTGTTTTTCCATGATGTATCCGTCTCTAACATGCTACGCTAGCCGCCTGTGAGTTTGCCCACTTCTTGGACACGCGTCAATCGGGATGTAGGTCCTTATTTCATAGATACTCTATTTTTGTGGGACTCGTTACTTTTGTAAGTCATAGCATGGCGCTTGGGCGCGATACCATATATTGATGTATAAACCCACCTGGGCTGTGGCAGGCTCGAAGATGAAAGACGACTGGTGCGTCCTGGGAAGCGCGCCTGGCGCTCATGACAATCTAAAGGAGCCTATGTAGGTCCATCGCTCAGTATGGTCCTTTCCTAAACTCGCCTACCTAATGTGCCGATACTACCCTATGATGATATGGCCGCTCTACATCTGGGGATGGGTTTTGGATCATGAGAAGGGTGTCTGTACGAAGGTCATCAAGAGCTTGTATATCCTTATCATCCCTTTGGTATGCCAAAGCAAAGTTTTATATCTCCAAATGACCAACTGACGATTGTTTTCATGTAGCAATTCTTCCCTCAAGGTTGGCCCTTGTCTTCGTTCTTTCTCTTACATTCCGAACCTGATTCAACGCTCTAGCCGTTCTGGTTCTAAGGGCGTGGGCATTTACAAAACGAAACGGTTACGTCCTCATCATACTCTTGGTCACTCTTAGCTGTTTTATCGTCATGCAGCTTTGGGCCTACACCACGGAGCTTTCGCTGAGTACTGAGCTTTATGGTTGGTTAGGCAAGGCCGGGTGTGTCCGGTCGCACGTCAATGACGGAGGTGTGGCGTCGGTACGAATGGGAGTGCGTCTTCATTTTTTGTGACTTGCGGTATTGCCCAGACTTATGGTTCCGCCTCCTCTGTAGTGGTTAATGGTATGTTTTGAGTAAATGATCTGCTATGGGCCTTAATTCCTGCCTCTCAGTTTGCCTCCGTTGTGGTGGATGGGTCTGCTACCTTGGTGGTCGCGGTTGTGCGTTGATATCGACTCGCAGCGATTTGTATCTGACTGATTTGTCTGTCCTTAGCAATACTACAGTTCCACTGGAACGCAAAGCCAGTTGGGACGATTGTTCATGCGCCAAGGTTTGTTGCTCTTCCGATCATTCCGGTGGAAACGTTTTTTCATGTTACCTTGACAGGATTTTTCTTTTTCGGAGTCATGATTGTATTGAATATAATAACTGGTGCACTTTGGCTGCAGTGAGTAGGATGTCAGTCTTTCTAAAGATCGTGGTTCTGGCTGAATTTGTGAAGTCCAAATCGGTTGATTGATGCCACTGCGAGTGCATGGTTTATCCTGACACTGATATTACCAAACATGCTGGTAGGTTGGGAATTAATATATTAGTACCTGTGCCGCGTTGCCTAACCCCGTTCTCGACAATCAACGCCTAGGCATGTCGCCTGTGAGTGCGAATGTCTTGGGTTCCCTCACTTGCTTATGCTAATTTTCCATGGTCTCAGTATTCTACAACTACGGGAAACAGTATGCCCCACAGAAACCCAGGTTAAAGAGCAGATATCTGACTTGGTTCGTAATGGTGTGGGGGATCTCCCTCATGGAGGTCACAGCTTCAGCCTACACGTTTGCTAACACACTTTTTTTGTTACCTTTGATGCCGCGTTTTATTGCTGTCTCCACAAGTTGTGATATAGTATTTATTGATAGATGGACGCAGGACTTGTAAAATAACACCCAGTGGCGGCATCATTGTACTATATAATGAATAAGTTTATGACAAGTATGGCTACAATCGCAGAGATGAAGTGCAGCTAGGTGTAAAGGCAAGAAACGAGTCTAAAATAGCGGTGGTGATGTGCCGGTCTGCCGGAACTGGGCTGCTTTGTCTTTCCTGCGAGAGGACATAAGAAGTACCTGTGCACTCCTACAATATCCAACAAAGCCTGAGGTGGTCTGGTGCGTTGAGACGTGTACTGGGCGTGCTTTCTGTACAAACTCTTTCCTCTGAAGACGTGGCAGCCGTCGTCGACTTCCCGTGGTGCTTCAGCGGTCAGGGGTTCGTCGAAGAGATCCAAGGACAGTGGACGTGGTGGAATCGGAGGGGGGTTGTTGCCCCGTTCTACCAGCAGTTCGTCTGTCTGTGGGTGTGACTTTGAGGGTTCTATGGTTTGTTCAAGCATTTCTGTGGTGACGGGAACGGCTTCGGTGCATGTATCGAGCAGAATGAGGATGAAATCTTTGTGGTTGGTTCCCATCCGAGATTAAGTGAATACTGGACATCCGTATTCACCCCCTATTTTCTGTGTGTCGGGGTGCAGTGCATGAAGGCTTTGTTGGTCTCTTTCGCTTCTAGCTGGGCTTCGTGCATGTGCCGAATCTGCACATTCGAAGGAAGGAGTGGGTTGAAAATCGGATTGCCTATTACGGAGGTACAGTAATCTGTTCACCGGAACTTTGTGGTTGCAGGTTAAATTTTCTCTTTTTTTTTTGTGGCGCATCGTAATTGTTAGCAAGGTGGAATGGTTGGAGCGGCGTGCGTGGAAGCTCCCTCGAGTGATCTAATGGAATGAGTGCGTGGGGATTGATATTGAAGACGTGAGGCCGGCATGGTGGGCTTCCCCAGGAATCTACTGTACTTTTGACATGGATGTGTACCAAATCCGCATATGGGACCGATGGCGACTTCTACAGTATCATCAATGGTGCGAATAAATTTCCGAGGAGCGATGCTGAAGGGTGGTAATGAGTTGAACGCAGATCCCTTCCGTGCTGCCCGGGTTGAGAATGGTGGTTGTTCTTTTTGGTGGTGCGGAGTGGGATGCGATGTTCGATGTTTAACACGGGGCTGGAAGCGCACCTGTGATGCAACTGTGGTCAAAAGAACACAAGTCAAGAGAGGCCAAGGAACCTACAGCTGTAGATCTAGGGAGAGTGTGAAATTACTCGTTGGTTTGGCGACATGAGAGGATCAGAAAACCACAACCAAGGCATTGCATCATGCGGGACTAGAGGTAATAAATATGTTGGGTGGAACAGTGCAGTGGATTGGGGCGGGAAACGACTCGGAGATCGACATCGATAGAAGAACTGGTATGTACACAGGAAGCAGAGACTATGGCTGCCAATCACCCAGGGAACGAGCATATTCCAATGTTTGTGATGCTATATCATCGGTACGTCCACCATTGAATCCAAATGCGTTCCCTCGGTCCCGCTGGCGGCGCAATCAACTGGGAGTTGGTGTTTTCCAGGTCGGGAGAGGACTGTAACCCCAGGCTGCTTGCTAGATATCCGGATATGTCTCAACTGTTTCACATATGCTAGCTCCTTCTGGTCCCATTGTCGGAAGAGCTGCACGTTCATGGGATGTGTCAGGTCAATGACCTCTAAAGGAAATCCATATCAGAGAAGAATGTACCTGACGATAATACAAGAAAAAAAAAACAATACCCAAACCCGTCTGATACTCTTGGGATTCTGTGAGTATGATATCCTCCAGTTTCGTTTCCTTTGCGCTCTTTGGCCTGCCCTTTCTTCTCGCAGCCCTTTCTTGCTCAAGTTCTTCGTCGTGCCTTGTCAGCCAGATGTCGCGAATCAGTGCATGGAGTTCATCCAGCGCGAGGATGCCCTCTTCTGGCATGGCATGGAAAAAGAAGCAGTAGACATCAACTTTTTAGATCTGGCGATCAATACGCATTGTTTTGGGGAGTCCATGTGTGTCGAAGCACTCACCCAGAGCATCATGCTTTTGGGCACGTCTCGTGCCTGTATCTACCAGCTTTCCCTTGCGCAGGGCCTGGCGGGCGAGCTGTTGTGCTTTCCGAGACGACGGGTGGAATACTTTTCCTTTCGGCGCTGCGGTTTTCTGGGATCTTGAGGGTGCCATGACGGGGAAGTGATTAAAAGAGCCGTGGGAATGATTTGCAGCGGTTAGTCTCTCTCTGCTACGCCCATGTCCACACAGGAAGCGGATCGTATCACATCAGCCCAACAAACCCTTGATAGTGCGTCCGACATACCCTTTATTTCATCCTGCACAACCCACCCATCCTGTACCAGTCCTTTACGACATCTCCCAGCTCCTGAATACACAGCTCGACAAGGAAACTCTGGCAACGTGCGTGGGCATGATTGAGAGCGGTGTGAACCCTGAGGCACTCGCAGTCTGTCCATTGCCCAGTGAAGTGGACAACACATATAGCTGATGCGTCCTGTCAGGCGGTCATTCTTGAACTGCGCCGTGAAAACGCAGCGTTGAACAAACAGAGCAGGGCCCGTTAATCGTATCCATGGCCCCAGGTCCATACGTCTCCCACGGTCTCCCAGCGAGACGTTGTACTACACATTGCATCAGTGGCGATGAGTGCATTCAGTGGATGTATGTATGTAATAGTATCTACATAGTATGCATACCAAAGAATAAGAACAAGGGCGTCCATTAATTTGGGCGGCTGAAGCCTGATGTTACTGGGCAGCGGAGTTATTCCAAATTTACATACCACCCTTTCTCTCCACCACCACGTCCTCCCCACCTCGACGCCAGCAACGGCCATCCGGGCCCACCACCAGCCTCCTTTCCCACTTACTTCTCATCCCCGGCTCTACTAATACCCGCCCGATCCTGTTCCTCCTTTGTCCTCCACCATCAACAGGCCCGGGCAACGTCTCATGGCTGCACGCACTCTTCAGCCCTCAGAGTACGAAATACAACGTGAGGTAGAGGCTCTGCGCGACATCAGACGACGCTCCATCACCCCTGGTGCCCTCACTATCGATCCAGACCTCCCTAATCAGTCTCCCACAACCTCACCGACAGCCAGAGCATGGCCTGTAGGATCCACAGGTTTAACCTACAAATCTGACGGCGAGTCATCGACCAGCTCATACGAGAGGGGCTCTTCGGATCGCAATAGCCACGGAAGTGTTGGCGCTGATGCCACGGGCTCAGATGCAGCGTCGACGGGGGAAACCGATGATCCCTTCCATTTGTTCTGGGTACCTGCGAGTGTTCATCCAGAGATCGCACCCGCAGAGTTTCGTGCATTTCTCAAGGAGCATGCCAGGACAGTCCCGCCGGATGGAGCCGACCTCGGAAGGTCGCTCTCCTCATCTTCTACCTCAAGTCTGGGTCGCAAGCGCTCCATGCTCAGAAGACAATATCAACCCCGAGAGAATGATGGAGTGGAGGAGGAGGAGGAAAACGTGGTCCCTCTTAGACGCAACCGCAGTTATCTCTATGCAAATCCGATTCCCCAACTGACATTCAACGACCTGCAACGGCTCGAGCAACTCGCAGAGGAGGCCTCCGAAAGTGATGACTCCTCAAAGCTTAGAACGCTCCTCAGGAGAAGCCTTAGTCTCAACCTCTCGCCGACAGGTTCGTCCTATCTGATATGCAATGAGTGTAAAATCTCATTAATTGAGCTCTCCTCCAGCCATCGATAGGATGGACAATGTGCCGGATATGGTGGACGAAGCTGACGCGCCTATTATTGTTCCCCCCCCTGGACAGATTCTCCGTCGTGCCGCGCGCACCAAGATCAGAAAACCTGGGCTTCCGGGTGATGGGAATGGTCATCGGTTTGGTAGCACCCGTAGAGCGGCTAGGTCAGCAACTCTACCACCAACAACGGATCAACGCAACTCGAGTGACTTCTCCTCGAGTGATCATGGCGACTCTCCTGGCGAGGTCGATGGGTTGACTCAGCAGCGGCGTCAGACGTTTTCAGACGATAGTTTTATTAGCTATCGACCTGATTCATTCAGCGAGGAGGCGCTTATCTTCGATGCTTATGCAAGGGATGAAGAGGAGGACCATCCCTCGAATCAACCTGTTGTGATAACCTCACCATCACCTCCGCCCGTTGATACCAGTGCTGAACCACTGACACTCGAAGCACCACAACTGCCTTTACCTGAAATCCAACCAGCACTTCTTGATGCTCTTGGCCCTATCCTTCATCAACCTCAGCCACAGCGACTTCTATCACCCGAAACTCCCAATGAATACCAACGCCCACCGCCCTCTAGAACGCCTTCACCTTCAGCAGACGCACCTTCCCTAGCTACCACACCCGATATCATTGCAGATATACCCTACGCTCCTCCAGCTCCGCATCAACAACAAATCAGTCAATCACCAATACAACAGCAGCAACCTCCTCCCCACTCTTATCACCCTGCCCAGACATATCAGCTTCAGCAACCCATTTCCCAACAACCACCACCTCGAAAAGAAAAGGACAAGAAAGGACTTTTTGGTAAGTGGGGTGGCGATAGGTCGAGCAAAAGAGCCAGCAAGGACAAAGACAAGGACAAAGAGAGCAGGGAGCGTCCGGAGAAGGAGAAGGAGAAGGAGAAGGAGAAGGAAACAGGCTTTTTTGGTTCCCTGTTCGGGGGTTCGAAAAAGAAGCAGGAATCTGATTTCTCGCCCTCGATGGCTGGAGGGAGCACTGGCCGTGAGGCTGCTCAGGCGCTTCTCGGAGCATCCAAATCTTCCAAGAATTACGTTCCCCCCTCTTCCCCTGGCCTAGCACCCGGGGCGAACCCCTATGCTCGTTACCCCATACATGTGGAGCGCGCCATTTATCGGTTGAGCCATATCAAACTCGCAAACCCCCGTCGACCCCTATATGAACAAGTCCTGATCAGTAATCTCATGTTTTGGTACTTGGGGGTTATTAATAAGGCTCAAAATTCGACACCGGCGACGCAAGCACAACCCAATAACGCAGTGACAGGTCCAGATGGCGTGGGGGTGGTTCAGAGCACGGATGGGGCGGAGGCGGAGCAGCGGGAGAGGGAGCAGCAGGAACAAGAACAGATAGAGGCTATGGAAAAAGAGAGGGCAGAAAGGGAACGGCTGGAGAGAGAGAGAGAACTCGAAATGAAGAGGAAGGAATCAGGTAAACGGGGTTCGCTAACAAAAACACCTGCTGGTGGTGTGCCCTCTAGTGGACGACGCGCAGAGATGCCGATCAAGGGGCCACAGTACGAAATGCAACACCGTGTGATGGAACAAGAGTACGGCAACTACACTATGCAATCTAACCAGCAAATGGGACGAATACCCAGTCCACCTAATGGGGTTCCTGGTCAGCATTACCCGCGACAACAGTCTCCCAGCCCTCAACAATACTTGAACTCACCACCCAAGCTGGTTGCACCACAGCCCACTCAGATGGTCGAGCAGCAGTTCTACGCCCAGGATGGTCAGCAGCAACGGCTGCCCCCAGGAGCCATGCCGCCGATTGACCAGACCCCCACTTGGATGTCACAAACCAGTATTCAACAACGGAATCCTCCGCCACAAAGATCACGAACCCCTCCATCACAAAGCCACACTTCGCCGGGTCCGCCACCCATGCAGCGCCAGGGTCCTTCTTTATCGCAAGATGGATTCATGGGAGGAGTTGGAGGAGGAAGGATTCCTGGGCGCTCCTTGTCAGCCAATGCTGTTCCTGTTCCACAAGCGAATGGCGCCAAGGTAAGAAAAGGCGCCAGCGTTCACGCAGTCTCTCCAATTCCGCAACCGCAAACGAGGCGACCGAGGACAAGTGAGGGGCGGCCCGAGGTCGGCTTTGATGGTGTAGGTGGGGAGGAGGAGGATATGCCGCTGGCGACTCTACGGCAGCAGCAGAGAAGGGTTGTATAGGTGGACTATGGCTGGACTCTTTGTGTTCTTGCTTTTTGCACTCTTATTTTTTTTCATCCTATATAGACATTGTGCTTCAATCGGAACCGAACTCCTATCGTCCCTTTTCCATTTGACGACTTTCTTTTCCTGTTTGCTCTCGTTTACACCTACATCCCTTACTGCTGCTATTGACTCGTTGGCAGCCGCCTCATCATATTCTTGCCTCCACGTATCGTACCATGGTTATGACAATTTCTCCCACCCCTCTCGCATCCCGCGTCTCGTTTTTTGCATCATCGTTATCGAATTTTGAATACCCTATAATCATTGATCGCTGTCCAATATTACCTTGCTTGCAAGGTCCCCAGGAATGTCATAATTCAGGGTCCTTGGATGTGGTAAAGTTATAATTTGTACAGTTGTGGACAACGAAACACGACAAAAACAAATATTGTTGTTATCACTCTCTCACTCTCTCTTATAATATACCACTTGTGCTCATTGACTTGTTGGATTTAAGGAAATCAGCGAGAAAAGCAGGGACCCGTTGCAAACGCGCGGGGGTTCGTCTCTGTTTGTATCTATTATATACACCTGGTAATAATAAGACTCTAAAAATGAAATAAAACAATAAAAGCAATCGGAAACAGGAATGAAAATGGAATAATAACTGAGAATCCGAGCCAGCGGAGTGCTCAATATTCCAACATGACTTCCCTGTTCGAGACACACCACCCATGAGGGTCCCCCATACAAAGATCCTTTCTTTTTTCAACAAGATGTTTTCGTGCTTCGGAGATAAGGTAGGTCTCACCCAGAACCGGCTCGATCACATGATCAGAGCGTGACGGCAAGTGACTCTTTGGCAGGAGGTTGACACGAAATCTCTTATGCAGTCTGCAAACACTTGTTTTAGGAAGATTCAAAACCACAGATTTGTGGGAAATTGCTATATCTACTATTCTGTGGTTTTGAATATTTATGCCCTCTATCTAGAGTTATTAGACAAATATCACCAGTTGTCCCAATTGGGCAGACACTTATAATTAACACATCACTGCATTGCACTGAGGATTTACAGATCAAATCCTGCAAAGACAAACATAGTAATATGTCAAGGTGAAAGAAATACGATGTTATGAACCTCAGGTACTGGGCTGTTTAAAAAAAACTCATGGAAAAGTGGATAGCTCCCTTAGGGAAAACATTCTTGAAAAAAATGTCATAGAAGCCCTCAACCAAGTATCTATTTTAACTATGCATAGGTAAGTGTAAGGGGACAGCTGGGTAGACAGATCCCAATCCTAGTGAGCTTAGCATACCAATCACCTGGTATATCTAACCAGTGTAATGGGTTGCTGCTCATCTATTCTTACTCCTCTTCTGATGTATGTAGGTTGCCTAATGGGTATTCTTAGATAGAACTTGATCTTGTGCTGTAAATAGTTGTTCTCTGATGTTCCAGGACATTCTGTAGTATTTATAGCACTGTCTGTAGTATATAGGCACAGGTTGGGGGGTGAAGCCCCTCACTTGATTATCAGCTTGGTTTCAGGCCCCTTATTCCCCTAACAGTAAGTATGTCTACATCTTCTTGAGATTGCTCTTCACATAATTGTAGATTCTCAATATGAGCATCTTGCTTTATAAATGCCTACCAGCTTTTTTTATTTTTTATTTTATTTTTTTAAATTCTGTATTTAATGTGGTGCCTGGTAGCAGTCCTACACTAGTCTACCTTAGTACAGAAAGACTAGATTACAAGTTCAAAAGGGATGGGGCTGGAGGCCCCATTTAAACTATGACTACCAGTAGCTACTAAAGGTAGACAAGTGTTTGCAATAGAAGTTGGTTCTACACTCCTGGCTGGGGGAGTTGGAGTATCCCTAGGCTGTGGTGTGAATGTAAAGGCTAATGGGTTGTCCCAAAGAAATCCCACTAAGTTTTCCAAGGTGAGTGGCACTGCAGGGGAAAATAGAGCTGGTATCCCAAGTGAATTGGGGGCAGTGGAATAAAATGTGCTCTCTGGTCTCTAAAAGCTCACCACAGGCACAGGATAGATCTTCATTGGGGAAGAACCAGAGGCAATATTCACCAAATGCCTACCAGCTTGGACTTGATAGTAGACAGGTCACAGGTAGCATGAGTGGCAGAGAAATCCCATGGCCACTGTATGTACTACCCCAAAAGAGACCTTGCTTGAACTTAATACAGACCTCCACACATTACATAAGTTAACTATCTCTATTTCACTAGTTTTTCTGTTTTTGTATCCTCTATCTGAGTCCATTAATCATCTGGATATGCTAATCACCTGACTGTGTCACAGTGTGACTTCAGTCATGTGAGTGAGCTGGTTCTGGACCTTATATTGGGATGATTCTGAACCAGGAGAAGAGATGGTGAGGGAGGAGAGAAAGCTTGTGCAGATGGAGTGAATACAGAGGTTCTGGGTCAGGCATAGAGACCACTATAAGGTACAAACATTGTAGGTGCCAACTTTTGGTTATGCAAGATGACCCACAAAATCTGAAACCTGCTCTTGGCTCCAAATGACCATGATGGACATAGAGATGGTGTTATCAGAATTCTATATCAGAAGGATGGTTATGTTTAACTTACTCTCTCATGTCAAAATGTCACTATGAAACAATCAGTAGTGTACATCAGAAGGACTATATTTAGCTTATGCCTTGTTGTCTTATCTCTGACTCATAATTACTCAGGTCCATCTACTTATAGTAGGAGCATAGCCACACTTAGTATTATATAAGGATACAGTACATTACCATGTATCCTTATCTTAGTGTTATACAGTTCTTGCCTCCTATACCCTTTTGCCCCTAAACCGGCTGGACTTATAGTGCTCCGTCATCTCCAAGTCATGCCCAGTAGGACAAGACCAAGTCTGTATAGACATCTTGCCTTGAACACCATACTACTCAAGAGTGAACCCCTAATCCAGGTAACAGATGGCTTCTTTCTCATCTTCCTCCAAGCTGCTGAATATACAAGGAGTCAATGTCAGGGGATCACCCTGACAGTAGGTATGTATGCTCTATGCTGATAGTCCATCCAGTTGCCTCAGCTGTTCTGGCTGCCCCAGGGTCCCTGAGCATTGGCTAGCCTGGGCACCTTAGGGGTTTGGCCCCAGATACCTTGGCAACCCACCTTGACATCCCCCATCACTGTTGTGATCACATGTAATATATTTCTTCTATTTATACTCTGATATTGTCATGCATGTGATATTGCCTGGTTACCATAGTTTCAGTAGCCCAGTCTGTGCACAGACCATTTGTATACATATACAGTAGCTGCCAAAACCTTTCCAATGTTTTCCAGGTCTCAACTATTCCTTAAATAGCTCTAGATATACTAAAGCTAGGGATCTCATATATAAATATATATATACCCCTATATCCTATCTACTAATTGATCTAGTAATAATTACATAATATTCTATATTTGGAAGTCAATGAATTAAACAATATTTATCATACATTGGAAAGGTTTTGGAACTTTTAATATATAATTACATGATTTCATTTAATGTAATCAAAATAATGTTAGAATACAAGTGTCATTAGCCTCAGAGACTCGTATGTGCGAGAACTAAGTATATTCTATACCTGTTAGAATACGAGTGTCAGTTCTACAGGCATTGTAAGCAACAGTCATAAAAGAGAAAGTAACATAGGCTACTCACAGCCTCAGAGACTCGTATGCGTGAGAACTGGGGCTGCCGGTCATTCGAGCTACGTTATTTAAGGTAAATATGGAACAATAAAAAAGCGAGTAATTGTCCTGGTATTCTAGCTACCATTTACATAGAGATCAAGAGAGAAAAAGGAAGAAAAAAAGATCGGGAGCCAAAACACTGGAAAGTAGGTCCAAGTAGTCAACGTTTGGACCCCCTGGCATTCTGTGAAACTTGCAACAAGTTTGCATTTCCAACACTCCCCCTCAAACTGTAGCAAGACCCAGCTCGTTAGTGAAATGCTTGACTTTGAGGGAAGGGAGCGCCTTTGTGAAGACGTCAGCAACCATATCCTCGGTTGGGCAGTAGACTAGCTTGAGTTTTCAGTCTTCAATAACCCAGTGAATGAAATGGTACCATATGTTGATATGCTTGGTGCAAGCGTGGAATTGATGATCCTTCATGAGAGTGATGGCAGACTGATTGTCGGAGAATAATGTGGTGGGGGGTAAGGTGGAGCCAAAAATTTGGGAGATGAGCAAATGTAAACACAAAGATTCCTTGGCTGCATGCGTTGCACCTACGTACTCAGACTCTGTGGTGGACAGAGTGACTATTTCCTGATGTTTGGTGCTCCAGGAGATGGCACCACCGTTGATCAGAAACACATATCCTGATGTGGCACGCTGGTCTTCAGCCATATTGCCATCAGCATCCGTGAACCCGGTAAGGTCCTCTCTGGATCCTCCGTATACCAACCAGAGGTCTCAAGTCCCCTTAAGATATCGAAAACTTGTTTTACTGCCTCCCAGTGAGCTTCTCTGGGGTGTTTTGAGAACTTGGATAACACTTGTATGGTGTAAGCAATATTGGGACGGGTGCCAAGAGCGGCATACATAAGCGTCCCAACAGCTTCTTGATAGGGAATCTTGGCCATTCGAGCAATGTCGGTAGTTGATTTGGGGGAATGATCAGAAGTGAGTTAGATGGAGGGGTCCATGGGAATGCTAACTGGCTTGAGGTCTTCAAAACCATATCGATGAAGAGAGCTGTCAATGTAGGAGTGCTGTGACAGCATAAGCTTACTGCGTTCACGGTCCCTTTTCAACTCAATGCCCAATAGCCAATGAATTTCCCCTAAGTCCGTAATTTCCACATGTTCGGAGACCCGCTCCTTTGCCCACACAATCAAAGCCAAGACATCGGCCACTAGAGTACAATCATCGACATGGACAAGAATGATAGAAAGCTTGGGGGTAGTCTTATAAAAGACACTATGATCAACATCACAACGTTTGAAGCCCAAGAAATCAATTAAGATCTCACAGAGACATTGATACCAGCAACGTCCAGATTGCTTGAGACCATAGAGAGTTTTTTTTAGTAAGCAGACGCGATGGGGAAAAGAGGGATCGATGAAACTGGGAGGCTGCCACATGTATACCGTCTCGTTGTCCGTGAGTTTCCTGTTTAGGTAAGCCCCCTTAATGTCAATTTGGTGAATTTCCATATTCCTTGCGGCGGTAATTGCAAGGACAGATCGGATTGATGACAATCTTGCAACCAGGGCAAATGTATTGAAGTAGTCAACCCCTGGGACCTGCGAAAAAACCTTAGGCAACCAAGCGAGCTTTGTACCATACAATATTCCCTGCTGCGTCCTTTTTTTGCCTTGTATACCCATTTTGATCCCACAACATTGATTCCTGATGGCCGATCAACAAGGTCCCACATCCCTGATTCCTTCAGCATTGCCAACTCCTCTTCCATCACCATCTTCCACAATGGCCAATCCACCCTCCGATATGCATCCTTCAAATCCCTTGGCTCCAAAGCCTCCATCTCCTCCATCTTCGGATGCCAGAGCCTGTACCTCATCCCAGTCAATCTCCTCTGCTAAGGTAACCGCCATTCCTTTGAGGACATCCTGGGCCTTTCTGCTTGGCTTCTGAGTGTGACGTGGATGTTCTGGATGCTCTTGAGCAGCGTCCTCTGGATTGCCAGGGGACCCCTTCTGTTCAGTAGATAGCAAGTCTTTGTGGACAGTGTCTTCCGGATTGCTGGGGGACCCCTTCTGTTTGGTAGATAGCAAGTCCTTGGTAGTGGAGGGTTTGTTTGGCTTGTTTGGAGTCAAATCCAATGTTCTAGCAGGGTGAGCCTTGTTTGGAGTCACACTAACTGACGTACCCTCCCCCTCAAGACTCACAGGACCTACAAAATGCACATTGCGCTCAACCCTGACCATACCTGTGTCTGGATACCAGACATGCAAGCCATTGCTTGACCAATCATATCCCACCCAACACCCTGGCTTGGCCCGACCGCTTAACTTATCCCCCCCACCCTGGTGTACCCACACCTCCTCGCCCCACTCTTGCAAATCACCCAGGTCTGGCGTCCTTCCATATAACACCTCAAACGGCATCCTACCCTCCACTGGCCTTGGTCCCCATCTGGTTCATTAACCAAACTACATGAGATGCTGCCTCTGCCCAGAGGTATTTTGGGAGTCTACTAGCGTGAAAAATTGCGCGAACATGTTCGATGATTGTCCGATTCTTCCTTTCGGCCACACCATTGTGTTGTGGTGTATCATGTATGGTGAGTTTTGTCTGTGTACCCCTGGACTTGAGGTGTTGCTGGAAATGATCAGCAGTGTATTCCCCACCCCTGATCCGAATGCAAAGTCCTGATGCAAATACCAAATTGCATTTCACACCATGCTTCAAACAACTTGTATGCCTTGAAAACCTCCGCCTTGGCCGACAGGAACTCAATATGGGTCCAACATGAAAAATCGTCTGTGAAGGTCACTGTAAAATCGCCTTCCCTTTCTTGTAGCAACCCGTGCTGGCCCCCAAAAGTCTGAGTGGATCTCACCACCTATAACTGATGCCCATTCCCCTCCATGGATCTTTGCCACTGGGAGCCTTGTCGCCTTTGCATATGCACACGAGTCACCACTGGACCATCAACATCTACTTTCAACCCAGTAACCATTCCATCACATATCAGCTTTAAAGCTGCTGCCAGTGAGATATGGCCAAGTCGGCGATGTACCATGTCCAAGGTAAGTGATTCTCCTACACTGTTTACCTCGTCACTGCCCTCCCTGAAAACTTTATATAGTCCCCTGTCATTTCTGGGAATCTCCACCACGCATGTGCCTCCAGAGTCCCGAATGATGCACTTTCCATTGCTGAAGGTAGTTGAGAATCCAGCATCATCCAGGCAACCAATTGAAACTAAGGTGTACCCTACCTCTGGGGAGTATAACACCTCACTGAGTCGCAGCTGTGATGTGGTAACCCCATTTGGTACATCAAGGACAATCTCCCCCTTGCCAACTGCACTGAAACATTGTTTGTTTGCAGCTCGTAAAGGCCTAGCTGGGATGGGCTCGAAAGTATGGAATGCATCGCGGTACGGAGAGATGTGTCTGGATGATCCGGAATCGAAAACTTCTACATGCATTCATCCCTCACTGACTTTTGCAACATCAACCTCCTCGATCTCCTCACTGACTGGTGCCACATAGGCTGACAGAAAACCATCATCACCCTGTCTTTGTTCACCAACTTCAGGTTCATCCTCCAGAGCCATTACATCACCATCATCTTCTGACCCTCCAATCAAGTTGTCATCCTCAACAAGTTCGACTTCCAACATGATGAAGGATTCATCTTCATTCTCTTCCTCGACAGTGTTCGCTCCCCCTTTAGCCTGCTTGGGTTTCTCCTGAGCTGGTTTCTCGCTGTCAACCTTTTTTCTTTTTGGGCATTTGTTTTTCCAATGACCAGGTTCGCCACATTTGTGGCATTTTCCAGGCATCCTGCCCTTCTTGCCATCACCTTTGACCCCCAGGGCATCATCGCTGCCCTCAGCCTTAGACCCACCATGCAGTCTTCCAGCTGAGCGCGACCTTTCCCACTCGTCGGAGATCATCGTAATCAAGACATCCGGCTCGATAGTGAAGTTGAGATTTGCATGCAGGCAAGCAGCTGATAACTGAGCTGATGCATAGGAAGATAGCCACCTTGGTAAGGATTGGATAACCGTACTGCGATAATCATCGTTGCTGATCTGTACCCCTACTGATGTTAATTCAGCATGCTTGGAGTGAAGCTCCCCCAGAAAAACTCGAACGTCTCCCCTGTCTGAACACTGCACTGTCATGAACTCACGACGCATCCTTGCCTGTGAGAAGGCACCTTTATATGTGTATTCCTTTGTGACTGCCTCCCACATGTCTGCCACAGATCCGAGTTCAGCTACAACAATCAACGTCAAGTCAGGAATCTGTTGGATGAGTAGGGACTGCGCAATGGATTCATTATGCTCCCATGCATGTACATCATCAAGGGAAACTGGAAATGTATGAGGGGGGGGGGTCCCTAGCCAGTGTCACCATCGTCCTTATCCTTTTCCTTGTCACTGCTTGACTTGGACCTGACCTGCCTCGGTGCTGCCGGCAATGAGGCCATAGGTTTTGGTCGTTCCGAGCTCCCATCGAAATGCCCCCATAACTCTTTTCCCTGGACTGCTACCTTGAACCGCAATCAGAAGATTGCCCAGTTCAATCCTGATAGGTCCAACTTGGGAACACTTTGGGATAGCACATTGTTTATAGTAGTAGCCATACCGGGGCCCATAACCTGTTAGAATACAAGTGTCGTTAGCCTCAGAGACTCGTATGCACGAGAACTAAGTATATTCTATACCTGTTAGAATACAAGTGTCGTTCTACAGGCATTGTAAGCAACAGTCATAAAAGAGAAAGTAATATAGGCTACTCACAGCCTCAGAGACTTGTATGCGCGAGAACTGAGGCTGCCAGTCATTTGAGCTATGTTATTTAAGGTAAATATGGAACAATAAAAAAGCGAGTAATTGTCCTGGTATTCTAGCTACTGTTTACATAGAGATCAAGAGAGAAAAAGGAAGAAAAAAAGATTGGGAGCTGAAACACCAGAAAGTGGGTCCAAGTAGTCAACGTTTGGACCCCCTGGCATTCCAGTGAAACTTGCAACGAGTTTGCATTTCCAACAAATAAATGCAAATAAAATCATGTGACCCTATAGGATAATGTATGGTACTCCTCCTAGAGGAATATTGGAGTTGTGGGAGAGGACAGAAGTGGAGTGGAATAAGATTCCACCTTCAGTGTGTCAGAATTTGATTGAAAGTATGCCTAGAAGGGTTTAGACTATTTTGGAGGCTAGAGGGGGTTATACCAAGTACTAAAAACCCATAATTGTATATTTTGTTTACTGAGTTCCAAAATCTTTCCGATGTACTATAAATATTGTTTAATTTGTTGACTTCCAAATATAGAGTATTATGTAATTATTACTAAATCAATTAGTAGATAAGATATAGGGGTATATATTCAAAATATGAGGTCTCTAGCTTTAGTATATCTAGAGCTATTCAAGGAATAGTTGAGACCTGGAGAACATTGGAAAGGTTTTAGCAGCTACTGTATATATAGCTGCAAGCAAGGATTACAATCCTTACTCAAATATCATTTGGGTTTTGGGCATATACACTTCCCTAACAGTCAATATTGACATACAGTAGGTCAAAAAACTGTCCCAATGTTTTCACCATTTGGAAAGATTAGCTAATAGTGGACCAAGGTGATTATGTAAATACCTGGGAAAATAGACAATGATAATATAGCATATTGAGATGCCAAATCCGCTTAAATCACGTGATCTGTCCGAGAAGTAATGGAGTAATTAATCATTTAAAATATTAACTCATTGGCACAGTTTTTTGACCCTCTGTCATTTTCCTAAAATCTGGTTTTGGACAGGCCAAATCAATACCAAATCAAGTGTGGGGATAACAAATTTTGTTATGTGACCTCTTCTATATCACATAATCATATTGAAATCACTTCAACAATCTTTTCTTCTTACCATTACATCATGGAAGCTATATCTTCTATCCAGTGCTCTCAAGTCATTTTTCTTCTTCAGAATGGCTATTCTCTGCAACAAACTCGATCCAAACTGGTCTAGGCAAGAGTACTATTGAGCAGATCATGAAAGAAGTTGATCAAGATGAGGAAAACAATAAAGGAGGACAACCCTCCATGCTATCTTCTTAGAATAAATAATCAATAATTTACTAGATCACCACTGGGAAACTGGACAATGCTGTTCAAGCTACCCAATTCACCAACCCTATCCTTCCTACTCCTGTCACACTTCAATCCATCTGAAATATGCTCAAGAAGAACAATTTCTGGTCTGTTGTTAAGACTAAATGGCCTCCTCTTGAGAAGTAATACTGAATTGCTTACTTCAAATTGCCTACAAGCACAAGGATTGGATAGTGGAAGATTGGAAATGGATACAGTATTATGGACAGATGAAACAAAAATCAACAAGCTTGGGTCATATGAGAAGATATATAAGGGGGAAGGACTCTCAGACAAGATTATCATTCCTACTGTTAAGCATGAAGGTGGTAGTAACATTATGGTATGGCAGGCTATGGGATGGAAAGGAGTAGGAATGTTAGTGGAGGTTGAAGGGATTATAGATGTAGAGCAGTACTGTGAGATTTTGGAGTATAGGATGGTGAACAGCTTTGAAAACTTTGGAGATGGAGGAGGAGTAGGTATCCCAGTAGTACAATAACCCAAAATACAAGTCTAAAAGGGCAACAGAGTGGTTTCAAGATAACAATATGCAAGTTCTACTATGGTCAGCACAATTCCCTGACTCTAAATCCATTGAACACCTCTGGATATACC
This sequence comes from Lepiota brunneoincarnata, assembly GCA_023014365.1. Lineage (NCBI taxonomy): Eukaryota > Fungi > Basidiomycota > Agaricomycetes > Agaricales > Agaricaceae > Lepiota > Lepiota brunneoincarnata. The sequence continues at coordinate 1,446,551 of JAEBUN010000003.1, forward strand.
TGAAGAACCAGTTGAAGAGATATAAGAGACCACCTGAGGGAATACATGAATTATGGAACAGGTTAGTGGTAAAGTGGGATAGGATTGCTGCAGAAAGGTGTCAAAAACTTATAGAAAGCATGACCAGAAGGCTCAAGGTAGTTATAAAGGCAAAAGGAGGCTATACAATGTATAAATTAGGAAAATGATAGAGGGTCAAAAAACTGTCCCAATGGGTTAATATTTTAAATGATTAATTACTCCATTACTTCTCAGACAAATCACGTGATTTAAACGGATTTGGCATCTCAATATGTTATATTATCATTGTCTATTTTCCCAAGTATTTACATAATCACCTTGGTCCACTATTAGCTGACCTTTCCAAATAATGAAAACATTGGGACAGTTTTTTGACCTACTGTATCTACCCTGAACAAAGTTATGAAGTGGCTCTCAGATGATAAGGGATGGCAGTCCCATTCTGAGCTGGTGAAACATGAAGCAAATAAACAGTGTTTGCTATTCTTGGATGTTTTGATATGCTTTTGGGGTGAATTGGCAGAGACACATTTGGGGGGGAAGGTTATTGGAAAGATGACCTGCAAGACTATAATGAACTGTTATGATGAAGAGTTGGATCAATGATAGCATACAGTTGAGAGTGGTGTGGTAGGAGGTGATTGGAGTAAGCTGCTTCAGTACTGTACATATATTTCCTATTAGCTGCCATGCACTACAAGCCAATACAACTCCATGCAACTTTACTTTGGACTCTGTGAGGTTTACCCAATATACTACTTATTCTGAACCCCAAGGAAAAGGTATATCATTGGGAACTAAAATCAAACATCCATCCATGTTTACTCTGTTATCAGAATCCCCTTATCAGAAGCCTCACTGGGAGGAACTCTTATCAGAAGCACCAAAATATATAAATAGATAGAAGACCTGTCACTCTGAAACAATCAGAAGTGCACATCAGAACAATCTATACTTAGATAGATAAGACTCTGACTCAGTATGACTCACTTTACCTGGGTCCAGACATATATAGTAGGAGCACAGCCACACATAGTAGTATATAAGGATACAGTACTATATCTTGTATCCTTATCTTAGTGTTATACAGTTTTTGCCTCCTATACCTCTTTGCTCTTTAACTGGCTGGATTTAGTGCTCTGTTGTCTCTAAGTCATGCCCAGTAGGACAGGACCAAGTCTGTATAGACATCTTGTCTCATGTAAGGGAGGAAACTCGCCTACGTGCAGAATCTGTCCCTGCATCATTTTTTTCATTTAGGTATTTAAGTAGCACATTTGTACTTAGATACCTTAGCTCCCAAAGACAAGGATGTCTCCGCTGCCATAAGACCTCCAATAGGCTACAGCGTAACCAGCCTGAAGTTTCTTTCCCTCAGTTTCGCTCTCTCTCTGTCTCTCTTTCTCTCACTCTCTCAAGTTTCCCTATGATCCCTCACTCAACTGGAGTTGTACTTGTACCCAGTTTCACGAGGTCAGGAAGACGAGCCTGTAGTCGTTTCGCCAACCACACCTCACCCTTACAATTGTCTTGGAGGATGATTCTCTTTCCTACACTCAACTGCTGTGCTACTCAAGAGCAAACCCCTAACCTAGGTAACATACTCTGCCATCCAGCCACTAAGAGATCTCAGCAATTCCCATTTCAGAGTGATGCTACAAAAAGCTTATGGGAGCATATTGAGACATACTATGAACCTAACAATCAGAAGCTCTATACTTGGTATTCTGCCATTATCCAGTCCTTGGGTATGGGAAAATCAAGAACTGTAGATGAACTAGCTAAGAATCATTGATCATACCTTTTAATCTTTGATAAGCAGGGTCTACTATTCATTTTTCTTTCAGGATATCCTCATTCAGACAACCATGTTTGAGATTATCTTGCTGCTGCTGATTCAACTACTGCCTACAATTGTGCTTGTGATTTTCTTGAGGTTCTGTTCAAGCATACAGCCCATGGACTCTGTGTTATGCTGGTCAGGCATCTGCATGGCTCAATGTGATCAAGCACATAGTGAGATTGTTAAGTAGTGCAAGCAAGTCAAAGCCAATAGCAATGATCAAAAACAAATATGATGTATAATAAGACAAAGCTAGAGATCTACAAAGATAACTAGGTCTAGATATACTACTGGTAGCACAGGCATGTGATTATAGGAGAATATCATATGCAAACAAATGGGAATCACATGTAAAATGAAAGAACTATAAAAAGACAGGCAGGCCAATAAGTGACAGGTGGTATGAGATATGTGATAGGTAAAAATAGATGAGTGGAAAAAGGGAGATGAAACAGTATAATGGTAATATTACCCCCTTCTAATCTTCAAACTCTGTTTTGAAATAAGAAATCATTGTGGGATTGGCATTGGATACAAGTCTCCTCTAGTAGTTGATGTAATTGTCATAGGTGTAGTTATAGTTATTATAGGATCCATCACCAATGATGTTGTACATTTGTCTGAAGGTTTGCAAGTAGCATTGTGTGGTCCTTTCAAGTCAATCATTTTGATGGTTCTGGTGGTAAGTGGGGTATTGTTGCATATAATGTCTGGGGGCAGAGCAGTTACAGTACAGTGGTTGTTAGGGGAGCAAGAGGCCAGAACCAATTTAATATTCGAGTGCCAATTGTAATCAGCACGCGTGCTACTTAAGTACAGCAATGGTCTGCGCACAGACCGGGTAACCAAACACTATGTAGACTACCAGAATTAATATGCGCAACAACATACAACAACATATAAAATTGTATGTGTGGTCAGGCTTGGGTATAGGGGTGGCCGAAGGATGAGGCTGGGCTTGGCATTGGGCATCAGCTAGAGTGGCTGAACCCAGATGCTTTACCACAGACCTCTAGATGTACCCTGCATAAGGGGGGGCAACCTGCCAGTCCCCTTACACCAGCCCCCTCTTAAGAGTCAACGACCCGGCGACTTGGTTCCTTTGTCCTAGGTGGCGTGGGCCCAGCACCCATCCACAAGCTGAATGACAAGCCCATCTGTAAGAAGGGAGCGAGCAAAGTCAAGACAGTCTGGGTAGGCAGTGGGCATTAGTCCCCAGCCCCAGGTCAAGAGGACACTGTCAACCTCCATTGGGGTCAGAGCCAGGGTAGGGATGGCACTTCCCATCTGGACTGATGGGACTCTGGGAGTAGATGTACCGGAGGGGGTAGAGATGGCCATTGGCGAGCCGCGCAACGGTTGCCAAGAAACCACCAGCAAGTGAGTAGGGGTGGGAGTAGATGCGGCCATATGCATAGGTGGTGGATGGAGCATAGGCCAGGGGTAGAAGTTGTAGGGGGAGTGGGGGCATCAGAAGGGGCTTGCAAGGAGGGCTGTGTACCTGGGTGTGCCCAGTCTGGGACCGGGGTGGCAGGACCAGATGCAATGGGGTCTAAGCAAGCTGGAGCGGGAGCCTGGGCTGCTGCAGGAGCAGACGGTCCGGGGGCCGCAGAGGTGGGGCTGGAAACCACCATTGTCTTCTCCTTCTTTGACTTGGGAAGATGGACATGCTTACACGCAATCTGCTTACCTAATACCATGAGGGCATCACCAAGTTGCTGCTCGGTCCTCCTGATAGAGATATGGTGCTCATCAGCACTGCCCATGGCCACAGAGTAGACATGGAGGTGAGTGCTGCTAATGTCGGCAACCTGCTTGAGGCTGTGGCTGCCATGACCGACCATGTGCCCACCCATGTTGTCAGTGATGACAAGGGTGGCCTGGTAGCGATCGGCCTCATCATCCCATGGGTAGTGAGCCAACAGCAGGAGGGCGGTAGAGGTGCCTTTAACCATGGGGTGAGTGTGACCTGGGCAGTTGGGAGTACGTATGGGGGCGCCTGCAGGGTAGGACTTTCCCTTTTGGGTAGAGGCTGCCTGAATGACAGCTGGAGTGGGTGTGGCGGTAGCTGTCAAGGATTTCTCCTCGAGAGTATGGAGGCAAGACGAGAGCAAACCGATCGAGTGGTTAAGCTCACCAATCTAGGCCAAGAGGGCCTGAGTGTCTTCACCAGAATGTGAGAGACCTGTGTGAACAGGGGTCGCTGTCGATACAGTGGGCGCGAGGGTTTTCTGCTTGCCTGAGGACTTTTGGCAAGGCATACTAGCAGTAGAGCTGCGTGAACAGGGTAGATGGGGGGCAGAGAGCTAGGGTGGCAAGTCTGTGTAGAGACTCAAATATTCTGTTAGGGGAGCAAGAGGCTGGAACCAATTTAATATTCAAGTGCTGATCATAATCAGCACGCGCGCTACTTAAGTACAGCAATGGTCTGTGCACAGACCAGGTAACCAAACACTACGTAGACTACCAGAATTAATATGCGCAAACAACATACAACAACATATAAAATTGTACACATGGTCGGGCTTGGGGATAGGGGTGGCCAAAGGATGAGGCCGGGCTTGGCATCGGGCATCAGCTAGAGTGGCTGAACCCAGATGCTTTACCACAGACCTCTAGACATACCCTGCATAAGGGGGGGCAACCTGCCAGTCCCCTTACAGTGGTGGCAAAAGTATTGGGGACATTGATTCACCCAGTGGCTAATTTGATGGCATTCAAAACAGTGATTTCAGCTAATATCATATGCATAGATTGTTTGGGTTTGGGGTATGATGGTGGGGGTGGTTGGAGGTCTCAGGGGTATAGGGTGGGTACTTGTCATTGCTTGGTTTCCAATTCATCATTTGAGGGCTTCCATGGTTTGTTGTTGAGTTTAGAGTGGGGGTGTGGAGGTGGGGGGTATGACAATAGGTAGGGTAAGAGGGCTTGGAGGTTGTTCAGGTCAAACACATTGGTGTGTGGAATGAACTTGTTGGGGGTGGTTTTTGTGGTTGGGGTAGGGTTGCTGTACTGGATCAGGGACTGTGGGCACAAGCCATATACTGGCTGTAGCACTGCAATGTTTGGTGAAGATCTGTTGAAAGGTGGGGTTGGTCCAGAGTTGATCAAACATGTCCTGGTTGGCTTTCTCAACCTTTTCAATGCTTCATTTGAGGCCTTGGAGGCAGATGAGATTTTCTTGGAGTTGGAAGAAGCTATTGTGAACTTCTTGAGATACTATTGGCATTGGTTTGATAAAGAGAAAAAAGATGAGGGTAATGGTGCTATCAACTTTGTTAAGGTATTGGCCAACTATAGCAATGGGTGGGGGAGCAGGGATGGTGGTTGGCATTTCAGCAATACATAGGTGGAATGGGGTTGGGGGGAGTGGTCTGTTGTGGTATGTGGTTTGGCATGTTTTCAGGAGTGTTAAGTGCACTTTCAATGAGGAATTGGTATAGGACCTGGTTGGAGTCAGGTTGGTGTTAGGGGAAGTAAGAGCACCGGAACCAAGTTGATATTCAGGTGGCGAATACAATTGACACCCACACTACTTATATATATAGAGGTCTGTGCACAGACTGGGTAGCCAAACACTATGTAGCTACTAGAATATAACATATGCAAACAACATACAAACAACATTAGTCATACACGGATCAGACTCGGGGATGGGGGTGGCTGGAGGCTGAGGCTGGGCTTAGGCATCAGGCATCGGCTAGAGAGGCTGAGCCTGGACACCCAACCACAGACCCCTAGACATACCTTGCATAAGGGGGTGCACATAACACTAGTCCCCTTACAGTTGGGCAGACAAGGAGCAAGTGAGGCTATCTGTTACCTGGGTTAGGGGTTTGCTCTTGAGTAGTACAGCAGTCGACACAGGATGTCTATACAGACTTGGTCCTGTCCTACTGGGTGTGACTTGGAGACAATGGAGCACTTTAAGTCCAGCTGGTTATGGCAAAGAGGTATAGGAGGCAAGAACTTTATAGCACTAAGATAAGAATACATAGTAATGTACTGTATCCTTATATATGTACTACTGAGTATGGCTATGTTCCTACTATAAATGTCCAAACCAGAGTAACTATGAGTCAGAGATAAGAGAACAAGTCATAAGTTAAATATAGTCCTTCTGATGTACACTACTGATTGTTTCAGAGTGACATATGGCATGGGAAACATAACTGTCCTTCTGATATAGAATTTCTGATAACATTAGGTCCTTTCTTAGAGTTGTTTTACATCACAACTTGTTAGTTTCCATCCTCAGGATATTTGGCTAGGTAAGAGGGTTCATAGTAGTTGACCTGGGGGTTCTCAGTGGAGTCTGGATGAGGAAAAATGACAGGGGAGAAGGTTGGAGTGGGGGTTCTGTGGAGGTTGACCAAGCATTGTCACTGTGAGATTTGGACTCATACTTGTTGTGAGAGTGAGACAGGAGGTTTTGGAGTTCCTGGAGCAAGTGAGCTGGCTGGGATGAGTGTCAGAGCCATTAAGCTTAGTGAATGGAAGTGAGAAAATGCCCACCAGATAAGCCAGTGAAGGTGCATTCATTGGGAGCAAACCTGGTATGGGCATGCTTGGCAGTATTGGTATTTGCTTTGGCTAGAACCTGTTCAGCCTGGGCATAACAGCAGTGTTTAGTGTTCATATTGGGAACTTGACAATAGGGAAGAAGATGGACAGTGCCTTTAGATGATGAGGACTTTTTGATGGTCTCCTAATGAGGGAGGAAGTCAGAATCAGTGGTTAGGGGGAGTAGAGCTAGTGCACCACATTGGAAGCAGATAAATGATGCTTGTGATAAGGTGAAACTACACAAACCTCTTTGACAATAGCTTGAGAAACCTCCTCATCAACCATCATGTTCTGAAGGTGAGCGATGATCTCAGCCAATGTAATAGGTTGAGAAGCAGCTAGATTACCATGTCAGCACTGGTTGCTCAGGAGTTGGAGGCACTGTTCATACTCTCAGCAGGCTCAGTATTGGTGTTTACCACAACAGCAGCAGAAACAGGAGCCTTGCAATCCTTGCAAGGCTAAGCTTAAACATTAGAAGACAAGTAGAGCCAAAAGAATGCTAAGCTTATGCATTTTGGGACAGTGGAGCCTTCAGCAGCACTAGAGGAAGTAGAGCCAGTCATGGATGACAGGTTCTGAGCCTCTTCAGTCCTGGTTTTGTGGGATTCCTCAGAGTGGATGTGATTAATGTGGCTACAGCATTCAGAGAGCACCTTATAGATCACAGGCATCTCATAAGATGAATGGTAGTTGTTTTGATAAATTTTGCAGAGCTTGCAAATATGGAAGACGTAGTCCTGGCTAACATGGAGCTTGATAGCCTTGGTGTCCTCCAATAACACTTCAATATAAGCAGACTAGAAGATAATTGAACAGTGAAGAAAGAGACATGGGGATGAATAGACATACCCCAGGAGCATCAAACACAAGGAAAGCCTTCTTGACAAGGGGACAAGCAACTTGACCATTTTGCAGGCACTGAAGACAACTTTTGGCATTGTTGATGAGATTGTCAAGCTTGACTTGGAGATTGAGGATAGAAGAAGCCATTTTCTTGTGGAGAATGTCTTCTAGAATGAGATGTTGCTCCCTCGCTTTTATAAGAGAAGGCAGTTGGAAGTGATGATGAACCATAGCAAGTGGATGAAAAGTACCCTTCACCCTAAACTTATGGCCTGAGATGCCTAGGAGACCTGTAATCTTGAGTGGCCAGCCTTTGACAGACTAGCCGAACCACAGTTGCCTTATTAGGTAACATGTTGCTAGGGTCTTGCAGTTATCAGTGTGCACAGGAATTCTGATGAAATGGTGAGGACACCAATTTCAATTTGGCTAGGGGGAGATGGGCCCCAAGTGGTGCTTCAGTAGCAGCTGACGTGAGCTTTTTTGTGAACACTGTGTATGGGCTGGTTTGGGCTTGTAAGTAATCCCAGAATGGATGACTGGGTCACTATGCATTGCAGATTGTCAATAGACATCACAGAAATATCAGAGAAACATATAATGAGTATATAAGTAACTGGCAACCTAGCTTAGCTCTAGGAGATGACAAGAAAGTCAGAAACAGTTTAGCTTAGCTCAAGAAAAGGGACAAGAAACAAGATTATCATTGAGAGAATATATCTATATACAGGACAAAAGTATATACTACATTCAAGAAGGGACAAAGACTAAGTCCTCCAAGATGGACCCAGGGTCTTGAGTCATTGGAAAGGCAAGAAAGAGGAGGGACTTGGGTTTCTCAAACTCCTTGTATGTTGGGACCCTAGAGAAGCAATCAGCAAAGTTGAAAAAGGCCTGGATGTCCTCAAGAGAGTTGGCACATTCCCATTTCAATGAACACTGCATCATTACCTTCCATTGCAGTCCGAGTGGCCTGCATCTCCTGGACAAATTGATAAATGACCTGTCAATGATGAAACACAGATGCCTCATAAGCTACTCAGTTTGCCTCCAAGCTGACCAAGCTGGAGGATGCAACTTGAGCAAATGTGGCCAGATCTAGAAAATAAAGAGAATAAGAAAAGAGAATAAAACACCAAAAGACACTTATGGTATTCACTGGTCATGGAAGACATGACCAGGGCATTCATGACACTTGCCAAAACTTGTGGGTGGTCTGTGAATTTGCAAGGGTAGTTGTAGAGGTTGCAGCTGCAACACTTCTTATCCAAGCCCAAAGGTTCACATTCCAGTTTGCATGTGGCACACATCAGGTACCTATGACAAGGGTGGCAGGTACTAGTCAAAAGAACAACTGTTAATTGGGAAATATAAAAGAAAAATCAGATAAGCTTATGGAAAGCTGACTGACTGTCAGCAGCTTGGAGAAATCTTCGCTGAAGATTGGGACCAGATGCTTATAACCATGTTCCCAAATGATCTTGGCTTCAGTGCAGTGAATGCATGCCCTGGGAATGTGTTTCTTTGTTTGTGTGTTTGAGCTCTTGGAAGAAACAATGTGTTTTTGATGTGACCTCAAAGGTCCAGCCTATGGAGGTGAGGACTTGGGTACCTCAGGAACCAATGGGCTAGGACTGCAAGAGGGCATAGGAGTCAAAGAGGCCAAAAACAAGTCTTGAAAAATGAATGCTGGCTCCTGGGGAACAGGCAAAGACTCCAGAAGGAGCTCCAAATCTGGGGAAGGTGAAATCTCCATAGCACTTGGGGGAGACTTGACCAGAGCAACAGACAAGTGAGGAGGTGATGGGATTGGGCATCTGGGTGAAGATAGTGCATGGTGGCTGTCCAGTGTAGATGACCAGTTAAGAATTTGAAAGAGGTCATCTTGAGAAACCTCTGGGACTGGGGAATGAGACAGCAAGTTTGAACCTGCCAGAAACAGAGGGTTGAGGGGGTGGCATAAAAGACATCACTCATTGTTTGCCTTTGAGTGCAGCCAAAATATGAGCTGTAAGACAGATGGTTAGCAAAAGCAGTCCAGAAACATGAGAGAGGAACTAAGCTTATGAGTAGAAACTCCCGAAGATAAGCTTGGCAGAGTAGGCCTGAGCATGGAAGAACCTGGGGCCTCCAAGGATGCCACAGAAGCCAAAAGGGGAAAGACCAGTGACTCTGGCTCATCCAGGGCTAGGAGAGACTGAGCAAGGGGGGGCAGTGACATTGAACTTGATGAGGCCTCTGTGGATAATCTACCAGAGGGCCTACCAACAGGGATACCTGATGAGAGTTCTGTGGAAAATCTGGCAGAGCACTCATCAGTTGGATTGCACAATGATGCAATAGAAATCACATGTCTTGGTACTGGAGTGGACAGGGGAGTAGCCAGTGAAGGGGTTGGTTCATGGGGTGGTGAGTATGGTGGGGGAGGGGTCCTATTCATACCCACCTGATGGATTCCCCAAGCTCCTCAAGCTCCTCTTCCTCCCCTAGCCCTCCTAGCATGTGGTGCTGGTGGTTCCCATTGAGGTAGGCGGTTGCATTGAGCTGGCAGGCAAATGGTAAGACCTAAACACAGAGAAAAACCATGAGAAACAACAAAAATCTGAGAGAAAAGAGACTTACACTGCACAATTGATGAAGAGGGCATGTCCTGAGAAGCCTGAGGGGTAGTGCTTGGCCCCACATAATCTGGAAACTGTGTTAGGAAAACAAAGACAGCAGCAGAGCAACCATTACTTACCAGAGGAGGAGTCAGAGTCTTCTTCATACTGGGCACACTTGCTGCTACAAGTGTTCCTGTCCATTTGGGGCAACAAATAAGTAGCAAAAGTGTAATAGAAGGGAGATGAGAAGAGACAAGAAAGGAGATGGGTGTCATATCCATGCCAACTCAGAGTCTAATCATTTAAACTTTGGCTTCTTGACTCCACATGTGTTCCACACAACAACCCTCTGCCCTCCGACTCAGCCCCGACCTGCTCCGACCACAACCCACTGCCCTGATCACGCGACCACCTCCACACATGCCATGGTCACCTGGCCCTTGGTGTCTCATACCCCCGTCTCCATTTCCCGTCCGTAGTCAAGATACGTTATTAGTCTCCATACCTGTACCCGTTTCCATTCCATTCGTAATCCGTTTGTAACTAGATCGGTCTCCGCTTTGCTCCGCACATAGTCAGTACGAGTCATAGTTTGTAAGGCCAGTAGTATATATACCGTAGGTACTTGGCTTGTACTCCTCAGTCTGATAATCGAATCAAGCAGCAGACCAGCTCCCTGTTCCATATCCTCTCCTCTCTTCTGCCTTGCGCCACTTTGGCTCCAACTTCCTGAAATACAGACTAGGACAATAGGAGGGCACAGCACATAAGCTGAGGCCACAAGTCCAACCCCCCGCCCGAAGTACTCCGCCTCGGTTCCAAAGTCTATGTACTGACTTTGCCCTGTCCCCCTGGTTACCTTATATCAAGGATACCACCCCAACCCTCCACTTTGGTCCTGACCTGCACTGGCTCTAACAATGGGAGCGCAAATGAAAGAGAGAAAACAAGAACTTGGGACTTTTAAAAAGGCCCAATAATGAGATAAAAAATTAAGCTATAGCAACAAGAAGTTGATCTATACATTTAAACTCAGTGACATGACATCATTTTGGAATAAGCTTAGTGAAAGTATGCTACCCTCAAAGCTGGTGAATGTTCTAGAACACAGAGCACATCAGAGAGACTCAGATGCTGCAAATTTGAAGGAGATAATGACTGAGGACAGTCAGTAATTGGTTAGGGGGAGATGATATGCCAATTTCATGCCTATACATGAATTCCATACTCTGGAATGATTCCCCACATAGAATCATTGGCTATATTGTTAAAGAACTCTATAGAGGATTGGTACTATGTCCCGTAGTAGCCAGTTCAACCAAATTGAGGATATTTGAGCCTCAGAAATGTTCAAACCAGTTCATTAGCAATAAGCTTAGTGAACCAAGCTATCAGAACACTCTCTAGAGGGATCCAGGACTCTACATAGCCTATTGAGTATACTCCTGGTCACATCAAGGGACCTTACAAGCAGTTTTCTGATGAACTCAGATTTGTTTGAACCTAAAAAATGTACCAAGCAGGCTGTCACAAGTGTATAGCAAGCTCAATTAATGATGACCAGACCTCAGAATGGAACGTCCAACATTTGGGAGGTGACACCCAATGCCCAAAACCCTAGAAATATCAAAGACTCATAATTAACAAGTGCTTTGTGGGTCCCAGCACCTCAGCTTACTGCTTAACTGAGATTAATTACAACAGATCAAGGGATTGTCCATCCGCTATACATTCTGATTATAATTGATCCAGAGGCTTAATGTGCTTGCATGGACACAGAATAATACAGACAACCATGGAACACATCTGGCTGGATTGCCACTTGTCAATCAGAGGAAAACCAATAACCCAAGGCAAGGTAGAAATGCTGCCAAACCTTCCAAAATATTCTGCAGTACCTGTAACAATTAAGCTTATTGTTTTCTATTTCATATTTACTATCTCTTGTATGTATCTAAACAATATAAATATGGTTGTGCTTGTTCATGGAGAAGCAAGAGGTCTCACCCCCTACTTCCACATGCAAGTCTGCAAGCCATGATCAAGAACAGTTTCAGAAGACTAATTAGTGTGCATCATTAAGTGGGATTTTTTTGGTCATCGACCAACCCAGAGACAGAGATAGAGAACAGAGTCCAGAGTTTAGAGTTCCAGAGTGTTAGAGACAGGGACAGAGACAGAGAACAGAGTTCAGAGACCAGAGACCAGAGACCCTGCACTTTGAATTGACAGGGATTGTTCTTTCACTGTTGCACTGTACAGCTAATGATAATTTCAACAGCTGTTTGTTAACCTCTAAAAACACTACTCTCTTGAATTTTGCTGTCAGAATGCACCCACAGAACACCCTAAAAGATGAAACTGTTCATTATCTATCTCATACTACTTGTATTAACTTAAGCTTATTGAATTTTGGCTAAGCTTAGTGAAAACAAGCCCTTTATCTATATTAAAACCCACAAACATTTCTACCTTTTCACTGTCAATATTCCAAGTACTACATGTGGACACACTACATATGATGCCAAGTTCTAATAGGTGTAGTTACATTGTGCATGGAAGGTGTGGACTGTCATCCTGGATGGAGGCAAAAGCTTTGAGAAAAGAGAATGCTAGTTCAATTGCACAGTGGTTATTTGAAGATATCATTTGCCAATGTATAGTGAAGATTGTCATGGACAATGGTTCTCCATTTAAGAAAGCTGTTTGATGGCTGGAAGAAAAGTATGGGATAAAGGGAGTAACAATATCTCCCTACAATTCCAAAACAAACAGGATTATTGAGAGACCCCACTGGGATGTGCAACAAATGTTGTACAAAGCTACAGATAGAGATGTCAAAAAGTGGTATTGGCACCTACTGCATGTTATGTGGGCAGATCGGATAACCATTAGGAAAGGAATGGGGTGTTCCCTGTACTTTTTGGTAACTGGAGTGCACCCAATGCTACCTCAATGCACTGGCTGGCCTTATCCCCCTCCACCTTCATCTCTGCAAACTGTGTGATAGGGCTGCCCTCTGCATTTGCAGGCTTCACCACACTCATGCCCTTCACTCCCTCCTGGATTGGTGCTCTACCTCCACAGTCAAGCACCCACTGGCCATCCCCTTCCTTGCCCCAGGCATTTGCAGACAGACTGGTGGTGCTTTCCAGGACTTTGACAGGTTGGCTGCCAAGGCCACTGACCCTCTGATTCCTTTCCCTTCTGTTGGTAGACCAGGCCAATGCCTGCTTGACTTGTATTCAGATATGTTTTCCTTTCTCTCTCTTCCTCCTGGGTCCCACACACCTGTGGAGATTCAGCTCTTTCACAGTAGGGTAAACACCATCATCTCCTCCTCCTCTTGTTCCCAGTTCTCTCCCTTAGTTTGCATTTCTACCCACTCTCCCCTTCCCAATTCTGGGCTGTGCACATCAGCCTCAGTTGCTATCACCCTCTCTTCTTCCTCTATTTTTAGTGTATCTCTCTTCCCTGGTCAGGGTTGACACTCCTGTGCTGCCTTATTTGCCTTGTGCTCTGGTTTATGTACTTCTCTCTCTCTTGTTGGTAATGCTTCAGATATTACTGTCCTTATCTCTTCTTCTTCTTTTTCTTCTTGTAAAACCATCCTTGATCCCTCCCCCCACTCTGGACAGGCTTACTCTCTGGCAGTCATTAAGGCCTTATTCCCCTGGCTGGTAGCTTCTCCCTCCCAGACAGTCAAGTTTGTCTTGATCCCCTCCACATGGCAGCTCCCTGCCTTGGCTTCAGTCACTCATGAGGCCAAATCTGCATGCTTCCCTGCTTCTGCAGCTTCTCCAACCACACTGGACTTCCTGCAGGCTCAGGCTTCTCTTACTGCATCTGCTAAATGGCAGAAGGACTTTGCAGCCTCATCCAAATACCGTGGCTCCCGATTTCTCACCATCTTTGATAAGAGCAACAAGCCCCTTGCCCCATCATCCCTACACTATGGAACTTGGCTCATCTTAACCACCAAGAACCCACCATCTCTCACTGTTCACCTCACCCACTGTATTACCAGCCATGCCCCTATTGGGGAATACTGCCAGCAGTTCTTCCCTGATGAACCAGTCCAATGCCTATGTGGTGAACTCCTGGAGACCCAGGACCACATCCCTTATGACTGCCCCTACTTCTCAAGGACAAAGTCCAACCTTCAGCACAACACTTCCCTGCTGCTCTCTAACCTAGTTCAGTTTCTCTGAGACAATCCAGCTGCCTTTGCCTTTCCTTCAAAGCCTACTGCTTCCCAAGGGACTCCTGCCCCCAGAGTGAGCCAACCACCCTCTTCTCCCTCTTTGTCACCTTCCCCCCCTCCCTTTGCAGCCATATATAGTTTATCACATGGGGCCTCCAGCCCCATCTCTTTAACTAATCCAATGTAGTAGATACTCATTGGTGCAGACTGCTAATGGACCCTGCATAATAAATTGTTGATTTAAAAAAAAAAAAAAAACTTAGTCCTGATAGACTCCTGATAGAATATAGTAAAACTATAAATAGAGCCAAGTAAGAGTCTTGATAGAGTCCTGATAGAGTCCTGACAGAGTCATGATAGAATATAGTAAGGCTCTAAATAGAGCCAAATAAGAGTCCTAATAGACTCCTGATAGAATAGTAAGACTATAAATAGAGCTTAATAAGAGTCTTGATAAAGTCCTGATAGAGTCCTTATAGACTTCTGATAGAATATAGTAAGGCTCTAAATAGAGCCAAATAAGAGTCTTGATAGACTTCTAATAGACTTCTGTATACAGAGCTTAAAATCTAATCAAAACTCTATCAAAACTCTATCAAGACTTGAACAGAACTGGAACAGGAGTTATCATATGTCCATTAGGAGTACCAGAAGTCTATCAGGAGTCTCAGAACTCTATCAGAACTCTATCAGAACCCAAAAGGGAGTCTAACAGAATTTGTGGGCCATTGTAAAGTACTCCAACACAGCAACTAAGTTGCCCTTACAGATACTGGCATGTGATAAAAGCAAGAATCACATGTGAGTGGGTGAGAATCACAAGCTAAAGAGAAGCTAACTATAGAGTGGGCAGTGACATGTGATTACTAAATAAAGATGGGTGGTGGCATGTGATAAACAAAAATAGACAGGTGAGAAGAGACAGGTGTGTAAACACAGAAGGAAACAGTATAATAGTAACATTACCCCTCTTCTAATCTTCCAACTCTGCTTTAAAGCCAAAGTTGATGAGGTACTGGGGTGGGGTATGGATTGCCTCTAGTAACTGATGTAGTTGTCATAGGCATAGTCATAATTTTCATATTGACCATCTCTAATAATATCATATGTTTGTCCATAGGTTTGGGGATAGTGTTGCACCATTCTTTCAAGTGTGGCATTGTGATGGTTTTGGTGGTAGGTGGGGCATTCCCACATGTAATGTCCAGGTGCCGAGTGGTTGCAGTGGTGACAGGTATATTGGGGACAGAGTTTTGCCCAATGGCCAATTTGATGGTACTTGAAACAGCAATTTTGTTCAACATCATTCAAGCAGATTGTTGAGGCTTGGGGTACAGTGGTGGGGGTGGTAGGAGGTCTTGGGGGTAAGGGGTGAGGGTTTGCTGTGGTGCAAGCTTCAAGTCTTTGGTTGAGGGCATCTACGGTTTGTCATCAAGTTTGGGGTGGGGGTGTGGAGGCCAGGGGGTACAACAACAGGCAGGGTAAGAAGACTTGGAGGTTGTTCAGGTCAAACTCATTGGTGGGTAGAGTGGACTTGTCAGGGTTGTCTGTCAGGCTGGGATTGCTGTATTTGATGAGGGATTGTGGGCACAATCTGTATACTGGTTGTGGAGCTGCAATGCTCAGTGAAAATTTGATAGAAGGTGGGGTCAGCCCATAAGTGATTGAACATGTTTTGATTTGCAGTCTTGACCCTTTTGATGCTTTGTTCAAGGCCCCATAGGCAGAGGATGTTACCCGGGTTAGGGGTTCACTCTTGAGTAGCACAGGGTTCAACACAGGATGTCTATACAGACTTGGTCCTGTCCTACTGAGTGTGACTTGGAGATGACGGAGCACTATAGTCCAGCCAGTTTAGAGGCAAAGAGTTATAGGAGGCAAGAACTTTATAACACTAAGATAAGGATACAAGGTATTGTACTGTATCCTTATATACTTCTAAGTGTGGCTGTACTCCTACTATAATAGTTCAGACCAAGGTAATTATGAGTCAGAGATAAGAAACATGAGGCATATGGTAATAATAGTCCTTCTGATGTACACTACTGATGGTTTCATAGTGACATGGGAATGTAGTTAAAAATAACCGTCCTTCTGATAAGAGTTCTGATAACATTAGGTCCATTTCTAGAGTTGTTTTCTATTACAACTTGTTAGTTTCCTTCTTCCAGGTATTCGGCTAAGTAGTTTGGTTCATAGTAATCAATTTGGGTTTGGTCGGTGGAGTCTGGTCTGGGGGGAATGACGGGAGAGAAAAGGAGGAGTGGGGGTTCTGTGGAGGTCGAGTACAGCAGCTGTTTCTGGGGATGGAGGTTGTCCTGGATAGAAGATGTCATATAGGAGGTGTCTGAAATGGGGACTTTCTATCCTTTCTTCTGGTGGGGTGGTTGGATTTTCTTCAGAAGGAACCACATAGTTCTCCTGTAATATTTGATTTGGCCACATCATTGTAGCATTCCTCATAATAATCATCATTGGTGAGATCGATGTATTGATGGTGAGTTGTGGGAGTGGTCGAGGAACGGGTTGCAGGATTTCTGGAGTAGGGGGCATGTCGAGTCTTTCGATTTGGACATTCAGTCCGTTTATGGCGAGGTTGGAAGACCCGTGCAGTGGGGGCATTGGTATTTGATGCAGTCGTAGGAATAGTGTCCTGGGGCATATTGTTTGCATCCGAGGCATGCAAATTGGGGGCAGTCCATGGCCCAGTGCCCTATATGTCTGCATTGGATGCAGACTGACCTGTCAGTGGTTCAGGGGTTGGTTCGCTTGTGAATGGGATTGGGGGAGTTCCAAACTGGGACATTGTTATTGGCAACGGTGTGGGTGGTGTTCTTGGTGGGGGTGAGAAGTCTGAAGGGATTTCTGATACTGGTGGGCTTTCCTCCCTTATTGGGGATGGTGGTGATGATCGTGGCAGTGGTCATCGTGGTAGTGGTAGGGATGGTTGTGGTGGGGGGCTGCGAGGTATGTACCTCATTTCGTTTGGGTATGTTCTTTGACACCTCGGACATGAGGCCCAATCTTGAGTGGAGAAGTCACTCGAGTGATTCTGCCCAGGCATGTTGCATATTGTATGCAGTAGTGAGAGCCTTAGTCTGTCATACGTGGTGGGTATAATCATACCAGAGTTGTCGGTCGTATTCTGAAATTGAAGTGTGTTCCAATTTAGTCGTAAAGGCTCCGTCAGTGGCAGCCTCGCGTAGATCTCTGTCAGAAGGGTGATCTGGTCCATATGATTGTACTCCAGCTGTATGGTATCTAAGGGAGGCGGCTGGGGCAGCTGTTGGTTCTGGGGTATCATTGGGGTCGGGGGTCTCATCTCTGAGAGAGGCGTATGTGGCGGTGAAGGTGTCAGAGGGGGTGTAGGGAGACAGGGCCAGAACAGGAGTTGTTTGAAGTGTAGTATGTTTGACGCTTGCATTGTTGACGATGATGATGGAGGATGATGAGGACGTTGGCAAGGGTGTTGTTGAGAAAGGGGGAGTGGTTTGGGGGCGAGTGAGGTCGAGGTTCATGGGCATTTTTAAGTACGTTTGGTATGGGAGCAGAGTTGTCTTTGGTAGGTTCTGGTGGGTTCCTGTTCTTTCTGGAGAATTCCATGAGCTTCTTTATACTCAGTTAAGTATTCTTCGGCATTTGCGTGGAGTGTTTCATCGGTGATCCATTTGTTCTCTGTGTGGGAGTATCCTTTCCATTTGACGTAATATTGAAGTTTTCCGTGATATCAGCGGTGATTTAGAATGGCTTCTATTTCATATTCTTCTTCTTCATTGATGATGTCTGGTGGTGGTGGAGTCAGGTAAGATCCATATGCTTCTTGTTGAAATCATCCCAAGAAGGTGTATAGCAACGACAGCATATATTTGAGGGGAGACAACGGCGGGGGTAAGGGAGGTAAACAGACAGTGTAACTACTTGAGAACAACAGGTATATAAGTGTAACTACAGTGAGGCTACCATGAGGCAGTCAGCTACTCTGGTAGTCGGCATTCCATCAGTTTGCCAGAATCACCAATTCCAACACTTCTGTTTCAGTATATGGGGTTAAAAGGTTTCTGTGGAATACTGGATGTATCTTCCATTTGATCGGAAGTTTTAGTTTGTATGTGAGCAGTGATAGGACTTCTGAGATAAGGAAGGGTCCTAGTCTTTTTGGGGATATTTTATTGGAGATGAAGGGGAGTTTGAGGTTCTTGGCTTCTAGCCATACTTTTTGATGTGTTTCAAGGGGTTTGACAGTTCTTCTGGTTCTTTGTTTCATAATATCGGTGGAGAGTTGATATGCTGCATGTGCTTCTTTTCTGGCATCATCAAGGAGTCTGATGTGTTTGTCTACTGATGGAAAGTTTGATGTTTCCATTACCATGGGTATCAGCAGAGGGTTGTATCCCATGATTAGTTCAAATGGGGATTTTTGCCTTGAGGCATGTATTTTGGAGTTGTGTGCAAACTCGGCGATGGGGAGGGTTTCTGACCAGTCCAGGGGGTTCCTGGTGCAGTATATGGCGAGGTAGGTTTCAATTTCTTGGTTGTATCGTTCAGTGGAGCCATCTGTCTGGGGATGGTATGCTGTTGAGAATGCTTGTTGAATGTTTAAGTGTTTGGCTAGCTCTCGGAGGGAGTTGGCAGCGAATCTGGGGTCTCAATCTGATATGATCTTGTCGGGTAATCTGTTGAACTGAGTAGAGTCAATAGTATCAGTGACACACTGATCACTAGTCACTAGCTCAAGTTGATCAACAATCACTGATGTATTCACACATTGTTAATAATAGTGTGATTTGATAAGCCCACTGATTCGGTCAAGTGTAAAGGTTCTTCATATGTAACTCCCCTTCACATAATAGGATTTGGCTAGTCTAAGGTCCCATCCTGTCAAAATGGACACAAGGTGTGAAACTCAGTGTCCACTAATTGACATCCCCAAGAGATGGGTGTACATAACAACTAATTACTTATATATCATAATTTGTTACTAACTAATAAGTGATCTGTCACTTTATTTAACATAATCCGAATCTAGTGAAGACTTTTTCTATTAATAGTCATCCGATGTTGTCAGCGTTTGATCGATCTGATGTTGGGATGAAAATTACCCCCTTCATAAGGCCGTGGTCCACCACAGGACAATATTGCATTATGACCGGCGCTAGGCGGTAGACCGGTGATAAGATCCCATGAGATCTGGGCAAATGGGCATTTGGAAGATGATGGTGGGATCGGTTGAGTTGGTGCATGATCCGGTCTGCATATGATTTTGTGTTGTTGACATTCTGGACAGCCTTTGACGTAGTTCTTTATGAATGTCGACATTCCTGGCCAATATATTTCTTTCTTGGCTAGGTGGTATGTTTCCTGTTCTCCAGGGTGGCCACGTGTAGGGTGGTCGTGGTATCTTGTGATGACATTGCATCTGAGTTGGAGGTCTTCTGGAATGATGACACATTCTTGGAACATGAGGAGTGGACCACTCGGGGTTGGGACTGTTCCAAAGTCTTTATCGGCGGCATTAGGATGGGTTTCCTTCAGGAGTTTGAATGCTTCAGTGGTTCTGGCATCATATTTAGGTGATTCTGTGATTCTTTCTTAGAGTTTTGTATTGACAGTGGCGATAAAGAGGTGCTCTGGGAGTACTGTGATTAGATTTTGATCTTCTATGTTGGCTTGTGGTGACAAGGAGGTTATCTGGGAGTATGTCATATCCATGCCAACTCAGAGCCTAATCGTTAAACTTCAGCTTCTCAACCCCACGTGTGCTCCCATGTGACAATCCTTTCGCCCTCTGACTCAGCCCCGACTCGCTCCAACTACAACCCATTGCCCTGGTCATGCGATCACCTCTGCATGTGTCATAGTCACCTGACTCTCGGTGTCTCTACATCCCAGTTCTCCATTCTCTGCCTGTAGTCAGGGTACGTTACCAGTCTCCATACCTGTGCCGGTTTCCATTCCATTCGTAACCCGTTCGTAATCCATTTGTAACCATATCAGTCTCCACTTCGCTCCTGCACATAGTCAGTATGAGTCATAGTTCCTAAGGCCAGTAGTATATATACCTGTAGGTACTTGGCTTGTACTCCTCAGTCTGATAATCAAATCTGAGCAGTGGACCAGCTCCCTGTTCCCTATCCTCTCCTCTCTTCTGCCTTGCTCCGCTTCGGCTCCAACTTCCTGAAATATGGACTAGGACAGTAGGAGGGCACAGCACATAAGCTGAGGCCGCAAGTCCAACCCCCCACCCGATGTACTCTGCCTCGGTTCCAAAGTCTACATACTGACTTCGCCCCTGTCCCCCAGTTACCTTATATCAAGGATACCACCCCGACCCTCTGCTTTGGTCCTGACCTGCACCGGCTCTAACAGAGTATGATAACGTCTTCATTGTCATTATCTTCATCAGGGATGTGGTCTGGATGTCTCGACAGAGCGTCTGGTGCAGGGATTTTTGATCCTGGGATGTGTTCCAGTTTGAAGTTGTAATTGGCGCGGGTCTGGACCCATCGTGCTTGTCGGCAGGTGATTTTCTGGGGTTTACGCCAGTATGTGAGGTTCTGGTGGTCTGTTCTGATATGGATGGTATGGGGGTTGCCAAGGAGGTAGTGGTGCCATTCTTCGAGGGCTCAGATAATAGCGAGGAGTTCCCTGTCGTAGATGTCATATGTAATTGCATTCCGCTGGTCCAAACGTCTTTGAATAGAATAATATGGGTTTCCGTATTCTGTTGATGTCGTGTTGGTACAGGACAGCTCCTGATGCAAATTTGGAAGCATCGGCTTCTATTTCGAAGGGTTTTGCGGAGTCAGGCATAAGGAGTACCAGGTTCTTTTAAGAATTTGTTCTTGAGTGTTTCGAACACTTTCTGTTGTTCTTCTTTCCATTCAAATTTGTTTGATTTTGATAGGAGTTGGTTAAGGGGTTTGGTGTGGTAGGAGTAACTGTGGATGAACTTCTGGTAGAAGTTGCAGAATCCGATGAATTTCCAAATGTGTCGGACTGTTTTTGGCACTGGCCAGTCTTCTATTCCCTTGAGTTTTCCGGGATCCATTTTGATTTCGTCTGGTGTGATGATCATGCCGAGATATTCAAGTTGTTGTTTATTGAATTTGCATTTCTCTGTCTTGAGGTAGAGGTTGTTTTCCTGCAAGATCTGCAGTACTTTTTCCATAAGTTGGTCAGTTTCTTCTTGAGTTTTACCGTAGATTAGGATATCATCCATGTAGATGATGATTCCTCCTTTCTCCATTATTTTCGGAGAATAACGTGTCCATCATATGTTGGAACATTGCAGGACTATTGCAAAGTCCAAAAAACATGACAGTCAGTTCAAAAAGACCCATAGGAGTCTTGAATGCTGCTTTCCATTGATCACCATCTTTGATTCTGATGTTATTGTATCCTAGGCGGACATTGAGCTTGGTGAAGTACTCAGCTCCTTTGAGTTTGTCCATGATAGAGGAAATCATGGGGATTGGGTAGGCATTTTTGATGGTGTAATCATTTAGATAACGATAGTCTTGGCAGGGTTGGAGATCTCCTCCTTTCTTGGCAACAAAGAAAAAGGGTGATGCCATAGGGGATTTTGAGGGGCAGATGTACCCTTTTCGGAGGTTTTTGTCTATAAATTCTTTTAATGCTTTTTCTTCAGCAGGTGCCACTTGATAGGGTTTCATTGATTTTGCTTTGAATGTTCTTGATGGTGGGAATCGTTTGGAGGCTTTCTTGTTGAATATTTTAGCCCATTGGGCAAATCTCCAAGGGATCTTGGGTGGTTCCTTGTTTGATTCTGGTTGTTTTCCTTTTTGGTTTGCCGATTTTGTTGGATTGTGTTGCTCATTGTGGAGTGTTGTGGCGTGTGTTGCTTTGGCATTTACTTCTAATGGGGTTAGAAGCATTGGGTTCATTTCTCTTTCTAAAGAGAAGGTATCAAGGTCAACATTTGACAGGTTGATGTATTCTTCAGGGTTTTCCTTGGATTGAGAGGTTTTTCCAGCCATTATGTCCATGGTGATGGAGTTGAGTTTGACAGGTCGTTGTAGGGTTCTGAGGAGTTTGGAAAAATCCTGATGGTCGATTTGGGGTTTCCAAGAGAATGTCTTGGTTTTCCAGTTGATGTCGGGATTGTATTGTTCCAACCAGGGAAATCCGATGATGAGGTCTTTCTCACCAGTGTTTGTGACATATGCTTCTAGCATGCAGTCTCTTCCATCGATGATGGTTCTGATTTTGATGTATTCATGGATTTTGCCATGTTGATTGTCAGTTCCATCAATGTTGCTGAGGGGAATTGGTTGGTCCAGCTGTTTTGTTTGATAACCATGTCGTTTAACGACTTTGTGGGAGATAAAGTTCCCTTGGGCTCCTGAGTCTATCAGGGTGGTGATAGCCATGGGTTTTGATGTCTGTTCACTCCAAATCTCAATGGGTAAGAAAAGGGATTGTTTATTCAGGGATAGTTGTAATTGTACAGAGTTTATTGAGAAAATGTCTTTCTGGGAGTGAGAGTACGAAATGTCCTTCTGATGTCTGGAACATGCAGGGGCACATCAATCAACAGCATTCCTTTTTAAAAATCCTGGAATGGACACATCTCTGGATCCTCGGCTAGCACGGAGTGCTTGTTGGAGTTCAGGGTCAAGATCATCAACCATTTGGCACATCTGAGATGCAACTCTTGCAACAGCAAGGGAGTACTTGCACTGTGGTGATTGTTGGGCATTCTGGTTTGGGAATCCAGGACGAGTATTTTGTGGTCCAGGGAAAGGACGATTGGGGTTTCTTGTGGGATGAGGGGGATTGGTACACATTCCTGGGAAGTGTCTGGCTGGTGGTGGTTGTGGGCATTACTGACCCAGTGATCTTTAGCTCCGCATCGGAAGCATTCCTGGTTCTGATATGATTTCATTTGTTGTCCAGTGACAACGGCATCTAGCTCCAATGGTTCTTGAGCAGAGTCTTCTTCAGCATATTCCAGTTGGGGTATTTTGGGGTAAGGATCTTCAAATCCTTCTTCTACAGTGGCATGGTCTATTTCCATGGCGTGTGGGTCTCATGGGGTGAAACGTGGAGCGTTGCTCCTTTGATAGAATTGTGCATAAGGCACATTGTTGTTTGGATGACTTGGTCCATGGTTGGGTTGGTATTGGTTCCTTTGGGGAAACATGTTCCTGGGGGTGCCATAGAGGGCATTAATTTGGTGAAAATTATTGTTGAGTTTATTGGCTTGGGTGTACCAAGCAGTGATGGTCGTCAGAGGGTTTTCTGATTTGTCAATCTTCATGGCAATGCGGTGGTCGATTGCTTTGCAGTATAGATCAATCAGGGTGCGATCTTCATTGAGTCCGGATTGACGGACAAGTTCCTTGAACTGAGCATTGAACTCAGTCATCAGTTTTCCTGCTTGATGTAGGGTCTGAAGTCTGGTATGTGCGTACGCATGTTTGTCTGCCAGGGTGAAGTCGGCTCTGAGCTGGGCAGTGAAGTTGTCCCATGACTCCATGGCTATGGGTTGCCCTTGTTGAGTTTGGGCATTTCTCTTGTGGAGGTATTGTCTAGCCCAGGCTCAGGCATCTCCTGATTGCATTGTTGAAAGGACAAATAAAGTCCTTGCAAGGTTGGTGTTGTACATGGTTGCATTGGTGAGCATGTAAACTTCGCATTGGAAGATCCAATCTTCAAAGAGTCTTCTAGTTCCATCAAAGGTGATGGGTTTGAGGAGTCCTAACTCCTTTGGGGTTTGTGTGGCAGCTATCATTTGTAGTTGTGCAGGTGGCAGTGGTGGTGGCAGTGTTGGGGGTTGTGTTGGTCGTAGGGGAGGAGCTGGTAGGGCTAAGGGTATAGTTGGCGCAGGTAGTGCAGGTGGTTGTGGATTGGGATCCGATTGGTTGTCATCTGTTATATAGATGTCAGAGTCGTTATCTGCTGGGGGAGTTCTTCCCTGATTTACTGTGTATTCGTGGCATGTGAGTAAGTTTTCTTCCGATTTGGAAAGTTCTCTTGGTTGGTTGAGGGCGTATTCAAGTCTTTGAAGTTTGTAGTCATTTAACAGGTCTACTTTAGCACGGTATTCTTCGGCTTGTTTGCATCTTCTTTCTTCTTGTTTGTAGTGTTCTTTTAATTCTCTTTCATGTTGTATTCTTTGTCATTCTGCTAGTTTGTCAGCAAAACTTGTTTGTATACGTATTGATGTACTTGGAGTGGGCAAGTCAAATGGAGATGGGGGATAAAATGGAGATGGTGTTTGAGTGGGGATAGGGTTTCTTCTGGGATCCAGGTTTTGGGTTCCTGATCCTGAGATTCTACTTCTCGATTTGGGAGGAGGTGATGGAGTTTCTTGGGCCGAGAACTTCTTTGGAGGTGTGGTGGCAGCTGTCTAGCAATTGATTATCGCTAGAAGAATGAAGAATTGGGTTGCAATGATGGATATTCCTGAATACAGGTTCCACAATCTGACGATGCAGCAGTGACAAGGGCACATGATACGTTCAAGTTCTAAGGTGATGATTCAGTAGGCGATGAGGGTGGCAGTGGAGGTGAAGACAAAAATGAGTAGGTAAGCCAGGTTTTCTGGTGGGGAGAGGTTGAGGGATGTAGCGATGGCTACACAGAGAGGTAGTTTTCTTTCATACGTCATTTTGAACGACCAGGGTACCTTGACGTGTTCAGTACGTTGGCAGAGCAGAGCAGAGTGGAGGGCGAGCAAGAGATAAGCAGCAGAGTATCTTAGTGTTTTGTTACCCGGGTTAGGGGTTCGCTCTTGAGTAGCACAGGGTTCGACACAGGATGTCTATACAGACTTGGTCCTGTCCTACTGAGCATGACTTGGAGACGACGGAGCACTATAGTCCAGCCAGTTTAGAGGCAAAGAGTTATAGGAGGCAAGAACTGTATAACACTAAGATAAGGATACAAGGTATTGTACTGTATCCTTATATACTTCTAAGTGTGGCTGTACTCCTACTATAATAGTTTGGACCAAGGTAATTATGAGTCAGAGATAAGAAACATGAGGCATATGGTAATAATAGTTCTTCTGATGTACACTACTGATGGTTTCATAGTGACATGGGAATGTAGTTAAAAATAACTGTCCTTCTGATAAGAGTTCTGATAACAGAGGAGGTTTTTGCAGAGTTGGAAGAAGCCATCATGAACTTCTTGATGTACTGCTGGTGTTGGTTTGATAAAAAGTGAAAAGACAAGGGCAGAGGGGCTGTCAACTTTGTTAAGGTGGTGGTCAATGGAAGTGACAAGTGGGGGAGTGGGGACAGTGGTTGGTGTTTTAGCAACAGATGGCAACAGGTGGAATGGGACTGGGGGGAGTGGTCTGTCATGGTACATAATTTGGGGTGTTTTCAGTGATATTAAGTGCACTCTTGATGAGGAATTGGTAGATGATGCTGATGGGGTTGGGTTGGGCAGATGAGGACCTGGTAATCCCATCTGAGGAGGGGGGCAGGATAGAAATATGAATGGAGTTGGAGAGAAGTAAGCAAACTGAAGAAGGTATAATGCTGTTAAATGGTATGGTATGGTTTATTTTTGGTAGGGGTGGTGGTGAGAATGACATGGTTTCTTTGTGGTTTTAAGGGAAGAACAAACAACAGGCATGTTTTCATCATCTCAATTGAGTTTTGTGGAGTCATTTGTATTCTATCAGAAACTCCACTGCATTGGTTCCCTTGGTTAATTCAGGTGTCACAGTGTCATCAGTTGTTTCAGGTCTTGTTCCTTCAGGGAAAGATTTGAAATGGGACTCCAGTTCCCATGTGTTTTCTGATTTGGGCCATCCAAGCCATTTGATGAGGTATTTGAGGAAGTTTTGTCATTTTCAATGATTTAGGATTGCTTTGACTTCATACAATTCTTCACCTTCAATGACTTGTGGTGGGGGTCAGACATAATTTGGACCATAAGTTTCAGTTTTGGTGTATGGCATAAGGAGTTGTGCATGAAATATGGGGTGAATCTTCCAATGTTTGGGAAGTTCAAGACAGTATGAAACAGGGGATAGGACATCAAGGATGCAGAATGGTCTGAGGTGTTTGGGGGCCATTTTATGCATGATGCATGGGGTTTTTTAAGTTGCAGGCATCAAGCCAAACCATTTGATTCCTATGAAATAGGGTAAACTTAGATTGACATCAGTTTGCCATGTTGTCATATCCACACCAAACCTAGAGCTTAACCATTAGGCTTCGGCTTCTCGACTCCACGTGTGCTCCACACGACAACCCTATGCCCTCCGACTCGGCCCCGACTGGCTCCGACCGCAACCCTTCGCCCCGATCACGCGACCTACCTCTACACGTGCCACGATCACCTGACCCTCGGTGCTCCCATTGTCCAGTTCTCCATTCTCCGTCCGTAATCAGAATACGTTACCAGTCTCCATACCCGTACCGGTCTCCATTCCATTCAAAATTATTCGTAATCCGCTTGTAACCATATGGGTCTCCGCTTCGCTCCGCACGTAGTCAGTACAAGTCATAATTCGTCGAGCTAGTAGTATATATACCGTAGGCACTTGGCTTGTACTCCTCAGTCTGATAATCGAATCGAGCAGCGGACCAGTCCCCTGTTCCCTATCCTCCTCTCTCTCTGCCTCGCCCCGCTTCGGCCCCGACCTCCTGAAATACGGACTCGGACAGTAGGAGGGCACAGCACATAAGCTGAGGCCGCAAGTCCACTCTCCGCCCGAAGTACTCCGCCCCGGTCCCGCCGTCTACGTACTGACGTCGTCCCGTCCCCCGGTTACCTTATACCAAGGATACCACCCCGACCCTCCGCTTCGGTTCCGACCCGCACCGGCTCTAACAGTATTATCAGACTCAAACTCCTCCTGTCCATTACACTCTAATCCTTTCTAACCATGGTCTCTCGAACAGTCACCCGTCCCCGCACTCGGGTAACTCCAGCCGCTCGCCGTAGCAAACGCATCATTCGACAATCTCCTTCCGAGGAATTACAACCCGACCCCCCGAGGGTTTCTCCCCCTCGCCAACAATCCATCGTGCCCTCAACTCCAGACCGGTTCAGTGAAGATATTCAACCTTCACTATTCCAGACTCCCGACGGCCCCGACGGTGGCCCCGACCCAAATCCCGATCCCAGCGACCCTGGTGATCCCGACGACTACCCTGACAATGGGGACGGACCCCCGGACGACGACGAACCATCAGACAACAACGACAACAATAACAACATTCCACCTGGCAACACCCAAAATGACCATGACCAACTCCTGCTCCGAGTTTTCCAACGAATAGCCGATCAAATGGACGGCCGTGGGAACTCTCAACCCCCACAGCCTCCCCGAACCCCCTGTACCAAGGCTCGCGAACCTGACATCTTTACAGGTTCCGACCCCACCAAACTCAAACCTTTCCTCTTCCAATGTCGACTCTACTTCCGTACTAACCCGGCCCAGTTCGCTATCCCCGCCACCAAGGTCAACTTCGCGTTGACGTACCTTACCGGCGTGGCCCAGCAACACTTCGAAATTGGCCTCGACGAGGCCGACAACCACGGAATAATGCACGATTGGATCGAGGACTGGGATCAGTTCACCCTGGAACTGCAGACCAATTTCGGTCCCGCGGATCCGACCGGAGAAGCTGCTGAGCAGCTTGACTCCCTCCGAATGCGCTATGACGAAAAGATCGCCGTCTACAACGTCGACTTTCTCCGTCTGGCTGGCCAACTCCGCTGGGGTGATGAGGTATTCTGTCACCGCTACTACAAAGGCCTCCCCGACCGCATCCAGGACATTCTGTCCAATCGGCCCGACGGCAAGCCCGACACCTTCATCGAAATGCGAGCAGCAGCGATGAAGATCGATGCTCGCTACTGGGAACGCCAACGCGAGAAGGCCCGTGCCAAAGCCGCTTCGGACCCGACCGCCTCTAGGAAACCTGGAGGCAACCCATCCCCTTCCACCGCGACAAACCATCAACCTGCCGCCAAGCCTGCCAACAGTAACAACAAAGGCAGCACCCCCAGTAATAACATCTTCAAGGGCAATCCGCCCAACCCGTCCGCCGGTCAGAAGTCGGCCCCGCCAAAGTCCGACCTTACTAGTAAACTTGGTAAGGACGGTAAATTAACCCCCGAGGAACGTCAACGACGTTTCGACAATAACCTCTGCCTTGTCTGCGCAGATCCCAATCACAGGGCTGCCAACTGCGACAAGAAGAAATTCCCTGATGCCAAGGCTAAAGGCCGACAGGCTCAGATTTCCGAGACAGACGCGCCGGCTCTCCCGAGCTTGGAAAAATAGTCGGCAGTCCTCAGGCCTCTGCACAGACTGAGGATCGCATTGAACTCTGCTGTGCTCCAGAGAGTTTCCGTCTCAATGCGTCCGCTCTTTCCGATCCAAACTCTCTTCATATTACATTAACTTCTCCTTTAGTTACTTTGTTACCCTCTGTTTCCGCTCCTGTACTCTCCGCTTCGGACCCGCTTTCTACAACGGACAATGTAGTTAGTTCTGACTTTTCTTCTTCTTTTTCTCCTTTCAAAGCTCTTGTTGATAGTGGTTCTACTCACTGTTTTGTGGACTCTTCTTTCGTTCGTTCTCATAGTATTCCAACCTCGTCCATCCCGGCTATTGAACTTCGGTTATTTGATGGGACCTCAAACGCCTACATTACGGAGCTTGCGCAACTGCCTGTATCCTTCCCCTCCGGTGAATCTATCATTTTGGACACTTATGTCACCCAGCTCGACTCCTCCTGTTCTGTGGTCTTAGGACACAACTGGCTCACCCACTACAATCCGTTGATTGACTGGGCTTTGGGCAGTATTACTTTCCGGCCATCCCTACTCGAGAATCCTGCTTCCGTCTCTACCTGCGTCGCACCCGCATCGGCTCCGCCTATGGCCGCCCCTGACTCTCCTGACCTAGGTTCACCACCCCTGTCCGGGACCTCGTCCCAATCTGTCCCCCTTGCGAAACCGCACATCTCCTTGATAAACGCTCCTGCCTTTATCCGCGCTGCCAAGCTCCCTGGCTCCCAACAATTCCGAATCAATCTTTCCGCCGCCTCCGCATCGGCCGCGTCCTCTTCTGTCTCCGAGGAACCGCCTGACCTCTCGTCCATCCCCGAGGAATACCACGAGTTCGCTGACGTTTTCAGTAAATCGCGTGCTGACACACTTGCTCCACACCGCCCTTATGACCTCCAGATTAACCTAGAGGATGGCGGTCAGCCTCCGGTCGGTACCATTTACTCCCTTTCACAATCGGAGCTTGGAGCTCTACGTGATTTTATTGACGAACATTTATCTATTGGTTTCATCCGCCCCTCCACTTCCCCTCATGGAGCCCCGGTCCTCTTCGTCAAGAAAAAGGACGGCTCCCTCCGCTTATGCGTTGATTTTAGAGGTCTCAACCATATTACCAAGAAGGACCGCTATCCCCTTCTGCTCATCTCCGACCTCTTAGACTCCCCTCGCAAAGCTCGCGTATATACCAAGATCGACCTCTGCCACGCCTACCATCTTGTCCGCGTTGCTGACGGCGACGAATGGAAGACCGCCTTTCAGACCCGCTACGGCTCCTTCGAATGGATGGTTATGCCTTTCGGCCTCACCAATGCCCCCGCCACCTTCCAGCGGTTCATGAACGATATATTCAAGGACATGCTCGACGTCTGCGTTACTATCTACCTTGACGACATTCTGATATACTCCGACAACCATAGTATCCATCGTGACCAAGTCAAGGAGGTCCTCAAGCGGCTCCGCCAACACGGTCTATACGCCCGCCCTGACAAATGCCAGTTCCACTCTGACACAGTGGAATATCTCAGCTACATTCTCTCCCCCGACGGCCTCCGAATGGACCAATCTAAGGTCAAGACCATCCAGGAGTGGCCTGAGCCTAAGAAAGTCAAGGACATCCAGTCCTTCTTAGGCTTCGCCAATTTCTACCGTCGCTTCATTCACGGATACTCCGACATCGTCGTTCCGCTCACTCGCCTCACCCGCAAAGACGTGAAGTGGAATTTTACTGATGATTGTCGCGAGGCCTTTAACTCCCTGAAGGAAGCATTTATCTCCGCCCCCGTCCTCACTCCTTGGGTCCCCGACGCTCAGATCATTGTCGAGACCGACGCCTCTGACTACGCCCTTGCGGCAATCCTCTCTATCGTCACCGACGATGGGGAGGTCCATCCTGTTGCATTCCATTCCCGCACCTTTAACACGGCCGAACTCAACTATGACACTCACGACAAGGAACTCCTGGCGATATTCGAAGCCTTTCGCATCTGGCGGCACTATCTCGAAGGTGCCCCCCTTGCTATTGATGTGGTCACTGACCACAAGAACCTCGAATACTTCTGCACCACCAAGATCCTGACTCGCCGCCAAGCTCGTTGGTCCGAGTTCCTGTCCCAATTCCACCTCGTCATCCGTTTCCGACCCGGCCGCCTCGGCACCAAGCCTGACGCCCTAACTAGACGATGGGACGTCTACCCTAAAGGGGGGAATAGCGACTATGCATCAGTCAACCCGCACAACTTCCGGCCTGTGTTCACTCACGAACAGCTCGCGGCCTCCGTCCATGCCACCACTCTTTACACCCCTTCCCTTCGCGCAGCTGTAGTCATGGACCTCGATCAGCTACACCGCGATATTCTCGCCGCCCTACCAGCGGATCCGACCGCTTCCGCCCATCTTGCCAGCCCAGAAGGCCGTTGGTCAGTTAATGATAAAGGTTTCCTCCTCTTAGACGACAGAATCTACGTCCCTGACGCCGACAATCTCTGACTTCGGGTCCTCCAGTACAAGCATGATCACGTCCTAGCCGGCCACTTCGGTCAGAATAAAACGCTGGAACTCATCCGGCGCGAATACACCTGGCCTAGCGTCCGCACCTTCGTCAAGGATTTCTGTAAGTCTTGCGTCACCTGTATGAGGTCTAAACCCCAGCGCCATCGCCCCTACGGTCTCCTTAAGCAACTCCCCATCCCCGAACACCCTTGGAATTCAATCTCCATGGACTTCATCGAAAAACTTCCCGCCTCCTCCGGCTATGACGCCATCCTGGTAATCGTTGACAGACTCACCAAACAATCCCTCTTCATTCCGACTTATGATACCGTCACTTCCTCCGACCTCGCCCACCTATTCGTCCTCCACGTCTTCTCTAAGCATGGCGTGCCCGAACATGTTACCTCCGACCGCGGCTCCGAATTCGTCTCCCACTTCTTCCGCTCATTGGGACAAGCCCTTGACATGAAGCTACATTTCACCTCGGGCTACCATCCAGAAGGCGACGGACAAACGGAACGCACCAACCAGACCCTCGAACAATACCTTCGGGTCTATTGTAACTACCAACAGGACAATTGGTCCGAATTACTACCCTTAGCTGAGTTTGCTTACAACAACGCTCCTAGTGCCACCACCGGTATCTCCCCATTCTTCGCTAATAAAGGATACCATCCGAACATCACAGTTCATCCTGAACGCGATCTTGCCTCCGCCCAGGCCCGCCATTTTGCTGTTGATCTCGACGACCTACATACCACCCTGAAGTCCGAAATAGCGCTAGCCCAGCAACGTTATCAGACCTCCGCCGACGCCCGCCGACTCCCCGCCCCGGACTTCAAGGTTGGACAAAAGGTATTCGTGAAAGCCCAATTCTTCCGCACCACCCGTCCCTCCAAAAAACTCTCCGAAAAGTACCTTGGGCCTTATGAGATCATTGCACAAGCAGGTACTCACTCCCTTACACTCCGACTTCCCGACTCCATGCGTGGAGTACACCCAGTCTTCCATGTTTCCATGCTCGAACCAGCTACACCTAACACCATACCCGCCCGATCGGATCCGCCGCCCGCGCCGGTTTCCATTGACGGTGAACCAGAATACGAGATTGCCCGCATCGTCGACTCTAAGATCGATCGGCGCCGCGCGTGCAAGCTCCTCTATAAAGTCATCTGGTTAGGTTACGAAGACACTGAAGAAGAGTCCTCGTGGTTGCCAGCCACCGAGCTTGAACATGCTATAGATCTCGTAGAGGCTTTTCATTCCTCTTACCCTGCAAAGCCTGGTCCTCTTCACTCACTTTGAGTTACTGACCACACATCACACCAAGAAACAACCATGTATTAAACAAACCCAAAAAACAACCCCGTACAACTACCTATCGGTGTCGTCTCCAGAGAGCCCGGGCGACCCATTCACTTCTTCCATCAAATCCTGCACCTCCTCCTCCGAAGCGGGCCCAACACTCCCCTCCGAACCCTCCGTCTCCGAAAAATTTCCACTCGACCAATTTCTGTCCACCTGAGCCTCCCAACGCCGTAGTTGCTCGTAGCGGCCAGCAAGCGACCCCATCTTGTCGACCTTTTCCCCCAACCAAGCGATGGACCGCTCAATTCGCACCTCCAGGATGTAGATTTTCTTGACGGTCTCCTGGTGCCTTTCTTTGATGAGCCGTTTCAACTCTACAAGGTCCATCAATTGGCATCCATCATAATACAGGATTCCTTACTCACCTTCGAATTGCTGGCCCGACAAACCACCGGCCCCGCTCGGCTCCGTCTCCTCTTGACCCCCGCACCGTTTTTTCATTTTGCTGCACCGACGGCAACTCCTGGTGTTACTAAGAAACTATCAGTATGTAGTCCGGAAATCCTCCAAAATGACTTACCCGCCAGCCACCTTACATGGGACCCCGTCTCGCTGGCACCTCCAGCAGGGATTCTCGCCCCCGAATACGTGCGCATTGCCCCGTCGCGGGGCCGCCCTCGCCTTTGCCTTCCCCTTACCCTTACCCCCTGAATCCCCGGAGTCCTCCTCCCCCTCTTCCTCCTCGTCCCTCGCCTCGTCCCTATCCGTATATTCGGAATCCGACTCCTCCGTATCTACTTGCATCGGGTCTTCCGACAGACGGCTCGACGAGGCCCCTGTGGTCGTCGCAACGAGTCGGGCCCGAATCGCCCGACGCTCTGCCTCGGCGGTTTCCTCTTGCTGCCTCCTGATCTCCTCCGCATATCGCTCCTTCGCGCGCTCTTCCGCTTGTCGCTGGCGCAGCTCTATGAGCCGCCGTCGCTCCTCCTCTTGGCGCTCTATTGCCAGCCGCCGCTCCTCCTCCTCTCGCCATTCCTCTTCTTCTAGCCTCTCGATTTCGAGCCGCTCTCGTTCCTCTCGCTCCGCCTTCTCTCTCAGTAATCGCGCCTTGCGCTCCATAGCGGTCGGTTGACGGGATGGTTGTCTGCTCATGGGGGTAGGAGGTCAAGTTGTGTCCTCTCAAATTCGAATCAGTTCACCTTTTTTTTATACCCTCGTGGAATTTTCCGGTGGGCCCCGGTCTAGACCGCCTTGGGCCTCGAGGCTCGGCCCTAAAGGGGGGGCACTGTCATATCCACACCAAACCTAGAGCTTAACCATTAGGCTTCGGCTTCTCGACTCCACGTGTGCTCCACACGACAACCCTATGCCCTCCGACTCGGCCCTGACTGGCTCCGACCGCAACCCTTCGCCCCGATCACGCGACCTACCTCTACACGTGCCACGATCACCTGACCCTCGGTGCTCCCATTGTCCAGTTCTCCATTCTCCGTCCGTAATCAGAATACGTTACCAGTCTCCATACCCGTACCGGTCTCCATTCCATTCAAAATTATTCGTAATCCACTTGTAACCATATGGGTCTCCGCTTCGCTCCGCACGTAGTCAGTACGAGTCATAATTCATCGAGCTAGTAGTATATATACCGTAGGCACTTGGCTTGTACTCCTCAGTCTGATAATCGAATCGAGCAGCGGACCAGTCCCCTGTTCCCTATCCTCCTCTCTCTCTGCCTCGCCCCGCTTCGGCCCCGACCTCCTGAAATACGGACTCGGACAGTAGGAGGGCACAGCACATAAGCTGAGGCCGCAAGTCCACTCTCCGCCCGAAGTACTCCGCCCCGGTCCCGCTGTCTACGTACTGACGTCGTCCTGTCCCCCGGTTACCTTATACCAAGGATACCACCCCGACCCTCCGCTTCGGTTCTGACCCGCACCGGCTCTAACACATGTGTTTCATGGCAGTCTTGTGTGCAGTTTTAGCATTTCAGTGGTATAGGTCAATTAGTTCCATACAGTTGTTGACAGTAGGTGACTTGGTTTCAAGGAGCACAATAGGAAGAGCTTTTTATTCCCATGATGATCTCAAATGGTGTTTGTATTTGGAGTGCATGGGGTTGACTGTTGTATATGAATTCAAGAAGTGGTAGGGCTTGCAACCAGTTTTTGGGGTGGTGAGAGCATTTGGTTGCTCCATTGGCTTCTGAGTGATAGGCTGTAGTCATTGCAGGGGTTATTTTGAGTCATTCTAACAGTTTCTGGAATGAATTTGCAGTGAATTGTGGGTCATGGTCAGATATAATTTGTTTGGGGAGGCAATAGCATGGATAAACCTTATTGAGAATGATGTTGGCTATGTTGTTGGCAGTCATGGTTTTGTTGGTAGTGGTGAGAATTACCCCCTTTGAGAGTCCATGGTCTACTATGGACAGAATAGAGTCATAGCCAGCAGAGGGAGGGAGGTCAGTAATCAGATCCATTGAGATCTGTGCAAATGGATGGTTCAATTCAGGTGCTGGGATAGGGGTAAAGGCAGGCTTGGTGGGGTGTCAGTTAATTTTAAACTGTTGACAGTTAGCACATCCTTTGACATAATCACATGTGAAACTGGCCATACTGGGCCAGTAAAAATCATGCTCCAATGCACAAAGGGTCAAGTCAATACCAGGGTGGCCTGCAGTGGGAGAATCATGGTATTTCCATACAATATGATGGCAGAGTTCCAGATCTTCTGGTGGAACAGTCTTACCATCAAAGGTAACAATTAAACCTTTGGGAGTTTGCGTCACAGAGTAGCAAGAGTCAGTGGGAGTATAGGGAGGGGTCATGAGTGTGGTGATTTGTTTGGTGGTATGTGAGTCATATTTGTTGTGTTGGAGTATATCATCATGGGTTTCCTGGTCAACTGTGTTGATAAACACAGACTCAGGTAATATTGTAACAGATTTGTTATCTTCATCCTCATTGGGGATGTGGTTGGAATGTCAGGATAAAGCATTGGTGGTAGGTATTTTCATACCAGGTACATGTTTGATTTGGAGATTGAAGTAGGAGAGAAATTGATGCCAATGAGCCTGGCATCAGTTGATATCCTGAGGTTTCTTTCAATACATAAGGTTCTGATAATCAGTATGAACTTTGACAGGAAATGGTCCTCCTTCTAAGTAATAGCACCATTTGCCTAGGGTGTGTATAATTGCTAATAACTTATGGTCATGAATATCATAGTTTCATTTGGCAGGAGTAAGGGTTTTCAAGAGAAAAGCCAAGGTGTGTTGTTGATTATTAATGTTGTATTGGTAAAGTATGGCTCTGGTAGCGTATTTTGAGGCATTGCATTCAATTTCAAATGGTTTTGACTGATCTGACATGGTGAGGATGGGTTGCTTCAAAAACTGAAGTTTTAGAGTGTTGAACAAGTTCTGGCATTCATCATTCCACTTGAATAGTCATTTCATGGACATGAGGGCATTAAGTGGTCAGGTAGTGGTGGAATATCCATGGATAAACTTGCAGTAGAAGTTACAGAATCCTATGAATTTATGGATGTTGCAGGTAGATTTTGGGATGGGCCATTGAGTAATACTGGCAAGTTTGATGGGGTCCATCTCAATTTTATCAGGTGTGATAATCATACTGAGGTATTCCATACAGTCATGGTAGAATTTGCATTTCTTGGTTTTAAGATAGATGTCATTTAGGGCCAAACACTTGAGAACTTCTTCCATAATGCAGTTGTGTTCTTCTTGAGTGCAGGTGAAGATAAGGATGTTATCCATATATATGTATGACAATTTCTTCTTTACTGATCAGGGATGCTAATATGTCATCCATAAATGCTTGGAACATGGTGGGGGAGTTATACATCCCAAAGAACATGACAGTTGGTTTGAATAATCTGAGTGGAGTGTTAAAAGCACCTTTCCATTCATCTCCTTTCTTGATACAAATATTGTTGTATCCAGCATGAACATTGAGTTTTGAAAAGATTCAGGCACCTTTGAGTTTGTCCATTTGTCCATTATTTTGGTTACCATTGGGATTTGGTATGCATTCTTGACCATATGTTTATTGACATAGTGGTAATGTTACCCAGGTTAGGGGTTCACTCTTGAGTAGCACGGAGTTCATCACAGGATGTTTATACAGACTTGGTCCTGTCCTACTAAGCATGACTTGGAGATGACAGAGCACTATAGTCCAGCCAGTTTAGAGGCAAAGAGTTATAGGAGGCAAGAACTGTATAACACTAAGATAAGGATACAAGGTATTGTACTGTATCCTTATATATCTCTAAGTGTGGCTGTACTCCTACTATAATAGTCCGGACCAGAGTAGCTATGAGTCAGAGATAAGAAACATGAGGCATATACTAAGAATAGTCCTTCTGATGTACACTACTGATGATTTCATAGTGACATGGGAATATAAGCTAAAAATAACCGTCCTTCTGATAAGATTTCTGATAACATTAGGTCTGCTTCTAGAGTTGTTTTCCATTACAACTTGTTAGTTTCCTTCTTCCAGGTATTCAGCTAGGTAATTTGGTTTGTAGTAATTGATTTGAGGTTGGTCGGTGGAGTCTGGTCAAGGGGGAATGATGGGAGAAAAGGTGGGGGTAGGGGTTCTGTGGAGATTGAGTACAGTGGCCGTTTCTGGGGAAGGGGGTTGTCCTGGATAGAAAATGTCATATAGGAGACATCTGAAATGAGGACTTTCTATTCTTTCTTCTGGTGGGGTGGTTGGGTTTTCTTCAGAAAGAACCACATGGTTCTCCTGTGATATTGGACTTGGTGACCTTGTCGTAACATTCCTCATAGTAGTCGTTGTTAGTGAGGTTGATGTATTGACTGTGAGTGATGGGGGTCGTTGTGGGACGGGTTGCTGGAGTTTGGGAGTAGGGGGTGTGTCAAGTCTTTCAATTTGGACATTCAGTCCGTTTATGGCGCAGTTGGAAAATGGCACAATGGGGGCATCTATATTTGATGCAGTTGTAGGAGTAGTGCCCTGGGGCATATTGTTTGCATCTGAGACAGGCAAATTGGGGACAGTCCATGGCCCAGTGTCCAGTATGTCTGCATTGGATGCAGACTGATCTGTCGGTAGTTCAGGGGTTGGTTTGTGAGTGAATGGGATTGGGGAAGTTCCAAATTGGGATGTTGTTATTGGCAATGGTGTGGGTGGTGTTCTTGGTGGGGGTGAGAAGTCTGAAGGGATTTCTGATGTTGGCGGGCTTCTTTCCCTTGCTGGGAGTGGTGGTGGTGATTGCAGTAGGGGTTGTCGTGGTAATGGTGGGGAGATGGTTGTGGTGGGGGGCTGCAAGGTATGTATCTCATCTCACTTGGGTAGGTTCTTTGACACCTTGGACATGAGGCTCAATCTTGAATGGAGAAGTCACTTGAGTGATTCTGCCCAGGCATGTTGCATATTGTATGCAGTAGCAAGAGCCTTAGTCTGTCATACATGGTGGGTATAGTCATACCAGAGTTGTTGGTCATATTCTGAAATTGGAGAGTGTTCCAATTTATTTGTAAAGGCTCTGTCAGTGGCAGCCTCATGCAGATCTCTGTCAGAAGGGTGATCTGGTCCATGTGGTCATACTCCAGCTGTATGGTATCTAAGGGAGGCGGTGAAAAGGTGGAAACTTTTGTGGGTTTTAATATAGATAAATGGCTTGTTCTCACTAAGCTTAGTCGAAATTTGATAAGCTTAAGTTAATACAAGTAGTATTAGATAGATAATGAACAGTTTCGTCTTTTAGGGTGTTCTGGGGGTGCATTCTGACAGCAAAATTCAAGAGAATAGTGTTTTTAGAGGTTAACAAACAGCTGTTGAAGTTATCTTAGCTGTACAGTGCAACAGTAAAAGGACAATCCCTGTCAATTCAAAGTGCGGGGTCTCTAGTCTCTGGTCTCTGGTCTCTGAACTCTGTTCTCTGTCTCTGTCTCTGTCTCTAGCACTCTGGAACTCTAAACTCTGGACTCTGTTCTCTGTCTCTGTCTCTGGGTTGGTCGATGACCGAAGAAATCACACTTAACGATGCACACTAAATAGTCCTCTGAAACCGTTCTTGATCACAGCTTGCAGACTTGCATGTGGAAGCGGGGGTGAGACCTCTTGCTTCTCCATGAACAAGCACAACTGTATTTATATTGTTTAGATACATGCGAGAGATAGTAAATATGAAATAGAAAACAATAAGCTTAATTTTTGGAAGGTTTGGCAGCATTTCTACCTTGCCCTGGGTTATGGGTTTTTCTCTGATTGACGAATGGCAATCCAGCCAGACGTGTTCCATGCTCGTCTGCATTATTCTGCGTCCACACGAGCGCGTTAAACCTCCGGATCAATTATGATCGGAATGTATGGCGTATGTACAATCCCTTGATCTGTTGTAATTAATCTCAGTCAGGCAGTATGCTGAGGTGCCGGGACCCACAAAGCACTCATTAATTATGAGTCTTTGATATGTCTAGGATTTTGGGCATTGGGTGTCGCCTCCCGAACGTTGGACGTTCCGTTCCATGGTCTGGTCATCATTATTGGGCTCGCTATGGGCATAATACCCCTGTGACAGCCACTAGTGTACATTCTTTAGGTTCCAACGAATCCGAGTTCATCAGAAAACTGCTCGTAAGGTCCCTTGATGTGACCGGAGTATACTCAATAGGCTATGTAAAGTCCGGAATCCCTCCAGAGAGTGTTCTGATAGCTTGGTTCACTAAGCTTAGTGATAATGAGCTGGTTTGAACACTTCCGAGGCTCGAATATCCTCAGTTCGGTCGAACTGGCTACTATGGGACATAGTACCAATCCTCTATAGGGTTCTTTAATGATATAGCCAATGATTCTATGTAGAGAATCGTTCTGGAGTACGGAATTCATGTATAGGCGTGAAATCGGCATATCAGCGGCTAGGGCAATTGTTGGTTCTGGGGTGGCATTGGGGTTGGGGGTCTCATCTCTGAGGGAGGTGTAAGCAGTGGTGAAGGTGTGAGAGGGGGTGTTGGGAGATGGGGCTGGAATGGGAGTTGTCTGAAGTGTTGTATGTTCAATGCTTGCATTGTTGACAATGATGATAGAGGACAATGAGGAAGTTGGGGAAGGTGTTGTGGAGTAAGGGGGAGTGGTTTGGGGGTGAGTGAGGTTGAGGTTCATGAACATCTTTTTAAGTATGTTTGGTGTGGGAGGGGAGTTGTCTTTGGTAGGTTCTGGTGGGTTCCTGATCTTTCTGGAGAATTCCATGAGCTTCTTTATACTCAGTTAAGTATTCTTTGGCATTTGTGCAGAGTGTTTCATTGGTGATCCATTCATTCTCCATGTAGGAGTATCCTTTCCATTTGATGTAGTATTGGAGTTTTCTGTGATATCGGCAGTGATTAAGAATAGCTTCTATCTTGTATTCTTCTTCTTCATTGATGATGTCTGGTGGTGGTGGAGTTGGGTGAGATCCATATGCTTCTTTTTTGGTATATGGGGTTAGAAGATTTTGGTGGAACACTGGATGTATCTTCCATTTGATCAGAAGTTTTAGTTTGTATGTGAGTGGTGATAGAACTTCTGAGATAAGGAAAGGTCCTAGTCTTTTTGGGGATATCTTGTTGGAGATGAAGGGGAGTTTGAGGTTCTTGGCTTCTAGCCATACTCCTGGTGCAATATATGGCGAGGTAGGTTTCGATTTCCTGGTTGTATCATTTGGTGGAGCTGTCTGTCTGGGGGTGGTATGCAGTTGAGAATGCTTGTTGGATGTTTAATCATTTGGCTAGTTCTTGGAGGGAGTTGGCAGTGAATCTGGGATCTCAATCTGATATGATCTTGTCAAGTAATCCAAACCTGGTGAAGACATTTTCTATTAATAGTCATCCAATGTTGTCAGCATTCAATTGATCTGAGGTTGGGATGAAAATTACCCCCTTTGTAAGGCCATGGTCCACCATGGACAATATCACATTATGACCGGTGCTAGGTGGTAAACCAGTGATAAGATCCCATGAGATTTGGGCAAATGGGCATTTGGAGGATGATGGTGGGATCAGTTGAGTCAGTGCACGATCCAGTCTGCATATGATTTTGTGTTGCTGACACTCTGGACAGCCTTTGACGTAGTTCTTTATGAATGTTGACATTCCTGGCCAATATACTTCTTTCTTGGTGAGGCAGGTATGTTTCCTATTCTCCAGGGTGGCCATGTGTAGGGTGGTCGTGGTATCTTGTGATGACATTGTGTCTGAGTTGGAGATCTTCTGGAATGATGACATGTTCTTGAAATGTGAGGAGTGGACCATTTGAGGTTGGAACCATCCTGAAGTCTTTATCAGTGGTGTTAGGGTGAGTTTCCTTCAGGAGTTTGAACACTTTGGTGGTTCTAGCATCATATTTGGGTGATTCCATGATTCTTTCTTGGAGTTCCATATCGACAGTGGCGATAAAGAGGTGTTCTGGGAGTACTATGATCAAACTTTGATCTTCTATGTCAGCTGCGGCAACAAAGAGGTTGTTTGGAAGCATGGTGACATCTTCGTTATCATTATCCTCATCAGGGATGTGGTCTGGACATCTTGATAGAGTGTCTGGTGCTGGGATCTTTGATCCTGGGACATGTTCTAGTTTGATGTTATAGTCGGCAAGGGTCTGGACCCATCATGCTTGTCGGTGGTTGATTTTCTGGGGTTTATGCCAATACGTGAGGTTTTGGTGGTCCATTCTGATACAGACAGTATGGGGGCTGCCAAGGAGATAGTGGCGCCATTCTTCAAGGGCTCAGATAATAGCGAGGAGTTCCCTGTCATAGATGTTGTAGTTTCGTTCCGCTGGTCTGAATGTCTTTGAATAGAACGATACAGGTTTCTGTATTCCATTGATGTCATGTTGGTACAGGACAGCTCCTGATGCAAATTTGGAAGCATTGGCTTCTATTTCAAAGGGTTTTGTGGAGTTGGGCATGAGAAGCACCAGTTCTTTTAAGAATTTGTTCTTGAGCATTTCGAATGCTTTCTGTTGTTCTTCTTTCCATTCAAATTTGTTTGATTTGGATAAGAGTTGGTTAAGGGGTTTGGTGTGGTGGGAGTAGTTGTGGATGAACTTCCAGTAGAAGTTACAGAATCCAATGAATTTCCAAATGTGTCAGACTGTTTTCAGTACTGGCCAGTCTTCTATTCCTTTGAGTTTTCCAGGGTCCATTTTGATTTCATCAGGCATGATGATCATGCTGAGATATTCGAGTCATTGCTTGTTGAACTTGCATTTTTCCAGTTTTGAGGTAGAGGTCATTTTCCTGCAGGATTTGCAGTACCTTTTCTGTAAGTCGGTCGGTTTCTTCCTGGGTTTTACCATAGATTAGGATATCATCCATATAGATGATGATTCCTCCTTTCTCCATTATTTCAGAGAATAGCATGTCCATCATATGTTGGAACATTGCGGGACTATTGCAAAGTCCAAAAAACATGACAGTCAGTTCAAAAAGACCCATAGGAGTCTTGAATGCTGCTTTCCATTGATCACCATCTTTGATTCTGACGCTATTGTATCCTAGGCGGACATTGAGCTTGGTGAAGTACTCAGCTCCTTTGAGTTTGTCCATGATAGAGGAAATCATGGGGATTGGGTAGGCATTTTTGATAGGTGTAATCATTTAGATAACGATAGTCTTGGCAGGGTTGGAGGTCTCCTCCTTTCTTGGCAACAAAGAAGAAGAGGTGATGCCATAGGGGATTTTGAGGGGCGTATGTATCCTTTTTGGAGGTTTTTGTCTATAAATTCTTTTAATGCTTTTTCTTTCGGTGGGTGCCACTTGATAAGGTTTCACCAATTTTGCTTCAAATGTCAGGCTTTAGTTTGAATTTCGTGGTCAAACATTCTTGATGGTGGGAATTGTTCGGATGCTTTCTTGTTGAATATTTTAGCCCATCAGGCAAATCTCTGAGGGATCTTGGGTGGTTCCTTGTTTGATTCCGGTTGTTTTTCTTTTTGGTTTGCTGATTTTGTCAGGTTATGTTGTTCATTGTGGAGCGTCATGGTGTGTGTCACTTTGGCATTTACTTCTAATGGGGTTAGAAGCATCAGGTTCATTTCTCTTTCTAAAGAGAAGATATCAAGGTCAACATTTGACAGATTGACATATTCTTCAGGGTTTTCCTCAGATTGAGAGGTTTTTCCAGCCATTATGTCCATGGCGATGGAATTGAGTTTGACAGGTCGTCGTAAGGTTCTTAGGAGTTTGGAAAAGTCTTGGTGATCAATTTGGGGTTTCCAAGAGAATGTCTTGGTCTTCCAGTTGATGTCAGGATTGTATTGTTCCAACTAGGGAAATCTGATGATGAGATCCTTCTCACCAGTGTTTGTGATGTATGCTTCTAGCATGCAATCTCTTCCATCAATGATGGTCCTGATTTTGATGTATTCATGGATCTTGCCATGTTGATTGTCAGTTCTGTCAATGTTACTGAGAGGAATTGGTTGGTCCAGCTGTTTGGTTTGATAACCATGTTGTTCAATGACTTTGTGGGATATGAAATTCCCTTGGGCTCCTGAGTTGATCAGGGCAGTGATGGCCACATGGTTTTGATGTCTGTTCACTTCAAATCTCAATGGGTAAGAAAAGGGATCATTTATTCAGGGATAGTCATAATTGTAGAGAGTTTATCGAGAAAATGTCCTTCTGGGAGTGAGAGTACGAAATGTCCTTCTGATGTCTGGAACATGCAGGGGCACATCAATCAACAGCATTCCTTTTTAAAAATCTTGGAATGGATACATCTCTGGATCCTCGGCTAGTGTGGAGTGGAGTTTGTGTTGGAGTTCAGGATCAAGGTCATTGACCATTTGGTGCATCTGAGATGCAACTTCTGTGAATGGCAAGAGAGTACTTGCATTGTGGTGGTTGTTGGGCATTCCAGTTTGGAAATCCAGGGATGAGTGTTTTGTCCAGGAAAAGGATGGTTGGGGTTTCTTGCAGGGCGAGGGGGGTTGGTGCAGCATTCCTGGGAAGTGTCTGGCTGGCAGTGGTTGTGGCCATTTACTGACCTAATGGTCTTTAGCTCCACATCAGAAGCATTCCTGGTTCTGATATGATTTCATTTGTTGTCCAGTGAACAACAGCATCTAACTCCTAATGGTTCTTGAGCAGAGTCTTCTTTGGCATATTCCAGTTGTGGGATTTCAGGGTAAGGGTCTTTGAATCCTTCTTCTATTGCAGGCATGGTCTATTTCCATGGCATGTGGGTCTTGTGGGGTGAAACGTGGAGCATTACTCCTTTGGTAAAACTGTGCATAGGGCATGTTGTTGTTTGGATGGTTTGGTCTGCAGTGGGGTTGGTATTGGTTCCTTTGAGGGAATGTATTTCTGGGTGTGCCATACAGGGTGTTGATTCTGCAGGAAGTTGTCATCAAGTTTGTTGGCTTGGGTATACCAAGTGGTGATGGTTGTCAGGAGGGTTTTCCAATTTGTCAATCTTCATTGCAATGCAGCGATTGATTGCTTTATGATAGAGATTGATCAGGGTGCAATCTTTGTTGAGTCCAGGATTGATGGACAAGTTCTTTGAACTGAGAGCATTGAACTCAGTCATTGGTTTGCCTGCTTGGTGCAGGGTTTGAAGTCTGGTATGCACATATGCATGTTCATCTGCCAGGGTGAAGTCAGCCCTAAGTCTGGCAGTGAAGTCATCCCATGACTCCATAGCTATGGGTTGTCCTGCTTGGGTTTGGGCATTCCTCTCATGGAGGTATTGTCTGGCCCAGGCTTGGGCATCTCCTGATTGCATCATCAAGAGGACGAATAGGGTTCTGGTGAGGTTGGTGTTGTAAGTGGTCACATTAGTAAGCATGTAAACTTCACATTGGAAGATCCAATCTTCAAAGAGTCTTCTAGTTCCATCGAAGGTGATGGGTTTGAGGAGTCCTAACTCCTTTGGGGTTTGTGCAGTGGCCATTATTTGTAATTGTTCAGGGTGGCAGCAGCAGTGGTTGCAGTGGTTGCAGTGGTTGTACAGGTGGTGCTGGTAGGGCTAAGGGTTGTACTGGTGCAGGTAATGCAGGGTGGTTGAGGGTCTGGTTCCAATTGGTTATCGTTCGGTGATGTAGATGTCTGAGTTGTTGTCTACTGGGGGAGTTTTTCCTTGATTTACTGCATATTCATGATGCATAAGTAAGTTTTCTTCTGATTGGGAAAGTTCTCTTGGTTGTTTG
The DNA here is from genome assembly GCA_023014365.1 of Lepiota brunneoincarnata. Taxonomy (NCBI): domain Eukaryota; kingdom Fungi; phylum Basidiomycota; class Agaricomycetes; order Agaricales; family Agaricaceae; genus Lepiota; species Lepiota brunneoincarnata. The sequence goes on from JAEBUN010000003.1 coordinate 1,490,906, forward strand.
AGGGTGTATTCAAGTTTTTGAAGTTCAAAGTTGTTTAATGGGTCTACTTTAGCACAATATTCTTTGGCTCTTTTGCGATTTCTTTCTTCTTGTTTGTAGTATTAATTCTCTTTGTCGTTCTGCTAGTTCTTCAGCAAAACTTGTTTGAGTGCATGTGGATGTTGATGCACTTGGGGTAGGTGAGTCGAATGGAGATAGGGGATAGAATGGAGATGGTGTCTGGGTGGGTATAGGGTTTCTTCTGGGATCTGGATTTTGGATTCCTGATCCTGAGATTCTACTTCTCAATTTAGGAGGAGGTGATGGAGTTTCTCAGGCTGAGAACTTCTTTGGAGGCATGGTGGCAGTTGTCTAGCGATCAATTATCGCTAGAAAAATGAAAAATTGGGTTGCAATGATGGAGATTCCTGAATACAGGTTCCATGATCTGACGACACAGCAGTGGCTAGGGGCATGTGATGCATTCGAGTTCTAGGGTGATTATTCAGTAGGTGATGAGGGTGGTGGTGGAGGTGAAGATGAAAATGAGTAGGTAAGCCAGATCTTCTGGTGGGGAGAGGTTGAGGGATGTAGCGAATGGCTACACAGAGGGGTGGTTTTCTTTCGCACATCATTTTGAATGACCAGGGTACTTCAATGTGTTCAGTACATCAGGCAGAGCAGAGCAGAGTAGAGAGTGAGCAAGAGATAAGCAGCAGAGTATCTTAGTGTTTTGTTACCCAGGTTAGGGGTTTGCTCTTGAGTAGCATGGAGTTCATCACAGGATGTTTATACAGACTTGGTCCTGTTCTACTAAGCATGACTTGGAGATGATGGAGCACTATAGTCCAGCCAGTTTAGAGGCAAAGAGTTATAGGAGGCAAGAACTGTATAACACTAAGATAAGGATACAAGGTATTGTACTGTATCCTTATATATCTCTAAGTGTGGCTGTACTCCTACTATAATAGTCCAGACCAGAGTAGCTATGAGTCAGAGATAAGAAACATGAGGCATATACTAAGAATAGTCCTTCTGATGTACACTACTGATGGTTTCATAGTGACATGGGAATATAAGCTAAAAATAACTGTCCTTCTGATAAGATTTCTGATAACAGGTAATCTTGGCAGGGGCAGAGCAATCTGTCTTTCTTATCAACAAAGAAGAACAGGGATGCCATCAGAGATTTTGATGGATGGATATAACCTTTACAAAGGTTTTTGGATATAAACTCCTTGAGGGAGTTGTCTTGGTTCAGTGAAAGTTTGTAAGCTTTCATAGCAATGGGTTTCAATTTGGGCTTTAACTTAATAGCATGATTGTAGGATCATTGGGGAGGGAATCATTCAGCTGCTTTCTTGCTGAAACGACTCAATCAGTGCTGGAAGCAGTGTAGTACTTTCACAGCAGAGTTGTTGACCTTTTTGTTGCCATGTTTGATGGTGAGTTTGGTTGCTTGACTAGTACAGTTGATCTCTAGCTCAACATGAGCAAGTTCAAGGGGAGTGGCAATGATTTGTTGCATTTTGGACTCTAGAGAGAACTCTTTGTAATCCTCATCCAGGAGTGGTTTATGCAGGGTGTAGGAAAATCTTCCTTCAGGGTTAAATGCAGTGGAACAATCTAGGGCTCAGGTGGCAATATTGATTGCTTGGTTGTTGTATGTTAAGTACTCAAGGTGGTGGTGTTATGAATAGTCCGGATCGAGAGGAACAGGAACAACTATTCGACTTTACAAGATGGGTACAGGAGACTACAGACCAGTTACAAGCACAGGAGTATGAAGACGAAGAAGGGGAATATTATAACACCATGCAGGACCTGGCAAGAGAAGTGGGAATGGAGATAACTCTGGAGGATATTCTGGAATACCCTGAGGATGAAGAGGACAGCCATAGATCAACTGATCCAACCTCTGATGTAGATGGAAGTACCGAGAGAGTGGAGAGCTGAGAATGGAGGAGACTCCATGGAGATAGAATTGGGAGAAGGAAGTTATGAGTCAGAGGAAAGCGATGGAACATCACACAGCAGTAAGATCGAGGACACTGACTCATTGTAATATAAATCACAGTAGGATGCCATCAGCTAGGATGCGCATCATGGCCAAGACTGCAGATGACCAGTAGAACAGCCCAACTACCTATAACAAGTATATAGTGTCTCATAGGTATATAAGGCCTGTACAAGTAGAGATTAAAGCCCTAAGCTTTAATCTTGTTAACAGCAGTTGTTAACCCTCTCTGCCTTAACTTGGCAGTGTTCCCTCGTTATCTCATTGAGCACGATCCACTAAGCTCTATAAGGCCAACCATCTCAAACACCTTGCAGAGTGATTGAAGGCCATCTCCAGTTATCCTCAGATACAGAAGGAGCACAGATAATAACAGGTGGTTGTACTTCTTCTCTTTTCTCCATTGAAACATATGATGTTTCCAATCAATTTTCAGATTGACTTCATTAAGCCACAGGAAACCAAGTACCATTGGTTTTGAACCAGTAGCTGCGATGTAGGTGGTGATGGGAGTAAGTCATCCATTGATAACTGTGTGGAAGGTGGAATAATGAGTGATCATTCTATTTTGGTTGTTGCTTCCATAGTTGGTGTTCAGTTACAAAATCTTTGGATATAAAATTTCCTTGGGCTCCAGAATCAAGAAGTGTGATAATCAGGATGTCTTTTCTTTCTCTTAAACTCTGCACTTTGAGGGGTAGAAAGATGGATTTATTGCTTGAGGTAGATGCAAGAGTTACAATGTTACAAGAGAGAGGAAAACTGGGAGGGGCTGGCCTTCAGCAGAACCTCCAAATCAAAAATTTGCAAACAGTTGCATAGTGGGGTCTTTGAACCAAGTCTTGTAGACTTCAATGGCATTGGTTTCAGGGATAGCTTTGATTATTGATCAGATTTTAAGGGATGCATTTCATATGTTGGTTGCCTTATCAGTTTTGGGAGTTGGTTTGGAATGGTTGGGGCATATGCAAGAGATGTGGCCTAGTAGGAAACAATGGAAGCACAGGCCTTTCTTGTAGGCATGCTTTTCTTCAGGGGTAAAGATTGTGTTAATATCAATGTTGTCATGACATGTGTTATGATCCAGTTGGTCTTCTTCATCACTTTCATAATCAGGCTGTGGATCACCAGGGATATTCAAGTTTGGGTAATAATCAGGTCCTTCATTAAGGTACATATTGTCAATCTCCATAACATTCAGATCACATGATGGACAGAATTGGTAATGGTGGTTTGGTCTAGAGTAGGACTGTTGTTGTGGTTGGTTTCAATGGTACAGTTGTTGGGGGTGATGATTGGGACAATAAATAGTGGTAGGGGGTGGGTCATGGTCAGAACCCAGGACATGGTGCTAAGATAGTGAAGTAGTGCACCAATTATAGTTGATCTGGATTGTGCAGTGGTACCATTCATTTATGGTATTGGGTGGGTTTGGATTGGTGAGGATTTTGTAGGCAAGGTTCTGGTTGATAACATTTTGGAACTTCTCAATGAGGGCACAGTCCTCAGTTAACTTGGAGCAGTGGATGAGAGTTTTGAACTCTGCAATGATGTCTTCAACATTTTGGGACACTTGACAAAGGGTGTTGAGGTCATGGAAGGCTTGACTGGGGATATTGATGGGAGAGAATGCTTTGGTGATCTCTTTGATGAGTTCATCATACAAGCTGGGTGTAAACTCTCCCCAGGAGAGTTTTGACTGAAAATACTGATTCTTCCAGTTGGAAGCTTCACCAGTTTTAAGCAGGGACAAGAAAAATATGATCTTCTTATTATCAGTGTTGTAAATGTTGGTATTACCATAGAGGTAAAATGTAACAGAGTTTATGAATTCTTGGAAGTTCTTTCAGTTACCATCAAATAGTGTTGGTTTTTCAAATGATAATTCTTTCAAGCCATTGTGGTATGGTTGGTGGTTAGGCAGTTGGTGTGGTGGTGGTCCTGGTGGTCCTCCAGGAGGGACCTGGCAGTGGGTGATCAGCAGGTGGATCATCCATAGTCTCAGATGGGGGCAAGAGTGGTTCAAGTGGTGGAAAGGGTTGTAGGTTGGGAGGGAGTTGGTAAGTTCTGGGTTCTATCTAGTGGATAGGAAAGTGTAAGGGACCTCTGGTATTGGTAGTTGCTTCAAGCAAGCCAAAGGGGAGTTGGGGTGGTTTGATAGGGGACAGTTTGGTGATCTGGGTAGCTATGTGAAGGGTGGGATCATTTGGTTCAGGTGGGGTTGCATATACAGGTTGGTCAGACTCAGGAGAAGATGAAGGAATACAAAAAGAAGCAGAAGGACAAAGAGTTGATGGAGTGGCACATAGGATAGCAGATAGTTGAGAAAGTCCTGGAAATCCAGAACCAGAATGAGAGATGTGTGGGTTGGGATGATTTGTCTATTCTTTGAAGTAACTACCCATGATGGGCAAAGACTCTTTTTACAGTAAAGAGGATCCAACAAGAATTTAAGATCCACTACAATGTTCGAAGAGATGAACAAGGAATCCAAGAACCTATCAAGATGCTGGTGAGTGAAGGTTCAATAAGGAACAACAGCCAGAGTTCCTTCTGCAGGTGTGACCATGTCAGATGCTTGAATAGACAAGTGATGATCCCCACAGTTTTTGGTACTGTAGACTACACAGCTTATGGTGCTGTAGACTACACAGCTTATGGTGCTGTAGACCAAAGAAGATGAGAGTGAGAAGAGAGAAGAGAGGGAATAAGTAGCTTTGTCTTTTGTTATGCAGGTTAGGCATCTGCAAGGCTCAATGTGATCAAGCATGAGTAAGACCATTGAAGTAGTGCAAGCAAGTCTAAGGCAATGCCAAAGAGCAGGAACAAATATGATGTACATATAATAAGACAAAGCTAAAGAACACAGTTACTAGCTAGGTCTATATATACTACTGAGGATACTGGTATGTGATAAAAGCAAGAATCACAAGCTAAAGAGAAGCTGACTATAGAGTGGGTGGTGACATATGATTACTAAATAAAGATGGGACAGTGGCATGTGATAAACAAAAATAGATGGGCAAGAAGAGATGGGCATGTAAATGCAGAAGGAAATGGTATAACAGTAATACTCTGGAGCAGTTAACTAAGAATACTCAGATCTGCAGTTTTAGCTACCCTTTGTGCATACCCCTATTATGGTTTATTCTTCCTCATTCATAAGGTGATGGTAGATTTGGAACCCAGTATTAGAAAGGTTTAGACATTATTAGACATGAGATTATTCACTTTGCTGCTGCAAAACTCCTCAATGTAGGCCTATTATCCCAGAGTATGGGTCCCTGGTCCTGTAGCTCACTTTCCCCCCATAATTGAGTGTGATATGTGCTGGAGATATTGGCAAAGAAATGGACATGAAGCCTGAGTTACTCTTCTCTCCTTCTCCTTAGTGGGAATTGACATTCTGCACATGATGGGATGATCCGAGCAATGGAGAATGTCTTTGCTGATCAAAGACATACGATGGGCTAAAGAGCCTATTTCTTTTATGACTCAATAATCCCCTCCATAACAAAGAGATGCAGACACAGTACAATAGATCCATTATGACTCTGTGGCCACAGCCACAGAGCTTAGACCAACTGTAGTAACATCACCCTTCTATTTAAATCCCCCTCTGGGGACCTTGTTAATTAATTCATTCTGTTCTTTCCCCACTCCCCTCGCTCTACCAATTCCATTACTCCTTGCCCATCTGTGGCAGCAGAGGACAAGTATGAGCAAAACAAACACACCACCAAATGTCATCAGAAGGAACTGCCACCAGGCCAGATGCCAAACTCCCTTCATGTTAGTAGGGTTGGCTAAGACTAGTAGTGGTGGGGATAAGGTGACATGGTGATGGTCATTGTTTCTGGACCTTCCCTGGCTTGGGGCATGGTAATGGGTTCAGAAAGGCAGACTCCTAGGAGCTTGATGGCAGAGGTATTGGATGTGCAGATGCTAGCCACAGGGACACATGAACCTGATTGGAGGACATGGTCACTGGCATTGGAACAGGAAAGACAGCTCAAAGGACCAGGGCCAGAATGACTTCCACAGAAGCTATGTATCACACAACTGACAGCTCCCTATGCTGCCATCCCAGTACTTGTTCTTGGCACACATTGGCACACATTGACAACCATTAAGAACAGGATGGGTAGTGGGACAAGAAGTATATTCATTGAATCTTGAGCCTGAGCATGTAGCATAGTCAGGGTGGTGAGAAAGGTAGGATGAGGAGGATGACAAGGCAAATGTATTCTCTGGGCATGATGATGCATTGATTGCATGTCCCATTTGAAGTGAGTTGACCTGGCCCAGAGCAACTTAAGCAAAACATTCCTGAACCTGAACAGGTGGAGCAACTTGAATTACATGCTAGGGAAAATTCATTGATAGAGATGAAGATCTGAAATTCTAGAGAAATAATGTTGACAAGTTCTGTTATTTTGGAATGAAGCAAAAGTAGCAGACAGACAGGTGTTGACACATTTACCATTAGACAGAAATGTTCTGGGGATGCAGCTTGTACACTGAAGGTCATAGGGATGTACACACTATGTTGTTGTATCCTGGCAGGCATCAATCTAATACACATAGTATCATTGGATTCATAGGGTTCTAAGCAGCTGTCCTCAATTCAGAGTGAGTGCAAATGGTAGATGAATGGCATAATTATGATTCCTGTATGTCTATCCATCCCAAATGCCTGATCTGGTGATAATCCATACTACTCCTTGGCTCACTCCTAGTCCTAAATAATATGAGTTTTAGTCAGGGCTATACTTAGCTTGGAATGTTCATATCAGGTTTTCCACCATTATTATTACTGCTATTGTTGTTATTTTTTATAGTGATATGGAAAGATGGGAGGATATGTCCTCCCTTCATTTGTCCAGCCATTGTCATCACCATGCATTGACCCATAGCACTATTTTTCCTTCAGTTGCTCCTATCATGCCACTATTAGCTAGTCAGCACAACAAGTAGGCATGAAACAGTAGATATTACCCAGAATGACATTGAGTACCCATGGAGGAGGGCTATTACAATTGATTTGAAGTGACTCTGAACAAAAGACTGCAAATGTGCAGGGTAGTGATACTTGTGCTTTGGAAAGTAATTGATCATCTGCACGTGATCACAGTCGCAACTGATAAGGTGGGGGTTCAGGCGCAAACGGTGTCATCACGTGATCCAAGCGTGACAATTTGAAAGAAAACACTAAATTCACAATCCCCACATTCTAAGGTGTAGGTAAACCTAATCGGGCTTCGAGGGATGATAGAACTTGTCTTTTCAAATATTCCCTCGGAGCTCGATTAAGGACAAAACATTTTACTAGGGAGTAGATTCCAAATTAGTCATTTCAATGGTATTCTCTACCAATCTGCAGCTGCTTGGGCTGCCTGGAAATTTCGTGGACATTGTGTTATCCCAGGAGAGTCCATCTTGAGAGACTTATTTCTTGATAAATTCTGATCCTCTAATCTGGAGTGAATATACTACGACGCGTCAATACAGTGTCGCAACGCGGTGGCTTAATGAGATTGCTTGGCGGTGTCACAAATCGTCACAGAACATGTGATGACCCCGTTTGCGCTTGAACTCTACCTATTTACCGAGACACACTGTTGTGGTTTACTTGACTCTTGCTTCGGCATTGTAGGAGTTGTTGCACAAATTTATCAGTACGACCCGATGAAATTTCTCATTCACAATACTGATTTAGCCTTCTAGGAATGATTTTGCTTGAAGTGAGCATCAAGATGATGCCGCCTTTTAATTCAGTAACTATAAAGCATTATTAGCCACACAACACGATTATCCAGACCACGCTCCTCGACAAACTCAGCAAGTACGTCCACTAAACCCACTCCTTTGTGTCCGGACTACTTATGATATTGTGTTTCTCTACAGGCCCTCATCTTTAGATCTCCAGTTTGTCGACTTTGATGGCGTGCGGTTTCACATAACAACAGGGGAAAAAAAGACGACGCTGCTGCTCTCGATGAACATCAGATGTTGGGATGAACTGGCGAGGTACGATGCGGTGGAGGTGTTGAAGAGGGAATATGGGTCGTTGGTGTTGGATCGGCCTGAACATGATTACAACGTCAGTCTGATGATTGATTTGGAACAAGTTCCTCAGGATCTTGGTGAGTATTAAGATCCGCGAAGGACGGTTACGGAGCTGATTATGACGGGGTAGAGTCTAAAGAGGCATTTGTGATGTCTGTAGCGCTGCTGAAGCGGAATGCGCTCGCGGCACCGCTTGAACGTGCGTTCAGCGAGCAAAAGGCATTGGAGGGGTCTGGACGGGGACAGGGCGAGTTGATGCAGATTCACTATCGTGATGAGGAGGCCATCTACGTCCAGGCGTCGCCTGATCGAGTGACGGTCATCTTTTCGACCATTTTCCGAGAGGAGACGGATCGGATTTTCGGCAAAGTGTTTTTGCAGGTGGGTGCCCAAGCTCCAGTTTGAGCAAGCTCTTTTAAGAACACTCGGTAGGAATTCGTCGATGCTCGGAGGCAGCCCTCGATCCAGAATGCACCTCAAGTGCTCTACACGAATCGTGATCCGCCTCTTGAGATACGCCACATTACTGGCCTGAGAAATACCGAAGATGCCGGCTATGTTACCTTTGTTCTGTTTCCTCGTCATTTCGCGAAACCGGATGTGGCATCGGCAACGATTTCTCATATTCAATTGTTCCGTGACTATTTGCACTATCACATCAAGTGCTCAAAGGCGTACATGCACTCGAGAATGAGGGCCCGGGTGTCTGAATTTCAGAAGGTGCTGAATCGTGCGAAGACGGAAGTGGCTACGGGTGAGAGGAAGACCGTTAGGTGAGTTTCTGGCGTCTTGGCTTAAAATGTGGTGTGGAGAATTAATTGCGATGTCGATTAGTGGGAGGACCATGGTCACTCGCTAAGAGCAGTTTACGTGGTGGGCTGGTTTATCCCCGCCATTATGTATGTATCATTTTCAACAGAAAACTTGTGCCCTCGCGCTCTCTCAATTGGCGCAAGGGGTTGTGGGTTGTAACACGCATAATTTACCCAAGTCCGCCCCGTCGACTTCGTCGAGAGTCAACCAAGTACCGGGGTAGCCATGGCGAGTTATGATTTCATAACTGGTGGAAAGTCGGGTAAGAGCGGAACAACAAATTGACAATGTTAGTCATGAACTGGGCTCAGGGGATCCGCGGAAGTTAGGTGAACGAGCACCGAGTGAATCGGTCCTGACGGTGTGCAGAACAAGAAAAAACAACTAGGCAGTGGAAAGGAACGGGACGCGTCTTATAATTAATCGTGTATGGGACGTGAATGACAATGTACACGTCCGAGACGCATCGGACGGCCTGGACTAGGTCTACGACGCGTTGGGGAAGGAGGGGGCGGGGTGCTTGTGTGTGAACTACGCGGAGTATGAGAGACCAGGGTCAGCCAGGGTCAACTGGGCTGAGGTAAGCGATCACAGAACTTTGGGGTCGATGACCCCAGAGCAGGTCGAGAATAAAAACTCGCCTCCCTCCATCCATCCTTACTTCTCTCCCTCTCCACTCTTTTCAGCTGCCAGTCGTCAGATTGCTAGCTACCTCCCTATGTCCCCTTACGATCACTCCAGAGTGCAGCATTTCATTGGTGAGCGCCACCGTGACCCGATTCCTTTTGACACACCTATTTATTCCCCTCTAGGAGGCAACTCCCTCGACAAGGCCCCGCTCACCAGTGTTAAAGACTTTGTTCAGTCGCATGGCGGCCATACGGTAATCACAAAAGTGCGCATCTTTCTCTCCTCCCTTGTCTACCCGTTCCGTTGCTCATTCGTTGTGATCGTCAGGTCCTCATCGCCAACAACGGTCTGTCACTACAACTGCTCCTCATCGCCCCCGGTACTTACCATCGATCAAGGTATCGCTGCTGTTAAGGAGATCCGTTCAGTCCGGCAATGGAGTTACGAGACGTTCGGCAACGAACGCGAGATCGAATTCACCGTCATGGCCACTCCCGAGGATCTCAAGGTAAATGCGGAATATATTCGCATGGCCGATCGCTACATCGAAGTTCCCGGCGGAAGTAATAACAACAACTACGCAAACGTCGACCTCATTGTGGATATCGCAGAGCGTGCTGGTGTCCATGCCGTTTGGGCTGGGTGGGGCCACGCCTCTGAGAACCCACGACTCCCAGAGTCCCTTGCTGCCAGCAAGCACAAGATTGTTTTCATCGGTCCCCCGGGAAGCGCCATGCGAAGCTTGGGTGATAAGATCTCGAGTACCATTGTTGCGCAGAGTGCCGACGTCCCTACTATGCCCTGGTCTGGTACTGGCATCACCGAGACTGTCCTCTCCGAGGCTGGATATGTGACTGTGCCCGACAAGGCTTATGCTGATGCTTGTGTTAATACTGTTGAAGAAGGTCTGAAACGCGCGGAGCAAATTGGTTGGCCGGTCATGATCAAGGCCAGCGAAGGCGGAGGAGGAAAGGGTATTCGCAAGGTCGACCAACCTGACCAATTCAAAAATGCGTTTCACGCAGTTGAGGGAGAGATCCCAGGTGCGTCGCCGGCCCCTGACAGATTTGCAGCTATCCTAACCCATGCTAGGCTCACCCGTTTTCATTATGAAGCTTGCCGGACAGGCCCGTCATCTTGAAGTTCAGCTCCTTGCTGATCAGTATGGCGATGCTATCTCATTGTTTGGTCGTGACTGCTCCGTCCAACGCCGCCACCAAAAAATTATTGAAGAAGCTCCTGTCACTATCGCTAAAGAGGCCACCTTTGAACAGATGGAGCGAGCTGCCGTCCGTCTCTCTAAGCTCGTCGGTTACGTTAGTGCCGGTACCGTTGAGTGTATGTTTGTTTTTTACTTGCATTTTATTGCATTTATTCACTAAATGGGTGCTCTACAGACCTTTACAGTCATGCCGAGGACTTCTTCTACTTTCTTGAACTCAACCCTCGGCTCCAGGTCGAGCACCCTACAACTGAGATGGTCACTGGCGTCAACTTGCCGGCTGCTCAGCTCCAGGTTGCTATGGGGGTCCCTCTCCACCGTATTCGCGACATTCGAACACTTTACGGTGTTGCTCCCACTGGAACCTCGGAAATTGACTTTGATATGACCAAGCCTGAGTCCAATCAGCTCCAGCGGAAGCCCAGGCCGAAGGGTCATGTCGTCGCCGTTCGTATTACCGCTGAGAACCCCGATGCTGGATTCAAACCATCTTCTGGTTCTCTCCAAGAGCTCAATTTCCGCTCTAGTACCAATGTCTGGGGTTACTTTTCTGTCGGTACTGCTGGTGGCCTCCACGAGTTTGCCGACTCACAATTCGGTCATATATTCGCATATGGCGAGGACCGAAGTGAATCCCGCAAGAACATGATCGTGGCCCTGAAAGAGTTGAGCATTCGTGGTGATTTTCGTACCACTGTCGAGTACCTTATCAAACTTCTCGAGCTGGAAACCTTCAAGGATAACAAGTTTACCACTGGTTGGCTCGATTCGCTCATCAGCAATAAGCTCACCGCTGAACGCCCCGATACCACCCTCGCCGTTGTTTGCGGAGCGGTCACTAAAGCTCATATCGCTTCTGAAGCTTGCTGGTCCGAATACAAGCGCATTCTCGACAAGGGTCAAGTTCCGGGCCGCGACATCTTGAAGACAGTCTTTGGTATCGACTTCATCTACGAGAATGTCCGCTACTCCTTCACGGCTGCTCGTTCCTCTGCCACGACCTGGACTCTCTACCTCAATGGTGGCCGTACTCTGGTTGGGGCCCGCCCTCTCGCCGACGGTGGCCTCTTGGTTCTCTTGGACGGTCGCAGCCACACCATCTACTGGCGTGAGGAAGTTGGCGCCCTAAGATTGATGATCGACGCCAAAACCTGCCTTATCGAACAGGAGAATGACCCAACCCAACTCAGAAGTCCTAGTCCTGGTAAACTCATCAGATATTTCGTGGACAGCGGCGATCACATCAATGCCGGTGAACAATACGCTGAAATTGAGGTTGGCATTCGTTATCCATACCCCAGACAAGCTTGTCGCTGAACTGCTTGATGACATAGGTCATGAAGATGTACATGCCTCTCGTCGCCTCCGAGGATGGTGTCGTGCAACTGATCAAACAGCCCGGAGTCAGTCTCGAGCCTGGTGATATCCTCGGCATACTTACTCTCGATGATCCCGCTCGCGTCAAACATGCGAAGCCATTCGAGGGGCTCCTGCCTTCTCTTGGGACTCCCGGAGTGATTGGCAACAAACCTCACCAACACCTCAGCTACTGTCTAGGTGTCCTTAATGATATCCTTGATGGTTTCGACAATCAATCCATCATGGCGGCTACGTTCAAGGAGCTGATCTCCGTCCTCCACAACCCCGAACTCCCCTACGCTGAGACCAACGCCGTCCTTTCTGCGCTTTCTGGCCGTATTTCCCCCAAGGTAGAAGAAAGCATCAGATCTGCCATGGATGCCGCCAAAGCCAGGGGTGATGCTCACGAGTTCCCCGCCGGTCGCATTAAGAAGGTACTTGATTACCATGTGAACGAGGAAGTTCCTGTTTCAGAAAAGACTAGAACTCGCGTTCAGCTTATTGTTTTGTTCGAGATTGCTGAACGTTATCTTGGCGGAGCTAAAGGCCACGAGGTCGAAATTATAGCCAACCTCCTTCGCCGCTACGAGGCGACCGAGAAGTTGTTCGGTGGAAGCATTGAAGCCCGTGTCCTCGCTCTCCGTGAGCAGCACAAAGATGATTTGGATAAAGCCATCAACTTCGTCCTAAGCCACATCAAGGTCCAGGGCAAAGTCAAGCTACTTCTTACTATCCTCGACTATATCAAAAAAAGCGGTATCAATGTCTCCAATCCTGAGAGCAGTCTTTACAAAGTCTTGCAAGATCTTGCTGCCCTCGAGGCCAAGTACGTGCCGCCATTATATATACATATCCGACTGAACCGGACTGTCTATTCCTTAGATCTTCTACTCCTGTTTGCCTCAAGGCTCGCGAGGTTCTCATCTTAGGTCAGATGCCATCTTACGATGAGCGTCGAACCCAAATGGAAGCCGTTCTCAAGAATTCTGTGTCCAATGATTATTATGGCGAAGCTGGACAGTCTGGCTCCAGGTCTCCCTCTGCAGAGGTCCTTAAAGAACTGAGTGATTCTCGTTACACTGTCTTCGACGTTCTTCCTTCCTTCTTCAGTCATAATGATCCTGTGGTTACCTTGGGTAAGCACCCACTCGGCTCAAGTGGCCTCTTCCAACCTCATAGATTATTCTAGCCGCCTTTGAGGTATACGTCCGCCGTGCATACAAGGCTTACACCTTACTCTCCATCGACTACGAAGAGGGTGACACCCTGGACGATGGTGAAGTTCCCAACATTCTGACCTGGCGTTTCAACCTCGGTCAATCCCACGAGCCACCCTCCACTCCACGCTTCGATGCTGGGTAAGTGCAACTTGATCACTTAAAATCCCATGATTAATCAATTATTTACAGTGAGACTCGTAGACAAGGATCCGTCAGCGACTTGACCTACATGCTCAATCGTCATCAGTCGCAACCAATCCGTACCGGTGCCATCGCTTCCTTCCCCAACTTGAGAGCTCTCTCGAAAGGCTTCCCTAAAACTATTGCCACTCTCCCTGTCTTCGATGCTGACGACTTCAAGGAGCGATATGGCTCGGATGCACAATACCCGAACGTCATCAACATCGCCATTCGCGTGTTCCGCGAGCAGGATGATCTTCCAGAGGATACGTGGAACGAGACTGTTATCAAATTCACCAATGGCCATGCCGATATTCTTATGCGCAAGGGTGTCCGTCGGGTCACCTTCCTTATCTGCCGGCCCAGTGTATATCCCGCCTATTACACTCTCCGCGAAATCGATGGAGTGTGGGGTGAAGAGAAGGCTATTCGTAACATAGAACCCGCCCTTGCCTTCCAGCTCGATCTCAGCCGTCTTTCTAACTACAACCTGAAGCCCGTCTTCGTTGAGACTAAGCAAATCCATGTCTACCATGCTGTCGCCCGCGAGAACCAACTCGACAACAGGTTCTTCATCCGCGCCCTCGTCCGACCCGGCCGTCTCCGCGGCACTATGAGTACTGCGGAGTACCTCATCTCTGAGACAGACCGCCTCGTCACTGGTATTCTCGACGCCTTGGAAATTGTCAGCGCCCAGTACCGTAACGCTGATTGCAACCATATTTTCATGAACTTTGTCTACAACCTTGCTGTGACATACGAGGATGTCTTGGCCGCCATATCTGGCTTCATCGAGCGCCATGGAAAGCGCCTCTGGCGTTTACATGTGACTGGCTCCGAGATTCGCATTACCCTCGAAGATAACGAGGGCGATGTCACTCCCATTCGTTGCATCATCGAGAACGTCTCCGGTTTCGTCGTCAACTACCACGCCTATCAGGAGATCACCACAGATCGGGGTACCACCATCCTCAAGTCCATCGGCGAGAAAGGCCCGCTTCACCTCCAGCCTGCCCATCAGTCATATCCCACCAAGGAGTCGTTGCAACCCAAACGTTATCAAGCCCACCTTATTGGTACCACTTATGTTTACGACTTCCCCGACCTATTCTCCAAGGCGCTGCAAAATGTCTGGCAGAGGGCTCGTGCCCTCGACTCCACCCTCGTTGCCCCCAAGACTTACTTGCAGTCCAAGGAACTTGTTCTGGACGAACACGACCAGCTTGTTGAGGTTGATAGGGCCCCAGGTAATAATATTTTCGGTATGATCGGCTGGGTCTTCACCCTTCATACCCCCGAATATCCTCATGGGCGTCGCGTCGTCGTCGTCGCCAACGACATCACCTTCAAGATCGGTTCCTTTGGCCCTGTCGAAGACCAATTTTTCTACCTCGTCACCCAGTACGCTCGTGACCAAGGTTTACCACGCATCTATCTGTCCGCTAATTCCGGTGCTCGCATTGGCATTGCCGAAGAACTTCTTCCATTGTTCTCTGCCGCTTGGAATGACAACGCTCATCCTGAGAAAGGAATCAATTACTTGTACTTGACTCCCGAGAATCGTATCAAGCTCGAGGAGAAGGGCAAGGAAATCGTCCGGTTGGAGGAAATTGAGGATCAGGGCGAAAGGCGCTTCAAGATCACTGACATCATTGGTCTCCAGCATGGTCTTGGTGTCGAGTCTCTGAAGGGATCCGGTCTCATCGCTGGTGAGACCTCCCGCGCTTACGACGATATCTTCACCATTACGCTTGTCACTGCCCGCTCCGTCGGTATTGGTGCTTACCTTGTCCGTTTGGGAGAGCGTGCTGTCCAGGTTGAGGGTCAGCCCATCATTCTCACCGGCGCTGGTGCCCTTAACAAGGTGTTGGGACGCGAAGTTTATACCTCCAACTTGCAACTTGGTGGTACTCAAATCATGTTCAAGAACGGCGTCTCTCACCTGACTGCCAGCAGCGACCTTCAGGGCGCCACTCAAATCTTGGAATGGCTATCCTATGTGCCCGAGTTCAAGAACGCTCCTCTTCCTATTCTTGAAACGGCAGACACCTGGGATCGCGACATTGACTACGTCCCACCCAAGACGACATATGACCCAAGATGGTTCATTGAGGGCAAGCTTGATGAGGCGACCGGCAAATGGCAGAGTGGGTTCTTTGATAAGGGCTCATTTCAGGAGACCCTGGGCGGTTGGGCCCAAACTGTGGTTGTCGGTCGCGCTCGTCTCGGTGGTATCCCCTACTGGTGTGATTGCTGTTGAAACTCGCACCATCGAACGCATTGTCCCAGCTGATCCGGCCAACCCTGCTTCGTTTGAGCAGCGTATCATGGAGGCTGGTCAGGTCTGGTACCCCAACTCCGCTTACAAGACCGCGCAAGCCATCTTCGACTTCAACCGCGAAGCCCTTCCTCTTATCATCTTCGCCAACTGGCGCGGGTTCTCCGGCGGTCAACAAGACATGTACGATGAGGTACTCAAACAGGGTTCCAAGATCGTCGACGGGTTATCCAGCTACAAACAACCCGTCTTTGTCTACATCGTCCCCAATGGTGAACTCCGTGGTGGAGCTTGGGTCGTACTTGATCCCTCTATCAACCCCGAACAGATGGAGATGTATGCGGATGTTGATGCTCGCGCTGGTGTCCTTGAGCCTGAGGGTATCGTCGAAATTAAACTGCGCCGCGATAAGATTCTCAAGATGATGGAACGTCTCGATAATGAGTACGCCACACTAACTCGGGAGAGTAAGGATGCTTCGAAGACGGACGAAGAGCGTGTTGCTGCCACCACTGCCTTGGCCAAACGGGAGCAGGTCCTACAGCCGACCTACAAACAAATCGCGCTTCTTTACGCTGATCTCCACGAGTAAGCGATTTTATCTTTCCGGTACCGGATACGAATACTTACCCGGATAATAGCCGGACTGGACGAATGGAAGCCAAGGGCTGTGCTAAGCCTGCTGAGTGGAAGAGTGCTCGTCGCTTCTTCTACTGGGCTGTCCGTGCCCGCGTGGCCCGTTCTGCGGCTCTCAACACACTCGTTGAGGCTAGCCCTGGCACCACTTATGAGTACCGCTCCCACCTGTTAAAAAACTTGACAGGTATCGAACCCCCCACCGATTATCGAGAGGAAGCAGAGGCTATTGAGAAACTCGACCTTACCCCAACGGTTGCTCAGCTGAAAGCTGACTACCTCACTCGTCGTTTGGTGGAGCTGACCAAAGAAGATCGCAAGGCCGCTCTTGATGGCTTCCTTCGCTTTGCAGACAACCTCTCTGACGACGAGCGTGCTGCCTTGATCAATGTTCTCCAGAGCGCGCCACGGTCGCCAGGTTCGTCCCTAGTACCCCGCGGACTCCAATCCCTGTATGGACTAATACTCTCTAAACTAGGGCCCCCCTCATACGCTAATGCTGCTACATAAAATCCCCTGTCCCTCGTATATCCCCTGCCATATACTTGTAATCATAACGACGTATTCTCATGACCTTTTTCACACTGCATAGCTTTCGAGATAGTTACATAGCATCTTTTGGTAATTTCCCCGATAGACTGACTAGACACTGAAGTCCACGGTACATACATGTTTCGCAATACCAAGATACCATTCTTATTGTGCCTACCTTGCTCGAACCTAGAGTGAGACTCCGTATATTAACTCCAAGACCCGAAACAACCTGATAACCGACACGCTTGGGCAGTCTGCCCTATAGTGCCACCGCGATGGAATGTGTTGACCGTCGAAGAACCAATTCCTCGGATCTTCCGCTGCACCTCCCCCTTAGTCCTTTGTTATCTTCAAGACGCACAATCCCCACCCGAAATACAAACCAGTGGCAGTAGTCGGTGCAGTAACGATCAACAGATTGACGCCACCCTGCAACTTGAGGCACCGAATATTGTGATAGAGGAAACTTGCTCGCCGCCCCATAAACCAACGTGCGCGACACCATTTCTCCCATCCAATAGGCCCGCAAACCCTACGAGGTAGTGATACGAATCGTATGCTTCATGCTGTAGCTTTGAGCCCATCTCCGAATTCCATGCGTCAAAGACATGGGATCGGGATTACATATAAAGACAAGGTGAGGGACATCTTGAGCCGCACACGCTTCGAGAAACCGTCGGACATCGGCTTCTCTGAACTTGCTTTCGCCGTCAAGTGTGAGTGAAATCTCCTCCAGAGTCGGTGACGATCTCAACAGCTGCCGAGCATCATCGAGGAGCACGCCCGGGTCTCCGGGAGATCCCTCCAAAGATAGTGATAAGGACAGACGTTGGAGATTTGGGGGGATTATCCTCTCCATCACGGCATCATAAATCGTCCTGAATCGCACGGAAAGCTTTAGGTTAAAATAGCGCAGAGCGGGCAAGACGATATGCTCGGTCGGAGGGATCCAAGAATCAGTTTTCTGGGCTATGGCGATTGCTTCGGACAGTCGATCTGATTGTATGATGTGTATATCGATGTATTCTGCGGAGGTCAAGTGCGTGAATAGTTTGAGCGCCAGAAGATAATGCATTCCGAGTCCCGCGGAAATCTTGACGTGTGTCAACTTCCTCCAGAGGTGAACGCTATCAGGAGGTGGTAAATATGAAAACTCGTCCGGGCATTCCCACTCCAATCGCGCAAGGGCGGGGAAGTGGAGAGCGAACGGCACCAGACGAGATGCCATATCGAAGCGAAAGCAGCTGAGATGTCGTCCAGAGAAGAAAAGTGATATGGACTCGAGCCATTGGGCAGTGTTTGGGTCGATAATACTCAGAAGATATATGGCAGCATCTCGCTCGAGTGCGAGCGCAATGTGACGCCAACGATGTACATGTATGCTGTATAGTCTGAGGATCTTGAAGAGAGGCGTCTTTATAGTCAAAAGAGGAGAGGTCTGTCTCACTCGGGCATCCAAGTCTAGTGATAGTGAGAGGGGCTGATCATAGCTGAACTCCAAGAACATCGCGATGTGGTTATGGGGAATCGGTAGTTTGTCCTCTGAGCTTTGTAACTCGACCCCGAATTTGGACCAGAACGATGGTGTGGAGATGATAATTTGACGCCAAGCCCTAGAAACTTGTGCTAGTCGTATCTGCACCGGTGCACGTTTTTCGGGCGAAATATACATTATGGTTCGCCCGTGGGAATCCGTACCGTCAGCGATGCAAACCCCGAACACCGCATGAAGGAGTTCCTCGGGGAGTGCACTAATAGAGCAAGGCTGAGTACCGGCAGCGGCGTGTGGTGAAGGTGATGAAATGATAGCACGGATGAGGTTCACAGCGTGCATGGAAGTTGAGGCCTTCAGGCTTCGAGCTGAGTGAGTATGATGAGTCCGGAGTGGTGGTGGTATAGGTGCAGACAACCCTGAAGCAGCGTGGCAAAGTAATGAATAGAGAGATTAGATAAACGGTGACTCCCTCACTCTCTCCAAGCATCCCTCTCAGATAAGCATGGGCCATTTAATAACGGTAGCAACGTGAGAATTCCACTCTATAATTCACCCGATCCTCCACTAATTCCATCCAGATGGTGCGCCCCAGGGTGTCACAAGCACCACAGCTCATATTGACACTTTACAATTCAGTTCTTTGAATCAGTGGGCACTGGATTTTCAGGTGTGTCTCGCAGACGATGCAGTGATATACCCCCCTTTCATAGTTCAAAGGGCAACTTTGAGCGGATTCTTGCTAGCATTGTGATTGCAAAGAGCCGCGGCGCCAGATTGAGGGTTGGACCTGAACTAGAAATTCCGTATGGTCTTCTCCCGTGGCTTGCTCCTCACCACATTCCATTGACACGGTTCAGGGGATATGGCTGCTTGGACCATTTCCTGGAGGGTAGAGTGAAGTCCTTCAATCGCTGGACAAGCAAGCTGATACTTAGCAGGGGATACTGTTCTCCACTCGTGGGAGGTTCTCGCTAAGCTTCTGTCGTCGGAAGAAACAATGGGAATCGTATGCGACATTGGGATGTGAGTCAGTATTACAGCTCTTGCCTAGCGCTGAGATGTATCAATGCTCAGGCCCGTTGTGCACAAGAATGTGATCTACAACTGCCGTGTTATAATTCATGATCGTAAAATTATCCTCATTCGGCCTAAAATGTGGCTTGCAAATGATGGAAATTATCGAGAATTGAGATATTTCACGCCCTGGATGAAGCCTCGTCAGTGGGAAGATCATTATTTGCCGAGGATCATCCAGGCAGTCACAAAACAGGTCCGTGGCCATTTTATTGCCCCCCTCCCCCAGGCATTTTCTAGGTTTGAGCATCTGTAGATAAAAGTCCCGTTTGGCGACGCTGTTATCAGCACTGCAGACACCTGCATCGGGGTGGAATTGTGTGAGGAATTATTCACGCCGGCAAGGTAAGAACTGGGAGGAAGCTCCAGGCTCTCGACTGATGAAATGGCTAGCCCTCACATTCTCATGGGTCCTGGATGGGGTCGAAATTTTCACAAATTCCAGTGGGAGTCATCACGAGCTTCGCAAGCTGTACACGAGGGTGGAGTTGATTAAGGAAGCTACGCTCAAGGTTTGATCCTGCTTTGTTATTTACTCATTCGAGTCTCTAATTTACGAACAAACAGCTTGGTGGCGTGTACCTCTACGCAAATCAACAGGGTTGTGATGGTGATCGTCTATACTATGATGGATGCGCTATGATCGTTGTCAACGGCCGTGTCGTTGCACAAGGATCCCAGTTTTCCTTGAACGACGTGGAGGTTGTTACCGCCACAATCGATATTGAGGATGTTCGAGCGCACAGGGCAAAGTCTAGCAGGAGTATGCAAGCTGCTAGTGCTGAGAGGTATTATCGCGTTGAGGTCCCATTTGCCCTGAGCAGTGGCAAATTTGAAATGCCAGAAGATGACCTGGTGGCCTTAAAAGATTTTACCGCCCGGTTCCACCTCCCTGAGGAAGAAATAGCGTGAGCCCTTTTCTGTGTCTTGGGTTTCTCGAAGCTGATTCGCAGAGATAGATTAGGGCCTGCTTGTTGGTTATGGGATTATCTGAGACGCTCTCGAACTCAGGGGTATTTCATTCCACTGAGTGGTGGCATTGATAGTTGCGCAACGGCGGTCATCGTTTATTCCATGTGCCGACTTGTCGCGGAAGCAGCGCAGCGTGGAGGTGTGTGATCGTATGTGCCGTCAGGCAGACATGAAGCGAAACGATGTCAGATAGACAAATTATTGCGGACGCCCGGCGGATAACAGGAGAATCAGAGGATTCAGCATACATTCCATCGGATCCCCGTGAATTCGCCAGTCGCATTTTCCACACCTGCTATATGGGCACAGAGAATTCGAGTCCGGAGACCCGTCAGCGAGCCAAGGACCTTGCAGGAGCGATTGGAAGGTAAGGATGTTCCCAAAAGAAGGAGTGCCTACTCATAAAAATTATTAGTTATCATATCGATTTGAACATGGAATACCGTTGTGACCGCAGTTCGCAACCTGTTTGCTGTTGTGACCGGGTATCGTCCACAATTTCGTGTCCAGGGCGGCAGCAATGCGGAGAACCTGGCCCTTCAAAACATCCAAGCCCGTCTACGAATGGTGCTTGCGTATCTATTCGCCCAGTTGTTGCCTTGGGTGCGAGGAAAAAATGGGGGCCTCCTCGTTCTTGGAAGTGCCAACGTCGATGAAAGGTATTTTTCGAAAGAAAGCCGGGACTCCGTGCTGAGTAGTTTCCAGCTTGCGCGGTTATCTGACGAAATATGATTGCTCGTCAGGTGAGACTTTTCTGAGAAGCGTGTCAAATTATATTATACCAAGACCTTTCGTAGCGGATATAAATCCCATTGGTGGGATCAGCAAGACAGATTTGAAGAGATTCATCGCGTATGCGGTGGGCGCGTTCGATCTGCCAATATTGACTAGGCAAGCACCCCCGGCTTCTTAGCACCACTTGACCATAGGCTGATACATAACAGTTTCCTCAACGCCGTACCTACAGCAGAACTGGAACCCATTACCGAGACGTATGTGCAAAGCGACGAAGTGAGTGGAGTCAGTCCTGATGCTAAACTTTCATTCAGCTTTGTGTAGGCTGACATGGGCATGACTTATGACGAGCTCTCTGTTTTTGGTCGGCTGCGTAAAATAGAGAAATGTGGTCCATATAGCATGTTCACGAAACTCATCCATGAATGGGGGTCGTACTTGTCACCGGTCCAGGCGTGTTTTTTTCTGCCCTCGTGCCGCACGTCGAGTTCTCACAACTGCACCCCACCCCAGGTCGCGGAAAAAGTCAAGCTGTTCTTCTTTGAGCATGCGAGGAACAGGCATAAAATGACGACATTAACACCAGCCTATCACGCGGTCCGTGTAGCGTTCTCATTCTCGATAACCTTGCTGAAGACGGTTCATAGGAATCGTATAGTCCTGATGATAATAGTAAGACATATGTTCGCAAAATCCGGCCGCGTAACAATCTGACCGCACCATCTGTTCTGAAGGATTCGACTTGCGCCCATTTTTGTATCCTTCTCGCTTCCCATGGCAATTCAAGAAGATCGATGAAGTTGCTGCCGTTCTACCCGACAAGTCGCAGGCTGGAATTGACAAGGCCAAGACGGAATAATAAGGGTATAGAAGGAAGACTGCCCAAAACCCTAGTGGTTTGCAGTAAGAGGTTGAATCAACCATAGGGTTCATCGTTATGGTATATGTCAACGTGTACAAGTACATACAACAGCAAATGTGGTTTGGGATTTGGGATAGTATGATCTGTGATTATGTCCGCAAGAATCGAGAAAACGCGTTTTGTACAGCGACTTTCTTCATTATGGTGGGTTCTGAGGCTGCGGGGGGTGACGGTTGGGGTCAGTTTACCCTCCAGTTGAGCGGGTGTAGTGGTTACTCACGATCCTGTATGTTCTCATCCTTCACTTTCCTCTTAATGCTGTCCATCACGTCACCAACAGCAGCACGGTCAAAGTCACCCCGCGCCTTCATCAGACTCTCAACAAACGCGAGGTTTGGTCCGTGAACCTTGGCAAACGACCAGTAGGACAAGAACACAATATCCTTACTCGCCTCCAACAAGGCCAGAATCATTTCAAGCACCTCAAGACTGTTGTCGATCTCTTTCGCGGGCTTGAACATGAGGAAGAGTGTGCGGATCTCAGAAAGGTCTTCTCTGACTCGGTTGGCTGCGGAAGGCATCCTGAGTTTAGGCGAGTTGGCCAACGCATTAAGGTAGGTGATGAGGAGGGCATCAAGAAGATCTTCGACAAGGAGTTCGAGGAGCGAGGGATTAAGGTAGGACTGATAGTCCCCCATATAATCCTTCATCGTCTCCACTATCTGCTGCATCATGCCCTCGTACCAAGGTTGCTGGAATAATGACTTCGTGGCAGGCTTCAAATCGTTGAAGATGATGTCTATCAGTGTCTGAGTGCACTTTTTCGCAACGTCAAGGTATCCGTCGATGGCATCGTTGAGGCGTTCGTTAATGGGTGCACGATACTTTTCAGAGACGAGAGGTTCGAGCCGGGCCAGGAGGGTTTCTGCGTAGTCGGCGGACTTGATCTGGTCGTTCGCCAAGGCAATGCAGTATTCCACTAGGCCACCTGCCACCTCATCTGGTTTCTCGGTTTGTTTTTTGTACTCGGCGTCGATGACTTTGACCCATTGTACCTGGATGCCCCGCATGACTCGGTTTGTCTCGCTGACGACGCGTGCGAGGATGGCGCCCTGACCACTCTCGGTTGCGAGGTCAACTTGCTGATTGACCATCTGGAAAAGGATGACTGCTCCCTGGGTCTCGTATAGGCCATCGCTGTCCACCTCTGGGGGATTCTCCCGCTTCGTAAATTCTGCGATTTCGGTTTTGATGAGGTTATTTGACCACTCGTCCAGCTTCTGAATGATGAGCTGGAGGTAATCCTCGATAAGACTCTGATCCTTGCCATCCAACAAGGGCGGTTCTAGGAGCTCAGGAGGTATGTTGAGGTCTTTCATGTTCTCCCTGTACTCCTTTAACCAGTCGAAGAGAGTAAGTAGTATACTGGCATCGTGCTTCACAGCAGCAAGGCGCTTTATGATGGTATTCAGTGATTTGTGGTACTCTCGAATATAATGAGAGTAGATGTTGTAGTCAGCAGGGAAGCATGGAACGACATCTTTCTCGATGCGAATGAGGTCTTGGTACATCCAGGTGACATTGGACAGGAAACCGACGGGGTTTTGCTCGTCACGTTGATATGCCTCCTCGAATTTTGCATGGATGGATTCGGCGATGGCCTTGACGATCTTGGAGCGGTAATGTTTGAGAACTCGGGCATTGGCCTGCATTGATTTGAATTTGAGTGCCGCATCTAGTTTTGCAGCTTTTTTGACGAAGCGCAAGGCTACTGCCTACAACACGGTAAACAGGAGGAGGAGGGGATCCGAGATTTCACACCTTTTCGTCCTCCTTCCCTTCTGCTTCGGCTATCTTTATGAGTCTGACGACAACACCCGGGTGGCCAGCTCGAACCAAGTTTAGGATGTTGGCAGCGAGCTCCAAGACATATTCATCGAAAGCCGTAATGTCATTATTTAGTCGTTCGAACCATCTGGTTAGTGTTTGTTGTGAGCTGGGTTTTGCCTTCTTTGCTTGGTGCATGGTTTGATTACGAAAGTTCTCAAGCTGATTGAGCTGGTAGTGGATGACGAGGAGGTTGGGAGCAGGTCCGAGAATATCCCTACTGTCTGATGCCAGCATGCTTTCGATGTCGTCGAGCTTGGCGGCCATGTCAAGGAGGTTATTGACCATCTCCTCTGTGGTTTCAAAATTCCGATGAACCATGGATACCTTCACTTATGGTCGTGAGAGAGGAATATGGGAACTTGGGAGAGGCCTACCCGACTGATCTGGTCAAAGGTCAGGACTTTGATTTGGGGGTCATCGCAGGCTTTCTCTATGGCGAGCATCTCGTCTTTGACAACCTGGATATTGTCGCGAGTGCTTAGAAGCTTCCGTAGACCTTCGCGAGTAGCCTGAAGCTGTTCTCTGACGCCATTCTTGAGGCGAGCGTCGATGGAGGCCTTTTCCTTCTCGAGCTTCTTCCTGAAAGCAGATATCTTGACGAGATCGTCTGGGGACTGGAAATACTCGCCGATGGCCTGTGCTGCAGAGACAGGCGCAGCTGCCATGGCGCTATGTGGTTAGGTGAAGGTCGGGAGTCAAGAGTTGAAGCTTGAAGTCATAAGCAACGGAGTATAATTATTCTTCTTCCACGTGCTCTCCGTTTCATTTCCAATGCTCGTCCACCTCCGTCCTTTACGTCTTGGTCGTCGTCCGCCTCGTCATATTCCGAAAAAATGTCTCTCTACCGCTGCGGAAAGGGTATCAGGGCATGAAGACTTTGACGTCGTAATCGTGGGCGGAGGACCTGCAGGACTCGCCCTCGCAAGCGCCCTCAGTAAGCTCCTGCGTGCTTTCTACTGCTGTTGTTGACCAGTATGAAGGTTCCTCGAGAGTTATACGAGAGAATTTGCGTGTCGCACTCGTGGAGGCCGGCGACCTGAACAAAATTCGTGACTGGCAACTTCCCTCCGGCAAATACTCTAACAGAGTCAGCTCCCTAACAAATGCTTCTTATGCTTTTCTGAAAGGTACGCAAAACCCCCCCATCCTTACAGTTTTAATTATTCACATGGCATTTCCCCTGCACAGACATCGGAGCATGGCATTACGTCCAGAGGGAACGAACATGTCCCATCAAGCATATGGAAGTCTGGGATGGTATTTCTGACGCACGCATTAATTTCGATGCCGCAGAGATGGAAACAGGGTCTGGACATGAGGGAATGGCACGTCTAACAGAAAACCTCAACTTACAACAAGGCCTTCTATGTCGCCTAGAAAAGGCGCCTGCAGTTGACCTCATCCATCAAACCAAAGTTGCTTCCATCACTCGAAGCAACGAGGAATACGGTGCTTGGCCGGTCGTGAACCTAGACACTTGGTCGGCGTTTGAGGGCTAGATTACTTGTGAGTCTGCTTGCTCTGATTCCGAGCTGCCTTCAATATCGTCTCTCTGCAGGTAGGGGCAGACGGGTTTAACTCGCCGGTTCGAGCATACGCACGAATTCCTTCCTTTGGCTGGTCGTATGACGCTCAAGGCATGGTTGCTACGCTCGTACATCGTCCAAGGACCTCTTATGAGGGTCCCAACACGACTGCCTACCAGCGTTTCCTCCCTACAGGCCCGATCGCCTTTCTACCCCTAGCACCCACAGCTTCTTCCCTCGTTTGGTCAATAAAACCTCAAATTGCTGAGGCCCTTCGGGCCTGTGACACCTCTGTTCTTGCCAGCATGGTTAATGCTGCTTTCCGACTTCCCCAGTTGACCCTTCAGTATCTGTATAACCGGATACTTGAGGCTCATGCATCAGGCACGCCCATGAGCGCTCATAAGTTAAACGAAGAAATCTCATGGCGGGAGAAGAGTCATGGTATCAACCAACATTCTGCTCTATCCTCTGCCGCTGCAATGTCGTCCACGACTATTGCGACAGGGATTCCACCGGCAGACTCAGAGCTCGTGCCACCACTAGTTACTTCCATCCAGGATGGATCCGTGGCTTCTTTCCCACTTCGTTTTAGCCACACTGAAGCCTACATTGGCGAGGGCGCTGGAGCACGCACAGTTCTGATTGGAGACGCTGCACACACAATCCATCCTCTTGCTGGCCAGGGACTCAACTTGGGCCTTGGAGATGCTGAATGTTTGACAAAGTGCATTGAAAGCTCGATTCTTCGAGGTGGCGATGTTGGTAAGTAATTCGGTCAATATATTCGGTAGCAATGGTCCATTTAACGCGAAATTGGGAACAAGGTTCATTTACGGCTCTGCAGCCATACGCCCGGGAACGGTATGCTACCAACCACACGATGATGGCAGTGGTAGATAAGCTGCACAAAGTGTACAGTACTGATTTCGAGCCTGTCGTCTGGGCGCGGTCGGTCGGGCTCGAAGTTGTCAACGAGCTGGATTCATTAAAAGCCGCAATAATGATGACCGCTGGCGCTGACACTCGAAAGCTTGAGTTCAAGTCCGGTTGGGATGTGATGGCGAAAGGTGTGGATCTCCTAAATGGTGCTGCAAAAGTCTCGCGAGCAATTGGAGGATTAGAGGGTATGGTTGGTGCCCGTGTGCAGACTTTGATCAAACAGATGTCGGGTGTCCGAAGGTTGTAGACTATGACCCATAAGGTGTGAATATATGCAATTTTGTAGAGGGAAATGGCATGATCTCTTCGGCCTCTGTCATCACAAGAGAGAGCGTCTGTTGTTCTCCGAAAGATGCTGATGTAAGCAAAACAATCCTTGGAGAACAATCAATGGCGGAGGCACACTTCTTGCTCTTGATGACCATCCCGGTTAGATCCCCTGAGAATTCCGCCTGGTACAATCCTGCATGACCGTAGGATGGATCCAGTACCAGCCATCCATCCACCCCGGAGCGAGCAGGATTCAATACCCTTGGTCTCTCCGGAGCCGTTCCATGTGATTCTACTAGTCGCTAGTTTCCCCCAAACTAGAACTGATCGGGTATGTTAGCCAAATCAGAAACATTTGCATCAAAACGCTGCACGCCTGGATGATTTGACAGTCTCCTTACTCCAGTATCTTCCTGGTGAGAATAGTCTTCACCTCTCAGGTCGCACAATATACTACGACCCCGGTCACCAGGCACTCAGGAGACACAAGGGAATTATTCACCATTGAAGGAGGACGTCCTCCTCGACAGGACCCAATGTCTCGTGAATAGCCTTCAATCCAAACATCAGGACCACCTCGGGCGGCTCCACCGGCTTAACGAATCGTTGAACCAGGCTCTCAGCCGTGGGTCGCATGCAAGCTTAACTTGTCAGCTCCATGGTATTAACCAGGTCGTAAATTGGTTGCAGGCACACGAGCTCCTCCACCAAACCCTCAAACGAACTATAGAACATCTCCCATCCCAGTGCAACCACCTAACCACTGTCAAATGCGACTACATATCGGCCACGATCGAGGCCGAGCTGGTCAAAGTTTCCCTTTTACGTGCTCGTGCTCAGGATGCTCTCTACGGCGCCAAATCTCCAACGGCAGGGAACGGCAGCGCAGTTGCGTCGGCCATCGAAGTTGCCTACCGTAAACTCAAATCCGATGAAACGAGGATGAGAGAAGAGGAACGTATTCTTGACCATAAGTTGAGAGACTACGAGCAGTTGCTGGCGGTTGTCGATGGAGGTCAGGGTGGTTTTAAACAGGTCGTAGATGATTGGACCAAGGTCAAACGGGAGGAGGAAGAGTGTAGAGAGGATCTAAGAAGACTCGGATGGACTGGGGATTGAGATTAATCTCCTAGGCAGTTTCAATTCAATCATAAATTTCCTGATATCTGAAGCTTCTTCATTCTTTTTGGACGGCACGGCTTTATGTCCAAGCTAAAGAAAATAGCGGAAAGATTGAAGAGTTACAGTGCCCCTTCCAACCAATGCAAGTTTGTATCTGGTCCACATTTCACCAAGATGACGAATAAGGAACTATTTATTGCGTATATACAGTATAGCCCAGTTAAAGTAATCGAGCACACACGATGCAAGCGCATGAGTTACGTATGCCAGTGGGAGAGACCTAGGGTTGATTTGCTCGTCCGGGTGCAAGCAAGGCACACAGCTAATGGATTTGTTGCAACTGGGTGGACGATCTGGGAGCAGTGGCCCAAAGCCCTGAATTTCATTTCTTCATCAATTCAGTTTACCACCATTGTAATTGAAGCGCTGGTCCAACTTGTTGGATGGATTGTCACTGGTAATGGTATTCTGAAAGATTGTGGAGTAAAATTCCTGGGACGGTGCTAGGAATCCGTTCCTCGGATTGATCGCAATCCGAATTACTCCTCATCTGTATTGTGGTTCAGAGAGCACTATTTGGGGTCCCCCTGCTGGATAACATTCAGGGCTTGAACAGGAATTAAGCAAGTGAGTTATCCGAGTCGGCCGATAAAGTCAGCGGAAGCGAGTTGTCATAATCCCCAATCGCCATATCCCAGAGAATACCGCAACACTGGGATGACTCTCCATTTTCGGAGATTGGGCCAATCCACTTCGAGGACGTACTGGTTAACGTGTCTGTCTTGGCAGAGCGAGAGGAACGGTGACGCATGAACCGTCATTTGATTTTATGGAGCCTGGCTAACCTGTAAGCAGTCTAAGTGCGAGCCCTGATAAATAATGATGAGCCCACACATGGGGACCCAATGTTGTCCTTAGAGATTTGAATCGCGCTGCCCCTCAGGCTCTCGGTCGCATTAGTGCTTATTGGGTGCGACCCAGGAGAGCCCAGTCAGATCAGGAAACCAAAAAGGGACCCGGTTGTTGAGTCATACATTATTGGTTCTTTCCTAGACCCGCCGAACCTGCACAAACTTGCATTCAGACTTTGGTCATCTAGGAGCAACTGAGTCCGTCGATTGTCACGGTGTTTTTAGAGAGACTTGTCTGGATTCCCAACATTTTCAGTCCTTCGCCTGGTATTTGGCAGGAACTTCATGAGTCCGAAGTCCCGTTACCCCGACGCCACTGTGCTAAAGTAAGGGATGGACAACGGAATCCAATCTTGTTTCTCGATCCAGAGTAAATATGGACTACTGGTCTCAGACCCTCAATCCAAGAGCCTTTTAATACGATAACTACGGTGAAACATCATCCTCTGGATTCCGAGCTTCCAGTCCAAGTCTGCTGCGTAGTCCGGTCATAGGATGTTGTATGTTTATATATAGTCGATATTAGTACTGCTCATATCCGTCGATAACGGGTCACCGCAACATTCGACTTTACTTCGCTGTCAGGTATAATAAGGGGTCAACTTGTTATAAAACAAATTTCTCAGCTTGCATGCATTTGGGCACAGTTGGAGAGGTACGTGATGTTTGAGCTGGGGCATTCATTGGGAAGTACCCCCATACAGCACAGGTTGTACAGTAACGGGGTCTTGATCAAGACCGGAGCGGACTATCGGAACTTTTATATGAATCAAGTCACCGGAATGTTGTCAGATGGGGACCCCGACAAAAGAAAATAGCCTTAGGCTTCACGTGTGCGTGCGTAAGTGCGAGCTTACATAGTATATAATTCCATGACATCTACATGCAGAAATGCATTCAAACACGACATCAAGGTACCCATGACTTCTCGATGCGGCAATGTACTCCCATAGGGAGCAATTGATGCGTAATGGAGGAAAACAGGGACAGACCGGTTTGGTGGCCAGAGTTTCGTCTTTGATAGTGGCATGATATACTTTCAGAACCACTGACACTGGCTATACTTGGAGAGATACGTCGTGCGCACGTTCGAAGCACTCATATTTCAAACGGCGACAAATGCAACGGAAAAGCCACCATGCCGCAGCTGGTAGGCCCCCCTTGTGCCCAACATTCGACCTCAACCAAACATTCTACACCACAAAGCTTAAAGAAATCTTGCTCCTAGGGGGCTAACAGCTGACATGATGCGACGCGACCCGCCCTAGCTTCCCGCTTCCTGCTGCGCGTTCTTACCGGGTTTGGGGCTATTTTTGAACCTTCAATTCAATACAATCCTCGTTCCTTTTATTCTACCACCCGAGCCGACCAACTTTCCGCGAGCAGCCTATGTCTGCTGGGGCCCGTAGAATGGCTGAACAGACATAGCTTACATAAGTTATTGGATGCCGCGCAGCCAATCACGCACGGATCTGTGGCTTCCATCCCAGAGTAGATATTATAACGCAATGAAAGGCTTAGCCCCCACTGCTGAGGGGTATGGACCCCCCTTTCATGTGCCGGAGTCATCGTACGACAGGCGGCCAAATGAAGGATCCAGGGTCACCCATCGACGGGGGTGATTAGTGTGAATCGGCGAAACAGGGTTGTCGAGGTCTCGGGAGCGCGATTTAGGGGGGGGGGGGGGTTCCCGTACGAGTTGACGGGGAACTTTTAAACACTATAAGAAAAAGTGTAGTAGGTAGGTGAGACGTGTGTCGGTGCTTACCCGACCACTAGCGCGTTGGCACACACTCAATTGCTTTGGATAGAATAGCGCTCGGGATGAAACACCAGCGTACTTAGTTATCGAGCCTCAAGGGGGTTGAGGGAATGGAGGGAATAAGTAGTGGCCGTCGGTTGGTTGCTAACCGGACTTGCATAGCGACCGTCCTAATTAGCTCCTCCTTGGGTGATGCCTCATGTAACAAGCAAACCTTGCGTGTGTCAAGACACTGGGCGCGCGCGCGGTGTTCCTCGTTCCCGATGTCAAAAAGTCAAAAGAATTCATGCCGGGTTGAGGTGGTGTGGGACGACCGCAGTACTTGCTGCAACACCAAAACGTGGGCGAATGGCAAGGGGGTGGGTGGGTGCGAGGCCTCGTGTTTGGGAGTGTGAGTAGTGAATTCGCCACCTGGTCGCCGGCTGACCCATGGAGCAAGGTGAACGTAGGTCAATTAATTATTGGGACGATCTGAGATCAGACAGGGTTACCTGGGGTCCTGGCCCTATAAAAGCCATGATGGGTTGTCCTTTCCACCTCCCCCCTCAGCTATGTTTTGCGCTCGCTCTCCCTACTCCCCCTTTTTCACCTCTGGTCTTCTCTCAGAGCCCATCTCTGCCAACAGAAGAACCACCACTACCACCACCATCGAACGCGATTCTGCTATCTACTTTGATATCATCTTCAACAATGACGACCACTACCGCTCTTTCCTTTCCCTAGATCTGGCAGAGACCCACTCATTCCGCTCTCTCACCATCAAGCGCAAGGCTTCCTCCAAATACTCAAACAGGTCCCGGCCCACGCTCAAGTTCGTTGTTTCTTCTCTTTCAAACTTTGCCTCTCCCTCCTGACCATTTCCCGCACAGCCGGATACCTCAACGTCCATCTCGCGACTCGCTCCGCTCCATGCCATCCCCTAAACCAGTGCCCTCCATCACCCTTCCGGAACCTCCAACCTGCCCAGCACCTTCCCCCATTCCCGCCACACCCCCTCGTCTCCCTTCTCTCCCTCCCTTGCCCTCACTGGACCTGGGCCTCGTTGTATCGCCCAAGCACAAACCCGCTTCTCCTATAAAGCCTCTTGTTACTCCCTCGAGGACTCCCTCGGTCTATCCACCAACCAGAACGTCATCCACCGTCTCCACTCGTACTCGTCTGCGCAACCGTGCAACTGCTCTCGCCCTATTGGAGGGCCGTCAGAAGCCAGTATTGCCACCACCCCTACCCCTACCGCCTCGTCACAACCTCAAGAACTTTATGAGCATGAGTGACGACGAAGAGGAGGATAGCGAAGGCGAGGGTGATCTCGGAGGGCTCTTCAACCCGACCTTTGAGCCAGAGGACATTGTTCTCCCCACCTCACCCACTAGAACACGTTCCTTATCACCGTCCTATTCCTTACACGCCGGTCTTCCCTACGCAGAAGAAGAGTCCTCGAAACTCGGGGGACGAAAGGCTTCACAAAAAAGGCTCCGGAAGAAGTCGAACAAAGCAAGCGAGTGGTTCCCGCTCAAAAGCTTCATCGACCTCTACAATGACAATGACGACGATTCGGGCCCTTCCAACTGGAGTTGGAGGAGTTTTATTGAAGTCTCCAGTGCCTCATGAATCCCTCTTCCCACTTAGGTTCCTCTATGTTCTGCGTCCACCCTTCCATCCACCCACCAACCTCGTCCGCATAGGTGCATTCACTACATCTACCCCATACCTCTTTATGCTTATATCATTATAATCCTTCGGTTTGTCTCACTATTTTACCATGAGTATGATCATCTCCCCTCCTTCCTCCACTTACACACTCAATCTGTATACCTACATCACATTTAACACACATGTCAGTAGTTCAGTTCATCTGTCAGTCCTTCCAGGTAGTCATTGTTCAATCAACGTGATCTTTTTTTTTTCTGTTGATTCCCAAACAGAATACGCGCGACCTCGAGTTCGTAAAGACCAACACAACAATGACTTGACAGCCCAGATGCCTGATGGAAGGTGGGAAATGTCATAGGAGATGCGAGTTGGGTCGTCTTTTCAACACAATGACAGCCGGCGTCGGGCGCTTGTTCGCTTTCGATAAGGGTGATTGTGCTCCACTGACCCTAACATCGGCTACTTGTACCTCCGCCGCCAAATCTCCTAAGAGTTCCGTGAACCCCATGCCAGCTGTAATACTCATGGCCTGCTCCAGTAGAACCACGAGTGTTGGCGTCGTTATGACGACTTTGTCCCGCATGAGCTACCGCATGTTCACGCTGTGATGCAGCAGTCTCCTGTTGTTTCTGCGACAATAGAGGTGTGTGAAGAAGTAGACAGGGTAAACATACATATAGTTAGTATGTACAAATGTAGTCCAAGATCCCTGGGTCGGGAGTCATTGTGCTTAATATGTTAATTCTTACCCTCAGGTTCGCAAGGAGCGGAAGATAAGTTGATCGGGGAGAGTTGTCTGCAGTGGGAAGTTTCTCATGACACTTCCAAAAACAAAAGCTCCTTTATTGTGGATGCCAAAGACACAAGTGGCAAGTCTGTGAGCTACGACAGCAGGTCGTTGCCTCGATGCCGATGCTAACTGTCGATAGATGGGCAATAAAAAAACTTGATGAATGATATATTGGTACCTGCCAAAGGCTGGGACCCCTGGAACCCCAGAAGAGCAAAGGACGGAGGTACCGCGCTGACTGTTGCCAGAAGCCTCGGTAGTGGCTGATGGCATGATGTGTGGAATGACCACGCCCCTCGTTGCTGAAGATGTATCCATAAACCCCGTCATGATTGCAATGTGGTACACCTCCGGAGGATGATACACCTAGAGTTGGGAGTATAACCAGGCAGCTCGATGAACTTGACTGCCTCTCCCGCAATTCTCATACTCTGGGTCATGAATACATGTCACTGATGGTGGCTGTGGCAGTCATTGGCAGGGCCAAGTTGAAACTGAACATTTGAATATTGAATATCGAATGCTTGAACCTCGATCCTGAAAGGGCAGAAGGCCGGCAGGTGCGGACTTGTATGTACAGCGAACCCTTCCCTCACCACGTTGCCCATCCACGACATGTTCTTGGTACTATAATTTGTGGCGCTGCGAGCCCAGGAGTGGTGTACACAATTCTGCAACGGCGGTGGTTAGTCCTGAGTTTCAATGATTTAGCGGACACTGCGCGCATTCTACTATTAGGGTAGCTAAAGGGCTGGTTTGCAACCTGTGGCCCCAAACAGAGCGACAGTATTGTGACGCTATCAAACCAAGCCTAGGGCCTGGCAAGCCTGGCAGCCCCGTATAATAAGTCCGTTACCCCCGAGACCACAGGATACTGCCACATGCAAGCGAGTGCTCAGGTCCATATCGCTTTTCTCGGGTATGGATAATTGATTGATGTTGTAGCGAATCAGGCCATGGAATGTCGACTCTTGCAGTTGGGCTTCGGTAGATGTAAACCGGTACTGCACCCATTGGTAGAAGCCTAGGGCCAGTGTACATTGGATTTTGGAGTCTCTTTTCCGTCTTATGCCCGGACAAATTCACCACCACGATGTTTATTGACGTGTTCGACTTTTTGGAGGTGCCCTTGCCACACCCCGAGCATGGCGTACAGGAGCAGCTGGTAACGCCGCGATAAAAACGCTCTACTTCCTCAAGTACCCCCTCGGAACAATGAAAACCCCGCACTAAATTTCAATGGGGAGATTTGTCGCTGGCGTTGCCACGAACGCAAGGGTTGTCGCGAACCACCAGTAGCGCGCCAGCCGAATCCTAAGCTCATTTGCGGTCTTAGGGCGAAAGCTCGGCGGGTTTCTCCTGTGTCAACAACCTCAGTAGCGGTCGGATTATGGATGTACTACCCTAGACGTGGGAAATACGCTAGGTCTCCCATACGGCTGGCTGGCACCGTGGATAAACAAGAAATGAAACTCGTTCCTACGCGGCTCACTTGGAAGAGAACCGAGAGGTTTCTGTCTGATGTGGTGAAAGAGCCGTGACCACGATGCCTCCGGAAACGAGGTCATAGTGTAGTTTTGCAATGGTACCCGGGAATGGGAAGTTTACACGTTCAGCCAAGCCTTGAGGTGCAGGCTAAAGGTATAGGCATTCTTCTTGGATGCATGATCCATTCAGGGAGGGGAGATGAGAGACGCTCGCGAATCACCGAGTATGCATACGCACATGCGCATTTTTGCACCGATACTAATTAAATGACGTTTGGAATCCATCGCGGTATAGGATTTCTGACAAGTCTATCTATAGCCCTCTTGAAGTTAGTGGTTATCAGCGGTAAGGTATGTATGAAATGGTATTGGTATTAGGGCTGTCGGTCATCGACGGTGTAACTTATCGAATAAGCTAGAAACGACGTTGGTACCTGGTGGTGGTTTGGACTGGGATTGAGTCCAAGGGGGGGGGTTGCCGCCTGGGGAGTATGCGCCCGCCGACACGGGTGCGGGATACGAATGTGAGCCGGGATGTGAAGTTCCATCGTGCATAGGGCGGTTATGAGATCCCTGACCTGGGCCTTGCCAGGGCATTGGGAACGTCGGCGGATTGCTAGAAGAAGAGGGAGGTCCAGGGGCTGGCATGGGTGGGTATGGCTTGGGGCTATGCCGTGTATTGGGTGAAGGTGCCCGAGCAGGCCGACTGAGCTTGTTGGATTTGATCTTGGGTGGGGAGTAGGCTAGAGCAGGTGCTATTATAATCCAGCTGAATGGTCGACTAAAAAAGGTTGCGGGGGAACTTACCTTTCTTATCCTCCTTCGGCTTGTCGCTTGACTGAGCCTTAGGCTGGAGTTCGGGCATAGATATTTTGCTCAGGTGAACAGTCAGACTATTCGGTGGTGCATATTTGCTCTTGTTTTTGTCGCTATCATCTAAATTGATTCGGCGGGGACCTTTCTTCTGGTCTTTGGTGTCGTAGAGGACATACTGATGTAATTCTTCCTCCTCAGACAACCCTAGGGTGGAAAGAGGTTTAGACCGGAAGAGCAAGCTCGGCAGCTGCGTACCTGCTTTGTGACGGATCCGTTTGGTTTCCTCGACTACCTGGAGAACCTTAGGCACATGAATGGCTTCCGCGGATTTAACGGTAATAAAGAGCATGGCATCGTCCTGGGAAGACAGGGTATGAGGCTCGAGATGTGGGGAGTCGGTAGGTATATGACACTTGCGGTTAACAAGTTGGAGCAGTATTGCGCGTAATCCTGCACGGATCCCTCGTCTTCGATGGTAACTTCGTTGTATTCTCCTTTGATCGCCTGTAGTTCTGCAATTCTATCTATACCGGTTTTTGGAGCCGGCTTAGGTGGTTTGGGCGGGGCTTCGGGGGGTGCTCCGGGGTCACCAGCGGAAGATGGAGTCCTTGAGTTGGTAGATGATGGGGTGGGTGTTACATGGTACGACTCGTTAGAATCCGAGAAGGTCAATAGCGCGGTTAAGATAACAATTTCAAGACCCTTTCGGTCATTAATGTCGAACCTGGGAGTGTTTCAATGATATAGGTCGTGCATTTACAATAAGTACACCAGCATACCGATTCAAATTGTAATCAAGTATCTGGACCGCCGAAGTCTTCAGTCTCCCAGTGGGTTCTTTCGTAACGGCAACAAGTACAGGTGGATCGGGCTTTCGAAGGATAAAGCATTCCTCGCGTTTCCATTCAAATTCATGTCTGCGGGTTTGGTGAGCGCTTTGCTAGACTGCGACAAAGATTCTGGTTTACTCCTCCCATTTGAAGCCCCATCGGAAGGAGATGGTGCCAGTATATTTGAGGTCGACGACTTGGGTGGGGTTGCAGAGCTCCAGAGTCTTGGCCTTGCTGGTCGCCGAGGAGCCAGTGGCAGTAATCAATAGAGATTCGGACAAAGGGTCTAGCGGGAGCTGAAGCCTTGGGGCGCGGCAGAGGGTCGGGTTCACACACCATAAAGCTCCATTTTGTACTCTGATCCTGCTATTCTTTGTTTTCGATAGTAAACTGTTCCTGATGGGTCCACGAGATCTATGACATTTGGATAATCTTTGTGGGGTGTCAAAAATAAGGTGAAGAGATTCTGGTCCAAGCTCATCTGTGACGGTCTTGGAGGGGTATGTGGTAGTCGACAGGGAGCGGACGATTGGGCCTGCGGTTGGTATTTACACAGCATTGGGCGACATATGTAACCCGTGCGCGTGACTCGGTGTGCGCCTGTAACGGTAGGGTAAGCGCTGGGAGTTGAGCAAAGGGCAATATACCGCGACGGTATGAGTCTTCATCCGCCACCGCGCCACGCAGCAAAAGGAAAGTCCGAGTGATAGCTTCTAGTATCGTCGGAATTTCATTCCCTATGTAATCTGATTCTGATAAATCGGGCCCATTGGAGATAACTTGCGCTTTCCAAGAAGAAATGTTTTCCCGATGAGAGGCTGACCCAAAGATGTAATGACGCCACTTGGGCGCTCCCTATAAATCTGGATTCCGTGTCAGATGCAAGGCCCTGCTTTCCGCGTTGTCTGGAATATATTTCTCTGTGAGTTTCATTGGCTTTGTGATTCGCACCAGACTTACAGGGGCGCACTGTAGTCATGCTGTTCCCAGTAGCAAACCTGCCCATCGACATCCTCTACCAGATCTTCGAGATTTATCGAATCTCTGAACGGCAACCCTTCCCTGAAGTCAAACTTACCCAAGTCTGTCGTCACTGGAGATATGCGGGTCTCGACTTTGCCGGATTGTGGAACAACTTTTCCGTATCATTGAAAACCCCAGTCTCTGCCATCTCCCTCTACCTCCAACGTTCGCGAGGTGCACCTCTCACACTCGATTGCGATCTGAGACGAGTCGGAGACGTAACATGGGTTCAGCAAGTTTCTCTCATTTGGGAGCTTGTCATTGCGGCGGCCATTCACTGGCAGCATCTCTCGCTGAAATTCGACAAGGCGGACGCAAACATGGTGATCCATGACCTTGCCCAAGCGTACACTCCCATGCTTCAACGCCTTCTTCTCTGGACCAATGTACAAAGTCATACCAATGTTCCTTTTTTTGGGAAGGGTGTGTTACATTTGGAAGTACTCTCCCTCAAAGGCATCTGCTTCCATCAGTTTATTTCAAGTGCCATCTGCACCGTCAAGCGTCTTGAGCTGTCCATGAACCGGCCCATCTCATCGTCGGACTTTCGGGATGCTGTCAGCAGGATGCGCTGGCTGGAGCATCTAAGTCTACATGGAAATGTGGTAGCGGATTGGCCTATCCAGCTTGGGGAAGAAGTCATTGTGCTACATTCCCTTCGTTCCCTCCGACTCGCCGAGCAGAGCGTCCCAGTAACCACCCCTCTTCTCTCGATCTCGGCGCCTCTGCTACTCGAAATAGAGTTGGTTGATCTTACTCCACAGGATCTTCCAACCGCTTCCGTTTCCCCACTTCTTCGGCAAAACTATCCCTCTGCAAAATCCATTGTCCTTGCGGGTATTCTCACTGATATCGACGACGTTATATTCCGCCGACTCTTTCAAATATTTCCAGAGCTGGGTCACCTTGCGTTGATTCGGGTCAGTGAATTTCTCGTGCGGGAATTTAACTGTGCATTACAGCAACAGTCTGTTTGGCCTCAGCTTCGGACCGTCTTTGCAACATGCTCTCTTGAAGGACATAACGTCTTTGCATTTAAACATTACTCACCCTGTGAATGGGAGGCAGTTCATTTGTCGGATGCAGCCCGGCTGACACGGTCGGAGTGGTTGAGTGGGCTTCCTACCAGCACTTGGTCACCTGTTCAAATCGACCACGAACTTGCAGCGAGTGCTCTTCGTTGTTTGTCAGTGGATCAAACCACGGGTTCCTCGTCCTAAATAGATTTATTCGACCCACACATGTCGTCGCTTCTTCCTCTTGCACTTTGTAGGTCACCCGTATAGCTAGTTTCCTTAATCTAGCCATATTATGAGTGGATTCCATCATTCCTCTTTGCCAAACAGGTTACGGCAGAGGTATACCGTGAGAATTCCCAAGATATTCTTGGTTTAGTTTGATTTTCCACTTTGTTGTCGGGTCCCTATTCAGCGCTCCTTCCTTCATCAACATGTCCTCGACCGCAAAGAACGATACGGATGAGCGAGACAGTAGCCCTCCACCTCCGGAGGCGGGCGTCAAACCTCTCAACTACCGTGAGCAATTCTCGGTATGCCTCCGCCTCGCCCAGCACTCTGTTTTAAACTGAAGCTCCTTTACACCTGCGTCATTTTCCGGACAGGGCAGACACGTAACATCGCAGTTTATTGAGTACGTCACTTGGTTCTGTTCAAGTAGCACCCGACCCTCTGATACACCAAGTGCTTTGGCAGCCCCTGTGAAGAAGCATCGAACGCATCGATGAGTTGTCTCGACCGTAATAATTACAAGAGGGATGCGTGTCTGGATTATTTCCAGGCGTATCGAGATTGTAAGAAGGCATGGGTGAGCGTTCGTTATTTCTTTGCCCTAGTCCTATTCCAACTTTCCTTGTAGATCCAGCAGAGAAAGGACGACCGTCGTGCTGGCCGTCCGTCCAGCTAATTAGGTACAGTGATCGACCGTCAATCGACACGCCACCGTCATTCGACACACTTCGCATTTGAGGGTGATAATGTAGTGCTTATTCTCTCAGAAATTCAGGAAAAATATGTTATGTATGTAGCTGGAAACACACCAAAAGGCATAAGGATTGAAATAAGAGGTACAGAGATATGAATATTCTTCCACTGAAAAAGGCCCAAAGTGAGGCTAAACAACTGTTGTTGTGGGATCAATCCAGATTTGAATGAGAAGTACTCCATATTTTGGCTTGATTTTGGGCTTAGTCTGTAGGTATACATCTAAGGTATGGTGGTACCACATTTTACAGACACAGAGGTCACCACTACTGAGCTATACAATTTCTTTCAGAGTGTGACATTTAGGATGGAGGTAGAGATCAATAATGAAAAAGAAATCTGCTTCTCCTCCAATTTCCCCTCCACTTGCTTGGTATATCCACATTCCATATTATGGTTGCTCATGCAGACTCAGAAGTTATCAAAAAGAAGAAGACTCAAGACAAAATGAACTAGAAACTCAATCATGCCACAGAAGCATATAGCCTGGAAAAGCAGACTACACCAAAGCCACAAGGGCTCCAAGTATTTGTGGAACAATTTGGAGTTCCATTGAAGAGCCTACAGTGTCATGTAAATGGGGAGCACACACAAGAGGAATATCTTGCAACTTTGCAGCAACTCAGCCCCACAAAAGAGCTCCTTGTGTGTTGAATGACGGTTTTCTCAGCTTTTTGGTGTCAATATTCAGAAAAAATATCACAGGTCATTATATTGCACAACATATTTTAATACCTTCTAATATAGAGCAGAGCATCATTTAGTATAGGAATATCTAATTCACTCTGAAATTTGAGCAAAGCTGGGGGTAGAAAAAAATTAAATCAATCTAGTGTGTCGATTGACAGTCGATCACTGTAGTCAATCCATTACATCGAAAGAAAAAATAAAACTGTGCGAACTTCAACGTGGCGCTCCAGTTTCAATTTTTTTGGCTGGGCCGATGGCTGCAGGACAGGAGGTGTTCACTCTCAATCTACCTGCATTTTGAGCTCAGTATTTGGTCTGCTCAAAAAATGGCCCAACAAAGCCCTTTTGTTATTCATTTCGAGCCCATGTTCACTTATCCTGTGACCGTCCAGAAACAAGTACCAATGTGAGCTCCACGCAGCTGCACGCAGCGCACAACCGCCGGGTGATTTTCTGCTGATCACAGGAATAGCAATCCGTAACCAGTCTTATGGGGAGGACGAATTTTCTTGAATAATTGACCGGGGATCTTTATTGGGGTTATAGTTGGTTGTCCTTCCTTTCATGTTTGTTGTTTCCTGCTGCGTTCCTTATTTCAGGTTCGTCCTGGAATGAGATGCATATTTTTTCTTCCACGTACCTTTCAGCAAGGTTAGTCACGATGCGTGATGGTTGGTTTTCAAGAGTGAGGTGTATATCGAATCAACAAATTGCGTGTAACCAACTTCTAGGTGCCACGTATGATCTAGCTTCACACAGTAGATCATTTGGTGGAATGGTTGCAGAACTTGTCCCAAGCCCCAGGTCCAAATCCCCGGTCGGTGCCAAGTGCCTCGTCAAGAACCTCCATCATG
Source organism: Lepiota brunneoincarnata (assembly GCA_023014365.1). Lineage (NCBI taxonomy): Eukaryota > Fungi > Basidiomycota > Agaricomycetes > Agaricales > Agaricaceae > Lepiota > Lepiota brunneoincarnata. Next base: position 1,531,547 of record JAEBUN010000003.1, read on the forward strand.
GCCAGAACCTTCTCCTCTTCCCATCGTTGACCAACAACTTGAATAGCGACAGGCATACCACTGATTTCTTCGGGCTCGTATAGAGGCTTCTTGCCTTTGAACAAACCGATTTCCATCACCTTGGAGCCGTGATTGGGCTCTTTCCACCAGTCTTCTGTGATTCGATCTTGTTTGGGATCTACCCGAGTTACGGGGACAATGCCAACAGGAGTGTCGATGACATTGTAGTAAGTAGTAGCTTCGGCCAGGGCGAGGAAATTTTTGCACCCCCTGTGATCATCTAATCAGATCGAGTTGTATCAAGAAGGGAGACGAGAGGAGACCCTTGAGGCAGTTGAGGGAGCGCCTGCACAGGTGCAAGTATGCCATCGATACCATACTTTTCCCATACCTATGCCCAAGTAAGACAGACGAGAGGGTCCAAACCCATGAGCATACTTACCTCGTTGTAGAAGCTACGATTGATTTCATCTCGCTGACTTACAAGGTATTTATATTCGTGCATGGGCCTGGGTCGCGTGTTCCTCATCGCGTCTGCGAACAATTCATCGCCTAAGGTGACTTCCACGAGCCATGCAAGGAGTCGCCGCAGGAAGCCTGATACAAGAGATAAGTCGTGGAACTCATTCTTCAAATGTCGAACTCACGTGGCAATTTAGGGGTTATATTTATGAGGCGGATTGCAGGTTCCTATCGCCAATCTGCATTATTCAGGTTGGCATGCAATTAGCGGGAGAGCGTACCATGGGGTCGGGGCCAATGTGGCTCAGTATGGTACGGTACCCGTCCGATGATGAGAGTCCAACGAAGATACTGAACGATTTCGCAGCTATGTAAAGCCGCTTGGAGGTGAATGGGCCAGCTGAAGGGGCAGTAAAGTAGCTCAGCCTACCGCTTGGGACCTCAATCTCGATACATTCATGTCCTCGCTTCCGGAGCGCGTCGACAGCTTCGAGGACAGCTCTTTTACATGCAGGAGATGCCTTAATAAAACGATCTAGGTTGGATAGTTCGTGTGCTCTGTGTCGCGGGTATTGGGATTTGATATATATACCTGAGGTATAGTAACCGAATTTCAATTTCGGTTCCAGTGCGATGTCACGGAATGTAATTGGTGGAATATCGTAATTCCTTCCTTGAATCCCAAACGCTATCCGAGCGAACAACCGAAGGTCTTGTATTGAGCTAGAAAGGTTGGAGAACGATAAGAAGCGATACTCGCGACAGTCGCTGTGGTTAGTGCTCACCGGCCCATGGGACCTGGGACACTCTTGATACCTTCAAAGCCGGGGTTGGGGCCTACCCAGATGATAATGGAGGGTTCGGAAAATTCAAACTTGATCATACACACCTTTGGCTCCTCCAAGGGTGACTCTTTGGGTTCCCGGCTTCAACGAATAGATCCCGCAATACGCTGCCGGAATGCGCAAACTACCACCAATATCCGTCCCAACACCCAGGGCGGAACCATCGATGGCAAGAAGTGCGCCTTCGCCCCCGGAGCTTCCACCACAGGTATACTTGTTGTTATATGGATTGGTTGTGCAGCCCCAGAGTGGGTTAGAACATTCGGATGCAAACATAGTCTGTGGTATGTTGGTCTTGACGAATGGCACTGCGCCTGCTTCAAGTAAGATATGCACTATCTGTTATTTTTGAAAGCATGTTAGTGTATGCATGTCATTTTTATAATACACACACATCTGCATTGCTGTGTGCAGGGCGATTAGCCCAACGAGTGAATCCCACAGAGGTATCGAACCTGGCAATATCAACTGAAGTGGGGCCATAGGTTGAGGAATTGAGGGGTCCTTAGGGTTGTATGAAGACCTGCTCACATTGTTCCTTTATACTCACCTGCAACCACACGGGTGAGTAGGCGCAAGTTGTGGCCGGGGAAGTGGGAATTCCGCTTACAGGTACACCATGGAGAGGCCCCTTAAGCTCTCCAGTTGATGAGAACTGTGTATCCAAAGCATTTGCTTGCTCCCTTGCCCAGTCGAACATGACTAGCACATTAAAATTTCCGGTTAGTTCTAGCTTTTCCGGGGTTCCAAGGATCAAGTACACCTTCGGTCAAGCAGTTAGTTTGTTCCTGAGCTGCCCTGGCTCGGGCAATGTAAGCTTCTAGTACTCTGGAAGCGGTCCATTGTCCGCTCTTAATCTGTAGTACTATTTCGGTAGCTGAATCGCAGAGCAAAGCACGTCAACATTCTCGTCGGGGATGGAGCTCATGGAAGCTCACCAGTGGCGTTAATGAATGGTTGATGTTCTTGGCTAAATAGAGGCGCAGTCTCCAAAGCGCGTGCTCTTTGGTCGCGCTTCTGGTTGGCGACAGCCAAATAGGAGGGTGTGAAGGGCCACATGGCATAGATATGGACAGAGGAGGGTAGTTTGTCGGGGGCTTAAAAGAGTGCGAATGGGTCGTGCATACCGGTATCATCACACACGGAGCGCTCTCATGTGCATTAATGGCGTGACGTTGACCTGCGCGACTGTCCGACCTACGAACGTCAATCGACAGCGTACAGGGATGATATATCGTTCGTGAGCGCATGTAATGAGCACAGGCGGCACTAGACAGGATACGCGAGTACTAAAGCAGACTACAACAAAAGAAACAGCAAAAGGCAGGATGTAAACTCTGCTAGTAATCACGATGACGGCAGCGGAGGCGGTGCGTCAGGCTGCGGGGCAAAAATAAGGTTCAGCGGAGGAGTCGTTTGACTGTCGTCGGACAAAAGGGTAGCTATGATGGACCGGCCAGCGAACGACCTGCCTGCGAGTGCGTTGAGCGCAGCTGATGCAGCTTTCGAGTCTGTGTATTTAACGTATACCCGGCCAACGCCTGCGGCTTCGTCGATTCGTTGGGCATCTTGGGCAGACATACTTCCAGATTTGTCTTTCTTGACGGGTCGAGGTACCCGCAGGTCTTCAAGTTCCCCGTACTTGGAGCATTCGTCTTTCACATCTTCATAAAGATCGCCGTATTCTCCGTCATCAACCAGGTCCTCCGCAGTCACCATGTTCAACATCAGCAAGATCCGAGCATTGGCAGCCGCAGCGTCTTTCCCAGCGGGCATTATTGGTCGGGGAATCTCGGGAAACTGGTCGTATGGCAAATTAGGGATCATGCCAGGGGTTCCAGGCTTCGCGCCAACGGAAGCACGCTGTACGACGAGGTACCGATCACCAAGTTCCATACCATTTAGACTTTGAATGGCAACGTCAGTCACCGCCGGATCGACATATTCGAAGAAGGCAAATCCCTACGGGTATCATCATGAATCCTAGGACAACAACAGTGGTATATATACTATACCTTGGAAGTCCCTGTACCGTTCTCTCGGACTAAGTTGAATGCTTTAAGCTCACCGAAGCTCTTGAGCAACTCCATGACCTGCTCTTCATTGAGGTATGTCGGAAGACCACCAACGAATATCTTGTTGATTGAGTCTGGTACGTTAGTGGAGACAACTCCAGGTACGTGGACACCAGGAGAGGACGGGTTGTCTCCACCATAATCCTTCGGCCTGCGGATCTTAAGGGGACCATTTATGAATATGATCCCGTCGAATGCCATTGCTGCAGTAGCGTCTTCTGCGCTGCGGAACTATAAAAAGGGGTCAGCAGGCCATCTATACACCATAATTTGACCGACTAGCTGACCTCGACAAAGGCATAATTTTTCTCGTAGTTGCATTGTACGGCGAGAACAGGGTTCCCAGAAGCGCCAGTACCAATGTTCATTTCAGCCATCTTCGCATTGAAAAAATCAGCAAGATTCTGTTCGTTGACCTCGTTCGTGATGCTACCGATATATAAACGACGTGATTGGCGTGAAAGGTTTGGATTTCCACCAATGCCCATACCAAAGCTCTGGACGGGGATTGGTGGGGGTAGGCCTGCAATGCCGAGGATGGGCGGTATCTGTGTGCGGTTTGCACCCGGGAGATTAAATAGCCCTTTGTTTGGAGACAGCGTAAGAATTGAGTGATATGATAAATGTGTAACATACCAGTTTGCTTTGCTTGCATTGCAGTGTACTGTTCATACCCGGGGGCATGGACGTCCCACCCTGAGGCCTTTCGCTTTCGTTGAGAGAGAGTAGCACAACCTTCTGGAGTAGGGGATCTCCTCTCGGGGCTCTCCCTTCCTCGACCTCTTCCGCGTCTCTCTCCGCGTTCTTCTTTCCTATCATCTCGCCTATGGCGACGGTCCTCGTCATAGCGGGAATTATGCCTCCCGTGGTCCTCGTCCTTGCGTCCGTACCTTTCGCGGTCACGTCGTTCATCGTCTCGTCGGCTGTACCGATCCCTGTCCCTATCCCTATGATCATCGCGGTCCCTTTCCTCGTGCCTTGAAAGACGATGCCTATCTTCACGGTACCCACGGCCTGCATCGGGAGAGGATAGGAATGAAAGAAAAGCGCGTAAGTAAACCATTAAATGGGTGATGAGCTGCGGTAAAAGTGAGTGGAGAATTTCTGATGAGGCCAAAGCTGGAACGAGAGGGCTTCCATGATGGTGTTGCTAGCTAGCTAGAAATGACATAGGGGTAATATATGAAGGAAGGGGCCTCTCTGTGATCCACATAGGACCATGAGCCACAATGGATTTGAAAATTCGAGCCAGAGAGTGTGTTGTACTCACCATAGTCGTCGCCAGCCATTATGTTGCAGAATGAAAAAAACGGGTGTGTTGACGGTTGTGACAGGAAGAGGACAAATTTGAACTCCGCTGCTTTCGTTTCTGTTCGTTCCTCTCATAAAGTAAGCATGCCCACCGAACTTCCCTACGCTGCAGATGCAGAGGTCTCGCTCACCTACGACGAACTCGAGGTACTCCGGCTGGGCAACAGATGGTCAAGCATCGCTAATTTATCCGTTTCAGGTGCTTAAGTTACAGTACCAGAAGGAGCTTGCGCAGGAGCATGTCACCGTCCAAACCAAATTTAACTATGCTTGGGGGCTTGTGAAGAGCCCAATGCGCGAGCACCAGGTGGAGGGTGTGCGGTTACTTCAAGGCAGGTAGCTTGCTGTCACTCCGAGTCGCTCTAGCCTCTGACATCACTATCTCTCTCCATTCAGAAATATATAGAACAGAACCCACACGACGACGAGAGTGCTTATACTATCTGGCTCTCGGGCATTATAAAATGGGTAACTATGAAGAGGCTAAGCGATTCAATGGTCAGACCTTCTACTTTCAGGTGCTCTTGAGTCTGAACCGTTCCGCAGCACTATTGCTTGAAAAAGAACCTGCGAACCTCCAGGCTCAATCTCTGTCACAGCTGATTGACAGGGCAGTAACAAAAGGTATATTAGTGCAATCTTTCTGTTGGTACCCGAATTGACGGATAGGGCAGAGGGATACGTCGGCATGGCTCTTGCGGGTGGTGCAGCCGCTCTGGGCACTCTCCTCATTGCAGGTCTCATACGGCGAGCGGCTCGGAAGTAATTTGGCGTCTCCAACAGCTTCGACTAGCCTTTTCACTCATTTTCATTTTTACATGCAAAACATGATTCTCCACTAAACCCTCGAACCACATCCTGTAATTCGACTTCCACTGCGCAGTAGTCAAAATGGACACTTGATTCGGCGCAAGCTACTGCTTGTACCATATTCATATCACGCTATCCAATGTAAGACGGACCAACATAGTGCAGCATTGGCACATAATTATACACTGAACAGTGGTGTCACTTAGAGTAATATGTGTGGGTGCATAGCGGGTGATGGAGTTCTGCGCAGCGGGGGAGGGAGAAATAGTCCGTATATTGGTATTGACAGAACCTTCTCGCTTTTATATTCTTGCGGGGCCCCCATCGACTCATCTAGTTGGAAGAAAGGTCGCTATTCCAAGGTTCAATATCACTTGGCGCTGGTAAGATGGGAGTCGCGCACCTGCTTGTGCGTCCATCTCTTCCTGGGACATCTATTTCGATTGAAATGTGAACGGGTAGAATAATCATAATGAGCTTGCCTGCCTGCCTTGAAAGCATAAATACCCAGCAACGCAAAGCCGGCCAGTCCACCCAGTTGAAAGAGAATCCAAAACGTCGCCCATACTAGAATTAATATCAGCCTCCTGGTCCAGTCTGGACATACACGCCACATACCATGTGCCCCGATCTTGGGATACAGGATCGAAAATTGGGCAGCGTCAGAGTCATTTGTCTTGTGGAAAAAGCGGTCATCAGCAACGTCCCCTGCACGTTTGGTGAGCTTCGAGCTTGAATGCCAGGACGAATAGTTCATACAGATCACGAAGAGAATGCTGCCACGAGTTAGTGCCAAATAAAGGGATTGGGGATGGGATCATACTTCATGACGCCAATAAATAGGCAATACCACCGGAGCGCCTGTCTATGTGTTAATTAACAGAAATGCACACAAGAGCAGAGAGTCCCCACGCACGCATGGTCGATGAACCAAAACCCAACTAGGAGTCCCTCATACACGAACGTAAGCGCAATCGTCCTGTGCACGTTATCATGACCGTGGGCAGTAAGGATTATGATAAAACACGTACAGCTTGTCGCGCACCAGCGCGAGTGGCATGAGGAGGCCGATGCCGAGAACGAAACTCATGATCTTTGCTACCAGTGTTGTCCATCCAGCCAAGACAAAAACTCCACCTAGTAGCGTAGAGCCAACGTATCCGGCCGTAAGTATCAGCGTTGGAATGCCACCCTCTACTATCGTCGCTCCCCCGACATGAGGGTCGATTGTGATCTTCAATATTCGACCCCCAGTCAAAATGGCCTGCGGAGTTTGAGTTTGGGGGATAAAAAGAAATGGAGGATGCTACCACAACGACGTGGCATAGCTCATGCCAACCAATGGTGAATAATTTGAGTGGATTAATCAGGTTCCGAACAATGGGCACGTTCCAGAAGCCAAATATTATTACTGCCATTGCAACGATCTAAGGGATTCAAGGATTGATTTGGATATCGAGTCAAGTTGATAGGTGACGCACCACGTATAGTACCACCACCTGGTAGCCGCGTGTTCGGAAGGGGGAAGGTGGCAGAATTGAATAAGTTGTACAGCAGCGCAGAGGAGACAACTCTACCTGGTCACTGGAGGGTTGCAGGGGATTCTGGGAACCAGCGATTATGCTGGGCATGGGGGGAGCGATGGGTCTGCGTGTGATGGAAGCCATGACTTTTAAAAGGAATGTGAGTTGAGGAAACCAGCCGTGTGTGAGTCCGGAAGGAGTGTTTATGGGTCGCAGGTTCGGTTAGGTGTGGTGTGCGTGGTCTAAGATGTTGTTATACAGTTTCGCTGATTGTGAATGATGAAACTGCGTTGAGTGCGTGGTGTACGAGAGTGTTTTATCAGAGCACTGCAGGCTGCCTCGTGGTGGAGCGGTTAGACGGGGAGACAACTTATCGCTGCCAGCTTCTCACGTGGCATAGACGCGTCGCGTACACGTGCTAATGAGCTCCTTTATTAACTGACCCCCTCTGTCCTCCCTCAACACCCCCTTCTCTTTCCTCCGTATCGTCATGGTACGTACAGTATATACGCACCTTGCGGAGAAATTACTGATTGAGCGCATGTAGGGCGCTGTCTCTCACATCAATCGACCACCGTAGTACACTCTCCCCTATTCTTATCGTCCGCAGCGAGTTTAAAGACCCCACCTCTCCTTCTAGTAAACACTTTCGGTACTCCCCCAAAAGATGCAAGTACCTTACCTCTCGGGGTTATGATGCAGGGATTAAGTTTCCCGTGGGGGAATTGCACAACCGTTTTCGGCAGAGAACTAATTCGAGATTCCTCGTTACCGACGACGCAGCAGGTGAGCCTTCTTTCGTGATCTTGTTGTCATGATGACAGGAGCTCACGGGGCGCCAGTATTTACCACCGCCGTAGTTGAGTATCTATGTGCGGAGATTTTGGAACAAGCGGGCTTGTTCATGTCTCCGGAAACTCCACTATCGTCGAACCCAATGCTGCACTCCAAGATCATCCAGCCAACCCACCTACAACTCGTTTTCTTGCGAGATCCGGAGTAAGCAATAATTTGAGCTTATAGTGCCCTCCTCACTACACCTTTCCATCTAGGCTTCGACAGATGATCGGGAATCTGCTCCAAACAACTTTAGCACAAAGCACCAAGGATGCCGGACTTTCAGAAGAGTGGGATCTCTGTCATGTCTTCCAAAGTTTATCCATGTAGCGGTGACGGAAGAATTATACTCCTTGTGATTGCATTTCGCTTGTAGATTTAGCTTTTCTGCTGTGAATCTTAAATTTCTTCCAGAGGATAATAGAATTTCGACTGATGAGGCTTTGGGGCCATCCTATCCTTCCACCCATTCACGCCGATTTATTCTAGCACCTGACTGAACAGTCCAACATGTCATCTGCGTGGGCCAGAGGCAAAGGGAAGAGGTATTTTGAGTGTCCCTTAATCCCCTGGTTTTGGCTGACCCCTGATATAACTAGCGGCAAGATGACCACGGCCCAGATGAGTATTTTGGCAGCAGGCGAAAGGAAGATGGGTCGCTCCCAAAGAGCTGGGCTCATTTTTCCTTTCTCCCGCATCAAGAGACATATGCGCAAATTCCCTTATAAGATGACATACATACGTTCTTCGGCCGCAGGTGAATATCCGTCCGTATACAAGAGCGAATCATGTTCACCAGTCGGCTACTCTAGTATATTTAACGGCTGTGTTAGAATATATGGTGGCCGAGATGCTGGAGATTTCAGTGAAAGAAGCTCATGATGGAAAAAAACGAATCACACCCAGGATTATTTTTCTCGCTATCAAGGGAGACAGCGAGTATGTTTTTTTCTGCCTCGGATCTCGGAATGCTGATGCACGCAGGATGGACCAATTCCTACAAAACGTTATCATATTTGAGGGCGGTGCTGGTAGGTTCAATGGCTTTCTTGGCAACTGGGATACCGACTGACGACTTGCGGCATCCGTTCATGCAGAATTGCCGCAGTAGTAACAAGTGTGGGCCATTTGTAATAGAGTAAAAATGTGACCTTTGGGTTTTGTCGTGTTTGGCGCTGAGAAAGGACACAAGAGACGGCTGACCGAACATTTTACTGAGCTTCGTTCCGGCCTCTCAGGCCATTCTCCGTCTCTTTCCCCCATATTCTTACTTTATGCCCTCATGTCATTTTTCGATTTGAAGCAGTCAGAGCTAGACCATGGGCCCGAAGATGTTGCAGTTTATACTTGGGGCGAGGAGTCTTACGACGGTTTGGGTGATGCACTTCAAGAGGGTGGTGATGAATTGAACAATGAAACTTTTGGTGGCGTTGGCACAGTCGGTGAGATTCCACCTCTTGGATGTACCCAGGTTTGGAACTTAAGGTTTTCTGATCGTTCGCTCTCGTCAAAATTCTTTTGCATGATCAGGGAAAGATTTTGATTTCTCAAACCCAGCTCTGCCGGATGCTTATCGAAATGCCCTTGACACGACCTCACGAAATCATCAATTCGTTTTGAACGAGCATGCGCCACCTACGAGAATCACAAAGGAGGAATATGGAGCTGAACCTGCGTTGGAATCGAGTAAGAATTGATTACAGCTACTATCGAGATACATTCTAACCTGCCCAAATAGCTGTCCGTGCAACCCCTCAGTCGTTGGAGGCGATTTGGGACGACAAGTCGCCATTTTCTGTTCTCCCGAGAGCGAATGGTACAGCACGCTCTGTGGAACAGTCCCGCGTTTTAGCAGGTCCTTCGTCTTCTAGGTCCCCTTCCGTTGGTATTTTTGGGTCCGCAACCACACCCCCTAGTGGCCAACAACAGTCCATTCCGCCTGGGAGGATTGTAACTCTACAGGAAATTGAGGAGGAGACGCGTCTTTCGAACCAGCAAAGTCGTCTTCAAGGGGCAACCTCAAGACAACAGATGCAGCAGCAGCTTGTGCAAGACATCCGGTCCCGTCAGCCGCAGGAAGAGCGGGGTCTTCCGGAGCTCGCGCGTCAAACTCATTCGGAACTGGAGGCTCGCCGCCTGCTCTATGAGGAGGATCCAAGAGTCACAGAATATGACCAACGCCTGCTGGAACAGGAACAGCGACGTATTTTGTTAGGACAGCAAGAACAGCGTCGATTATTGTTAGAGCAAGAGCAACGACGAATCCTTATCGAGCAAGAACTTGAGCACGAACGCCAGCTCGAACTGGAACGACAACAATTGCTCCAGCTGCGGCAGGAGCAAGAGCAGCAGCAACAACGTTTGCAACTCCAACGCCTTATGCAACAGCAACAATTACAACAACACACTCCTCCACCTCGCATGCTCCCTTCCCAATCACCGCGATTCTTTGAACACCAGCGCCAGCTTCTACAGTTGCAACAGCAAGAGCAGCATCAGGTAGAGGAGCTCCAGCGCCAATTGATGAACAATCTCTCGTTACAGCACCAGGCTATCAACAACGATCCGCGACGGCGCTTGGTCGGCCCGACAGAGTACGAAATTCAGGCTGCTCAGCACTTGCACCAGCAGCAGCAACAGCTGGGGCAACGCTCACAGTCCCCTACCATATCCAATCAGTATAATGGCTCACCTCAAGATCTTGCTCCTCAGAACATTCAGCTTCAGCAGCGTCTGCTTTCCGAAATGGCGCAAGCGGAGTTCATGCGGGAGTTACGCACTGCAACTCCCAAACAACTGGAACAGCAAGAGGCATTGAGAGCAGAAGCGATGCGCAAGATTGTTGAAGCCGAGAAGATGGAGGAGAAGAGGCGCAGGAAGGCCGCCAAGATTGCCCATATGGTACTGATACCCGCCCTAATTTCCCCTTGCTCGGTGTTGATCTAATATGACACAGTCTCGATATAACGATCTCATGACTCAGTCGGACAAGGACTTCATTACTCGCATCCAGGTCTCACAGCTCGTGAGCCAAGATCCGTTCGCAGATGACTTCTATGCGCAAGTTTATGGTGCAATCCTGCGTTCTAGAATGGGCCTCCAATCATCAGACGAACGGGTGCTCAAGTTTGGTTCTGGTGGGGGAGTTGGGTTGGGCTTGACGTCGCAAAAGGGATATCGTCGACCTAGTGCCATGCAACGTATGGAGCAGCAAGTTGAGAGGATTGTCAGTAACGCGAGGAAAAGGGAAGAAGAAAAGGGATTGCACTGTCAGTTCGCGGGTCTCTTATCAACACGCAAAAACACTAAATTCTTCTCTGAATAGCCCTTCATAGTCTTCAGGGCGCGTTAGGCAAAACTTCTGGTCGAAGCTACAAGGCCGCTCCCCGACAATTACTTCAAGTCGATGCTGGGGCACCTGGCACCTCCCCCGCGGTATTGCAAGCACCTGCACATATTTCAAAAGCCTCAGTTCAAGGCTCAAAGGAGGGTGCTGCAGAAGCTGCAAAACTCGGCCGGGCTGCTCTGGGTGATGCTGCTGATGTGAGTGATCCATTATTGTTCCATCTACTGTATAAAATTCTTTAGCAGAACGACAATTTGGTCCGCAAAGAGCCATTATTACGCCGCGAAGTTTTGGCGATCGTCGAATGGTTATATGATCTCGTTTTGAATGTTGAGCAAGTTAAGAGGGACCAGCCCCTTCCAGAGGAAGAAAGTGAGGTACATGAGAGCTGGTAAGACAAATTTAATTCATTTTTCGAAGATCTGGTCGTTTGACTATTATCAAATCTAAACCAGGCAAAAAGAATATAATGCTCTCATGGATAAGGTCTGGGAGGAGCTGCGAGTCTTGGTGCCTCTCGAAACCAGGTATGTCTCCTGTCGTACTGCATTAATAGGTTGTTGATGAGTTGAGGCCAGTGATCCTCATCCTTTCATCTCCCTTTTGGGTCCGAGTAAAGGGAAAAAAATCTTGCCGCGCCTTACTCGCCATCTCAGCTCCCAACGCATGCTAACTCTATTGACTCTTCTTGTGGCTTGCTTCGACCAGCTTGACGTTGTCAGGGATGCGTCCCAACTTGACCAGTCTGAAGCTACACAAGAACGTGCGGACGTCGAACGTCGAACTAACGCGTTCCTTGGTAGTGTGATGCAAAGCATCCTTCCAATTGTGGCCAAATCAAATCTCCGTCTCATTACTGGTCTCCTGGGTCTACTCTTAGATCGGAGCAACATCGCCGCCGTCGCACGGACGAAGGTGAGCTAATAGGAGCTAATTATGCGGAGTATTGTTCACCGTTTAATAGCCTGGGTCGGCCCTATTAACGCTTCTCCTCAGCCGTGTGGAAGTTATCAAACAAAGCATTGCAAGCGGCACCCAAGATGTTGCGGACATTCCCAGCACCGAAGAGGCACAACAATGGTGAGTGGTTCGCGTTATTGTAATCCAGCAAGCTCACATCATCCTCTCAGGAAAAATATGTTCAACCATCTCTTCGATCTTCTACACCCCCATATACTCGGTCTCTTTCCATCGTCGCGTACTATCACTCCAACAACACAGGGGCACCTTCCGCATTATGACAATGCTGACCAACATGTCTGGCAATTCCTTGCCGCTTTCGCTCTACATGGTAGTCTCGAACAACATCAGATTCTCGTGGCTGCTCTCCGTGAAAAAATATTAGACGACCTCCTTGCCGTTAGCAGGGGCTGGTTCACGACTGAAGAGGAGCGGAATACCAAGCTGGGTAATGTCAATCTATTTTTGAATGCACTTGGACTAGATAGCTCCCAAATTGCTCTGTGATGGTGTTCAGTTTTGCAAAACCCTGGATTTATTTGGCTCTCTGACTGTTTCTATTTCCAAGTTGATATGATCTGTTGTCTTGTGATGAGGTGGGGTTCCCTCGAGTGCCCAGTCGTAGACTGAAGGTTGCATTGTATTATATATACTACTGCTTATAGCCCCTGCGGAACAGATATATTCAACATGCTTGACTTTTTGTAGCACTTGAAAGTGGGTTGATCCCTGAGAAAGTTGGTACAGTATACTAGTACAATGGTTGTAAACAACTGAGCATGTCAAAACCAAAGATTGGGTTTTATATTCATTACTGTTGGTATACCTGGGTTGAACTCAGTGTCAACATCCTAAAATAATTTTGAATCAAGTTGTACAGTCCTGTATGAGCTGGATTTGATTTAGAGGTCATTTTATGTATGTTGCAATGACCCCAGAAATTTGGCCACACTCCAAACAAGGCACCCAAATCCCAAAAAAATATGCAATTGATATATCTGACTGAACTATATATTATTCAGTATTCTAGTCAAAGAATGATATTGAACACATGAAATGAGCCAGGAGGCAATAGGTATTTCCAGCACTAAGCTATGACCCAATTTGGTTGTACCAACCAACTGAGGTGGCTACCCTTGTACACACTTGAGACCTATGTATGGGAATGTAAGAGGCCTGCACAGGGTGTCATAAATATCCTTGTTTATTCAAAATGTGCTGACAAATGGACAGGCCTCACATGTTCAGTCACTTACAAGTATAGCTTATTGTGCCTTCAGCACACCCAGTTTGTGTGACTTTGGCATTGTTTGACAAAGTGTACTGGACCTTTGGCCTGTACATCAGAACAAAGGGGACAACTGCTAACATAATTACAAAAGCTGACCAATTCTGACTCAGCTGACTAATTCAGGGTCCACATCCTGTTCTTTACAGATATGAAAAACAACAATAAATTTATTATTTCTGTTTAGATATTTTGCAAGGTCTATATATAGTGGGTCAAAAAACTGTCCCAATGTTTTCACCATTTGGAAAGATCAGCTAATAGTGGACCAAGGTGATTACATAAATACTTGGGAAAATAGACAATGATAATATAGCATATTGAGATCCTGAATCCGTTTAAATCACGTGATTCGTCCGAGAAGTAATGAATCAATTAATGATTTAAAATATTGACTTATTGGGACAGTTTTTTGACCCTCTGTCATTTTCCTAACATCTGGTTTTGGACAGGCCAAATCAATACCAAATCAAATGTGGGGATAACATAAATTGTCATGTGACCCCCTCCATATCACATGATCATATTGAAATTACTTCAACAATCTTTTCTTCTTACCATTACATCATAGAAGCTATATCTTCTACCCAGTGCTTTCAAGTCATTTTTCTTCTTCAGAATGGCTATTCCCTGCAAAAAATTCAGTCCAAACTGGTCTAGACAAGAGTACTATTGAGCAGATCATGAAAGAAGTTGATTGAGATGAGGAAAACAATAAAGGAGGACAACCCTCTATGCTGATTTCTCAGGATAAACAATCAATAATTTGCTAAATCACCACTGGAAAGCTGGACAATGCTGTTCAAGCTACCCAATTCATCCACTCTATCCTCCCTACTTCTGTCACACTTCAAACAATCTGAAATATGCTCAAGAAGAACAATTTCTGGTCTGTTGTTAAGACCAAATGACCTCTTCTTAACAAGCAATACTGAACTGCTTACATACTTCAGATTGCCCACAAGCATAAAGATTGGACAGTGGGAGATTGGAAATGGATATTATGGACAGATAAAACAAAAATCAACAAGCTTGAGTCATATGGGAAGATGTATAAGGGTAGAAGGACTATCAGACAAGACTATTATTCCTACTGTTAAGCATGAATGCAGTGGTAACATTATGGTATGACAGGCTATGCAGTGGAAAGGAGTAGGAATGCTAGTAGAAGTTGAGAGGATCATAGATATAGAGTAGTACTGTGGGATTTTGGAATATGGGATGGTGAATAGCTTTGAAACTTTGGAGATGGAGGAGGAGTAGATATTCCAGTAGGACAATGATCCAAAATACAAGTCTAAAAGGGCAACAGAGTGGTTTGAAGATAACAATATGCAAGTTCTACTATGGCCAGCACAATCCCCTGACTCCAAATCCATTGAACACCTCTGAATATACCTGAAGAACCAGTTGAAGGGATATGAGAAACCACCTGAGGGAATACATAAATTATGGGACAGGTTGGTGGTAAAGTGGAATAGGATTGCTGCAGAAAGGTGTCAAAAGCTTATAGAAAGCATTACCAGAAGGCTCAAGGCAGTTATTAAGGCAAAAGGAGGCAATTCAAAGTATAAATTAGGTTGATGATAGAGGGTCAAAAAACTGTCCCAATGAGTTAATATTTTAAATCATTAATTGATTCATTACTTCTTGGACAAATCACGTGATTTAAACGGATTCGGGATCTCAATATGCTATATTATCATTGTTTATTTTCCCAAGTATTTACGTAATCACCTTGGTCCACTATTACCTGATCTTTCCAAATAGTGAAAACATTGGGACAGTTTTTTGACCCACTGTATATGTACAGTGACCCACAAAACCATTCCAATGTTTTGTACTTTTGACTTAAAGTAGTAATAGCTCAGTAAATAAAATAGCCATATTTGTGAATATATTTATAAACATAGCCAAATATGTCATATCTGACTCTGCAAAGTTGCGTCATGTAATACTTCCAAATTAGGCAATTATGAATTTTGTAATCATTTTAAGTCATTGGAACAGTTTTGTCAATGACATATTATACTAGGCTATCCTATTATTTCTAGTACTTAGAGTAGCCCCCCCTGGCTTTGAGTACAGCTGCTACTCTTCTAGGCATACTTTCAATTAACTTCTGACACTCAGAAGCTGGAATAGCATCCCATTCCTTTTCTACCCTCTGCCACAACTCCTCTATACCCTTGGGAGGAGATTCATACTCTCCCAACTTTCTCTTCACATATTCCCATAAGTGTTCAATGGGATTGAGGTCAGGTGACTGTGCTGGCCAGGTTAGGAGCCTAAAATGATTTTTTTGAAACCATTCTTTGGCCAGTGTACTCTTGTGTTTGGGGTCATTATCTTGCTAGAAGATAATATCTCAGGGTTTAAGCTTGTACCACTGGAGACTCTTCTTCAAATCTTCCTCCAAAATTTGCACAAACAACTCTGCATCCATCCTTCCATCAATCCTCACTGCATAGCCTGGGCCATCCCACAGCATACAGCCCCAAACCATCACTGATCCTCCTCCATACTTCAGAGTTCCCTTGACCAATCTTTCACTAAGCCCCTCTCCCTTCCTTTTCCATCCCCACTTCCTCCCATCTGACCCCAAACAATTAATGTTGGTCTCATCAGACCATACAACCAGCTTCCAGTCCTCCACAGTCCAATGCTGGTGTGTCAGAGCAAAATCCAGCCTAGCCCTCCTATGCTTGTCAGAGAGTAAAGGCTTTTTTTGCTTGACTACAGCCTTCATTCCTGCCTGTTTGAGATACCTTGCTACAGTCTGTGAAGAGACTGATGTCCCAATGATGGGAGCAAGAGATTTGGCTATATCTACAGCAGTTTCAGCCTTGCCAGCAGAGATAAGATGGATAGCATGCTGAATATTAGTGGTAGAGAGTTTTGAAGGACATCCTCCAAGTGATTGAGTAAGGCTGGAACAATTTTTAGAGGCTAGCCTGGATATGGTACTGCACCCAACACCAGTAATTGCCTCAATTTTAGTATAGGAATGATGAGAATTAAGCAAAGAGAGGATGGTTTGCTTTAGAGTAGAAGATAATGGCTTCATGGTAGGTAGGGGGGTTGAGAATGATGGGACATGGCTGTCAGCACATCTATTTATATGTCAAAGACACGTGGTCACATAATCTTGTTGATTGACAATCAATGGAAGTCATGTGATTGCTTGGATTAGTATTAAAAATTACCATTGACAAAACCATTCCAATGACTTAAAATACTTACAAAATTCATAATTGCCTCATTTAGAAGTATTACATAACGCGACTTTGCAGGGTCAGATATGACATATTTGGCTATGTTTATAAATATATTCACAAGTTTAGCTATTTTATTTACTGAGCTATTACTACTTTAAGTCAAAAGTACAAAACATTGGAACAGTTTTGTGGGTCACTGTATGTAGCACATTATTTTAGACTATTTTAATTGTCTCTGTGGGTACCATTTATCTGTTTATGGAATTAGAAACTGTGACAAAAGTAGCTGAATGTATTCTTGTCACATCCATGCCAATCACTAGTCTAATGAGTAACTAGACTTCAATTCCTGATCCCTGTCCTCCAACACATCTCTACTCTGCTCCAACCTCTAGTCTATTTGATAGACTTGTTATTCTGACCCTTGTCCTTCATCTCCACTCTGCTCTGATGTCATATCCATGACAACTCAGAGTTTAATCTTTAGACTTCACCTTCTTGACTCCACTCCAGCTCCACAAAACAACCTTCTATTCTCTAACATGGTCCTACTCTGCTCTGCCTGAATTCCATTATCTTTATCATGTGATCATCCCTCCATGTGCTGTATAGTCATCTGACCTCTGGCTATCCTATCTTCCAATTTCTCTGGTCCCTGCCCATAGTCTGTAGTACTGTAGATAAATCCATTATTAACCTTCATATCTGTATCAATCTTCATTTCATTTGTAATCCATTTGTAATCATATCAGTCTCCACTTTGCTCTACCTATAGTCAGTACTAGTCATATTTCATAGGACAGTAGTATGCAGTAGGCATCAAAATTCTTCCAATGTTTTTTTACTTTCAGTTATTCCTGGAATAGCTCTGGGGATACTAAAGCTAGGGACTTCATATCTTAAATATATATACCCCTATATCTTATCCACAGATTGTTATAGTTAAAAATACATAATACTCCTTTTTGGGAATGTGGTGAATTAAATAATATTTTTAGTGCATTGGAAGGGTTTTGTAGCTTATTAAACATAATATACAATTATGGATATTCAGTACTTGGTATAGCCCCCCCTGACCTGTAACATGGCCTAAACCTTCCTAAGCATACTTTCAATCAAATTCTGACACACTAACTGCCTCTGTCCTCTCCTACAACTCCAATATTATATTATACTCCTCCAATCTCCTTTTGATGTAAATCCAATCAGAACTCTATCAAGACTCTAACAAGACTTGAACAGAACTGGGACAGGAGTCATCATGACTCCATTAGCAGTACTAGAAGTCTATCAGAATTTGTGGGCCATTGTAAAATACTCACTTCAGCACCAAACAGTTCTGGTGGGGTATTTTTCACATAGTGAGACTGTGTATTTGATATTCCTCATACCTTTCCATGACCTTATTCTGAATATACAGTGATGTTTTGTCACAATTTTATTTTAATATTGCTTCAGGCCTACCAAAACCATATCATAGCTTTAACATGGGATTGCTGAAATGCATGTCTTTCAGTACCTCTCAATTTTAGAAACACTAGTGTAGCTGGTTTTTTTTGGTATATACCTTAAACCTGATCCTGATAAGGATTTGATATGCCACCTACATACATTATTAAGAGTATATTTTGTATCAATTTTGTGAAATCATATTTGATAACTCAAAAAAAGGTTATCTGATATTCCATTTGATATACCAGAATATTCTTTATGATATGTATTTGATATATTATGTGGTTTATCAAATTCATGCTCAGGTTATAAATAAAATGTTATTTCAATACTCCATTTGTCTTATCAGTTTGCTAGTGCAGTGGATCAATGTGTTAGAGCTGGTGTGGGTTGGGACTGAATTGAAAGGTTGGGGTGGTATCCTTGGTATAAGGGAACTGGAAACAGGGTGAAGTCAGTACATAGACTTTGGGCAGAGGAGTGGACTTGCAGCCTCAGCTTATGTGCTGTGCCCTCCTACTATCCTAGTCCATATTTCAGGATGTTGGGGCTGAAGTGGAGTGAGGCAGGAGAGAGAGGAGGATAGGAACAGGGAACTGGTCTGCTGCTTGATTCAATTATCAGACTACTGACTATAAGTCAAGTATCTACAGTATTTATACTACTGTTCTATGAACTATGACTAGTACTGACTACAGACAGAGTGAAGTGGGGGCTGATAAGATTACAAATGGAACACAAATGAAATGAAGGCTGATACAGATATGAAAACTAATAATGGTTCAATTTAGATTATGGGCAGAGAACTGGAAGTTGGAAGGTGGAATAACTGGTGGTCAGATAACCACAGCATATGTGGAGGTGGTCATGTGATGAGGATAATGCTGTGTGGGTGGAGCAGGGTGGGGCTGCATCAGAGGGCAGATGTAAGGGGACTAGCATTATGTGCACCCCCTTACACAAGGTATGTCTAGGGGTCTGTGGTTGAGTGTCCAGGCTCAGCCTCTCTAGCCAATGCCTGATGCCTAAGCCCAGCCTCAGCCTTCGGCCACCCCCATCCCCAAGTCTGATCCGCATATGACTAATGTTGTTTGTATATTGTTTGCATATGTTATATTCTAGTAGCTATGTAGTGTTTGGCTACCTGGTCTGTGCATAGACCTCTATGTATATAAGTAGTGTGGGTGTCAATTGTATTCACCACCCAAATATCAACTTGGTTCCAGCGCTCTTACTTCCCCTAACAGCAGAGGGTTGATGCATAGAGCCTTGTGGGGCTGAGAAGTATGAAGTTCAATGATTAGACTCTAAGTTGGCATGGATATGACAGTGCCCCCCCTTTAGGGCCAAGCCTTGAGGCCTAAGATGGTCTAAACCAGTGAAAAGGTAGAAATGTTTGTGGGTTTTTAATTTGGATGGAGGGCTTGTTTTCACTGAGCTTGGCTGAAATTTGATAAGCTTAAGTTAATACAAGGGGTATGAGATAGATAGTGAGCAGTTTTGTCTTTTGGGTTGTTCTGGGGGTGCATTCTGACAGTGAAATTCAAGAGAGTATAGTTTTAAAGGTTAATGAACAGCCATTGAAGTTATCTTAGCCATACAGTACAATGATGAAAGGACAATCCCTGTCAATTCAAAGCACAGGGTCTCTGGTCTCTGGTCTCTGGTCTCTGAACTCTACTCTAGTCTCTGTCTCTGGGTTGGTTGACAACTGAAGAACTCATACTTAACAATGCATATTAAATAGCCCTCTGAAACTGTTCTTGATCATGGCTTGCAGACTTGTATGTGGAAGTGGGGGTGAGACCTCTTCCTTCTCCATGAACAAGTGCAACCATATTTATATTGTGTAGATACATATGAGTAATAGTAAATATGAAATAGAAAACAATAAGCTTAATTGTTACAGGTGCTGTAGAATATTTTGGAAGGTTTGGCGGCATTTCTGCCTTGCCCTGGGTTATGGGTTTTTCTCTGATTGATAAATGGCAATCCAGCCAGATATGTTCTGTGCTTGTCTGCATTATTCTGTGTCTATGTGAGTGTATTAAGCCTCCAGATCAATTATGATTGGAATGTATAGCAGATGGATAATCCCTTGATCTATTGTAATTAATCTCAGTTAGTCAATATGCTAAGGTGCTGGGACCCACAAAGCACTCACTAATTATGAGGTCTTTTGTAATAAATGATATCTACAAGCATATTGAGTATATGATAATAGAGATAAGAAAAGAAGCTTGCTCACCTCAGTCACACAAGATATATGCAAGAACTGAAGTGGTAGTGAGGAAACTGGATGTTACTTATACCTAATGGCACAATAGAGGGTATACTATGAGTGGCCATAGTGTTGTACAATAGTAAATCAAGGAAACAAAGGAAAGAAAAAGGTACACTGGGGCCAGCACATTCAACATGTTGACTGACAAGTCTTGCTATACTGTTGCCATGGCATTGGTGCATGTTTGTTATTCTTACACTCCCCCTCAAACCATGACAAGGCCAAGCTTGTGAGCAAAATGTTTGACTTTGGGCAATGGAAGTGCCTTGGTGAATACATCTGCAACCATATCCTCCAAAGGACAGTAAATGAGCTGAATCTTACCCTCCTCAACAATCCAATGAATGAAGTGATATCAGATGTTAATGTGTTTGGTGCAGGGGTGAAATTGGTGGTCTTTTGCAAGTGCTATGGCAGATTGATTATTGGAAAAGAGTGTTGTGGGGGAAATGATTGGCTTGAAGATTTGAGAAACAAGCAAGTGGAGCCACACAGCCTCTTTTGCTGCATAGGTCGCACCTATGTACATATTCAGATTTGGTTGTAGAGAGGGTGACAATCTCCTGCCACTTAGTGCTCCAGGAGACAGCACCTCCATTGATTATGAACATGTAGCCCAAGGTTGCCTGTCTGTCCTTGGCCATATTGCCATTGGCATCCATGTAGCCAGTAAGGTCCTGTCCAGTGCCTCCATATGTGAGCCAGAGGTCCTATATGCCTTTGAGGTAACAGAAAATGCATTTCACTACCTCCCAATGTGGTTCTCCAGGATTTTTAGAGAACTTGGACAGGACTTGAACAGCATATGCAATGTCTGGTTGGGTACCAAGTGCTGCATACATCAGTGTGCCAACTGCTTCCTGGTAGGGGATCTTGGCCATGTGGGCAATCTCTGTGGTGGTTTTTGGTGACTGAACTGAAGTGAGGCATATGGATGGGTCCATAGGTGTGCTGACTGGCTTGAGGTCCTCAAATCCAAACTGGCAGAGCAAGGAGTCAATGTACAAGTGCTGTGAGAGTATTAGCTTGCCTTGTTTGTGTTCCCTCTTCACTTCCAAACCCAACAGCCAATGTATCTCTCCAAGGTTGGTAATCTTCACAAAATCTGATATCCCTCCCTTCAGCCAACTGACGGTCTTGGTTTTGTGTGCTACAAGGGTGCAGTCATCGACATGTATGAGAATAACAGTGAGCTTAGGGTTCATGACCTTGAAAAAGATGGCATAATCCACATCACACCATGTGAACCCTAAGTTGTCCACCAAGATCTTGCAGGGTCATTGGTACCATCACCAGCCAGACTGTTTGAGTCCATATAGGGTCTTCTTTAGGAGACAGACACAATGAGGGTAAAGGAGATCAATGAAGTCAGGTGGTTGTCACATATATACAATCTCTTCATTGGTGAGTTTCCCATTTAGGTAGGCACCTTTGATGTCAATCTGATGTATCTCCATGTTGCAAGCAGCTGTGATGGCCAGAACAGTTTGGATGGATTGAAGTCTTGCAACTGGCACAAAAGTGTCAAAGTAATCTACTCTAGGGGCTTGGGAAAACCCCCGTGTGACAAGATGGGCTTTGTAGTGCATGACGTTGCCTGCAGTGTCCTTTTTCACCCTGTACACCCATTTCAACCCCATGATGTTTGTCCCTTGTAGTGGGTCCACCAATTCCCATGTCTCAGCTTCCTTCAGTATCTTGATCTCTTTGCCCATTGCACCTTTTCACAATTCCCAGTCTGCCCTCTTCTTTGTCTCTCTTAAACTCCCAGGCTCTATAGCCTCTGCCTCAACCATCTCAGCTGCAAATGCCTGTACTTCTTCCCAGTCCATTTCTTCCACTAACCCCACAGCTCTTCCTTCAAGCACATCACATGCCTTTTGGCTCAGGTTCTGGATGCGACATGGTTACTCAGAGGATGTGTCATCTGCAGCAGCATTACCTGTGGTGCTGGCAGGTTCTGGTGGAAGGAAATTGGTGCTATCTAGTGTTGGCAGTGGAGGAGTGTTGGTAGAAGGGGCAATGGTGGGTGTGTTTGCAGCTTGAGTCTCATTGGCTGATGTTCCCTCCCCTTTGAGACTTGAGCTATTGTCATCTGTGAAATGGACATCATGCTCTACCTTGACAGTGCCAGTGTCAGGGAAATAGACATGCAAGCCATTGCTTTCACAATCAAATCCAACCCAGTGGCCCTTCTTTGCATGTCCACCCAGCTTGTCTCCTCCTGCCTGATGCACCCATACCTCCACACCCCACTCCCTTATATCTCCCATATCTGGCTTCTTCACATACAGAGCCTCAAAGGGTGTCATTCCTTTGACAGCCTTCATTCCTAACCTGTTCATCAGCCAGACAATGTGTGAGGCTGCCTTAGCCCATAGGTATTTTGGAAGTCAGCTGGCATGGAGCAGTACATGGACATGTTCAACAATAGTATGGTTGCAATGCTCAGCCACCCCATTGTGCTGAGGGGTATTATGCATGGTGAGTTGAATATCTGTATCACAGGATTTGAGATGTTGCTGAAAGGCCTTGGCAGTATACATACTTGCTGCCCCTGTCTGACTGCAAGGCTTTGATCTGTATGTCAAACTGTGTCTTATACCATGCTTCAAAGGCCTTGTATGCATCAAAAACATCTGACTTGTTGGTGAGGAATTCAATATGCATCCAGCAGGAATAGTCATCCATGAATGTGATATAGTACTGGCATCCTTTCTTCATCACTACTCACACAAGTCCCCACACATCCAAGTGACCTCCCCACCCATGACCATTGCCCTTTCCCCTTTCCTAACCTTCTCAATCAGGAGTCATGTGGATTTTGCAAAGGCACACAAGTCACAGGAAAAATCCATATTGACATCAATGTCAATCTTGAGTCTGGTGACCAGCCCATCCATCACAAGCTTCTGTGCAGTGACAGGTGAAATGTGTCCAAGGTGGTGGTGGAGTGCATCAAGGGTGAGTGGTTCCCCTACAGCAGCACTGACTTCATCACCCTCTCTGACCAACTTGTAAAGGCCCCTTGGGTTTCATGGGATCTCTGCTACATGGATACCCTCACAATTGCAAATAATAGCATTTGCCATTTCCAAAAGAGGTCATGAATCCTGCAGTATTGAGATGCCCAATTGACACAAGTGTGTACCTGGCATCTGGTGAGTACAGCACATTGCATAAATGAAGTTGCAAAGATGCATCACCATTCAGTATGTTGAGTACAACTTCCTCTTTACCAATGGCACTGAAGCATTGTTTGTTTGCAGCATATAGTGGGCATGGTGAGATGGTTTTAAAAGTGGCAAAGTTGTCTCTGTAGGGGGAAATGTGACGTGATGACCCAGAATCAAAGATCTCAATCCATGTTCCTAATGTGAGCAGTTCACTGACTTTCCCAACCTCATCTTCACCAGCATCATAGGTGTACTGAGCTTCCTTGGCCTTCTCATCATCCTCAGCTGGATCCAGGCTAAATAGGCTTTCCCAATCCATCTCTTCATCAGATTCCTCAACCATGAATGCCTCATCAATCTTGTCTCCATCAACTACAACAAAAGCATCATCTTCATCATCTTCATCCTCAACTGCATTTGCCCCTCCACCCTTCTGCTTTGGAGCTTCCCTGCTGTGCTTCTCCCCCTCCTTCTTGGCTTTGGGGCACTCTCTTTTCCAATGCCCAGCCTTGCCACACTTGTGGCACTTTCCTTTCTTCACCTTCTGTCCCCCACCTTCAACACCCATGGCCTCATCTCCATCTACCTTTGAGCTTGTCTGGGGTCAGTTCACCCATGATCATTCCCACTCATCATGAGTCATTGTGATGAGGATGTCAGGTTCAATGGTAAAGTTCAGGTTTGCATGGAGTCAGGCTGCTGAGAGCTGTGGTGATGCATATGAGGATAGCTATCTTGGTAAGGACTGGATGATGGTGCTCCTATAATTATTGTTGCTAACCTGGATACCCACAGTAATCAATTCTGCACACTTTGAGTGCAGCTCATTGAAGAAGGTGCAGATGTCACCCTTGTCAGGACAGTGAGTGGTCATGAATTCGCATCACAAGTGGGCCTGTGAGAAGGCACCCTTGTATGTGTACTCCTTGACTATGGCATCCCACATTGTTTTGGCAGTGAGCTCATTTGCAATGACAATGAGGGTGGAGTTGAGGATCTGTTGGGTGAGCAGGAAATGTGCAATGGACTCATCATGCTCCTACATCTCAATGGTTTCAGAGGTAGTGACATGGGGAGGGGACTGATGCTGGTTATCAGGGGATTTTTCCTTGCCCTTGTCTACAGAATTGGTAGATGAGGACCTGACTGGTTTTGAGGACACTGACTTGTTTGGATGCTTGGCACTACCATCAAAATGGCCCCAGAGGCCCTTCCCCTGGACAGCCATTTTGAACTGAAGTGAGAAGATTGTCCAGTTTGCTCCTGACAAGTCCAGCTTGGGAATGGTAGATGATAGAACATCATTGGCAGTAGTAGTCATTGCAGGGCTCATAACCTGTAAAAAATGATATCTATGAGTGCATTGAGTATACAATAATAGAGATAAGAAAAGAAGCTTGCTCACCTCAGTCATACAAGATATATGCAAGAACTGAGGTGGCAGCAAGGAAACTGGACATTACTTATACCTAATGGCACAATAGAGAGTATACTATGAGTGGCCATAGTATTGTACAATAGTAAATCAAGGAAACAAAGGAAAGAAAAAGGTATGCTGGGGCCAGCATGTTCAACACATTGACTGACAAGTCTTGCTATACTGTTGCCATGGCATTGGTATGTGTTTGTTATTTTTACATCTTTGATATTTTCTAGGGCATTGGGCATCAGTTATCACCTTCCAAATGTTGGACATTCCATTCCATGGTTCAGTCATCATTAATGGACTTGTTATAGGTGTAATACACCTGCAACAGCTGCTAGATACATTCTTTATGTTCAAACAAATCTGAGTTCATCAGAAAACTGCTTGTAAGGTCCCTTGATGTGACTGGAGTATACTTGATAGGCTATGTAGAGTCCTAAATCCCTTTGGAGAGTGTCCTGATAGTTTGGTTCACTAAGCTTAGTGTTAATGAGCTGGTTTGAATGCTTCCAAGGCTTGAATATCCTCAATTTGGTTGAACTGGCTACTATGGGACATAGTACCAATCCTCTATGGAGTTCTTTAATGACATAGCCAATGATTCTATGTAGAGAACTGTTCCAGAGTACAGAATTCATGTATAGTTGTGAAATCAGCATATCACTGGGGGTCCATCGGAAAGTTCCATCAGGGTATAAGAACTGGGCAAACTGGTTCAGGTTCAAAATTTACAACTTGATCCTATACCACCATGAGCAAGTAACCCAATTGATAACTGACTGCAGTGGAATGCAAGGCCCAACTCTGGAAGGAGAAGGCAGAGTGAGAGGAGTGGGAACAGCTAGAATTAGAGAGGTTGGAGGAGGAGTGTCAGGAGGAGGAAGAATGTAGATTGGCAGCAAAGCAGCACTGACAGGAGGAAGAGTGATGACAGCTGACAGAGCTGTGTCAATGACAAGAGGAGGAGCAGGAGTGGGTGGCCATCTGGGAATGCCTCCTAGCCACTACCACAGTGTTGTGGCAGGGGCACCCAAAGGCCAGCTGCCTGATCAACTGGTGGAGGATGATGAGGAGGAGACAAGCTCTGATTACACAGAGAATGATGCAGCAAGGGATGAAGAGGCAGAGAGTTCCAAGGGGGCAAGAGACAAGGGAAAGGGAAAGGGAAAGGTGAGGGTGGCCCCATGGCAGGGCCATGCAAATGTATTTGGGGGTGGGAACCCTTGCTGGTGATGCCAGTGTTATGGGGTCCAATGTGAGCTTGCTGGCAGGTAAGTTGTCCTTAGGTTCCTAAGGCTCATACTGATAGAAGGTTTAGTACTCACCTTCATATTGATGAGCTGACATTCTAGCAGCCCCACTCAACCCCATCTCATCTTGACCCCTGCACCACTTCTTCATCCTGTTGCACTGATAGCAACTCCTGCTGTTACTTGGTACTGACTGTGGGGATACTACTAAACAGATTTCCTAGAGTTAAAGAGGCTGATCAAAGAGAAACATGAGGAAACCCTGGAGCAGATTTTGGTGGTGGAAATGGCTGTAAACAAGGCCTTGGTGCAGATTCACAATGTCAAGATCAAGGTGAAGAAAATGTTGGAGTGGGAACAGTTACAGGAGTAGGAGAAGAAGGCTGAGCAGCCTTATTTGAAGGGCAGGGAAGTTGAGTTGGAGTTAGGGAAATCAGAGGACATTGGGGCTGTATTGGAGAAAGAGGTGTGGGATCTGATAGAGGATGCTGTACTGTCATCTGGCCTTTCTGGAGACAACATGGACAGGTAGTTTTGTAGTGGTGATTGTATACTTGTTCAATAAACTTTTTGTTTCTTTGTGTGGCAAGTGGTCAGTAAACTTAAATTGAGTGGAGGGGGCCAGGTTTAGTAGGGTAAGAGGAATGAAAAGCCTCTATGAGGTCTACAGCATGTTCAAGTTTGGTAGCCAGTAACCATGAGGACTCTTTGGTGTCTTCATAACCTAACCAGATGACTTTATAGAGGAGCTTGCATGTGTAGTGCTAGTCAATCTTTGAGTTGACAATGTAGGCAATTTCATATTCTGGTTTGCTGTCAATGGACACTGGTGTGGGTGGTAGGTCTGATCAGGTGGGTATGGTGTTAGGCATAGCTGATTTGAGCATGAAAACATGGAAGACTGGGTGTACTCCATGCATGGAGTCAGGAAGTCAGAGAGTAAAGGAGTGGGTACCTGCTTGTGCAATGATCTTGTATGGTCTGAGGAACTGTTCAGAGAGTTTTTTGGAAGAATGGGTGGTGCAGAAGAATTGGGCTTTAACAAACACCTTTTGTCCAACCTTGAAGTCTGGTGCAGGAAGATGACATGTGTCAGTGGAGATCTAGTAGCATTGCTGGGCTAGCACTATTTCAGACTTCAAGATAGTATGTAGGTCATCAAGATCAACAGCAAAATAGTGGGCCTGAGCAGAGGCAAGGTTACATTCAGGGTAAACTGTGATATTTGGATGATATCCTTTGTTAGCAAAGAATGGGGAGATACTGGTGATGGCACTAGGAGCATTGTTGTAAGTGAACTCAACTCATGGTAGTAATTTGGACCAATTGTCCTGTTGGTAGTTAGTGCATGTCACAGGTTTGCAAACCTGCGCAGGTACACAGGTATGGGTTGGCCAGGTGTGGGTGTGGGTCCAATATCAGGTACCTGCATGAAACCCATACCTGTGGCATGGGTCTGGCAGGTTTTTTTGAGGCACTATTATTCTAATCACTGCTACTGTACAGTTTATGCCACAAATATTTTCGAGACAGTTGACTCCCATCAGAATGGCTCCAGCTCTATCAAAACTCGCAATGTGTCTCACAACCCAACCTGAGATAACTACACGATGGAAAAGGAAAGCCTCTTTTAGAATAACTGATGAAAACTTTGTCAGTGCAGAGAGCAACGTTGTCACCAAGCATCTCAAGCTGTCAGCCAATGCTGCATGGGCTGCAGCTGCAAAACGTCAACATAGGCAACCATCAGTTGAGGATGTCAAGGATGAGGACAGTGCATCCATGAATAACCCACCGAAAAACTGGAATGCTGTTCTTGAGGCTGCTGATGGAAGTGATGATGTTGACATGCTAGATAACAATCCAGCTCCAGCACCTGAGGACTTTGAAGAGGATGACAACAAAAAGGACAATGATAAAGAGGACGATGATGATGAAGTTGAGCCAGAGGTAACTAATGTTATGATCTATGCTCCTTCTGTATCCAAAGATAACTGGAGATGGCCTTCAATCACTCTACAAGGTGTCTGAGACGGTAGGCCTTGCAGAGCTTAGTGGATTGCGCTCAATGAGATAACAAGGGAACACGCCAAGTTAAGGCAGAGAGGGTTAATGACCGCTGTTAACAAGATTAAAGCTTAAGGCTTTAATCTCTACTTGTACAGGCCTTATATACCTATGAGACACTATATACTCGTTATAGGTAGTTGGGCTGTTCTACTAGTCATCCACAGTCTTGACCATGATGTGCATCCTAGCTGATGGCATCCTACTGTTATTTATATTACAATGAGTCAGTGTCCTTGTTCTCACTGCTGTGCGACATTCCATCACTTTCTTCTGACTCATAATTTCCTTCTCCTGATTCTATCTCCATGGAATCTCCTCCATTCTTGCTCTCCACTCTCTCAGTGCTTCCATCCATATCAGAGGTTGGATCAGTCAATTCATGGCTGTCTTCTTCATCCTCAGGGTATTCCAGAATATCCTCCAGAGTTATCTCCATTCCTGCTTCTCTTGCCAGGTCCTGCATGGCATTATAATATTCCCCTTCTTCGTCTTCATACTCCTGCGCTCGTAGCTGGTCTGTGGTTTCTTGTACCCATCTTGTAAAGTTGAATAGTTGTTCCTGTTCCTCTCAATCTGGACTATTCATAACATTATCCCCTTTGTAAGGTCTGATGTCCTCATCAGACATATCCTCAGTATAGTCCGACAGGCTCTCCTGTGATGTTTGATTTGGTGACAGGGTCCCAGTCATAGTAGGGGTCGGGTTCTGGAGAGTTGCTTTGATAACTTGGTGGCCTGGGGATGGCAGGTCTTGGGTGAGGTCGATGACAAGGGGTTCTATGGAGCAAGTGGTGATGGGTGTGTTGAAGGACCGATTCAGAAAATTGGTGGCTTCTACCAGTAGATGTGGTGGTGGCGTTGGTGGCTGGAATGATGATGGGGGCACCTTGAATTTGGGTGTGGAGGGGTCTGGCTGAGGTGGGGCGCTGCTCAGTGTTTGCAATAATGTGTTGAATATTGTTGTTTGTGATTTCGCATGTGAGGGATCGAGCTCTGCTTGGTATTCCTTGTGGGCAGCGATACAGGCCAGGTACCATACTGGCAGGTTGATGTTGGTAAGGATTTCTTTCGCAGTGCTTCTTGTAATGGCCAGGGGCAATCTTTTGGCAATATCAACATTGGTAGCATGGGCATCCTGCCTTGATATGGCCGTATCAATGGCAGCAATTGCAGCAAGTTCTGGTGTTGGATAGGTGGTTGGTGGTAGTCCCGGTGGGGGTGTCATTAGAAGCAGATATAACTTGTATAGCACTTGGTGGTTGGTTATTCATATCCACCATGGGAGGGTTGGGAGGTTGGGTGGCAGTCCCGATAGGTAGGACAGGGCAGTCCCAACTTCTGCTTCTATTGCTTGGGCTTGGAATCAGACTCTTGAATGGGAATTCGGTGAGAGTGGTTGATAACATGGCAGAAATGGTAGTGCAGTCCTGTTCCTCTGTTGCGCTAGAAAGAATAGTGGTGCATAGTTCTTGGAATTCTGTTGTTCAGCCATAGACAAGGCGCTTGTGATACAGAAGAGCAGTAAATGTCTTCCAGCAGGTGTCAACCAGGGGTACCATCGCTGGACTGCATTTAAGACAGGTTCTGGTAATATGAAAGGGAACTTCATGTAAAAGGATGGATCATATTTCAGATTGATTGGAGGGAAGGAAGGTATGCCGGATGATATAAGGACTGTTGGTCCTGTCTGGTTGGTTGTCAACAGTATCGGCAGCAGGGCCAGGTTGGCTATTTCCTGTGACACGGTTCGCCAGGGATATGATTCTTTCCCAGATGAGAAGGTGTCCATCATTGTCTGGCTCTGGGAGGTCTGGAGTGGTTGCTCAAGTATTGGGTGGTTGGGTCATTGGTGGGGCTGTCTAGTTGGTGGGCCCTTTTATATTCTTCAATGATTTCCTTGGCATTCTCCAGGTTTGCTTCTGGTTCCCAGGAGTCCTCAGTGGGAAGGTATCCTTTCCATCTGACTAGGAATTGATACTTGTTCTGGAATCTTCTGTGGCGCAGTATTGACTCGACCTCGTATTCTTCTTCTCCATTGATGAGGTCAGGAGGTGGGGCTGTGTTGTATTCCCCATGTGTGTTGTTCTCTTCTGCAGGCATTAGGAGGCTTGCATGAAACTTGTTGTGGATCTTCCATTTGATGGGTAATTTTAGCTTGTAGGTAACAGGTCCGAGTTTTCTTGTTATGGTGAAGGGACCTTCTTGGCATTGGGCCAGTTTCTTCGAGGCATACTGAATTGGGAGGTTGCGGTTGTCTAGCCAAACCTTTTGTCCAACTTTCAGATTGATATCTAGCCAGTTATATCTTGCAGCCATTTTTAGTCTAGCTTGCTCATGCGCAGCTTGAGCTTCTTGGCGTATCTTGGCGAGGTATTTAAACTTCTCTCCTATTGCTGGAATGTTCATTGGCTCCTCAGAGGTCAGAAATCCTTTGGGGGTTGATCCATAGAGGAGTTCAAATGGGGTATGTTGTCGTTTGGCATGTGTCTTTGAGTTGTGAACATATTCTAGGAGTGGAAGTGCCTTTGTCCATTTGTTCGGGTTTGATGAGCAATAGATGCCAAGGTATAGTTCTATTTCTTGATTGAATTGCTCTGTTTGTCTGTCTGTCTGCGGGTGGTAGGCGGTGGAGAGTGCTTGTTTGATTCCAAGTTGTTTGTAGAATTCTTTCATGGATTTGGCAGCGAATCTGGGGTCGCAATCGCTGAGGACCTTTTTGGGAAGGCCAAATCTAGAGAATAGCTGTTTGATAAGAATTTTGGCGATCTTGTCCATGTTGGCAGTTTTTGCAGTAGGTTCTAGAATTATCCCCTTTGTAAGCTGGTCGACCACAACCAGTATAGAATCATGGGGTCCATCCGGGGGTAGGTCTGTGATAAGATCCATCAAGATATTCGAGAAAGGATGGGTGGAACGGGGTCCAGGGATAGGTTGAAGCAGTGGTTTCAGGGGGTGGCAATTGATCTTGTATTGTTGGCAAGCACCACATCCTCGGACGTAGTTCTTGACAAATGATCACATCCCAGGCCAATAGGCATACTCCTGGAGTTTTCTAGTGGTTTCTGTGATTCCAGGGTGTCCTGCAGTTGGTGAGTCATGTACTCTTTGCAGTAGGCAGCATCTGAGATGTAGATCTTGAGGTATAAATAGCTTTCCATGAACACATGGGTGTCCTGAGTCATCTTCCTGGGCAATGCTGGTTTGTTTCTTCTTCTTCCACAGCTCCTTTATTTCATGTTTGGTGGTTTCGTCAATAATACGGATGTGCTGTGGTCGTTCTGGGGTGAAGAATTTATCGGGTAGGGCAACAATCTGTTTGTTGTCTTTTATCTTGGGTTCATGGTCAGGTTGTCTTGAGAGAGCATCTGCTGGTCCATTTTTCTTTCCAGGGATGTGCCAGATTTCAATGTCAAATTGTTGCATGTAGGCAATCCATCAAGCTTGTCTTCTACTGAGATCCTTGGGTTTTCTCCAGTGGTGAAGGTTGTCGTGATCTGACCATACAATGGTTTTGTGAGATGATCCTTCTATGTGGTGGCACCATTCCTTGAGTGCTCGGATTATGGCAAAGAGTTCTTGTTTGGAGCAATGATAGTTGCATTTGGCTGGTGAGAATCCTTTTGAGAAGTATGTGACTGGGTGTTTAACTCCATTATTATTGCGTTGAAGGAGGACTGCTCCTGATGCAAATAATGATGCATTGCATTTGATTTTGAAAGGTTTGTCTCAGTCTGGTACTATTAGTACCAGTTCGCTTTGAAATTTTCTCTTGAGGGTGTCAAAGGCATTTTGGCATTCTTCTGTCCATTCGAATTTCTTGGTTTTGGACATTAGAGCATTGAGGGGTTTAGCCCATGTGGCATATTGATGTATAAACTTCTGGTAGAAGTTGCAAAATCCTATGAATTTGCATACATCACGCAGGGTAGTTGGTGTTGGCCACTCAGCAATGCCTTTGAGTTTTGCTGGGTCCATTGAGACTGAGTCTGGAGTGATGATAACTCCTAGGTATTTGAGTCGTTGGCGTTTGAATTCACATTTTCTTGGTCTTGAGGTATAGATCATTGTCCTTGAGTATCTTGAGTACTTCTCTTGTAAGACATCAGAGTTCTTGTTTTGTTTTTGCATGGATGAGGATGTCATCCATGTAAACAATTACTCCTCCATTATTGATGAGTTTTCGGAATAGTGAGTCCATTATGGTTTGGAAGGTTGCTGGGGAGTTGCACATTCCGAAAAATATGACCATAGGTTTGAATAATCCTCAGGGTGTTCTGAATGCTCCTTTCCATTCATCTCCTTTGCATATATGGATGTTATTATATCCTACTCGTACATCGAGTTTGGTAAAGTATCTTGATCCTCAGAGTTTGTTGAGAATATGTGAGATGAGGGGAAGGTTGTATGCATTCTTGACAGTGTGTTCGTTGAGGTACCTGTAATCTTGACAGGGGTGTAGTTTTCCATCTTTCTTTCCTACAAAGAAGAAAGGTGAGGCCATTGGTGATTTGGATGGTTGAATGTATCCTTTCTGAAGGTTTTCTTCAAGGAATGTGTCAAGTTCCTTTTCTTTGTTAAGGGAGATTCGGTAGGATTTCATGGCGATTGGTTTGAATGATTCCTTGAGTTCAATCTTGTGATCCCATGGTTGTTGTGGGGGGAATCGTTTGGCTTGTTTCTTGCTGAATACTGGGAGGTATTTGTGGAATGCTGCAGGTACAACTTTTCTTAGGTTGTCATTCTTCTTTTCTCCATGTTGTATGGCAAGAAATTGTGATGCTGAGGCTTTGAAGTTGATTTCTTTGAAGCTAGTAGGCTCGAGGGTGGAGATGTGGTTGAGTTGGTCGTTGTAGATCCAATCAGGTTCCATAGATTGGATGAGCTCTCAGTAGATAGTGTTGTCCCAACATTTGTTTCTCCAACGTAATTGTTTGGCATCCCAGTTGATGTCTGGGTTGTGTTCTGTGAGCCAAGGGAATCCAAGGATGAGTCTTGGGCTTC
The DNA here is from genome assembly GCA_023014365.1 of Lepiota brunneoincarnata. Classification (NCBI taxonomy): domain Eukaryota; kingdom Fungi; phylum Basidiomycota; class Agaricomycetes; order Agaricales; family Agaricaceae; genus Lepiota; species Lepiota brunneoincarnata. Next base: position 1,564,881 of record JAEBUN010000003.1, read on the forward strand.
CAAGGGAGACTACTTTTGGTTTGATCTCCATATCCTTTCCATTAACCATTAGGTTGAGGGTCGTATAATGGGTGGCTGTCCCATTTTCATTAATGCATCCATCGGCATTTTGTACTTTGATGGGTCGATTGAGGGGTACTATCTTGAATGAGTGTTGTCTGACCATTCCAGGGTCGATGAAGTTTCCTGCTGCTCCTGAGTCGAGTAGGGCAAGTAGTTCCATGCTTTCAGGTCCTTCCTTAGTGATTTTGTGTTTTCAGATTTGGCAGGGTAGATGTATTACGTGTGCTGATGATTCCTGTAGTTTTACAACATTAATATCATTATGTGGATAATGAAAGGAAGGGGGTCTTTGTGGAGGGCTAGACATGGTGGCTAGTCTCCTTAGGCAAAATCCTTAACCAGAGGGGCATCTGGGTGGTTAGATTTGTTTGCGAAGTGTTCATAAATGTCCTCGACTTCTTCGTTGGTTGCATCTTCTAGTATGTTGTATAGGGAGTTCTTCTCCCTATAACTTGCTTGTCTTCTTCTGGATATCGCATTTGACCAGTTTCTGGCATCCAAATTGCAGGGTAATTCAGATCGGTGATGTATGGTCTTCTTGGTGGGGCATTCACGGGCGAAGTGTCCAGTCTTGGGGCAGTTGAAGCATCTCTTCTCCTTGAGATCCCTTCTCTGGGCATCTGTGAGGATTGCATTGAGGGCTTTGTGGGTGTGCTCCTGTACCAACTGGTGGAGTCTGTCTTCTTCTGTCTCCTCATCTTCATCAGCTTCCTCAGTGAGTAGATCTGGCTCTTCCTCAAAGTTGAGGTTGTAGACCACTTTGGTGAGTTGGTCAATATCCATTGCATTAGGGTCTGTCACTTGATAGGGGAGTGGGACACGGCGCATAAAAGCATTTCTTTTCCCTTTAAATGAGTGAGGGTGCGAAGTCATTGGAAATGAGGGAGCTCCTTGAGTTTGCATATAGTCACATTGAGTTTGTAATATTTGATATGCTGTTCGAGCTTGCTTGAACCAGTCATTGAGTTTGTTTCCCAGATTGAGGCTAATTGTCTTGATTGCAACAGGGCAATCCAGCCTGTTCTTGAAATAGTTGACCGCTGCCACTCCATCTCCAAGGTTGGCCTGATAGGCAAGTATCTGGAACTGAGATATGTAATCATCCATATATCGTCCATTCTGTTTGAGGTGGTGGATTCTGTCCATTGTGTCTGCAGGGACATTATTTGGGGCAAAGAATGTGTCAAGTCCTTCCAGGAATTTCTTCCATGTTGGAAGGGTGTTATGAACAGTCCAGACCGGGAGGAACAAGAACTATTGTTCGACTTTACAAGATGGGTACAGGAGACTACAGACCAATTACGGGCACAAGAATATGAAGACGAGGAAGGGGAATATTACACCGCCATGCAGGACCTGGCGAGAGAAGCAGGAATGGAGATAACTTTGGAGGATATATTGGAATACCCCGAGGACGAGGAAGATAACCATGGATCAACCGACCCAATCTCCGATACGGATGGAAGCACCGAGAGAATGGAGAGCGAGAACGAAGAAGACTCCATGGAGATACAATCGGGAGAAGAAGATTATGAGTCAGAGGAAAGCGATGGAACATCGCACAGCAGTAGCGAGAGTACTGACTCATTGTAATATAAATAACACTAGGATGCCATCAGCCAGGATGTGCATCATGGTCAGGACTGCGGACGACCAGTAGAACAGCCAAGTAACCTATAACGAGTATATAGCACCTCATAGGTATATAAGGCCTGTACAAGTAGAGATTAAAGCCTTAAGCTTTAATCTTGTTAACAGCGGTCGTTTACCTCTCTGCCTTGACTTGGCATCTTCCCTCGTTATCTCATTGAGCGCGATCCACTAAGCTCTATAAGGCCAACCGTCTCGGACACCTTGTAGAGTGATTGAAGGCCGTCTCCAGTTATCCTCGGGTACAGAAGGAGCACGGATCATAACAAAGGGTCTGGCTTCCGTCAAGTTCCTTGTTTGATTCCAAGAATGCTCCTCTCCATGTTGCGGCAGGGCTGGTGGACATGTATGAAAGGGTGAATTGTATCTTGGTCTTGTCATTGGAGAAGGCACCAGGCTTTGCATTGATGTATAATTGTACTGCATCCTTCCAGAGGTGGTAGTAGTCAGTCTCTCCATTAAAGGTTGGGGGTGTACATATTGATCTTTGCAGAGGAGGCCATATTGTCAATGTCAGAGGTTGTGGATTCCTCATCAGAAGTGTGAATAGACCTGGTAGTGGGGCTAACTTTGGATGGTTTGGATTGTACAGGGGAACTGGATCAAGGCAGTGAGTGTACCAGTGATCCAAGTGGTGATATGAGGGGTGAAGATGTTCTTGGGGGTTCCTGTTGGCTGTTGCAAAGTGTTGTTGTGAAGTCTTGTACTTGTTGAGGGTTGAGGACTGGAGGATGAGGCAGGTGTTCTATGAATTGGCTCCCCAAGCTTTGAGCAGGTAGAGGTGGCAGTTCTTTCAGGTGGTGGTTGTTTAGGTAGGGATTGAAGAACTGATGCTGGGGGTGCTGGGTATCCTAGGTCTTCTGTTCGACATTGAACTCTCTCGGTAGGTTGTGTAGGGTATGGTGCAGAACCAGAGGGTGAACGAGTGAGGGGTATAGGTTTTGTTTTCTTTTTATGGTCTGTGGTAGAGGGGGTGTGAAGTTGGGTTCGGAGTCAGTTGTTGACCAGTCAGAACTGTTAGATTCTTCATAGTCAGTGGCAAGGGGGTCATTTTGGTTTGTAGACAGGGTGTAGAGGGAAGAAGTCGAAGGTGAAGGTGGGAGTGAGGGTGAATAAACAATGCTTGCGGGTGCGTTATCCCAATCAATGCTTGAAGGTGCGGATGACCTATATACAACGCTTACAGGTGTGTTATCCCAATCAACACTTAAAGGTGTGGATGACCTATCAATGCTTTCAGTGCATCTGACCAAGGGTGCAGAGGGTATGGTGGCCTGCTCTATGGGGGTGTATCACTGGACAGTGACAAGGCATGTCATCAGATATGGTTGGCACTTGGATAGCGATAAAGCGTATCATCTGCCAGTGTGGAAGGGTAGCGACAAGGTGTACCAATACCACGGGGTGTATGATGGAGGTTATCCAAAGGAAGCTTTAATCTAATGTTATGATCTATGCTCCTTCTGTATCTGAAGATAACTGGAGATGGCCTTCAATCACTCTACAAGGTGTCCAAGATGGTTGGCCTTGCAGAGCTTAGTGGATTGCGCTCAATGAGATAACAAGGGAACACGCCAAGTTAAGGCAGAGAGGGTTAATGACCACTGTTAACAAGATTAAAGCTTAAGGCTTTAATCTCTACTTGTACAGGCCTTATATGTCTATGAGACACTATATACTTGTTATAGGTAGTTGGGCTGTTCTACTAGTCATCCACAGTCTTGACCATGATGTGCATCCTAGCTGATGGCATCCTACTGTTATTTATATTACAATGAGTCAGTGTCCTTGTTCTCACTGCTGTGCGACATTCCATCACTTTCTTCTGACTCATAATTTCCTTCTCCTGATTCTATCTCCATGGAATCTCCTCCATTCTTGCTCTCCACTCTCTTGGTGCTTCCATCCGTATTGGAGGTTGGATCAGTCAATCCATGGCTGTCTTCTTCATCCTTGGGGTATTCCAGAATATCCTCCAGAGTTATCTCCATTCCTGCTTCTCTTGCCAGGTCCTGCATGGCATTATAATATTCCCCTTCTTTGTCTTCATACTCCTGCACTTGTAGCTGGTCTGTGGTTTCTTGTACCCATCTTGTAAAGTCAAATAGTTGTTCCTGTTCCTCTCAATCCAGACTATTCATAACAACTAAACCTGTTGAGACGGCAGAAGAACAACGCAGTGAGTCAAACAAAATGTGGTGAGAATACTGAACCCTGGCTCACCCAATTTCCCCATTAGAACAACTATCTGATGAGTGGATGGCTCTGATCTACATGTTCTTCCAGCCAACTCCTTCCATTGTGACAGTTGATGGACAGTGTGTCCACAAATTCAGGTGCACTGCATCAAATTGTAAGGGATGTGGCAAAAACCCAAGAATGGTCCGATGTTACCTTGATACATCTGATCAAAACTCAATGGGAAACCTTCGCAAGCATGTGCCACTGTGTTGGGGAGATGAAATCTTACATGGTGTGGATGCTTGTGGCGACCTAGAAAGTGCTTGGGAAGGGTTAGACAAAGCCAAGAAGTTAAAAGATGGATCAATCATGACAGCCTTTGAGAGGAAGGGGAAAGGAAAGATTACCCTATCTCATCACCAACATGATAAAGCCCAAACTAGGTTCATGGCGATCAACTATCATCTAACCTGTCTAATGTATAGCTCAGGGCTGAAATCATTCATTGGGTATCAGAAAGCATGTGACCTTTTTCAATTGTTAGTGATTGAGGATTCCAATGCCTGATGAAGACTGGCAGACCGGAATATTACATACCTTCTCCTTCCACCATCTCATGTAATGTCAAGCAAGTGTTCATGAAGGTTTGGGGTAGGATTGCGAAGATGCTTCCAGTAAGAATTCAAGTCAGCTTCGTGATGACATAGGACAAGATTGATTTACCCCATCCAGGAACTGTTACGCTGGTTAGGTGTCTGCAAGGCTCAATGCGATTAACAACAAGTTAACTGTTGAGTAGTGTGAGCAAGTCTAAGGCGATGCCGAAGAGCAGGAACAAATACTGTGTATAATAAGACAAAGCTAAGGATTACAAGTAATACTTAGGTCTATATATACTACTGAGGCAACTGGCATGTGATAAAAGAGAGAATCACATGCAAATGGACGGAAATCACAGGCCAAAGGTGGACTAACTATAGACGGGCAGTGACATGTGATAAGTAAATATAACCGGGTGCTGACAATGGGCAGTGACATGTGATATGTAAAAATAGATGGGCAGGTGCACAAAAAGGGAAAATGGTAACAGGAACACGAGGGTGCCCTCAGCTTTGGGACAGACGCATGGACTTCACCTAACCACAAGGCTTATATTGCTGTAACCATCCACTTTGAGCAGAACAGGGAGCCGATGTGTCTTCTGCTTGACCTTGTCAAGGGTGCAAAGTCTCATTCCAGCATGAATCTTGCATCCACATTCACAAAAATACTAGTTGATTTTGGGATAGCACACAAGGTAAATATGCTGGATGATTTACATGAAAAAATGGGACTTATGGTGATCTTGCACACCAGATTCTCAGTGTTACATGCGATAATGCATTGCCAAATGACATGATGATCGACGCACTTGCTGAGCTAATTATTGCATTCCCAGGTGCTGCAAATTGAATGCGTTGCTTTACACATATTCTGAACCTAGTCATCAAATGTGCCGAAAGCCAAGGCAGATGAAGCACTTGATGTGGCATCACAGGCACTGGTAGACCTTGCAGGAGATATCAATATGGAGGAGGCAGCGATGGATGAGAGAAATGATGATGAGGATGATGACAGAGAAGAGGGTTGGGTCGATCCACATGATGGGATGTCACAGGGGGATCAAGACAAGCTTGATCTGGTGGTGCGTCCAGTGCGTTTGGTCCTAGTAAAAGTAAGTTTAAACTCAGATTAAACCCTAATGCCAGACCAGTACTCATCCAATCCAGCTACAAAAACTTGCATATGCAATCAAAAACTCCATGACAATCTTACTCCCTCACTGGATTCAGCTCCTTGAAGATCTGGTAGATGATGCTACCGATCCCCTTGCCATTCAGATGATGCCACACAACATTGCGGCATGCTGGAATTTGACGTACAACATGCTCATGTTTGCTCTCGAATATCACAAGGCAATCGATGGAATTTCTGGTGACAGGGACATGAGGAAGTATGAGCTTTCAGATGAGGAATGGGAGCTGGTTCAGCAGCTGTGTGATGAATTGGAAGTACATTGTGCTGGCCATCTTCCCATATCCTGCCACTCACGTTTTCCCAGATATTCAAGGACGCGACCCTTTTCTTTTTGCATTCAATGCCAAACCTTGCCACTGTGATACCTGCAATGGACCACATTGATGTGCATCTCATGACTGCAAGCCAAGACTTGAACTACTTGCTTGCCATTCGCACTTTGCTGGCACTCGGAAAAGCCTATCTAAACAAATACTACAACATGACTGACCAGTCAGAAGTCTACCAAATTGCCATGAGTGAGCACCCTTCCCCCTGATCATTCTATTCAATTACAATGCTTTTGAGCAGTCTTGTTAGAGCCGGTGCGGGTCGGAACCGAAGCGGAGGGTTGGGGTGGTATCCTTGGTATAAGGTAACTGGGGGACGGGACGACGTCAGTACGTAGACGGCGGGACCGAGGCGGAGTACTTCGGGCGGAGAGTGGACTTGCGGCCTCAGCTTATGTGCTGTGCCCTCCTACTGTCCGAGTCCGTATTTCAGGAAGTCGGGGCCGAAGCGGAGCGAGGCAGAGAGAGAGGAGGATAGGGAACAGGGGACTGGTCCGCTGCTCGATTCGATTATCAGACTGAGGAGTACAAGCCAAGTGCCTACGGTATATATACTACTAGCTCGACGAATTATGACTCGTACTGACTACGTGTGGAGCGAAGCGGAGACCCATATGGTTACAAGCGGATTACGAATAATTTCGAATGGAATGGAGACCAGTACGGGTATGGAGACTGGTAACGTATTCTGATTACGGACGGAGAATGGAGAACTGGACAATGGGAGCACCGAGGGTCAGGTGATCGTGGCATGTGTAGAGGTAGGTCGCGTGATCGGGGCGAAGGGTTGCGGTCGGAGCCAGTCGGGGCCGAGTCGGAGGGCATAGGGTTGTCGTGTGGAGCACACGTGGAGTCGAGAAGCCGAAGCCTAATGGTTAAGCTCTAGGTTTGGTGTGGATATGACAAGTCTTACATCCACAACACAAACTTCAATATTTCCCACAACGCCAACTGGGACAATGTGTGGATCACCACTGCAATGGTGATTGGGTCCATGATGAGTTTAAACAAGCATATGCAGACCTTCCCATCGATGAGGTTGTTGTTTGTATGAAAAATGTATGTGCTACCCATCCAATGTCTTTCTGCATTGAAACTTGCTAACATACATTTTTAGGCCACTAGACCTACCAAGTGGAACATCTTTGATGACCTACCATTGGTTTCTGCCCCCATCACCTCCAAGCTCAAGAACAAGCTCCAACAATACCTTGAGTGTCCTGTCAAGAACGTCAAGAATGCATTTGTGTGGTGGGTCAAAAACCAGATGGTCTACCCCTGTCTCTCTTGGATGGCGTTAGACTACTTGTCAATACCAGGTATGTGTTCTGTCATTAGTCTCCCATACTTGATCTAACGACTCCTACAGCTACTTCAGTTGATGTGGAGCATGTTTTCAGTAAAGGAAGACTCATTCTATCTCATGTTCGGAATGGACTCTCAGTTCAGTCCATGCGTGCATTGATGTGTCTTGGCACTTGGAGCAGGATGGGTTTGCTGAAGGATAAGGATGTGATGCAGGCTGCGAGACTGCCTGATGTAAATGGGAGTGAGGCTGAGCTGATGGTCGTTGGGATGATATATTGTAGTAGTACAAGTTGCTAATCTACTATCTACAATGTGAACCCGTGGTGCCAACCTGCACGGGTTTCCATACCTGCATAACCTGCAAGTACCTGTACCTGTACCCACCTGTACCCATACCCACGAGCATGGGTATGGGTTTCATGCGGGTATGGGTATGGGTAGAGGTCGAGTGACCTATGGGTTACCCATGATGTGCACTATTGGTAGTTACAGTAGACCTGAAAATATTGTTCAAGGGTCTGGTTGGTGCATTCCATTTGTCCATTGCCTTCTGAATGGTAGCCTGAAGTGAAATGTAACTTCATACCAAGGGCTTGTCCCAATGAGCAGAAGAAGTGAGAGATGAATTCAGAGCTGCAGTTGGAGGTAGCATGTTTGGGTATGCCATGCTTGCAGAAGACATGGAGGACAAATAGGCAGGTAAGGTTGGAGGAGGTGATGGTATCATAAGTTGGGATAAATAGGGATTGCTTGGTGAGTCTGTCAATGATTACTAGGATGGTGTTGTAGCCAGAGAAGGTGGGGAGTTTTTTGATGAAGTCCATGGAGATTGAATTCCAAGGGTGTTCAGGAATGGGAAGTTGCTTAAGGAGACTGTAGGGGTGGTGGTGCTGGGGTTTGAACCTCATACAGGTGATACAAGACTTACAGAAATTCTTGACAAAGGTGCAGACACTAGGCCAGGTATATTTGCACTGGATGAGTTCCAGCATTTTGTTCTGACTGAAGTGTCCAGCTAGGACATGATCATGCTTGTACTGGAGGACCTGAAGTTGGAGATTGTTGGTGTTGGGGACATAGATTCTGTTGTCTAGGAGGAGGAAACCTTTATCATTAACTGACCAATGGCCTTCTGGGCTAGCAAGGTGGGCAGAAGCTGTTGAGTCTGCTGGTAGGGCAGTGGGAATATTGCAGTGTAGCTGGTTGAGATCCATGACTACAGCTGTGCAAAGGGAAGGGGTGTCAAGAGTGGTGGCATGGATGTGGGCTGCAAGCTGTTCATGAGTGAATATAGGTTGGAAGTTGTGTGAGTTGATGGATGCATAGTCACTATTCTCCCCTTTAGGATAGACATCCCATTGTCTAGTCAGGGTGTCAGGCTTGGTACTGAGGTGGCCAGGGCAGAAATGGATGATAAGGTTGAACTGGGATAGGAACTTTGACCAACAAGCTTGGTAATGAGTAAGGATCTTAGTAGTGCAGAAGTACTCAAGGTTCTTGTGATTGGTAACTACATCAATAGCAAGAGGGGCACCCTCAAGGTAGTGCTACCAGATGCAGAAAGCCTCAAATATAGCCAGGAGTTCCTTGTCATGAGTATCATAATTGAGTTTGGCTATGTTAAGATGCAGGAATGGAATGCAATGAGATAAACCTCCCTGTCATCAGTGATGATAGAGAGGATAGCCACAAGGGCATAGTTGGAGGTGTTGGTTTTGATAATGATCTGGGCATCAGAGGCCCAAGGAGTGAGGATGGGAGCAGATATGAATGCTTCCTTCAGGGAGCTGAAGGCTTCATAGCATTTGTCAGTGAAATTCCATTTCACATCTTTGCAGGTGAGGCAAGTGAGTGGAACAACAATGTTGGAGTAACTGTGAATGAAGCAATGATAGAAATTAGTGAAACCTAAGAAGGACTGGATGTCCTTGACCTTCTTAGGTTCAGGCTACTTCTGGATGGTCTTAACCTTAGATTGGTCCATGTGGAGACCATTGGGGGAAAGAATGTAGCCAAGGTATTCCACTGTATCAGAGTGGAATTTGTATTTGTCAGGGTGGGTATATAGACCATGTTGGCAGAGCCACTTGAGGACCCCCTTGACTTGATCACAATGGATACTATGATTGTTGGAGCATATCAGAATGTCATCAAGATAGATAGTAATGCAGATGTTGAGCATGTCCTTGAATATATTGTTCATGAACTGCTGGAAAGTGGCAGGAGCATTGGTGAGACCAAAAGGCATGACCATCCATTCAAAGAAGCCATAGCAGGTCCAAAAGGTGGTCTTCCATTCATCTCCTTTGGCAACATGGACTAGATGGTAGGTGTGATGGAGGTTGATCTTGGTGTATGCATGGGCTTTGTGAGGGGACTAAGAGGTCAGAGATGAGTGAAAGGGGGTAGTGGTCCTTCTTTGTAATATAGTTGAGACCTCTAAAATCAATACATAAACAGAAGGAGCTGTCTTTTTTCTTGATGAAGAGGACTGGGGCTCCATGAGGAGAAGTGGAAGGGCAAATGAAACCAATAGATAAATGTTTGTCAATGAAATCACAAAGAGCTCCAAGCTATGATTGTGAAAGGGAGTAAATGGTATCAAGCAGGAGCTGACCACTGTCCTCAAGGTTAATCTGAAGGTCATAAGGGCAGTGTGGAGCAAGTGTGTCAGCATGCAATTTACTGAAAACATCAGCAAACTTGTGGTATTCCTCAGGGATGGATTAGAGGTCAGCCAGGTCTTCAGAGACAGAAGAGGATGTGGCTGATCTGGAGGCAGCCAAAAGATTTATTCAGGATTGTTGGGAGCCAGGGAGCTTGGCAGCATGGATAAAGGCAGGAATGTTTATTAGGGAGATATGCAGTTTTGCAATGGGACAGGTTGGGATGAGGTCCTAGACAGGGGTGGTGAACCTGGGTCAGAAGTGTCAGGAGTAGCCACAGGCAGGGCTGATATAGGTGTGAGGCAGGTAGAGATGGAAGCAGGATTCTCAAGTAAGGATGGCCAGAAAGTGATACTGCCCAAAGCCTAGCCAATTGATGGATTGTAGCAGGTGAGCCAGTTGTGTCCTAAGACCACAGAACAGGGGGGGTCAAGCTGGGTGACATAAGTGTCCAAAGTAATAGATTCACCAGAAGGGAAGGTTACAGGAAGTTGCACAAGCTCCATAATGTAGGCATTTGAGGTCCTGTCAAATAACTGAAGTTCAATCACTGGGATGGATGAGGTTGGAATACTATGAGAATGAATAAAAGATGAGTTCATAAAACAGTGAGTAGAACCACTATCAACAAGAGCTTTGAAAGGAGAAAAAGAAGAAGGAACAGAATCAGGGCTAACTACATTGTCCATTGTAGAAAGCAGGTTCAAAATGGAAAGAACAGAAATGAAAGCAGAAGATAAAGGAGTAACTAAAGGGGATGTTAATGTAATATGAAGCAAGTTTGGGTTGGAAAGAGCAGACACATTGAGACAGAAACTCTCTGGAGCACAGCAGAGCTCAATGCAATCCTCAGTCTGTGTAGAGGCCTGAGGACCACTAACTATTTTTCCAAGCTCAGGAGAGCTGGGGCATCTGTTTTGGGGAGCTGAGCCTGTTTTTATTTTTTATTTTTTTATTCTGCATTTAATGTGGTGCCTGGTGAAAAGGTAGAAACATTTGTGGGTCTTTATATAGATAGAGGGCTTGTTTTCACTAAGCTTAGCTGAAATTTGATAAGCTTAAGCTAATACAAGTAGTATGAGATAGATAATGAACAATTTCATCTTTTGGGGTGTTCTGGGGGTGCATTCTGACAGCAAAATTCAAGAGAGTAGTGTTTTAGAGGTTAACAAATAGCCATTGAAGTTATCTTAGCTGTATGGTACAACAGTGAAAGGACAATCCCTGTCAATTCAAAGCACAGGGTCTCTGGTCTCTGGTCTCTGAACTCTACTCTGATCTCTGTCTCTGTCTCTAGCACTCTGGAACTCTGAAACTCTGTTCTCCGTCTCTGTCTCTGCCTCTGTCTCTGGGTTGGTTGATGACTGAAGAAATCACACTTAACAATGCACACTAAATAGCCCTTTGAAACCATTCTTGATCATGGCTCACAGACTTGCATGTGGAAGCAGGGGTGAGACCTCTTGCTTCTCCACAAACAAGCACAACCATATTTATATTGTTTAGATACATATGAGAGATAGTAAATATGAAAAAGAAAACAATAAGCTTAATTGTTACAGGTACTGCAGAATATTTTGGAAGGTTCAGCAGCATTTCTACCTTACCCTGGGTTATGGGTTTTTCTCTGATTGACAAATGGCAATCTAGCCAGATGTGTTCTGTGCTTGTCTGCATTATTCTGCATCCACGCAAGCACATTAAGCCTCTGGATCAATTATGATCAGAATGTATAGTGGATGGACAATCCCTTGATCTGTTGTAATTAATCTCAGTTAGGCAGTATGCTGAGGTGCTGGGACCCACAAAGCACTTGTTAATTATGAGTCTTTGATATTTCTAGGGCTTTGGGCATTGGTTGTCACCTCCCAAATGTTGGACATTCTGTTCCAAGGTCCAGTCATCATTATTGGGCTTGCTATAGGCATAATACACCTGCAACAGCTGCTAGGTACATTCTTTAGGTTCAAACAAATCTGAGTTCATCAGAAAACTGCTTGTAAGGTCCCTTGATGCAACTGGAGTATACTCAATAGGCTATGTAGAGTCCTGAATCCCTCTGAAGAGTGTTCTGATAGCTTGGTTCACTAAGGTTATTCATAATAAACTAGTTTGAACACTTCTGGGGCTCAAATATCCTCAATTTGGTCAAACTGGGTACTTGTTAGAGCTGGTGCGGGTTGGGACCGAAGCGGAGGGTCAGGGTGGTATCCTTGGTATAAGGTAACCAGGGGACAGGGTGAAGTCAGTATGTAGACTTCAGAACCGAGGCGGAGTACTTCGGGCAGGGAATTGGACTTGCAGCCTCAGTGTATGTGCTGTGCCCTCCTACTGTCCTAGTCTGTATTTCAGGAAGTTGGAGCCAAAGCAGAGTGAGACAGAAGAGAGGAGAGGATATAGAACAGGGAGTTGGTCTGCTGCTTGATTCGATTATCAGACTGAGGAGTACAAGCCAAGTACCTACGGTATATATACTACTAGCCTTACAAACTATGACTTGTACTGACTACATGCAGAGTGAAGCGGAGACCGATATGGTTACAAATGGATTACAAATGGTTATGAATGGAATGGAAACCGGTACAGGTATGGAGACTGGTAATGTACCCTGACTACGGGTGGAGAATGGAGAACTGGGATATAGAGACACCAAAACTCAGGTGACTATGGCACATGCGGAGGTGGTTGTGTGACCGGGGCAATGGGTTGTAGTCAGAGCGAGTTGGGGCCAAGTCTGTTAGAGCCAGTGCGGGTCGGGACCAAAGTGGAGGGTCGGGGTGGTATCCTTGATATAAGGTAACCGGGGGACGGGGCGAAGTCAGTACGTAGACTTCGGAACCGAGGCGGAGTACGTTGGGCGGGGGGTTGGACTTGCAGCCTCAGCTTATGTGCTGTGCCCTCCTACTGTCCTAGTCCATATTTCAGGAAGTTGGAGCCGAAGCGGAGCGAGGCAGAAGAGAGGAGAGGATAGGGAACAGGGAGCTGGTCCGCTGCTTGATTTGATTATCAGACTGAGGAGTACAAGCCAAGTACCTATGGTATATATACTACTGGCCTTACAAACTATGACTCGTACTGACTACGTGCGGAGCAAAGCAGAGACCAATCTAGTTACAAATGGATTACAAATGGATTACAAATGGAATGGAAACGGGTACAGGTATGGAGACTAATAACGTATCTTGACTACGGATGGGAAATGGAGACGGGGGTATGAGACACCGAGGGTCAGGTGACCACGGCACGCGTGGAGGTGGTCACGTGATCGGGGCAGTGGGTTGCGGTCGGAGCAGGTCGGGGCCGAGTCAGAGGGCAGAGGGTTGGTGTGTGGAACACACGTGGAGTCGAGAAGCCAAAGTTTAAATGATTAGACTCTGAGGTGGCATGGATATGACAGTGCCCCCCCTTTAGGGCCGAGCCTCGAGGCCCAAGGCAGTCTAGGCCAGGGCCCATCGGAAAGTTCTGGCAGGGTATAAAAATGGTGAACTGGTTCGATTCCAAAAAACACAACTTGACCTCTTACTCCCATGAGCAGACAACCCTCCCAATAACTGACCACCACGGAGCACAAGGCACAATTGTTGAGGGAGAAGGCGGAGCAAGAGGAGCAAGAGTGGCTGGAAATCAAGAGGCTGGAGGAGGAGGAGCAACGAGAGGAGGAGGAGCGGCAGCGGATGATAGCGCTGTGCCAGCGACAAGCGGAGGAGCGGGCGAGAGAGCGTATGGTGGAAGATATCAGGTGGCAACAAGATGAGGCTGCCGAGGCAGAGCGTCAGGCAATTCGGGCCCGACTTGTCGCAACGACTACGGGGACCTCGTCGAGCTGTCCATTGGAAGAACCGATGCAGGTAGATACGGAGGAGTCGGATTCCGAATACACGGATAGGGATGAGGTGAGAGATGAGGAGGAGGAGGAGGAGGAGGCCTCTGGGGATTCAGGGGATAAGGGTAAGGGGAAGGCAAAGGCGAGGGCGGCCCCGCGATGGGGCCATGTGAACGTATTCGGGGGCGAGAACCCCTGCTGGAGGTGTCAGCAAGACAAGGTCCTGTGTGAGGTCGCTGGCAGGTAAGTCATTTTGAGGGTTTCCAGGCTACATACTGATAGTTTTTTTAGTAACACCAGGAGTTGCCGTCAGTGCAGCAAAATGAAGAAATGGTGCAGGGGTCAAGAGGAGATGGAGCCGAGCGGGGCCGGAGGTATACTGGACCACCAATTTGAAGGTGAATAGGGGTTTCTGACTGTGAGGTTTGCTGACCAAATGATCCTGTAGAGCTGAAGCGACTTATTGAGGAAGGGCACCAGAAGACCCTCAAGCAGGTCAATATCATGGAGGTGCGGCTTGCACAGGCCATCACTCGATTGGGGGAGAGGGTGGACAAGGTCAAGCTGACGGCTGGCCACTATGAACAGTTGCGGCGCTGGGAGGCGCAGGTGGATGGTAACTGGTCGAGTAGGGGTATTACGGAGACGGAGGAGACGGAGGAGTCGGAGGAGTCAGAGAGCATCAGAGGTGTTTCGGAAGAGGAGGTGCGAGGTATGATGGAGGATGTGGCGGTGCCGCCCCGCACCTCTGGGAACGATATGGACAGGTAGTTGTACTTGTCCAATAAATTTTTTTGTTTCTTGGTGTAGTGGGTGGTCAGTGGAAAATTCAGAGTGAATGGAGGGGGCCAGGCTTAGCGGGGTAAGAGGAATGGAAAGCCTCTACTAAATCTATGGCATGTTCAAGCTCAGTAGCCAGTAACCATGAAGACTCTTCTTCGGTGTCTTCATAACCTAACCAAATGACTTTGTAGAGGAGTTTGCATGCGTGGTGCCGATCGATCTTTGAGTCGACGATGCGAGCAATTTCGTATTCTGGTTCACCATCGATAGAAACTGGCGCAGGTGGTGGTTCCGATCGGGCGGGTATGGTGTTAGGCGTGGCCGGTTCAAGCATAGAAACATGGAAAACTGGGTGTACTCCATGCATGGAGTCAGGAAGTCGGAGGGTGAAGGAGTGGGTACCTGCTTGGGCAATGATCTCATAGGGTCCAAGGAACTTTTCGGAGAGCTTTTTGGAGGGACGGGTGGTGTGGAAGAACTGGGCTTTAATGAACACTTTTTGCCCAACCTTGAAGTCCGGAGCTGGGAGACGGCAGGTGTCAGCGGAGGTCTGGTATCGTTGCTGGGCTAACGCTATTTCCGACTTCAAGGTGGTATGTATGTAGGTCATCAAGATCAACCGCAAAATGGCGGGCCTGAGCAGAGGCAAGATCGCGTTCAGGATGAACTGTGATGTTCGGATGGTATCCTTTATTAGCGAAGAACGGGGAGATACCAGTGGTGGCACTAGGGGCATTGTTGTAAGCAAACTCAGCTAGCGGTAGTAATTCAGACCAATTGTCCTGTTGGTAGTTACAGTAGACCTGGAGGTATTGTTCCAGGGTCTGGTTGGTGCATTCTGTCTGTCTGTCGCCTTCTGGGTGGTAGCCTGAAGTGAAGTGTAGTTTCATGTTGAGGGCTTGTCCCAATGAGTGGAAGAAGTGAGAGACAAATTCGGAGCCACGGTCGGAGGTAACATGTTCGGGTACGCCGTGCTTGGAGAAGATGTGGAGGACGAATAGGTGGGCAAGGTTGGAGGAAGTGACAGTATCATAGGTGGGGATGAATAGGGATTGTTTGGTGAGTCTGTCGACTACTACTAGGATGGCATCGTAGCCGGAGGAGGCGGGGAGTTTCTCGATGAAGTCCATGGAGATTGAATTCCAAGGGTGTTTGGGGATGGGGAGTTGCTTGAGGAGACTGTAGGGGCAGTGGCACTGGGGTTTAGACCTCATACAGGTGACACAAGACTTACAGAACTCCTTGACGAAGGTGCGGACACTAGGCCAGGTGTATTCACGCCGGATGAGTTCCAGCATTTTATTCTGACCGAAGTGGCCAGCTAGGACATGATCATGCTTGTACTGGAGGACCCAAAGTCGGAGATTGTTGGCGTCAGGGATGTAGATTCTGTTGTCTAGGAGGAGGAAACCTTTGTCGTTAACTGACCAACGGCCTTCTGGGCTGGCAAGATGGGCGGAAGCGGTCGGGTCTGCTGGTAGGGCGGTGAGGATGTCGCGGTGTAGCTGATCGAGGTCCATGACTACAGCTGCGTGAAGGGAAGGGGCGTAAAGAGTGGTGGCACGGATGGAGGCCACGAGCTGTTCGTGGGTGAACATGGGCCGGAAGTTGTGCGGGTTGACTGATGCATAGTCGCTATTCCCCCCTTTAGGGTAGACGTCCCATCATCTAGTTAGGGCGTCAGGCTTGGTGCCGAGGTGGCCGGGTCGGAACCAGATGACGAGGTGGAATTGGGATAGGAACTTGGACCAACAAGCTTGGCGGCGAGTAAGGATCTTGGTGGTGCAGAAGTATTCGAGGTTTTTGTGGTTGGTGACTACATCAATAGTAAGAGGGGCACCCTCAAGATAGTGCTGCCAGATACGAAAAGCCTTGAATATCACCAGGAGTTCCTTGTCATGGGTGTCATAATTAAGTTTGGCCATGTTAAAGGTGTGGGAATGGAATGCAACGGGGTGAACCTCACCATCATCGGTGATGATAGAGAGGATGGCCACAAGGGTGTAGTCGGAGGTGTCAGTCTCGACAATGATCTAAGCGTCGGGGGCCTAAGGAGTGAGGACAGGGGCGGATATGAATGCTTCCTTCAGGGAGTTAAAGGCTTCGCGACATTCGTCAGTGAAATTCCATTTCATGTCTTTGCGGGTGAGGCGAGTGAGCGGAACAACGATGTCGGAGTAACCATGAATGAAGCGACGGTAGAAATTGGCGAAACCTAAGAAAGACTGGATGTCCTTGACTTTCTTGGGTTCCGGCCACTCCTGGATTGTCTTGACCTTTGATTGGTCCATTTGGAGACTGTCGGGGGAAAGGATGTAGCCGAGGTATTCCACTGTGTCAGAGTGGAACTGGCATTTGTTGGGGCGGGCGTATAGACCGTGTTGTCGGAGCCGCTTGAGGACCTCCTTGACTTGGTCACGATGGATACTATGATTGTCGGAGTATATCAGAATGTCGTCAAGGTAGATGGTAATGCAGACGTCGAGCATGTCCTTGAATATATCGTTCATGAACTGCTGGAAGGTGGCGGGGGCATTGGTGAGGCCGAAAGGCATAACCATCCATTCGAAGGAGCCGTAGAGGGTCTGAAAGGCAGTCTTCCATTCGTCGCCGTCAGCAACACGGACCAGATGATAAGCATGATGGAGGTCAATTTTGGTATATACGTGGGCTTTGTGAGGGGAGTCTAAAAGGTCGGAGATGAGCGGAATGGGGTAACGGTCCTTCTTGGTAATATGGTTGAGACCTCTAAAATCAACACATAAACAGAGGGAGCCGTCCTTTTTCTTGACGAAGAGGACCGGGGCTCCATGAGGAGAAGTGGAAGGGCTAATGAAACCAATGGACAAATGTTTGTCAATAAAATCACGTAGAGCTCCAAGCTCTGATTGTGAAAGGGAATAAATGGTACCGACTGGAGGCTGACTGCCGTCCTCTAGGTTAATCTGGAGGTCGTAAGGGTGGTGTGGAGCGAGTGTGTCAGCACGCGATTTACTGAAAACATCAGCAAACTCGTGGTATTCCTCAGGGATGGATGAGGGGTCAGCTGGGTCATCGGAGACAGAAGAAGACGCAGCTGACGTGGAGGCGGCGGAGAGGTTGATTCGGAATTGTTGGGAGCCAGGGAGCTTGGCAGCGCAGATAAAGGCAGGAGCGTTTATCAAGGAGATATGCGGTTTCGCAATGGGGACAGGTTGGGACGAGGTCCCGGACAGGGGTGGTGAACCTAGGTCAGGAGTGTCAGGGGTGGCCATAGGCGGGGCCGATGCGGGTGCGATGCAGGTAGAGACGGAAGCAGGATTCTTGAGTAGGGATGGCCGGAAAGTAATACTGCCCAAAGCCCAGTCAATCAACGGATTGTAGCGGGTGAGCCAGTTGTGTCCTAAGACCACAGAACAGGAAGAGTTGAGCCGGGTGACATAAGTGTCCAAAATGATAGATTCACCAGAGGGGAAAGATACAGGCAGTTGCACAAGCTCCGTAATGTAGGCATTTGAGGTCCCGTCAAATAACTGAAGTTCAATAGCCGGGATGGACGAGGTTGGAATACTATGAGAATGAAC
Organism: Lepiota brunneoincarnata; assembly: GCA_023014365.1. NCBI lineage: Eukaryota > Fungi > Basidiomycota > Agaricomycetes > Agaricales > Agaricaceae > Lepiota > Lepiota brunneoincarnata. The sequence continues at coordinate 1,583,044 of JAEBUN010000003.1, forward strand.
AAAAGATGAGTCCACAAAACAGTGAGTAGAACCACTATCAACAAGAGCTTTGAAAGGAGAAAGAGAAGAGAAATCAGAACTAACTACATTGTCCGTTGCAGAAAGTGGGTCCGAAGCAGAGAGTACGGAAGCGGAAACAGGAGATAAAGAAGTAACTAAAGGAGAAGTTAATGTAATATGAAAAGAGTTCAGGTCGGAAAGAGCGGATGCATTGAGACGGAAACTCTCTGGAGCACAGCAGAGTTCAATGCGATCCTCAGTCTGTGCAGAGGCCTGAGGACTGCCGACTATTTTTCCGAGCTTGGGAGAGTCGGCGCGTCTGTCTTGGGGAGCTGAGCCTGTCGGCCTTTAGCCTGGGCATCAGGGAATTTCTTCTTGTTGCAGTTGGCAGCCCTGTGATTGGGATCTGCGCAGACAAGGCAGAGGTTATTGTCGAAACGTTGTTGACGTTCCTCAGGGGTTAATTTACCATCCTTACCAAGTTTACTAGTAAGGTCGGATTTGGGCAGGGCTGATTTCTGACCGGTGGACGGGTTGGGCGGATTGCCCTTGAAGCTGGTGTTGGGCGTGCTGCCTCTGTTATTATTGGCAGGCTTGGCGGCAGCTTGCGGGTTGGTCGAGGTGGAAGGGGATGGGTTACCTCCAGGTTTCCTAGAGGTGGTCGGGTCCAAAGCGGCTTTGGCGCGGGCCTTCTTGCATTGGCATTCCCAGTAGCGAGCATCGATCTTCATCGCTGCTGCTCGCATTTCAATGAAGGTGTCGGACTTGCCGTCAGGCCAATTGGACAGAATGTCCTGGATGCGGTCGGGGAGGCCTTTGTAGTAGCAGTGACAAAATACTTTGTCACCCCAGCGGAGTTGGCCAGCTAGGCGGAGAAAGTTGACGTTGTAGACAGTGATCTTCTTGTCGTAGCGCATTCAGAGGGAGTCAAGCTGCTCAGCAGCTTCTCCAGTCGGATCCGTGGGACTGAAATTGGTCTGCAGTTCCAGGGTGAACTGGTCCCAGTCCTCAATCCAGTTGTGCATTATTCTGTGGTTGTCGGACTCGTCGAGGCCGATTTCAAAGTGTTGCTGTGCCACACCTGTGAGGTATGTCAACGCAAAGTTGACCTTGGTGGCGGGGATAGCAAACTGGGCTGGGTTGGTACAGAAATAGAGTTGGCATTGGAAGAGGAAGGGTTTGAGTTTGGCAGGGTCGGAACCTGTAAAGATGTCAGGTTCACGAGCTTTGGTATGGGGAGTTCAAGGAGGCTGTGGGGCTTGAGAGTTCCCATGGCCGTCCATTTGATCGGCTATGCGTTGGAAAACTTGGAGTATGAGTCTATCATGGTTGTCTCGGGTGTTGCCAGGTGGAATGTTGTTGTTGTTGTCGCCGTTGTCTGATGGTTTGTCGTCGCCCAGGGGCCTGTCCCCATTGTCAGGATAGTCATCGGGATCACCAGGGTCGCTGGGATCAGGATTGGGGTCGGAGCCGTCAGGAGTCCAGAATAATGAAGGTTGTATATCTTCAGAAAAACGGTCTGGAGTCGAGGGCGCGACCGGTTGTTGGCGAGAGCAAGAAGCCCTCGGGGAGCCGGGTTGCAGTTCCTCAGAAGGAGGTTGTTGAGTTATGCGTTTGCTACGGTGAGCGGCTGGAGTTACCAGAGTGCGAGTACGGGTAACTGTTCGAGAGACCATGGTTAGAAAGATTCAGAGTGTGGTGGACAGGAGGAGTGTGAGTCTGATAATACTGTTAGAGCCGGTGCGGGTCAGGACCGAAGCGGAGGGTCGGGGTGGTATCCTTGATATAAGGTAACTGGGGGACAGGGTGAAGTCAGTATGTAGACTTCAGAACCGAGGTGGAGTACGTCAGGCAGGGGGTTGGACTTGCGGCCTCAGCTTATGTGCTATGCCCTCCTACTGTCCTAGTCTGTATTTCAGGAAGTCGGAGCCAAAGCGGAGCGAGGCAGAAGAGAGGAGAGGATAGGGAACAGGGAGCTGGTCTGCTGCTCGATTTGATTATCAGACTGAGGAGTACAAGCCAAGTACCTACGGTATATATACTACTGGCCTTACGAACTATGACTCGTACTGACTACATGCGGAGCAAAGCGGAGACCGATCTAGTTACAAACGGATTACGAACGGATTACGAATGGAATGGAAATGGGTACAGGTATGGAGACTAATAATGTATCTTGACTACGGATGGGAAATGGAGATGGGGGTATGAGACACCGAGGGTCAGGTGACCATGGCATGCGTGGAGGTGGTCGCATGATTGGGGCAGTGGGTTGCAGTTGGAGCAGGTCGGGGCTGAGTCGGAGGGCAGAGGGTTGGTGTGTGGAACACACGTGGAGTCGAGAAGCCGAAGTTTAAATGATTAGACTCTGAGTTGGCATGGATATGACAGAGTCAGAGGGCAAAGGGTTGTTGCATGGGAGCACACGTGGGGTTGAGAAGCCAAAGTTTAATGATTAGGCTCTGAGTTGGCATGGATATGATAGTACTATGGGACATAGTACCAATCCTCTATAGAGTTCTTTAATAATATAGCCAATGATTCTATATAAAGAATCATTCTGGAATATGGAATTCAGGTATAGGCATGAAATCAGCATATCACCAGTAGCAGTCCATGCTAGTCTACCTAGTACAGAAAGACTAGATTACAAGTTCAAAAGGGATGGGGCCAAAGGCCCCATTTAAACTATGACTACCAGTAGCTACTAAAGGTAGACAAGTGTTTGCAATAGAAGTTGATTCCACACTCCTGGCTGGGGGAGTTGGAGTATCCCTGGGCTGTGGTGTGAATGCAAAGGCTAATGGGTTGTCCTGAAGAAATCCCACTAAGTTTTCCAAGGTGAGTGGCACTGCAGGGGAAATGGAACTGATATCCTGAGTGAATTGGGGGCAGTGGAATAAAATGTGCTCTCTGGTCTCCAAGAGCTCACCACAGGCACAGAATAGAGCTTCATTGGGGAAGAACCAGAGGTAATATTCACCAATGGGTGCATGTGCAGTAATACAGTGGGTGAGGTGAGAAGTGAGTGAGGGAAGATCTTTTACAGAGAGTTTAAGCCAAGTCCCATGGTGTAAAAAAGAGGGCTGGAGAGGATGCTTGGACCCATTAAGGAGGTCCAGGAATTGACTACCATGGAAGGCCCTATTGGTGAAGAAAAGATGCCTTTCAACTAATGCAGACTTGGCAGCCTAGGAGTGGAGGTATGCTGAATTTGTAGGGGATGTCTCATCCAGGGAAAAGCATTGGGCACAAGCCTCATCATGTGCATGGAGATGGAGAGGCCACTTCCAGCAGGATGGGACTTGGACAAAGGTAACCATGGAGCCTGCAGATGCCTCCAGCTAAGGGAAGAGAGCCTGGATAACAGCAAGTGAGTGAGCCTGTCCAGAGTGGAGGGAGGGATCAAAAACTATCTTACAAGAGTGTAAGGAGTCTGTGAAAACTACAATATAAGAAGGGATATGGGAAAAGGAAAGAGCAGAGATAATACCAGAGTGAATACCTAGAAACTCAGAACAAGAGGAGAGAGCTCTCCTAGCAGAAATGGAGAACCTATGTACAAGAGAAGAAGAGACATAGATGAAAGTGGAGGCAGAAGCACAAAAGAGCAGGTCCTTTAAAACTGCTGCATCAGTAACCACATAAGTGGCACTAGGGTTGCTCCTCACAGTATCTAGTATAGAGTCAACCTGGTGGTGATATGCAGCCTCCTCCTCAAGCTCCAGATGACCAGAGGGTGGAGAGACAAATGAGAACTGGTTAGGGAACAAGTTTAATATGTGGTGGTCAGGTCTGGCTTCAGCACACAAGGCCTCAAAGCATTCAGTAGACTTGGCCATGAGAGAGTCCATCTCATCAAGAGGGCCAGAGGCCCTCTTCCAGATCCCAGGAGGGAGTAAAGCAAGGGACAGGGGATGTCTGACTGTAGATAAGCTTCCCTTATCAAGGAGAGAGTGGAGGGCATGGGTGTGGTGGAAAGTTTTAAGCTGAAGTGCAGTACAGTCTGCAAGCTTGTGAAGCTGAAGATGAATAGGGGTTAAACCTGCAATAGCTTCCATACTACCTAAGGGAGATGTTCTGAAGGTGCTAGTAATCCAGAGGGCAGCCTTGCACTGGGCTTTCCTCAGCAAGTCCAGCAGGGCCTTAAATACAAGCACTTTGGAAGAACTAGAGCTGGTACCCATAAGTCATAATGGGAACAATACAGGACTGGTAGAGCAGGTGCTTTTAGTTAGAGGAGAGACCATGAATGGAGTTGCCAAGCATACCCATGGAGTGAACTGTGGTGAAAGCTTTAGTGGAATAGAACTTCACATGGGCCTTGAAGGAGAGTTGGCAGTTAAACCAAAAACCCAAATATCTCCAGGTGGGGTAGGAGCAAAGGAGAGATTTGCCAGTAAAAGGTGCAAAGCCAAGGTCCAGTGAAGGTGGCTCATCATGCTACCAGTGGGTGAAGTAGAAGACCTCAGTTTTGCTATGCTCAAGCTCCAAGCCCATAGCAGTCATAATCCTGAAGATAGCAGAATAATCCCTGCACAGATGCTCATGGCAGTACTCCCAGTTGCTACCCTGAACAACCTAGAAGTCCATCATCCACATAGGAGAGTGCAGTAGCATCAATGCCCTCAGAGCAGGCCTCCTCATCAAATAGATAGAGAACAGGGGATACCATGAGAGCAGATAAAACAGGGGAAGCAGCAGAGCCCTGTCCCACACCAATACTGGAAGGGAACCACTCAGACTCCTCAGAGCCCCATACAAAGCAGGTGCATTGTCCTTGGAGATAGCTTTGGAAGAAATAGATCAGAGGGGCAGAGAAGCCCATTTTGTGCATGACCTCAAGCAGGACTGGATGACTGATACTAGGAAAGAATTGTGCAATATCAAAGGCCAACACAGCAGTGACTTGACCCTTGGCCCACCCAGCATGGACAGATGTATGAGAAAGAGTCCTGCATCCTCAGTAGAGTGCTGGATGATTCTCCCAAGCTGGTTGGAGTGAAAGACAGCATTGCCAACAGCATCAAATTGCATGCAAGTAGCAATCATCTTCTCAAAGAGCTTTCCAAGTGTGTTAAGAAGAGCAATAGGTTGGAAGGACTTGAGGGTGGAGTAGTCAGCCTTGCCAGGCTTGGGAATGATAACAGACCTAGAGCCCTTGAAGTACTCAGGCCACCTTCCAGAAGAGACACAAGCATTGGCCAGGGAGAGAAAAAGGGAAGAACAGATCTCATTCCCTACAATGTGGTGCAGATGGGCCCAGGTAATATGGTCAGGACCTGGAGCAGAGCAGTTGGAGCAACCCCCCAGGACATCCTGGAGCTCAAGGGCAGTGAAAGGAGCCCAAGATCTAGGCTGGTGATCCCAGAGAGGAGAGAGGATATTCAAATCTACAGGCCAACCCTCAGCAGAGTTGAAGGAAGAGTGAAGAGCACCAAAAAGCTCATCCACATCATGAATAGCTTGGCCATTGAACTTCATAACCTCACAGGGGGGGAGGTTCCTAGGGCCAGTCCATTTCATAAGTTTCCAAGGTCTCTGATTAGTAGATGCAATCTCATGGATACAAGCATCCATGTATTCCCTATGTGCTACCCAAGCACAATGCTGGAAGGCTAGCATGACTCTCATCACTCCCAGAGGCCTGAAAGAGAGCCTTGGTCTCAGTGCAGGCAGCATTCCACCAAAGCTTAGAGCCAAAGCAGAATCAACAAGGTTTGGAGTGAGCAGACCAAGCCTTGTCAAAGATAGTACCAATAGCATCAGCTACCCTGTCAACCTCATCCTCTACACCAGGAAGAGGGGGGACCAGGGCACTGTAGTTGCTAGTGATCATAGTAAGAAAGGCCTCCTCCTCTTCAGACCCAAACTTCAAGAACTGCTGAGTAACACTGGGATCCTTAGGAGTAACAGGAAGGGAGATGGTTAGGGAAGCATGGTCTGAGGGCCTGTATTGGTCAGCCAAGATGGAGTATGGAAGCAAGCCAGTGAGTCCAAAGGAATGAAGATCAAGTCAATGACAGTAGGGGACTTGGAATGGTCCTGTGGAAAGTGAGTGGGCCCAGGGGTTTCTGGTAGGGAATGAGCGAGGCCAAGGTCAATGCCAGGTCCTCTAGGCAAGTCAGCAGCCTGAGGAACTGAGTCAAAGTTGGGATCCCAATCAGAGGACTGGATGTTAAAGTCTTCACCCATATAGTGGCATAGAGGGAGACTGCCTACACAGCTCTGGTCATCTGAGTAGACATTGACCAAATGGACTGGGCCCATGGAGAGGAAGAGGGAAAGCAAAAGAATATCTCTGTGATCAACCAGATCTCTATGGAAGGAGGGGTGCTACCAGAATAGGCATTTATGGATATAGGCAAATACCCTAGGGTGTTGGGCAGAGTTGGCATCATGGGACTTGGGATCCCAGACTAATGTAATCCAGTCTGGGTGGTTAGGAAGGCCTATAACTGGAGATGCCTTCCTGGGATGTGGTGGAAGGGGCCTGGCAGATGTGATGCTAAGGAGGCACCTGGAGAAAGATTATATCCAAAGAGTCACATAGAGTCCCAAGGAGAGAATGGACTAGTCTAAAATTCCTGCAGACATTCTGAGACCAAATATGCAGGGAGGAAATAGGGCCTCTCTGAGGTGGAAGGAGTGGGGGAGCCTGAGCAAGTCCCTAGCCATCCTGGGGATGCACCCCCCCAGAACACCATAGGCCCAGAATTCTCTAAGGCCTCAGATGTTGGAATGGGACCAGCATTCAGGACCACCTGGGAAGGAAGAAACTCATGCTCAAACACAGAGTTGGTAAGAAGAGGAGATAATGTGGAAGGGGTACCAGACCCAAGGAAATTCACCAGAGAGAGACTCTAACATTCCATGGGAGTAGGAGAAAGAGAGCTAGACTCTGCAGGGTAAGCAGGGAGAGTAGCAGAGGGAGTGGTAGAAGGAATAGAAGGCTTTGCAGCCATAGCATCAGCCTGGGCAGCTTTGGCTTCACTACATAGTATGGCCTGACAGGAGGTGTGTTGTGCAATCCACTCAGGATTGAAGCAGTTGCACCAGAAAGGGCATTGGCAATCATCTGCAGAGTACTTCCCATCACAGTTATGACAATGAGCATGGTGAGGGGGACAAGGCTGGTCTATAGGAGTAGGTGGGATAGGAGGGGAGGCCTTGGGTTGTCCCTTGCAGCAAGAGGCAAAGGAGTGGTGGTTTTTAGCCTTATGAGGGTCATTAAAGCAGGGACAGGCAATGGCTTGTCTATGACAGGTCTGAGTAGCATGGCCCCAAGTCCAGCACCAGTTGCAAAGGAGGACCTCTGGTTGAGCCTGAGCTTGGCAGATAGAGCAAATAGCCCCATCAATGTGGACACACTAGTAGGACATAGCTGTAGCATTGACACCTGACTGAGAGTCCCAGATCTCAAACCAGACAGTGGCAGTGTTTGCAGTCCTAGAGTTGCATACAGGTTGGGGGTTGGAGGCCAAGATAAAGTGGGTAGCCAAAGCATACAAGGCAAAGGCAGAGAAATCCTTTGCCCAGATAGCTAGGTAATCAGCTGGGCCATTGGAGCATGGGACATTCAAGAGCTTCATATAGGACTTGGAGTGGGGAAGGCCAACAGAACCTACAGAGATAATGCCTGGAACATGTACCAAGAACTCTCTAATAGTAGTCAGGTCTATCTCAGAAGCAACATCAGACATGTCTAGGAAAGCACCACCCCCAGAGATAACTGCAGACAGAACATGCAGTTTGGAGGACCTGAAGATTAACCTATGGTTGACAACCTCTACAAGAGAGGAGGTAGAGAAAGAGGGGATACCCTCAGGGCAGATGAAGGATACCAAGACCTGGCAGTGTGATGGGCTCTTAGTAATAGATACAACCATAGGGTGGGCAGTTGTACCAAATCCTTCAGAAGCTGTAGGTTGGTGGACAATAGTAGCTATACACTTCCCTGGAGAGAGTGTGGAGCCACCTAGAGCAGAAACCATTTGCTCAACCTCCTGGTCAGAGAGGTGAGGGAAAGCACAAGCAATAGCCAGAGCAGAAGGTCTATCCCCTCCAGTAAGAGAGGCAACAGAAGTAAAAGATCTAGCACCAGAACCAGTAGAAGACCTAGCAGAAGCTCTGGGCTTGGTAGCTAAAGGAGGGGGGGGTAGGGTTGATGGGGGAGACTAGTAGGTAGTGTCCCAGCAAGTGGTAAACTACTTACTGGGGAGGGCACAGCAGGTGGTAAACCACTTACTGCAGGAAAACTGGAAGGTGGAGCCCCAGTGGCACAAAGTGCAGCAGCAAGGGTAGGTAGAGCCTTGACAGGCCTCTACTTATGCATTTTACCCTTGCACTGATCCAGCTTGTTAGCCAGGAGAACACCTGGGGAGGAGGAGGCACATATTCCAGAACCAAGGTTAGGAGATACTACCAAATCACCTCCCAGAGGGGTGTGATGCCTGATTACTAACCAGTTCAACCTATCCACCAACTTACTGTCCAGACTGAGGAGGCAAACAGGAATAGAGAGGGGATCATCCTAGCTCCAGGGGATGCCAGAGGGAGTGGGAGCAGCAGAAAGCCTAGCCCCAGGGGAGCTGGGAGTGGAGGGAAGAGGGGGTAAGGAAAGGGAAGAGGGGAGAGATGCAGTCCCAACACCCCCTGCAGAGGGGAAGCCAGGGCTAGGAAGATAACCAGAGTCAGACCCAGGAAGACCAGAAGAGACAACCTGCCCAGGCATGGAGGGGTTGGGAGAGGAGTCAGGGAAGGGGGAGGGACAACCAGGCTGAGGATTGACACAAAGGCCACCTACAGAGGGTTGGGGAGGAGTAAGGGTAGAGACAGGGATAGAGTCACTCCAGGAGGTGCTGGAGAGATCAGGGGGACCACTAGAAGTACCCTGACCAATCACAAAAGGGTTGGGAGAGGCAGGAGATACAAGTAAGAGAGGAGCCTTAGGAGTGATGGAAGAATCAGCTGTGGAGGGCTGACCAGGGGGTGTGGGGGCATGAAGCTCAGGATTCTCAAAGAGGTTCTTAGGCCTTTTAAAAGGCCTATGGCCCCCAGTTGAGTGGGCCAGAGGGAGGGGAGGAAAAAGTACCACATCATCAGGAGGGGTTGTGAGTCCAGGGAGTGTGGGAGAGGAGGGGGGGGAAAGTTATTACCAGGAGTTGGTGAAGAGGGCATAGACATGATTTAGAAGCTCCCTAGAGGGTCCAGAGACTGCCACACAAGCTTTCAAAAAACAGTAGTGGTAATAAGAGATCAAGAAGGGATGGAGCCTGTTGGCCTTTAGCCTTGGCATCAGCAGATTTTTTCTTGTCACAGTTGGTGGCCATGTGATTAGGACCCCATTGTTAGGATAGTTGTCAGGGTCACCAGGGTCACTGGGATCAGGATTGGGTCAGGGCCCTCATTGGGACCATTGGGAGTCTGAAGTAATGAAGGTGGTATGTCTTCAGAAAAATGGTTGGGAGTTGAGAGTGCAACCAATTGTAGATGAGGGCAAGGAGCCCTCAGGGAGTTGGGTTGTAGTTCTTTGGAAGGGGATTGTCAAGTGAGATGTTATGTACTATGGTGAACAGCTGGAGATACAAAAGTGCAGGTACAGGTAACTATTTGAGAGACCATGGTTAGAAGGGATCAGAAGTGTGATAGACAGGAGGAGTAGGAGTCTGATAATACTGTTAGAGCTGGTACAGGTCAGGACTGAAGCAGAAGGTGAGGGTAGTATCCTTGGTATAAGGGAACTGGAAATAAGGTGAAGTCAGTATGTAGACTTCAGGACTGAGGTGGAGTACTTTGGGCAAGGGAGTAGACTTGTGGCCTCAGCTTATGTGCTGTGCCCTCCTACTGTCCTAGTCCATATTTTGGGATGTTGGGGTCGAAGTGGAGTGAGGCAGGAGAGAGAGGAGGATTGGAACAGGGAACTGGTCTGCTGCTTGATTTAATTATCAGACTACTGACTACAAGTCAAGTATCTACAGTATTTATACTGCTGTTCTATGAACCTATGACTAGTACTGACTATGGGTAGAGCAAAGCGGAGGCTGATAGGATTACAAGTAGATTACAAACAAAATAAAGGCTGATATGGATATGAAAACTGATAATGGATCTATTTAGATTATGGGCAGAGAACTGGAAGTTGGAAGGTGAAATAACTGGTGGTCAGATGACCACAGCACATGCAGAGGTGGTCACATGATGAGGATAATGCTATGTGGGCAGAGCAGGGCAGGGCCACATTGGAGGGCAGAGGATTGATGCATAGAGCCTTGTATTCTTGATCTGTTACTGACTCATTAAAGTAACATTGTGTAGGTATATGGCACTGAGAAGCATGAAGTTTAATGATTAGACTCTGAGTTGGCATGGATATGACACAATGATAATGAAAATCCTGCTGATCTTTTGATGAAAAACCTTGGGCAAACAATGTTTGAACATTTCAGTCCTTTTCTTGGTATTGAGATTCTCTAACTCTACAATGTTTCCTTCATCAATGTCTGAGTGAGGGAGAATGTTGAAGATCCTTTATGATTTTCTTTTCTGGTCACTGATGCTATCTATGTGCTTGCACCGCACTCTATGACTTATGCCTAGTCATATATCATCTTGAGCTTGAACTGCTATTTGCTTGTTATGACTCCTTTTGTTCTATATACATAGTATATACTGTGGACTCCTAGTAGTACACAGTAAGGAACAAAACCCTTTCAATAATTTTTATACTTCAACAAATATGTTAATAACTGTCCACCTACTAAAGCTGAAACCTTTATGTTTTAATTGGGAATACCTATATGGCTTATATATCACCCTGCCAAATATCATTATGTCATATCTCATTTTGGGAAGTCAGTGAGTTAAACAATCATTTAAGATCATTGGAAGAGTTTTGTCCATCTCTAAGAAATCATCAATAATTACACTTTTAGTACTTGGTATAACCTCTCCTGGTATGCAAGACAGCCTAAACCCTATCAAGCATACTCTCTATCAGATTCTGACACACTTTTACTGAAATCTTATCCTGTTACTTTTGTGTTCTCTCCCATAATGCATTCATCCCATGAGGTGGAGTATGTAAGGACAACCTAGTTGTCACATTACATTGACTGAGCAGGAAGAAACCTTAGAGAATCAAGCAAGGTTTCTCTAAGCTCATCTACACTACTTATACTATCTGCCATAAGATCTAAGTTGAGTAATCTACTCTACATAAAAGACCATAAGGTGTCAGGAATGTTTAAAGTAGGTATAGTCAGGGATAGGCTTAGGACAGGGTCACATGCACCAGTGAGGTTTCACATCTATATTGGAGGGGTGTAGGAGGGAACTCTGAGCACAGGGATGCTGGAAATCAGATTTCCAGATACAAGAGGACTGGGAGTCAGATTTCCAAGCATAGAAAGGTTGGGAATCAGATTTTTAAGCATAGAGAGATTGGAGATCAGATTTCTGAACACAGAGAGGCTGGGAATTGGGTCCTCAAGCACAAAGAGATTGGGGATTGAATTTCTGAAACCAGCGAGGCTGGAAATCAGATTTCCAAATTTGAGGTTGTAAGTGGTGACTTGGAGTTCTTACAGAGTATCATACTCCCCTAACTTGATTTTAAGGTGAGTCCATAAATGTTTAATGGGATTGAGGTCTGAGAACTGTGGGGGTTGTGCCATGGTCTCCATTCCAGCTGCTTTAAACCATATTTGAACCTTGATGCATCTATGTTTGGGATCATTATCTTGTTGAAAGACAACATCCTTCATCTTTTTATCACACCACTCCCAACTCCCCTTGAGTTCATCCTCTAAAATGGTAACAAATAGATCACCATCCATCTTATGATCAATCTTGGCTGCCAACCCTGGACTATCTCACAGCATACAGCCCCATACCATGATAGAACCTCTTCCAAACTTTGTAGTTCCCTGCACCAGCCTATTACTAAATCTCTCTCCCACCCTTTTCCATGTCTAAACTCTTCCATCTGACCCTAAGCAATTGATTTTGGTCTTGTCTGACCAAATAACCTCTTTCCAGTCCTCTATTGTCCAGTCTGCATGTGCATCTACCTGCTCTAGCCTTTTCCTCTTGTGTATAACAGAGAGCTTAGGCTGTTTTTGCTTGACTACAGCCTTTATTGGGTGCTCTGCATTTTGGAGGATATAGGTTGGTCAATGGTAGTGCAAAGGGTTCTGGTGATTTGGGAGGCATTTTCAGCCTTGTAAGATATAATAAGATAGGGTGGCATATTTGATATTGCCAACAGAAAGCTTGGTTGGGTGGCCACTAAGTGACTTTGAAAGTACTGAATGATGTTTGGAATGAAGGTGAGGCAGAGATTGCATGTTAGCAAAATGAAGTTGGGGGGGGTGGTATGAGCTAGGGGAGTGAACAGCTGTATTTATACATTATTCCAACCAGCCACATTGTCATATCCATGCCAACTCAGAGTCTAATCATTTAAACTTCGGCTTCTCGACTCCACGTGTGTTCCACACAACAACCCTCTGCCCTCTGACTCGGCCCCAACCTGCTCCGACCGCAACCCCCTGCCCCGATCATGCGACCACCTCCACACATGCCGTGGTCACCTGGCCCTCAGTGTCTCATACCCCCGTCTCCATTTCCCGTCTGTAGTCAAGATACGTTATTAGTCTCCATACCTATACCCGTTTCCATTCCATTCGTAATCCGGTCGTAATCCATTTGTAACTAGATCGGTCTCCGCTCTGCTCCGCACGTAGTCAGTACGAGTCATAGTTCGTAAGGCCAGTAGTATATATACCGTAGGTACTTGGCTTGTACTCCTCAGTCTGATAATCGAATTGAGCAGCGGACCAGCTCCCTGTTCTCTATCTTCTCCTCTCTTCTGCCTCACTCCGCTTCGGCCCCGACTTCCTGAAATACGGACTAGGACAGTAGGAGGGCACAGCACATATGCTGAGGCCGCAAGTCCAACCCCCCGCCTGACGTACTCCGCCTCGGTCCCGAAGTCTACGTACTGACTTCGCTCTGTCCCCCGGTTACCTTATAACAAGGTTACCACCCCGACCCTCCGCCTCGGTCCCGACCCGCACCGGCTCTAACACACATGGCATTTATTTGTACTTACAGTAGCTGCCAAAATCTTTCCAATACTTGTTTACCTTCATCTATTCCTTAAATAACTCTGAATATACTATGGCTAGAGACTTTATATTTTAAATATATATACCTCTACACCTTATCTACAAATTGATATAGTAATCATTACATAATATTTTTTTTTTGGAAGTTGGAGAATTAAATAATATATGTGGTGTATTGGAAGGGTTTTGTCACTTATTAAACACAATATACAAATATGGGTATTTAGTATCTGGAACAGCCTTTTCTAAACTTCCAAAATGGCCTTAACCTTTCCAGATAAAATTTGATACACTAAAGGTGGAATTTGATTCTGCCTTGCCTCTGTTCTCTCTAATACTTCTCTAAGGGAGTATTATATTCATTTAGCTTTCTTTTGATATCAGTCCATAGGTGTTCAATGGGAATGAGGTTAGGAGGCTGTAGGGGCAATACTATAACCTCTATGTTAGCTTTTTTTTTTTTTAAAGTATTTTGTAGCTGTCTTGCTCTTGTGGTTGGGCTATTATCATGTTGGAAAACAATATTTCCTACTTTTTTCTTGTACCACCTGAGGCTCTGCTGCAATTCATCCTCTAAATCACTGACACAAAGCTCAGCATCAATCTTTTCCTCAATTTTGCATAGAAATCCTCCCTCTTGCCACAACATATAGCCCCTAGACTATGATAAAACCTCCTCCAATCTTCTTAGTTCTATCTACTAGCCTATTCTTTAGCTTTATTAATCCTTTTATCCAAACTCAATGCCTTTCATTTAACCCAGACAATTGATTTTAGTTTTATCTGACAAACCACCCTCTTCTAGCATTCCAAAGTTCAGTTGGCATATGCTTCTGCCCACTCCAGCCTCTTTTGCTAGTAAAATAAGCTAAAAAAAAGGTCATTTCTGGAGTGAGAGGCCTGGCTGAGGGAGCCTCCAGCTTGAATGATGTACATGGTGGGAGCCAAGTAGAGGCCGGACAGGATGGGTGAGAGGGTGGACCCCTGGCCCACCCCTACCTCTGCCTGGAATGGTTCAGACAGGAAGGAATTCCAGGCGTAGCTGGTAAACCTCCCCATGAGATAAGAAGTGAAGAACCGGCCCACACAAGGGGAGAACCCCTGCCAAGCCAGAACTGCGAGAAGCATCCCATGATTCAGGGATGGGAAGAACTGTGCGATGTCAAAGGCGAGAACACTTGTCTTCAACCCACATGGCCCATCTAGCATGGACAAGGTGCACAAGGTAGGCACCAGCATCTTCAGTGGACTGTTGGATCACACTGCCAAACTGGTTTGGATGGAACACACTAAACTTGACAGCCTCAAACTGCAAGCAGTGTGAGATCATTTTCTCGATAAGTTTACTAAGAGTGTTGAGAAGGATGATCAGTCTGAACGCCTTCAGAGTAGCGTAGGAGGGCTTGCCAGGTTTTGGTATGATAACTGACACACTCTCCTTAAAGTGATGAGGTCAATGCCTGCACTCCATGCAGGCATCGGCAGCAGCTCCTTTATCAGCAACCATTACCATATTTGGTCAGATTGCACCTCCTCTCAAGTTGGGAGGCCCATTCATGGCCTTCCTCTTGTCCATTTTTCTTTTAATCCAGCATGGTAGTAGCAGCCCTGTGTGCCCTCCCATGTACCAAATTTCGAGTTGATCTGTCAAGGGGGTCACTGACAATTTGCCCTTTTTGTAGGAAATGCTGTGGGGAAGGATTGGAGGCTCTGCAGGGTTCCAAATCGCTGGTCTGAGGTCTAGGTTGAAGGCAAGCACTATCAGGGTGTTCACACACCATTTCCAGTGGTTGTGCCAGGCTATGGCACCTCCACTGACACTTTGAGCATGCCCAGGCATGTCTTACCTCCTCCAGCCTCTCCCATCACTCTGGGGGGGTTACATCTTGTCCCACAGTGCCAGACTGGGTAACAAAGCGTGCACAGGAGCTCCGGGCACATCCTCAGCAAGTTTCAGCTTGTTCTGAGCTGATCTCGCTGAGTTATCACACTTTTCATGTGTTTCTCCTCTGACCTCTCTGTGATCCTCAGATTGCGGAGCTTGTTCAGAGCTCATTCCTTGGCCATTCTGGCTGAAACCTCACAGGACTGTAGGGGTCCCTAGGCCCCTTCGGACCCCTTGTTTATACGCAGCTGCGCCCACAGGGGCAGCCTCGACATTCACTTCTTTGGGGGCATTCCCCCCAAGAAGCCTGTCTTCTGTGCATCTGCAGTCGTTCTGCCAGCCCCCTGGCTTGGCTGCTTCTCCCTTGCTTAGCGAAGGCTTGGGAGCGTGCTCAGACCGTTCTCAGCGAGTTTCAGCCCATTCTGGGCTGATCTCGTTGATCTATCACACCTTTTATGGGGTATTTCCTCTCTGACAGTCCCTGCTTCTCCGGATTGCAGGGCTTGTTTAGAACTCGTTCGGCGGGCGCTTTGCCCCATATTTTACGGGATGGTAGGGGTCCTAGTACCCCTCCTGTCCCTTTAATTGCATGTGGCTGCGCTCACTCGTTCGGCCGCAATGCCACTTTTTCGGACATGGCTCCAAATGCTCTTTAGAGTAATTGGACTGTGTGCCACATTTTGCTTGGGTGCTTGGCACCTAACCCTCTTGATTCTGTATGGGCTACTATTACAGTAGTCAGGGCTTCCCTTGATGCCCAGGATGCCCCTTGTCACTGACATTGCAGTTGATCTTTTCCCTTCCCTTTGGGAAGTTTACCTTGCTTCCATGGTTATTGTCCACCTACCTGGGCATTTGTGGTGAATTAACATTGACGTGCTACGTGCATGGGGACCATGGACCCTTGTTTATTTAGCAGGTCTTCAGATCTGCCTTTCTGCACTGTGCTCCCAGGGCCTGCAGACTCTATTCCCACAGGAATTCCCTGTGGTCTGTGCTAGGGCCTTTTTAGGTTCCAGTATTTATTTGGAGGGGAGTATATACTACATGCTCCCTGCTCTAGCCACTGTCCTCTGGGAAGGTGTGGTAGCAGAGTAGGGCTATTGGGTGGGACCCCATGCGTCTGGTGCCCTTTGGGTGCAGGCATGTGCTAACCACTTGGTAGCCTCCCACTTGTTTCCCCACTTCTTGTGGGTGGTTCCCTCCTGAGCTTGGGGTGACCCAAGCTTGCGTTGGCAGGCATGCCAGTATGTAGGGTGAACTTTGTAGCTACTTGCCCCCTGTAGTAGGTAGTTGCATGTGGCCTCCCTACTGTGGCCCACATTATAAATTGGAGATTTAAAAAAAAAAAAAAAAAAAAAATGCAGGCATCAGCAATCCAACAGACCAAACAGGTAACCGTTGGGCCTGCCAGAACGGATTTGAGGTGCATCCACATGATGTGGTCCAGACCAGGTGAGGATAAGGAGGAGCATGTGTGCAAAGCCTTGTGCATCTCCAGCTTGGAGAAGATTGGCCACTCCCACAGTGGGAGTGGATCAATCTGATCAAGGATGCTGACATCGACTGGGCAGTCATTGGCAGCATTGTAGGAACTGTGGAGCCCTTCCCAGAGCTCCTTGAGGGTATTGCAGAGGCAATCACGATAGTGGATTGCCTTGTAGGGAGGCAACTTGCGCGCCCTGACCCAATCCATCAGGTCCCAGGGGCACTTGTTGGTGGAAGCAACTTCCTTGATGCGCTCATCAAAGAACTTGTGCTTGGTGGCCTTCCAGGTCCGCTTAAACATGCAAGTGTCCTCCCAGTCCTGAGACTGAGAATATGCCACATAAGTGCGTGAGCACTCATCATCCCACTACGGTTTAGACCGCAAGACGACACAGATCTCCTTGGAGTGGGCAAGCCACGCCTTGGAGAAGACTGCAGAGATAGCCGGGACTACCTTGTTGATCCTGCTGGGTGAGCCCAGGTCCGGAAAATCCAGATCCATGAGCCCTGTCAAGACCTCAGCTAGGAACTTGGCCTCCTTGTCCAAGTCCCACTTCAGTGAGTGCCTGGGCACAGCCTCCTTGAAGGCTTCCAGAGGGACAGTGATCCAAAGGGGGCAATGGTCAGATTGACCCCACAGATTGGGACACTGCATGGGAAGCGGCAAGTGGCTCACAGCTGCCCTCACAAACATGAGGTTGATCATGGTAGAAGCAAGCCCCTCCTCGAAGGGGAAGTGTGTGAGCAAGAGCTCCAGGCCCAACAAGTCTGCCATTTCCAGCAGGGAGGTAGCAGCAGTGGGGTTGTATGGAGCCCATGGGTCTCACTGCGGCGCATGGCAGTTAAAGTCCCCCAATATGAGGGCACACTGCGGGAGAGAGTCAATGGCATCTGCCAGATAGCAAATGCCCGACTGCCTGTCGTCCAAGTAGACATTGAAGAAGTACATGGCCTCCCCATGCAGGAACATGGAGACAGCCATGATGTCATGGTGGTCAACAACATCACGTCATGGTGGTCAACAACATCACATCATGGTGGTCGATGACATCATATCAAAGCGAGGGCTGGAGCCACATCATCTGGCTATGTACATATGCCATAACCCAAGGAGGCTGATCTGGGGAAGAAGGAGGGCGGAACAAGCACAGCCACTCTGGATGCTTGGGTGCCCCAACAACCTCATCCCCACCAGGGTCAGAGGAGGATGGAACATGATGAATGAAGTGCCAAGGTGGCTCCTGTAGTAAGAACATATCAACCTCATTCTTGAATTGTTCCAGCAGAGTGTCCACAAGAATGTAACTATGAAATACATTCTGTAACCATATACGACACACTCTCCTCAATCTCCTAGGTTCCTGACGGTCCCTATTCATTGGGGTAAGCAAGGGTGATGCGGTGGGGAATGAACCCTTACTGGAAAATCATACCGGCACTCAATCTACTCCTGATCGAAGCGGTGAGCCCAGAATGGACAGGCCGAAGACGATGCAGCATGAGTGCCACTGCAGTTCATGCATACAGGGGCATGAGGGCAGGGGCGGTCAGCGGGGGTGGGGGCAATGGGCGGCCTGTGGTTGGGCTGGCCCTTGCAACATGATGCAAATGCCCGGTGGTTAGCCAGGGAGTGCAGACCACTGCAGTGAGAGCAGCGGATAGCCTCATATTGGCAGGCTAGAGAGGGGTGCCCCCACTTCCAGCAGTGCTGGCAGAGGGGGATGCCGGGGTTGGCCTTGGCAGGGATGATCCTGCATGGGGTACCATCAATAGTGATGACACGTCGGGAGACCATCTTTGCGTTGGAACCCTGTTGGGAGTCCCAGATCTTGAAGAATACAGTGGCCATGTCAGCAGCCCTCGAGTTCTTGACGATATGCAGCCTGGTGGCCAGCATGAAATACTCAGATCACACAGAGTGCTGTATGGCCTTGACCACTCTGTCAGGCATGAGCCAGGGCTGTCAGCCCTGGAACATAGGCACGTCGAGGAGCTTGAGGTAGCTCTTCAACCAAGGGAGGTTCGTGTCCATAACAGCCTGAGGCCAGTTTGTGTGGACTGCATTCCTGATAGTGCCAATGTCTTTTTTTTTTTTTTGAAATCAACAATTTATAATGCGGTGCTTGAACACAGTCCACATGCACTAGCTATGTACAAGGCAACTAATACAGGGTATAACTACCACTAAAGGTAGGGAAGAGAGTCCTGCTGACTTGAAAGACTACACTCCATAAAGAAGTGCGCATGGGTGAAGAACTTGCTACCCCGACAAAAACCAGGGTGCAACAGACGAGGGGTGGATAGGGCCAACAGGTCCCCCTCCCTAAGGGGGTTAGGAGTTGATTCTCCGTAAATCCCTACACCCCGCAGGCTAAGGCTCTAAGAGCTTCGGGTCTCTGCCCTTATTGGGCGTTAGGAGTCAATTCTCCATAAATTGCTACACCCCGCCCAAGGGCAGAGGGTGAATAACCACTGGCTCCTCAAGACTGAAGCCCATGAGGGGGGAATAACTCGAAGGCTGTAAGGGGACTATACCCCCTTACGCAAGGTACGTCTAGGGGTCTGTGGTTGGGTATCCGTGCTCGGCCTCTCTAGCCGATGCCCGATGCCTAAGCCCGGCCTCGGCCTTCGGCCACTCCCATCCCCGAGTCTAACCCATGTGCGACTGACGTTGTTTGTATATTGTTTGCATATGTTATGTTCTAGTAGCTACGTAGTGGTTGGCTACCCGGTCTGTGCGCAGGCCTCTATGTATATAAGTAGTGTGGGTGTCGATTGTATTCGCCACCCAAATATCAACTTGGTTCCGGTGCTCTTACTTCCCCTAACAAAGGCCCTCCCCAGTCATCCCACCCCTTGGGGCCGGGATAGGAACGCAAATGCGGAAGGATTGTGTTCCTGAAAGCCCATGAAGGCGTCAGGGTCACAGGGTAGACTGCCACATCGTGTGTACTTCGGACAGGAAGTGAGTATGTGAGTGTGGGTTTCAAGCTGCAACCCACAGGGACAGGAGTGATCCTCCTGGAGGTCGCTTCTTGATCTGGTACCACCACCAGTAACATGCACAGCCACACCCACTTCCTCGCTCATTGTCTTGTACTGCACACCCCCACTGTTGGATTCAACCAGTGGTACCTTCAACCTAACATGCCCTCCTTGGCCTCACAACAGGCAGCACGAGGAGGGGCAGAGCATGGCGGATCCTGCAGTTCAGGCCATGGCCCCCCCCCTTACCCTCTCCACCAACCCATTGGACGTTCTGTCCCCTGGCTCCCCTAGGAGTCCTCTTCAAGAGCCCACTGGCCACTACAGTACAGCAGCAAGCATGCACGCAGCGGTTTCCCCACCTTGTGGGATGGCTGTTGACCCAGTGGAGATGCCGCAGCAGGCTTGTCCTGTCTCCCGCCTCTCTGCTTTTTCTAACGATTCTTGGTCATCTTCCAAGAGGCCGAGGTGCAACTTCAGCGAGGGGGGTCATCCCCTCTTTGCCTCCCCTGCGATTTCCCCCCTGCAGGTCAACTTAGCTGCTGAACTGGACAGTGACAGTTAGGCAGACCACCTGCAGGTGATAGTGGAGTCACTCAAGCTGACCACAGCATACTTGGAGAAGTACACCGAGGTTTTGATGATGGGCCCCTCATGGGAGAGGGCCTGGCTCACTTATGATGGACTCCTGCAGCGCACCGGGCGCTGTGGGTTCTTAGACTATGGGTTGAAGTGTGAGGGGGATGGTGAGTCTACCCTCTGTCAGTCCATTATCGACGGGATGCACCCCTTTTGGGAGGAACATCCTGGACATCCCAGAGGTTGTTGGGGGTCCTGGCAGGGTCAAGCCTGCCATGACTGCCCCACCCTCTCAGCTGGCCATAGTGCCAGCCCCCATGGATATGGCCCCCAACTCCAATACCACCTCAGCTGTGGTGACGGGTGGGGCCCAGTCCTCCAGACCCAAGGGCAAGGGCAAGGGCAAGGGCAAAGCCCCCCCCCCCCCTCCTGTACCACCGCCCAACCCATTAGGGCCAGGCCTGTCGCAAGCAGGCATGTCCTACATGCAGACAGCTATAAATTGTTGATCTCAAAAAAAAAAAAAAAAAAACATGTGGACAGCTTTTCCGCCACCGCCAAAGGTCAATCTCTCCACCAAGCCCAGGGGTACCAAGTGCTCCTTCACTCAGGTGGCCGCCACCCCTCTGGTCTTGAGGGATGGTGATACCAAGGTTGCAGAGGCTATTGCTGCCATGGTGGGGGCCTTTCCCCACCTCTCCCCTGCAGACATCCTCCACACTGTTGGAAGGGGGTCCCCTACTCCCTCATCTGGGAGGTCCTGCAAGAGGTCCTCACAACACTACCTTCTGGCCCCACAAGGCACCTAGGTCATCATCCTGTTTGTGGGCCCTAGGCCTCCGATCAAGGACTTGTCTCAGGTCGTCACAGGAGCCAACAGGGCCCTCCTCAATGCAAAGTCCTCCCTCAACATCACATCTGCCTCCCCTGGCATACAGATGGCTTGTCCCTCACAACCGACCTGGTTGCTTCCACCATGGATCTGAATGTGGTCCAGGACTGGGCATCCCTAGTTCTTCCTGGCAGGTTTGAAGCCTACAGGCAATGGTCCCCTCCTCCAAGTCCTTCATGAAGGTGTTGGACATCCCCTTCTTTGCCCCTGATGGGTCCCGTATAAAGGGCTCCTCTAGCCCAGTGGTTTCGATCACTAAAGATGGGGAGAGGTGGCTGCGCACGGCTGCCGGAAAGGTTGGGGGTTCGATTCCCTCTCATCCTCCATACCTGTGAAGTGGGGAGAGGTCGCGCGGTTGTCATCGGATACTACCGTGTGCTCGGTTCTTCGGGTGGGTAAACTATCTCCGAGGAAATTCGATGGTCTCCTTGATCTCAGTTCCCAATTTGGCGTCTTGCAATCGCCGATTTGGGGTAAATCTGGGGGAGAGATCGTTGGAGCCCAAAGTGGCGGATCTGGATCGATCTCGATCAGACTAGATCGGCTGTGCCTGATAAGGGAGCGAAAGCACAGGGCGCGGTAAGCGGGGGAAGATAACAAAAACAGGTCGAATGTCCCGATTGGGGCCAGACAACCCCCCACATTGGGAAAGCCCGGTCCGGCGTGCTGCTGGCATACCCCGGGTAAGTACCGGTCGTTAGTCCATGGTAGTAGGTTCCTGGGTCCGTGGCAAAGGGTGGGGCGCTGGGTGTTCTGTGGTGACCCACGGCTTCCCTTAGGGGTTGCTGATTGGGGAGGTCCGCCGTCCACACCGCAGACTCCTGGGTGGGACCGCATCTGGGCATGCTCTGGGTTCGATCCCCAAATGGGTGTTCCACACGACGGTGTGTGGCACGGGCTTGGGGCTGAAACAACTCCACGCTAGGGGTCCGTGGACCTCTGGAAGTGCAACGTGGTTGGCTGTGGGCGAGGCAGAGACCTGGGACAGGTGGGGATCCGCGCCGGTTGGCACCAGCGAACCACCTGCCTGGGGACGGGAACCCCAGTAGCCGGGGCTCTATACAAACTCCCTGGTGAAGCGTGGGCCGTAGCAGGCCGGGACAGTCTCCCATGATCTGGCTAGAGGGCACTAAATCCTCTGTCGGTTCTCCTGGCTGACTAAGTCAGGTTAGAGTCTAAGTTGATTCCGGGGTCCGGTGCATTATCCGGTGCTTGCCTCGCAAGAGCGCAAAGCAATAGGGTCCTCCCTCACGGGAGGGCCCTATATCTCGTAAATTGGAGATTTAAAAAAAAAAAAAAAAAAAAATGGGTCCCGTATAACCAGTCAGTAGATCGAGAACATCATGCGACAGTCATTGCATCAAGGCTTTCAAAACCTCCAGGGCCTACCCTGGGTCAGGAGGAACTCCAACAAGTCAGACACTGTAACTGTCTAGTTTGAGATATGGGACTTGCAGACCGGGTCCTCTTTCAAGTCAATGATCGGAAGGTCATTGGCTGTTGGGCCCCGTGCTTGCCCTATAAGTGCAGCTTCCCAGCGGGTTGGGATGTCTCTCTGCTGCTGTTGCTGGCAGTGGGGGCACCTGACCAATGTCTGCAGGGTGAGATTCCCAACCTGCCCCATCTGCTCTGAGCCCCACAGCGAGGACAACCATCGGTTGATGGTGGGATGCTGCAAGGCCCACCCCAACGCGAACCCACCGGTCGCCAGTACTGCTGAGGGCACAGAGTGCCCTCACCAGCCCCATTGTAGGAACTGTGGCAGTCCCCATGCCACCCATGACAAGAAATGCCCATTCTGGCGCAAATGTTTTGAGGACGGTTGGGCTAAGAAATGATATCAGGAGGTACGCAGTTCCCCTACCACCCCCAAGGTCTCGCTAACTCAGTCTAGGAGTAATGCCTAGGTTCCTTAATGAGTTACATATATGCTCTCAGAATGTATAGGATACCCTGGCATCTCTCATTGTCGAGATCAACCCCCCAAGCATCCCAACACTGTCTCTAGTGTCAAACAAGCCTCTCATACTCAAAATGCCCTCCAAAGCCACAAAATCCAGGATTTCAGAGGAGAAAATGAGACTTTTCAATGAGGAGAAGGAAATGCTGGTGAAGAAAGCTGCTGAGATGTATCTGATGGAGCAAGATAGAAATCTAGGGCCAGGAGAGCACAGGAAGGGGTATCGAGTTATTGCAGAAGAGGTTACAGCTGCCCATCTAGTTGCAACAGGGAGGGAAGTAAAGATTAACCATGCCACAGTCGCAAACCGTGCAAAGGGTAATTATTACTCACTTGTATATTCAGTTATTATTATACTGAAATATACTAAAGGCATTCAGAGCATCCAGGAGTTTAACACTACAAAACGGTGGCTTACTGATGAGGAAGAAATAGCAGTGGTTATGTTTGCACTCTATTCTACTGACCGAGGATTTCCACTGACAGCTGGCCAGTTGGAGGACTATGTTAATTCAATTGCCCATGTGCGGCAAGATGATTTTCCAGAGGATGGTGTTGGTACCAATTGGATCAGCTGCTTTGCTCGACGCCATGCTGATCAACTCAAGCTAACATACTCAAGGACCCTTGACAATGTTCGAGCCAAGGCGGTTAATCCAACAAATCACCACCTCTGGTTTGATCTTCTGGAGAAAGAGCTTGAGGGTGTTTCCCCTGATTGTATTTGGGGTGTTGATGAAACAGGAATTCAGGTACAAATTATATCTCTCACAAATAGTTTTGGTTAATTAACTGATATGACCATAGACAGGTGAAGGAGGAAGGGAGCAGGTTTATGGACGAAGGGGTGAACCAGCACCATATCAGCAACGTGATGGTAGTTGTGAAAATATCATGATCATTGTTACTATTTGTGCTAATGGTACCAGCATTGCACCTGCTGTCATATTCAAGGGTCATGGCTACCATATCAACTGGAACCAGCAAAACCCAGCTGCAGCATCGTGAGTTAACTCTATTTGCATAATATTACAGTTTTACTGATTTAATTATCATTAGTATTGGCTACTCAAAGAAAGGGTGGACAGATTCAGAGCTGGGTACTTTGTGGCTCAGGCAGTTTGATACATTCACTCAAACCCAGGCTAATGGTCGCAAACGAGTTATTCTGCTTGATGGTCACAATTCCCACTATTCCTTTGCTTTCCTTGACTATGCTCGGGAACACAACATCTCCATCCTTTGTTATCCATCACACTCCATGCATGTCTACCAGGGCCTCGATGTTGCCATTTTTGGTGTTCTCAAGCGTTACTGGCAGCAGGAGCGTGACAAGTTCCAAGCAAATACTGGCCAAAGGATTACAAAGTCAAATTTTCTATCTATCTATGGTCAGGCTCACATTCGTGCTCTTACTCGGGAGAATATCCAAACTGCATTCCGTAAAACTGGGGTTGTTCCTCTTGACCGTCAAGTTATTCGCTCCGAGCTCTTTCGGCCTAGCTTGGAAACTTCTTGTAATGCACCCATGCCCCTTCCATTCAGCACTCCTATTCGCAACACTGCTAGAGCCATTACAATGCTAGCTGAAAAGTAAAATGTGGATGCTCAGAGTTCTATACCACTTGTTAGCGACGATTCTGACCCAGAGGATGAACATGGTGTTAGCTTTGATGTTCCTGAATCTCTTGTTGACATGTTTGCTTGGCTCACAACCAACATCAACCATCCACTCTTTGCTCCTGACCCTCTTCCTTCCAACACTCCTCCCCCGGAGTACAACCCATTTGTTATGTCACCAGTCAAGAAGCAAACCGATCTTCTTCAGTTTGTACCTCAAACTGAACGGGAAAGTCTTCTTCAGGCCGCATTACGGGATGCAGCATTATGCGAAGCATATCACAAAGGCCAGCTACAGGGCCAGCAGGCAGCCATCATCCTCCAGCATGTCTACTGTGGTCGCATGCAAAATCAACTTCACGCAAAGGAGAAGAAAGCCAAGTCAAAGACATCTTGCAGTGCACTCTTGGGTGGAGTTCCTCGTTTGTTGACTGGAGATGAGTTTGTTGAGACAGTTGTGGCTAGAGAGCAGGAGATGAAGCAGGAAGATGAGGAGAAGCAGAATAAGCGCACAGTTAGGGCTTATCACTCAGAGAAGTTAAAGGAGTGGAAGGAAAAGGAGGCAAAGAGAATCAAGGAGAATAATTGGGAGAGAGTGAACTACAAGCTTTATATGGAGGTATGGAAGGAAGTGTCATATCCATGCCAACTCAGAGTCTAATCATTTAAACTTCGGCTTCTCAACTCCACGTGTGTTCCACACAACAACCCTCTGCCCTCCGACTCAGCCCCGACCTGCTCCAACCGCAACCCACTGCCCCGATCACGCGACCACCTCCACACGTGCCGTGGTCACCTGACCCTCGGTGTCTCATACCCCCGTCTCCATTTCCCGTCCGTAGTCAAGATACGTTATTAGTCTCCATACCTGTACCCGTTTCCATTCCATTTGTAATCCGTTCGTAATCCGTTTGTAACTAGATCGGTCTCCGCTTCGCTCCGCACGTAGTCAGTACAAGTCATAGTTCGTAAGGCCAGTAGTATATATACCGTAGGTACTTGGCTTGTACTCCTCAGTCTGATAATCGAATCGAGCAGCGGACCAGCTCCCTGTTCCCTATCCTCTCCTCTCTTCTGCCTCGCTCCGCTTTGGCTCCGACTTCCTGAAATACGGACTAGGACAGTAGGAGGGCACAGCACATAAGCTGAGGCCGCAAGTCCAACCCCCCGCCCGACGTACTCCGCCTCGGTCCCGAAGTCTACGTACTGACTTCGCCCTGTCCCCCGGTTACCTTATACCAAAGATACCACCCCGACCCTCCGCTTCGGTCCCGATCCGCACCGGCTCTAACAGGAAGACAACTTGGATTGGAAGGACAATGGTTTGGCTCCCCTCCCCCATCCTGGTCCACTGGGTCCACTCCCAAAACCAGTCCCAAAACCTACCCTTGCACAATCTGCAAGGCATTGTGGCTTTCAAAACCTCTTCCAGCCCCAGGAAAAGGCTGCAAGTAGTGACTCTGACATTACTCATACATTTTCCAGTGATGACGAGCACCAGGGGAGCAACAACAATGATGATTGAAATATTTCTGAAGGATTTACAGGGGTTTCGATGGCGGTGTGACCAAATGTCACACGTGGCATCACACTGTATAAAGGACTCGTTTTGTGCTTAAATTTCGAAGTGATACTATGCATTCAAAACTTGACGAAAAATTCTGTAATTCTGTAATTATATTTTGACAAAGTGTATCTACATATGTACAAAATTCGAAGTGGATACGTTGAGCTTTGTACCCACTGTGTGCAAAATAAGTTTCGGTGTATAAAGGAGTGGTGAGTGACTGTAGCTGGTGAACCTCCCTGTGAGATAAGAAGCAAAGAACTGGCCCACACAAGGGGAGAACCCCTGCCAAGCCAAAACCGTGAGAAGCATCCCATGGTTTAGGGATGGGAAAAACTGTGTGATATTGAAGGCAAGAACACTTGTCTTCAACCCACGGGCCCACCCAGCACAGACCAAGTGCACAAGGTAGGCACCAGCATCTTTGGTGGACCGCTGGATCACACCACCAAACTGGTTTGGATGGAACACACCAAACTTGACAGTCTCAAACTGCAAGCGGTGTGAGATTATTTTCTTGATGAGCTTATCAAGAGTATTAAGAAGGATGATTGGCCTGAACACCTTTGGTGTAGCATAGGAGGGCTTGCCAGGCTTCAGTATGATAACCAACACGCTCTCCTTAAAGTGATGAGGCCAATGCCCGCACTCCATGCAGGCATCAGCGATCTCACAGACCAAATGGGTAACCGTCAGGCCTGCCAGAATGGATTTGAGGTGCATCCACATGATATGGTCCAGACCGGGCAAAGATAAGGAGGAGCACGCACACAAAGCCTCATGCATCTCCAGATTGGAGAAGATCGGCCACTCCCGCAGTGGGAGTGGATCAATCTGATCAAGGATGCCAACATCGACTGGGCAGTTGTTGGCAGCATTGTAAGAACCATGGAGCCCTTCCCAGAGCTCCTCAAGAGTATTGCAGGGGCAATCGTGATAGTAGATCACCTTGCAGGGAGGCAACTTGCGTGCCCTGACCCAATCCATCAGGTCCCAGAGGTGCTTGTTGGTAGAAGCAACTTCCTCGATGTGCTCATTGAAGAACTTGCACTTGGTGGTCTTCCAGGTCCGCTTAAATGTGCAAGTGTCCTCCTGATCCCAAGACCGAGAATATGCTGCATAAGTGCATGAGCACTTGTTGTCCTACCATGGTTTAGACTGTGAGACAACGCAGATCTCCTTGGAGTGGGCAAGCCACACCTTGGAGAAAACCACAGAGATAGCCAGGGCTACCTTGTCAATCTTGCCAAATGAGCCCAGATCTGGAAAGTCCAGACCCATGAACCCTGTCGAGACCTCAGCTAGGAACTCGGTCTCCTCATCCGAGTCCTGCTTTAGCAAGCGCCTGGGCACAGCCTCCTTGAAGGCTTCCAGAGGGACAGTGATCCAAAGGGGGCAATGGTCAGATTGACCCTGCAGATTGGGACACTGTGTGGGAAGTAGCAAGTGGCCCGTGGCCACCCTCACAAACACAAGGTCAATCACAGTAGAAGCAAGCCCCTCCTTGAAGGGGAAGTGTGTGGGGCCAGGGTTCTCAGGAAGCAAGAGATCCAGGCCCAACGAGTCTGCCATTTCCAGCAGGGAGGCAGCAGCAGCGGGGTTGTGTGGAGCCCACTGGTCCTACTGCGGCACACAGCAGTTGAAGTCCCCCTTTAACCCTGGTTCTCCTGGTCACTCGTTTCATGACCGGTGTGATCCATCAAGTTCTGAAGCCCAATAGCGACAAGAAGTCAAAGTTCATGGTGTAGATATGTGAGGGGTTGGCTGCTTTATGGCTGCCCTTGGCCACCCCTGTGGGGGTGGAGGCTGCAGCTTTGGCTGTGGCTTGTATTATCTCCCAGGCCTGGGACACCTTCTCCAAGGAGGTATTCATTGTGGGGTGCTCCAATCCATGGTGGAATGACAAGTGCACTGCTGCCATTCAGGCGTACTGGGCGGCTCCTTTGGGGGATGCGTAGTTTGAGTTCCGACATGTCGTTAAGACTGTCAAGCGCAAATTCTTTGATGAGAAGATCAAGGAGATTGCTTCTGCGAACAAGCACCCCTGGGACCTTATGGCCTGGGTCAAATAGCACAAGCTCCCTGTGTATGATGTGAGCCAGCATAATGGTGTGCCATGTCACAATATGGACTCCCTTTGGGATGCCCTTCACAGGACCTACAACACGGCCTCTGGCCGCATTGTGGATCCCTCTGTATTGGATGCTCTCCCTGCACAGGCGGTGAGGGCATGGTACCCATTCTCAACCTTGGAGCTTGAGGATGCCTTGTGTTCTTGTGCAAAGAGGTCTGCTCCTGGGCCCGACCACGTCACATGGTCGTACCTGAAGGATATCATGGCAGACCAAGCATCCTGCCACATGTTTATTGGTCTTGCCAATGCCTGCCTGGCAGCAGGACATTGGCTGGATTATTTCAAGGAGCATCCCTTCTTGGACTTCAACCGCCATCAACTCGCTTGCACAGCCACCACCTACCCCTACCATCGTACTCTGCAACAAGCTCTGCTAGCCTGATTGCTGATCTTAAAGTCCTACGTGCATGCCTCCAAGGTCCACACGCTCCACTCAGGGGGCGGAAGCTCCTCCGCTGGCGGATCCTTC
This sequence comes from Lepiota brunneoincarnata, assembly GCA_023014365.1. Classification (NCBI taxonomy): domain Eukaryota; kingdom Fungi; phylum Basidiomycota; class Agaricomycetes; order Agaricales; family Agaricaceae; genus Lepiota; species Lepiota brunneoincarnata. Next base: position 1,611,753 of record JAEBUN010000003.1, read on the forward strand.
ATTGCCAGACCCTCTCGCCATGGCTCCATCTCACACTCAGGCTGCCCCCCCCAGCTCCTACCAACCCAGCTACAGTTCTGCATTGCAGGCTGTGGTCCCTGTTCCAACTGCCAAGGCCCCCAAAAGGTCTTGTGAGTCCATCGTTTATCCAGATGATGCCCTGGTGACCCCCCATCCCAAGCACACCCACACACCCAAGCCCTCTGCCCCTCTCAGGCAGGAGCTTGACCTTGAATTGGTCTCCAGTTCTGCCAGGATGGCAATTGACACCCCTGGCCCTAAGCCGTCCCCTGGCCCCACTTTTGCTGCAGATAAGGAGGAGGATCCCGATTTTGTCCCCACCTTTCTCACCCTTTCCTGCAGTCTGGCAGATGTAGAGGGTGAGACTGGGATCGTGGTGGACGCACTCGACATGGTTGCCCTTTGGCTGGAGAGAGCCAAGAGGGTGCATCTTTCTGAGGGTGGCAGTGCAGAGGTTGCCCGCTCCCTGGCCAGGCTCTTCCACGAGGTGGAGGAGCATGACTGGGACGATATCCCCTTTATAGAGGGCGAGCGCACCCATAGGCTCCATGAGTGGGCCTCTGAGGTGTATTTTTTTTTTTTTTTTTTTTTTTTAAATCTCCAATTTATTACACAGGCTGTGTAGGGAGGCCACATGCAGCAACGTACTACAGTACAAACAACTGAGCTGTACACTACAGGGTATCTGTACATACAATGTGTGACCGCAGAAGCAGGCATGCATTTCCCCATGCCCAGGACGAAGCTGCCCTGAACGAACGGAGGCAGGAAGATGGCTGCCACCCAGCATGTGGTGAGAAGCAAACCGAGGTGAGGTCCCCCCCCTTATCGGGGGTTAGGGGTCAATTCCCACATAAATCCCTACACACTGCCCGAAGGCGGTGGGGATTCTGAATAACCAACGCTTCGGCCTGGACTCAACTGGGCACCAGGCAGAGCTACTAGCCAATACCCCCCGGGGGGGGCCCGGCCCTCTCAGCAAACACGAACACGGTTGGTGATGCCTCAAGGAAAGCAATGAGGGCCTCAACCATAGCTGGGACCCCCGCCCTGAAGTGCCTAGGGCAACTCCGGAACACATGCTCACAGGTCTCCTCCCGAAACCCACAGCAACAGGAATAATCTTCCTGTGGGAAAAAGTGCCTCTGATAGCTCCCTATCAGCACATGGTTAAGAATAGCACACATCATCTGGGCCATTACCAACACCAAGTGAGCGTGTGGGATCCAGGCCCCACTGTGGAGATATGTGGGCTGTAGGAGATGGTCATTGTCCCTGGTGAGCTGGAGGAAACTGTGCCCGTGATGGTCAGGATCCTGGAACAAATCGATCCAGTGGTCCTGACAAGAATGTACCTCCTCCTTGCGGAGGTAGTTGAGCGAGGCCTGGGGCCAAGCCCCTACCCCAACAGGAGGCAATGACCAAGCAAAGTTATGTGCCTGAGTATGGACAGGCTACTTCACACACAAAGGGACCTCCCAGAAATGGACCGAGCGGGCCGGGCACTATCAGGAACGTGGTCCACACGAACTGGCCTCAAGCTGTCGTGGACGTAAACCTCCCTCGGTCAAAGAGCTACCTCAAGCTCCTCGATGCGCCTATGTTCCAGGGCGGTCAGCCCTGGCTCAGGCCCAATAGGGTTGTCGAGGCCATGCAGCGCTCTGTGTGGTCTGAATATTTTGTGCTGGCCACCAGGCCACGCATCGTCAAGAACTTGCGTGCTGCTGACATGGTGGCCATATTCTTTGAGATATGGGACTCTCAGCAGGGTTCCAACACGAAGACCGTCTCTCAGCAGGTCATCACCATCAACGGCACTCTGTGCAGGATTATTCCCACGAAGGCCAACCCCGGCATGCCCCTCTGCCAGCACTGCTGGAAGTGGGGGCACCCTTCTCTAGCCTGCCGATGTGAGGCTATCCGCTGCTCTCACTGCGGTGGCCCGCATTCCCTGACTAACCATCGGGCGTTTGCGTCGTGTTGCAAGGGGCAGCCCAACCACAGGCTGCCCATTGCCCCCACCCCCACTGAGCATCCCTGCCCTCATGCTCCCGTCTGCATGAATTGTGGCGGTGCTTACACTGCTTCGGCTTCAGCCTGCCCATTCTGGGCTCACCACTTTGATCGGAAGTGGATTGAGCGCTGGTATGATTCTCCGGTAAGGGTTCATTCCCTGCTGCGTCAACCTCACTTACCCCAATGAATAGGGTCCGTCAGGAACCTAGGAGATTGAGGAGAGCGTGTCGTATATGGTTACAGAATGTATTTTGTAGTTACATTCTTGTGGACACTTTGCTAGAACAATTCAAGTCTGAAGTGGATATGTTCTTACTACAGGAGCTGCCTTGGCGCTCTATTTGCCATGTTCCGTCTTCCTCTGACCCTAACGGGGATGAGGTTGTTGGGGCGCCCAAGCATCCAGAGTGGCTGTGCCTGTTCTGCCCTCCTTCTTCCCCAGATCAGCCTCCTTGGGTTATGGCGTACATCCATAACTGGATGATGCAGCTCTGGCCCTCACTTCAACGTGATGTTGTCGACCACCGTGACATCATGGCAGTCTCCATGTTTCTACATGGGGAGGCCATGTACTTCCTCAATGTCTACTCGGATAACAGGCAGTTGGGCATTCGCTATCTGGTGGATGCCATTGACTCTCTCCCGCAGTGTGCCATCATATCAGGGGACTTTAACTGCCGCTCGCCACAGTGGGACCCATGGGCTCCTCACAATCCCGCTGCTGCTGCCTCCCTGCTGGAAACAGCGGACTCATTGGGCCTGGATCTCTCACTCCCTGAGAACCCGGGCCCCACGCACTTCCCCTTTGAGGAAGGGCTTGCTTCTACCGTGATTGACCTTGTGTTTGCGAGGGTGGCTGCAGGCCATCTGCCGCTTCCCACGCAGTTTCCCAATCTGCGGAGTCAATCTGACCATTGCCCCCTTTGGATCACTGTCCCTCTGGAGGCCTTTGAGGAGGCTGTGCCCAGGCACTTGCTAAAGTGGGATTCGGATGAGGAGGCCGAGTTCCTAGCTGAGGTTTTGACGGGGCTTATGGGTCTGGACTATCCAGACCTGAGCTCATCCAACAGGATTGACGAAGTGGCCCTAGCTATCTCTATGATCTTCTCCAAGGCATGGCTTGTCCACTCCAAGGAGATCTGCGTTGTCTCATGGTCTAAACCGTGGTGGGACGGCAAGTGCTCGTGCACTTACGTGGTGTATTCTCGGTCTCGGGACCGGGAGAACGCTCGCGCATTTAAGCGGACCTGGAAGGCTGCCAAGCGCAAGTTCTTTGATGAGCGCATCGAGGAGGTTGCTTCTACCAACAAGTGCCCCTGGGACCTGATGGATTGGGTCAGGGTGCGCAAGTTGCCTCCCTGCGAGGCGATCTGCTATCGGGATTGCCCCTGCAACACTCTCAAGGAGCTCTGGGAAGGGCTCCACAGTTCTTACAATGCCGCTAACAACCACCCGGTCGATGTCGGGGTTCTTGATCAAATCAATCCGCTCCCACCACGGGAGTGGCCGGTCTTCTCCAACTTGGAGATGCACGAGGCCTTGTGCACATGCTTCTCTTTGTCATCACCCAGTCTGGACCATGTCACATGGATGCACCTCAAGTCCGTTCTGGCAGGCCCGACAGTTACCCGTTTGGTCTGTCGGATCGCTGATCCCTGCATGGAGTACAGGCACTGGCCTCATCACTTTAAGGAGAGCGTGTTGGTTATTATACCGAAGCCTGGCAAGCCCTCCTATTCCACTCCAAAGGCGTTCAGACCGATCGTCCTTCTCAACACTCTCGGTAAACTTATCGAGAAAATGATCTCGCGCCACTTGCAGTTTGAGGCTGTCAAGTTTGGTGTGTTTCATCCGAACCAGTTCGGCGGTGTGATCCAGTGGTCCACTAAAGATGCTGGTGCCTACCTTGTGCACCTTGTCCGTGCTGGGTGGGCCCGCGGGTTGAAGACAAGTGTTCTCGCCTTTGACATCACACAGTTCTTCCCATCCCTGAATCATGGGATGCTTCTCATGGTTCTGGCTCAGCAGAGGTTCTCCCCTTGTGTGGGCCGGTTCTTTGCTTCTTATCTCACGGGGAGGTTTACTGTAGCCAAGCAGGAAGTGGGCCACCTAAGCGAGATCAATCCTTTACCTGGGCTGAGGATGATTTTTGAAGGGTTTGAGTGGCTAGGATGGCAGACAAGGATCCTAGGCAGATGATATATGACCACTGTAATTTTAGAAAAAGTGGTCGGTCCTCAATGAATATTTTCGCAGGCTGACTGCCAAAAGGGGAAAATTGGTGTTGTGGGCCACATGTGAGAATCCCTGCTTGTGGTTCACCTGCCCAGTTCTCAACACTGTCCTGAAGGACTGGCAGCATCGTCACACTTCAAATTTTGGAATCATACTAATAGGTGTGTAATATATCACTAATTCACATTTCTGTGGTATCTGACTGTTTCCCGTGCCTAGGATTTCGACGTCTTGGTAGGGCTTCCTGTGGCTCATCTACACCATGTTGCACTGTCGATGGCACCTCAATACCTCTGTCCTGTGCCTCCGAACTGCTCCCTCTGATCTCAGGTAGCAAATTAGCCTCAGGTTCAGCCCCTACAGCATGTCCTTCTTCATCTATGGTTTCCAGAGTTTCTTGCTCATTGTTTCTGGAAGTCCCTACCTCTCCAATGTTGTGAATCTCGAGAGGGCAATTCCACATACGTGGGCAGGGCCGTAGTCTCTGGGTACGTTGATTCCTCTCACTTTCAGCTACCACTTCTTCATCTGCCTCACTTACTGCTTCCACCTCGTGGCGTACTTGAATCACCCGAACAGGGCGCTGTTGGCGCGATCTTGGGATCAGAACCTCTGCTTCACTCTCAGAGTCAGAGTCAGAGCTATCCTCAGATGACTCCATAATCCTGAGCTCCTCCATATCTGATCCATCTGCAACGGCACCAACAGCACCTACTCCTGCTGCCCCCCTCCCTCTTGTGCCCCTGCCTCAAGCTCTCCCATGGCCTCTGTTACCTGTAGCACGACCACGAACCCTCCCTGCCCTTGCTACTGCTGCAGCCGCCTTCCTCACATCATGCTCTGCGGCCTTCCGTGCCTTCTCAATTGCCCTCTCATATTCCAGAATACTCTTCTTCAGGACCCTGAATTGTGGCGCCACCTCTTTGAATACATCCTTCATCCCACTCTCCCAGTCCTGCCGAGCCAGCAAGTCCAAGTTTTCAGCTGCTGTCATGTGCCGTGCATGTGCCAAGGTAAGCCTATTTTGCTTTTTCTGCTTTCCCTTCTCCAAAAGCTGCTTTCTCAACCTCTCATTTTCCAGATCCATCAGCTTCATCTGCGCATAGTCCTCCTCTAGAGCGATACCAGCCTGCATTATTATGTCTTGTAGCATCATGTTCTTGGCTCTAAATGCCTGCTGAGATGAAGTGCCTGGCAATGGTGGAGGAACCTCAATGTGATACCGCTCCATTGGTTCCTCATCCTCATCTTGTGACACGTCGAGAGGTGCTTCTGTGGGTGTATTGAAGTCATTGCCAAGCATGGTAGCCGTCGCAGCTGATGGTGTTGGTGTTGGAATGGGTATTGGGTTGGGTGTTAGGTTGGGTGTCTGCATTGGTGTCGGGACTAGGATGGATGGGAGATGTGCGGGAAGGGGCTGTGCAGACTGTGTTGTCATATTCTTTGCTGGCTCAAATGCAGAAAGCGGAATGGCATGGCGATTCAGTGGCCATATCCCTGTTTTTCGGAATGCTGATTGAATTGTAGAAGTTTTGAGTGCTTCGACACGTGCAGTGTGGTAATAGGCAAGTAGATTGTCTTTTCTGATTGCGGTAAGAGATTGCAAGGCAAGCGTCACCACATGCTTCCATGACTGCGCGAGAGGTCCAAATGCACCGATGTTGCAAGGTTATAAGGCATGTGTTGTGTGCGAGGGAAGACATACAACGATGATCTTGTTGTCTGCAGCATACTTGCAGAATGTGAAGGTGCAATGGGAGTTATGACTGTCCAAAATTAGAAGGTGATACTGTCCAGCAGCTTTGTCTCATGTCGCAGGATCAAAATCATTTTGAAGCCATGCGGAACCCAGCTCTTGGTCCGTCCAACCGTTGGGAGAGATGAATATGCTGTTAACAAGTTGTAAGATTGTTTCTGGAATGGAAAAAAAAAAACATGAATACAAACCTCGCATTGCAAGGGTTGTTGTGACCCCACTCTGGGTTCCACCGCAGACCCTGGAATATCACAGAGGGATGGAGAATGGAGCCATCAGCACAGATGGTTTCAATGACTGTAACAAGCTCCCTGTTTCCATCCTCAAGGGAATAAACAGTTTGTTGATCTCAGTCAATCATAGCAGTAATCCTCGCACCAATGCCAAGCTGAATGCCCTTTTCATCCATATTGTACATATTCTCGGGCAGAATATTGTATTCCTTGATCACATCCACAATCATATCAAAGAATTCCTTAACAGCCATTTCATTCAATGCCTTGGCCCGAGCCTTCTCCAAACCCACGGTCTTCTTCATCTTCAAATCCGGATGACATTTCCGGAACCATTTTAGCCATGATGCACCGATTTGTTTACCTGAGATTGCTCCAGCACACAGAGCTACAGATGTATATGTCATAGGTACACCACGATGGCCTTGAACTTTCACCCAGTTGACTAAGATTTCCTCCTGGGCTTCAGTGAGGAGCTGCTTATTGACATGTGCCTCGTGACAAGATTTTCTTCCTAACAAGTACTCAAATGATATGAAAAAGTTTAGTTCAATACTACTTACCTTTTAAGCAGCGTCCGAGGGAAGATCGTGGGATACCGAAGTGTTGTTCTGCTTGGCAAGCAGAATAGCATGGGTCGCCATTTGGTCTTGTGTCTGATCCTCGAATAGCAGCAAGAGCGCGCTCGATGCGCTCCTCACGTGGTCAATCAAGAATATCGTGGGGAATAGAAACATTTGGGTGCAGAGAAAAAGAAGCCAACATGATGTGCAACAAGGTTTGAAGGTTGGTGTGGTGGTCCACCACTCTGTGGATGGCTTGAGACTCACTTCTCAGTTAAATACTTTCCATGTGCCACAACACACCCTCTAAAACAAGTATATTTGATATATTCTATGTGCTGGACATGAGGTGGTGAATCGATGTGAAGACCAAAAATACAGCGCAGATGGGGTGCACTGGCACAATGTTCCCATGCCTGGGCAATGTGATTATCATTCAGAACATGAAAAAAAGGCCCAATGCACACACCTGCAGCAAGGCTTTTGTATTCCTCCTCCCTGTTATCCCAGAAAAATCTCCGTAGCACAGCATGCTGAAAAAGCATGTACAGGTGTAACAGTGTGTATTGAGATGTGAATAAATTTGTTAAAAATATTATGAATCCTAGAAATGAATGAACAGGTCAGTACAATGTCAAATCCTAAAGATACAAGCCATACCTTGTCATCTAGAACCTCCGGGCAGGAATGATTGCAGGGCACCCAGAATGCAGCGAAACACAAGTTGCAGGAGATTGATCAAGCAACATGGACCATAGATTCATGATCATCCATAGCGCATGGTGGAGGGGAGGCAATTGGGTGGAGGGAATGCAGCCACGAAGTTTGGAAGCAATTGGTTGCAAAACGCACCTTCGGTGTCACTGCTACCACATTTGGACATCATGGCAATCTTCCCAAATTGGTCAGATTGCTGGTTTGGCAGCAATCAGGCACCTGTTGCTTATCAAGTTGTTGGTGCAAATGCTACAAGCTTTCGTTTCAGTCAACGTTGGGTACGGTTCTGATCATTGACCCCCAAACTCAACCCTCTAAATGTCTATGTGGTTCAGTAAATACAGAGTGGCCCACTAGGCAGGGTGGCCCACTTCCTGACCCGGTACAGTACCAGCTACGCCTGGAACTCCTTCCTGTCTGAACCGTTCCGGGCGGAGGTAGGGATGGACCAGGGGTCTGCCCTCTCACCTGTTCTGTCTGGCCTCTACCTGGCTCCCACCATATACATTATTGAGCGGAGGCTCCCTCAGCTGGGCCTCTCACTCTTGTCTTATGTCAATGATGGTACCATTGTGGTGCAGGCATGGGACCTGGATGCTAACTGCATCCTGCTCCGCAGATTGTATGAGGTTGTCCATGACACCTTTACTCGGTTTGCGCTTGTTGTGGAGCACAACAAGTCTGAGCTCTTCCATTTCTCACAGGATCGTTCCAGTGAGAACCCCCTGGTGGACTTGGGGTTTCCCCTGTTCACTGGTGCTACTCCCCTTCAGCCCAAGACCTATTGGAGGTACTTGGGCTTCTATTTTGACCATGCCCTTACGTTTAAGAAGCATGTTTGCTTCTACTCTACTAAGGCTATTTCTACGGTCAAGGCCATGGGAATGCTTGGTAATTCTGTTCAGGGGCTTCTGCTAGACCAGAAGCGCCTTTTTTATCGGTCGTGCATGGTTCTCATTGCCACATATGGCTTCTGCTTGTGGTACTACCAAGGCACCAGGTGTAAGGGCGCTTTGAACCACCTTTGCTGGATGCAGCGTCGGGCTGCACTCTGGATTACCAGCGCCTTTAGGACGTCGCCCGATGGGGGGGTTGGGGCCATTGCAGGCCTGATCCCCATTCATCTTCATCTCCGGAAGCTTTGTGACTACGCCGAGTTACGGTACGCCATGCTTGCTCTGGGCCATCCTGTTTGTGCCCTCCTTGGCTGGGGCTACAGTGGTAACCTCTGGTCTCATGTCCAGTCCATAGCCAGGCTCCCTCCCTGCAAATTGGTCAAGGTGAAGGAGCCTGTTGTCGATGCTAACCAGCATCTTTTTGCCCTTGCCGGGCCCTTCAACGCTGTTGCACCGGAGGCTTGGCTGGGGCATTGTCTCTTGGATGTGTACCCGGGCCAGCTCCACTTCCACTCATACGACTGGGGGGCAGAGGGCGCCCTCGCAGCCCATGTCGCAGCTCTCGACTGGGTTCTTGCCTGGGCGCAGGCTGATCCAGGGGTTCTGGTGGCAGCGACAGACGCGAGTCTGCTGCCCCGCCGGGTCCACCAGGCGGTTTCGGCCGCCCAGGTTTTCCAGGGGCTGGACTGCATCCACGCGGTCCGGCTTCCAGGGGGGAAGGTTACAGCACCCAAGGCCGAGCTTTTTGTCATTTGGCTAGCAGTGTCCAAGGCAGTTACTGTCAGGGGCGCTACTGGCCTTGTCCTGTTCACCAACTTGATGGCTTCGGCCAGGCAGGCGGTGGACCCATCGGTGCACTCTGCCCAAGGGCACTCCTTGGTGGTCTGCCACCTTCTCGCTGAGTGGTTTGCCAGGGGTCCGGCCCGCTCAGTCCATTTCTGGGAGGTCCCTCTGCACACGAGGTAGCCTTTCCATACTCAGGTGCACGACTTTGCTAGGTCGTTGCCTCCCGTTGGGGTAGGAGCTCATCCCTGGGCCTTGCTCGACTACCTCCATAAGAAGGAAGTATGTTCATGTCAGGACCTTTTTTTTTTTTTTTTTTTTTTTTGAAATCAACAATTTATAATGCGGTGCTCGAATGCAGTCCGCGTGCACTAACTACAACAAAGTAACTAGTACATGGTATAACTACCAATAAAGATAGGGAAGAGAGTCCCGCTGACTTGAAAGGCTACACTCTATAAAGAAGTGTGCGTGGGCGAAGAGCCCACTACTCTGACGGAAACCAGGGCATGGCAGACGAGGGGTGGATAGGGCCAACAGGTCCCCCCCCCAAAGGGGGTTAGGAGTCAGTTCTCCATAAATCCCTACACCCCACAGACTGAGGCTCTAAGAACTTTGGGTCTCCGCCCTGACGGGTGTTAGGAGTCAATTCTTCATAAATCGCTACACCCTGCCCTAAGGCAGGGGGCGAATAACCACTGGTCCCTCAAAACCGAAGCCGTGAGGGGGGAATAACCCGAAGGCCCTCCCCAGTTATCCCACCCCTTGGGGCCGGGATAGGAACGCAAACGCGGAAGGATTGCGTTCCAGAAAGCCCAGAAGGGCGTCAAGGTTGCAGGGTAAGCCGCCACGCCGCGTATACTTGGACAAGAAGTGAGTATGTGGGTGCGGGTTTCAAGCCGCAACCCACAGGGACAGGAGTGATCCTCCTGGGGGTGGAATCTAGCGCGGTACTCCCCGATAGGGGCGTGACCAAGTATAGTACGGGCAGCCCTCGCTGTACCAGCGACAGACATCCGGGGGCCAATTTCTTGGAGCCATGCACCTCCGGAGAGGTACAAGGGTTGGATTGGCTTCCCAAGGGAGTCCAGCAGGGGGAGGAAAATCCTCCCCCTATAGAGGGGCGAGCGAAACATGTTCACCCACTCGTTGATACACCCCCTCGTGACCTCAGCCCGGAGAGAGTCGATAGTAGTCGCCGGACGGATGCCCAACGATACACGGAGCTCCTTTGCCATCGTGACGGCGTCAGAGTGAAGCTCTACAACAGAGCCCAAAGGCACCTGCCAGAAGGTAACAGTCCACTGGGCCTTGGAAGACAACCAGCAATCCAGGGACCCATCCAAGGAGCCCCTTGCGGGCAAACTCCGCATGATCCCAACATGGCCCGCTTGGCGTAAGATGAGTGCTACGGCGCCCGTTACTCCCATGCCAGACTGAGCTTTACTTGCCATAGACACAGGCGGGGGCTTCCCCTATAGGTGGTGCACCCAGGGGCATGGGTCGGCACACTAACAGCCTCCCTAATTGGTGCGGCACTAAAGCCAACAGGCCAGACTTACATGAGGCGGTGCAAAATTGCGGAACACCCCAAACCTGTTGCCCTCTCAACTAGGTAATCCCCGGGGTAGCAGGTTGGCACAGAAGGCCTTCCTAAAGGGTGTACAAGGTGGGCTAAACTCCGCCACTCAACTCACAGGCTCACACTAGAACCACTGACATGGTAACAACTCAAACTGATAAACCCGGATCTTACCCGGGATCGATCGACAGCAGATCTTGATCTCTTGAGCCAGTTCGCCATTCTCTGAATGAACCGCTACGGCCCAGTGGTTACCCAGGGCGCGACCCCCGGACCACCTTCCCGTTACCCAGCAGCTGGTTCATGATCGAGATCCGGTTGCCCAGATCCACGATAAGCACGGATCCCCGTATAACTGTTCAGGCTTACTGTCTTGCAGGGGCCGCTACTGGGATAGAAGTCACAGTGTGAGAGCTGCCCTGGAGTTTGGGTGATCCCTACTAATGTCCTGCACCCAGCTGAGCTTTACTTGCTTGGAATGCAGGAGGGGGGTGGCCTGTCCTCTCGGTCGGCTTGTTTTCACGGCTATACCCCCTCTTACCGTCCCCTATCCTCTCAGTCCCTTGCGGGCGTGCCCTCGTTTTCAAGTGGGAGACTCCCTACTTGTGAGGGGGTATTTGGGGGAAGTGCACTCGCTACAGGTTTCGCGAGAGCTTGGTGAGGAGCGCAGTTGTCCCACTGCGAACCCACCCAGGACGTGCCCAGGGGGACTCCTAACCCATTTTGGCCAGCTAGGGATCCATTCATGTCAGGACCGCTGGATCGATTTGTTCCAGGATCCTGACCATCACAGGCATGGTTTCCTCCAGCTCGCCAGGGACGACGACCGTCCCCTGCAGCCCACGTATCTCCATGGTGGGGCCTGGATCCCGCATGCTCATTCGGTGTCAGTAATGGCCTGGATGACACGTGCTATTCTTAACCACATGCCGATAGGGGGCTATCGGAGGCGCTTTTTCCCACAGGAAGACTATTCCTGTTGCTGCAGGTTTCGGGAGGAGACCCATGAGCACGTGTTCTGGAGCTGTCCTAGGCACTCCATGGTGGGGGTCCCAGCCACGGTCGAGGCTCTCATTGCTTTCCTCGAGGCATCCCCAACTGCGTTCGCGTTTGCTGAGAGGGCTGGGCCCCCCCCCAGGGGGTTATTGAGGGAGGAGAATAAAGGAGTGTAGGAAACACAAAAAGAGTGAGAGAATAGAGGATGATAAAAGGATATAGAGGAGAGAGTATTAGAAGAAGGAGACTCAGACACTGATACTGACACAAAAGGAGGGAATGTCCTGTTAGATTGGAGAGAAGGAAGCCTCCTTATATATGTACAGGACACAAGACAACTACCAAAAGAGGGATAAAGGAGTTACCAAAAGAAGAACAAAGGTATTACTAAAATGGGAACAAAGAGATTACCAAAAAGGGAACAAAGGGAGATAATCTAATCAAGGGAGTGGATAAGATAAGATAAGAGATGATGGGGGGGATAAGATAAGATAAGGTATAGCTGGACAAAACCTAATAGGGGTATCAGCTAGTAGCTCTGCCTAGCACCCGGTTGGGGCTGGACTGGAGCATTGGTTATTCCCCTGCCGTCTTCGGGCAGCATGTAGGGATTTACGTGGAAATTGACCCCTAACCCCCATTAGGGGGGGGACCTCACTACAGTCTGGTTCCCGCGCTGCACGCTGGGTGGCAGCTGCCTTCCCACCTCTGTTCGTTCAGGGCAGCTTTGTCTTGGGCATGGGGAAATGCATACCCGCATCCGCGGTCACACATTGTATGTACAGATACCCTGTAGTGTATGGCTTGGTCGTTTGTACTGTAGTATGTTGCTGCATGCAGCCTCCCTATGCAGCCTGCGTAATAAATTGGAGATTTAAAAAAAAAAAAAAAAAAAAAAAAGATCTTAATCTCTTGAGCCAGTTCGCCATTCTCTGAACGAACCATTATGGCCCAGTGGCTACCCCTGGACCACCTTCCTGTTACCCAGCAGCCAGTTTGTGATTGAGATCCGGTTGCCCAGATCTGCGATAGGCATGGATCCCTGTATAACTGTCCAGGCTTACTGTTTTGCAGGGGCCGCTACCGGGATAGAAGTCACAGCGTGAGAGCTGCCCTGGAGTTTGGGTGATCCCTACTAATGTCCTGTACCTGGCTAAGCTTTACCCGCTTGAAATACAGGAGGGGGGTGGCCTGTCCTCTTGGTCAGCTTGTTTTCATGGCTATGCCCCCTCTTACCATCCCCTATCCTCTCAGTCCCTTGTGGGTGTGCCCTTGTTTTCAAGTGGGAGACTCCCTACTCGCGAGGGGGTATTTGGGGAAAGTGCACTTGCTACAGGTTTCACGAGAGCTTGGCAAGGAGCGCAGTTGTCCCACTGCGAACCTGCCCAGGACGTGCCCAGGGGGACTCCTAACCCATTTTGGCCAGCCAGGGATCTACTGACCCCAGCAAAGACCGCCCAGAATTGCCAGCTCATCAGGCAGCCAGCATACCCAGCCATTAAGCACCTTTGCCAAGGGCGCACCCGACTCGATGGCTTTGGCTAGACAGGCAGTGGACCGATTGGTACACTCTACCCAGGGTCATTCCTTGGTGGTCTGTCGCCTTCTCACCAGGTAGTTTGCTGGGATTTTTTTTTTTTTTTTTGAAATCAACAATTTATGAGGTATAGGGCCCTCCCGTGAGGGAGGTAGTTTGCTGGGAGTCTGGCCTGCTCGGTCTTTTTTTTTTTTTTTTTTTTTTTTTAAATCTCCAATTTATTATGCAGGCCATGTAGGGAGGCTATGTGCAGCAACGTACTACAGTACAAATGACTGAGCTGTACACTACAGGATATCTGCACATACAACGCGTGACTGCGGATGCGGGCATGCATTTCCCCATGCCCAGGACAAAGCTGCCCTGAACGAACGGAGGCGGGAAGATGGCTACCACCCAGCACACGGCGCAGGAACCAAACCAGGGCAAGGTCCCCCCCCAATGGGGGTTAGGGGTCAATTCCCACATAAATTCCTATATGCCATCTGAGGACGGTGGGGGAATAACCAATACCCTGGCCCGGACCCAGCTGGACACCAGGCAGAGCTACTAGCCGATACCCCCCAGGGGGGGCCCGGCCCTCTCAGCGAACGTGAACGTGGTCGGGAATGCTTTGAGGAAAGCAATGAGGGCCTTGACCGTAGCCAGGACCCCCGCCATAGAGTGCCTGGGGCAGCTCTGGAATATATGCTCACGGGTCTCCTCCCAAAACCCGCAGCAACAGGAATAATCTTCCTGTGGGAAGAAGCGTCTCTGATAGCTCCCTATCGGCGCATAGTTAAGAATAGCATGCATCATCCAGGCCATCAAAGACACTGAGTGAGCATGCGGGATCCAGACCAAAGGGTCCACCGCCCGCCTGGCCGAGGCTATCGAGTCGGTGAACAAGATGAGACCGGCAGTGTCCTCAACAAAAACTGCCTTGGACACCACCAGCTGGATGGCAAAGAGCTCAGCCTCGGGAGCCATAACCTTCCCCCCTGGAAGCCAGACCGCATGAATGCAGCCCAGCCCCTGGAAAACCTGGGCGGCCGAAACCACCTGGTGGATCTGATGGGGCGGCAGACTCACATCCATCACTGCCACCAGAACCCCCAGCTTAGCCTGTGCCTGGGCGAGAACCTGGTCGAGAGCCATGACATGGGCCATGAGGGCATCCTCTGCCCCCCAGTCGTACGAGTGGAAGTGAACCCGGTCCAGGTACACATCCAAGGGACGATACCCTGGCCAAGCTTCCAGTGCAACAGCGTTGAAAGGCCCAGCGAGGGTGGCAAGATGCTGGTTAGCATCGACAACAGGCCCCTTCACCTTGATCAACTTGTGGGGAGGGAGCCTGGCTATGGACCGGATGTGAGACTGGAGATCACCGCTGTAGCCCTGTTAGGAGTGCCCTGTGACATGCCAGGATGTGCTATGTGCACTCCTGTGGTGAGCAGTGTGCACTTGTCTCATTGTGCTTTGAACAGTCCCACGTGTTTGTTGTTGTGTTTGTGGACTTGTAGAAAGGCCTGGATGCTTTTGGTAGCTAGTCATGTGATCTAGACATGGACTTGCACCTGTGGACGCTTTTGGGACTCCCTGTCTCTCACAGCTGTCCACAGCTTGTTCCTTTCGTTTCTAGTTGTTCCCTTCGCGTAATACACTCATTCCTTCGCTGTTAGGACTCCTTACCAGTCCCCCAATGCTCCTGCTTCAACAGGTTATGGGCCCCAGGCTATAACAACTTCAAAATGCGTTTTTACCCTTTCACTCATTTCTGCCTCTCCCAATGGCTTCCAGCACTCCCCATTTCGACAAATTGAACACTTCCAACTATCCCACATGGTCTGGAGAGATGGAGGCATGGTTTTGAGCTTCTGGGCTGTGGAGAGTGGTATCTGGTTCTATGCTAAGTCCCTCACTCTCATCTCCCCCCACCAAAGAAGAATATTAGGCTAAGGAAGCTTGGGAGGCTAAAGCGGACAAGGCAGCTGGCTGGCTGTTTCTAATGGTGGAACCTGACCAAAGGATCCATTTCAACTCGATTCAGGACGATCCTGTGAAGATGTGGAAGGCCCTAGAGCAAATACACCTCCAAAAGCATACTGGGACGCGTTTTAACGCGTATGATGACTTATTCAGCATCAGGAAGCAAGAGGATGAGTTCCTGCAGGCTCTGATGAACAGGGTGGACAAAAATACTCGAAAAATCGCAAATCTCCGCCCCTCTGGATTCACACTAGCCCAGCTGGATGAAGAACTGGCCTCCATGGCTCTCATTAGAGCCCTCCCTGCTGAGGAATTCTCCTCATTCACTTCTTCCCTCCTGCTCATGGACAAACTTGACAAGGCTTCTGTGCACCAGGCCTTTGTCACAGAGGATGTTCAATGTCGTAGACGTGCTGAGGACACTGCAGGCTCCTCCCAGGCACTAGCAACACGCTCTGCACCCACTCCTTCATCCGGGAAATGCGAATTTTGTGACAAGCCTGGCCACACACTGCTCAAGTGCTACTCCTTTTTGGATGCCCAGAAGGATGCACGCGAAAACACGTCAAAATCGCGCTCTAGATGGCCCAGGAACTGTGCCAACAAGGCCCAGGACGCATCACAAGACTCCCTGCCCTCTCCTGCATCCGAAAACATGCTCAGCACCACAGAATTTGCTGGAAATGCGAGTATAACCTCCCCCACACCTTCCCAGCTCTCCTCTGATGTTGATTGGCTTGCAGACTCAGGGGCTACTTCTCATATGACCCCACATCGTCACTGGATGCATTCCTATGCTCCCCTTCGCATTCCTGTCCAGTTAGCTGATGATTCAGTCATTTACTCAGCTGGGGTGGGCTCTGTGGTGTTTCAGCCAGTTGTAGGGGGAAAAGCGACGAGTGCAGTGCAGTTTTCACAAGTTCTCCATGTTCCTCAGCTTTAGAGCAATCTCCTGTCTTGCCTCTACCTTACTAGGCATAAAGGCCTTAATATACACATCTCTGCTTCGTCTATGGACTTCCAGAGGGATAGGAAGACTCTGTTCTGTGCTAGGA
The DNA here is from genome assembly GCA_023014365.1 of Lepiota brunneoincarnata. Lineage (NCBI taxonomy): Eukaryota > Fungi > Basidiomycota > Agaricomycetes > Agaricales > Agaricaceae > Lepiota > Lepiota brunneoincarnata. The sequence continues at coordinate 1,628,111 of JAEBUN010000003.1, forward strand.
TCCGTTCTAACAACACTGCTGTGCTTGAGGGAGTCACCATTGCTTCCCAGCTCACTTCTGCAGCCTCTATCTCTCTCCCTCTTGACTTGTCACTCTGGCACAGAAGGCTCATCCACCAGAACTATGCTAATGTGAAGAAGATGATCTCTCAGCAATTGGTGACTGGTCTTTTTTTTTTTTTTTTTTTTTTAAATCTCCAATTTACGAGATATAGGGCCCTCCCGTGAGGGAGGACCCTATTGCTTTGCGCTCTTGCGAGGCAAGCACCGGATAATGCACCGGACCCCGGAATCAACTTAGACTCTAACCTGACTTAGTCAGCCAGGAGAACCGACAGAGGATTTAGTGCCCTCTAGCCAGATCGCGGGAGACTGTCCCGGCCTGCTACGGCCCACGCTTCACCAGGGAGTTCGTATAGAGCCCCGGCTACTGGGGTTCCCGTCCCCAGGCAGGTGGTTCGCTGGTGCCAACCGGCGCGGATCCCCACCTGTCCCAGGTCTCTGCCTCGCCCACAGCCAACCACGTTGCACTTCCAGAGGTCCACGGACCCCTAGCGTGGAGTTGTTTCAGCCCCAAGCCCGTGCCACACACCGTCGTGTGGAACACCCATTTGGGGATCGAACCCAGAGCATGCCCAGATGCGGTCCCACCCAGGAGTCTGCGGTGTGGACGGCGGACCTCCCCAATCAGCAACCCCTAAGGGAAGCCGTGGGTCACCACAGAACACCCAGCGCCCCACCCTTTGCTACGGACCCAGAAACCTACTACCATGGACTAACGACCGGTACTTACCCGGGGTATGCCAGCAGCACGCCGGACCGGGCTTTCCCAATGTGGGGGGTTGCCTGGCCCCAATCGGGACATTCGACCTGTTTTTGTTATCTTCCCCTGCTTACCGCGCCCTGTGCTTTCGCTCCCTTATCGGGCACAGCCGATCTAGTCCGATCGAGATCGATCCAGATCCGCCACTTTGGGCTCCAACGATCTCTCCCCCAGATTTACCCCAAATCGGCGATTGCAAGATGCCAAATCGGGAACTGAGATCAAGGAGACCATCGAATTTCCTCGGAGATAGTTTACCCACCCGAAGAACCGAGCACACGGTAGTATCCGATGACAACCGCGCGACCTCTCCCCACTTCACAGGTATGGAGGATGAGAGGGAATCAAACCCCCAACCTTTCCGGCAGCCGTGCGCAGCCACCTCTCCCCATCTTTAGTGATCGAAACCACTGGGCTAGAGGAGCCCCCATTGGTGACTGGTCTCACTCTCACCTCTCAGACACCTCCCGATCCTGTTTGTGAACCTTGCTTGGCTGGCAAGATGCACGCTCCCTCATTTCCTCCCTCAACCAATCATACACGTGCACCACTTGACCTTGTGCACTCAGATCTTCATGGACCACTCCCTGTACCTACCAATCAAGGTTACAAGTACTGGATCACGTTCATTGACGACTCAACATGATTCTGAGCAGCTTACTTCCTAAAGAAGAGGGGGCCCCTCTAGCCCAGTGGTTTCGATCACTAAAGATGGGGAGAGGTGGCTGCGCATGGCTGCCGGAAAGGTTGGGGGTTCGATTCCCTCTCATCCTCCATACCTGTGAAGTGGAGAGAGGTTGCGTGGTTGTCATCGGATACTGCCATGTGCTCGGTTCTTCGGGTGGGTAAACTATCTCCGAGGAAATTCGATGGTCTCCTTGATCTCAGTTCTCGATTTGGCGACTGGCAATCGCCGATCTGGGGTAAATCTGGGGGAGAGATCGTTGGAGCCCAAAGTGGCGGATCTGGATCGATCTTGATCGGACTAGATTGGCTGTGCCCAATAAGGGAGCAAAAGCACAGGGTGTGGTAAGCAGGGGAATTCTAACAAAAACAGATTGAACGTCCCGATAAGGGGCCAGGTAACCCCCCACATGGGAATGCTTGGTCCGGGTGCCGCCGGCTTAAGCCAAGTAAGTACCGGTCGTTAGTCTATGGTAGTAGGTATCTGGTCGGGTGGCAAAGGGTGGGACACTGGGGCTTTGGGGTTACCCACAGCTTCTCCCATAGGGGCTGCCGATTGGGGAGGTCCGTCGCCTGGACCTTGGAGCTCTGGGTGAGTCCACATCTGGGCATGCCCTGGGTTTAGATCCCCTGTGGGTGTTCCGTCCAAAGTGGGTGGCGCAGGCTTAGGGTGCTGAAACAACTCCACGCCACTGGTCCACGGACCTCTGGAAGTGCAACGTGGTTGGCTGTGGGCAAGGCAGAGACCTGGGACAGGTGGGGATTTGCGCCGGTTGGCATTAGCGAACCACCTACCCAGGAACGGGAAGCCCAGTAACCGGGGCTCTATACTAACTCCCTGGCGAAGCGTGAGCTGTAGCGGGCTGGGACAGTCTCCTACAACCCGGCTCGAGTGCACTAAATCCTCTGTCGGTTCTCCTGACTGACTAAGCCAGGTTAGAGTCTAAGTTGATTCCGGGGTCCGGTGCATCCGGTGCTTGCCTCGCAAGAGCGCATAGCAATAGGGTCCTCCCTCACGGGAGGGCCCTATACCTCATAAATTGTTGATTTCAAAAAAAAAAAAAAAAATTCCTAAAGAAGAAATCAGAGGCATTTGATGCATTTCGCACTTTCAAGTCTTGGGCAGAGAACCAGCTCTCCCGCAAGATTCGTGCACTTCAGGATGATAAAGGGGGTGAATACATGTCTAATGCCTTCATCAAATTCACCACTGACTGTGGGATTGAGCGGAGACAATCACTTCTTAATCTGGTACCACCACCAGTAACGTGCACAGCCACATCCACTTCCTCGCTCATCGTCTTGTACTGCGCACCCCCACTGTTGGATTCGACCAGTGGTACTTTCAACCGAACATGTCCTCCTCGGCCTCACAACAGGCAGCACGAGGAGGGGCGGATCGCAGCGGGTCCTGCGGCTCAGGCCGTGGCCCCCCCCCTACCCCCTCCACCGACCCATTGGACGTCCTATCCCCCGGCTCCCCGAGGAGCCCTCTTCAAGAGCCCGCTGGCCGCTACGGTACAGCGGCAAGCATGCATGCTGCGGTTTCCCCACCTCATGGGATGGCCGTCGACCCGGTGGAGACGCCGAGGCAGGCTTGACCTGTCTCCCACCTCTCTGCGTTTTCTAACGACTCGCAGTCGTCCTCCAAGCGGCCGTGGCATAACTCCAGCGAGGGGGGTCGTCCCCTCTTTGCCCCACCTACGATATCCCCCCTGCGGGTTGACTTGGACGCCACCCCAAGCAGCGACAGTCAGGCTGATCACCTACAGGCGATAGCGGAGTCATTCGATCAGGCAACGGAATACTTGGTGAAGCACACCAAGGTCCTCATGATGGGCCCCTCTTGGGAGAGGGCCTGGCACGCTTTTGATGGTCTCCTGCAGCGCACCAGGCGCTGCGGGTTCCTAGACTATGGGCTGAAGTGCGAGAGGGGCGATGAGTCCACCCTCCGTCAGTCCATCATTGACGGGATGCGCCCCTTTGGGAGGGACATCTCGGACGTCCCTGAGGTAGTAGGGCCTCCCAGCAGGGTAAAGCCTGTTGGAGCTGCCCCACCCTCCCGACCGGCCATTATGCTGGCTCCCATGGATACAGCCCCTGATGCCAGAGCCTCCTCAGCTGCGCCGTCTGGAGGGGCTAAGTCCTCCAACTCCAAGGGTAAGGGCAAGGCCCCCCCCCTCCCCCTGCACCGCCGCCCAACCCTAGAGGTCCGGGCCCGTCGCAAGCAGGCACGTCTTACGCAAGGTCGGCGATCCCGCTGCCGCCACCTAAGGTGAACCTCTCCACCAAGCCCAGGGGCGTGAAACCCTCCTTCGCTCAGGTGGCCACCGCCCCCCTGGTCTCAAGGGATAGTGATACGAAGGTTGCGGAGGCCATTGCCGCCATGGCAAGGGCCTTCCCACACCTCTCCCCTGCGGATATCCTCCACACTGTTGGTAGGGGATCCCCCACTCCATCGTCTGGGAGGCCTCATAAGAGGCCTTGCAACACTACCGCTGGCCCCACTAGGCGCCAGATCATCATCCTGTTCATGGGTCCTAGGCCCCCGATCAAGGATTTATCTCAGGTCGTTGCGGGGGCTAATTGTGCCCTCTTCAATGCGAGGTCCTCCCTCAACATCACGCGTCTCTCTCGCAACCGACCCAGTTGTGTCCACTGCGGATCTTAACGTGATCCAAGACTGGGCCTCCCGGTTCTTCCCAGCGGGATCGCAGCCTACGGCCATGGTCCCCTCCTCTAAGTCCTTCATGAAAGTGTTGGACGTCCCCTTCTTTGCCCCTGACAGGTCACGCATTACCAGTCAGTGGATCGAGAACATCATGCGGCAGTCGTCGCATCGAGGTTTCCTTAACCGCCAGGGCCCCCCCAGGGTCAGGAGGAACTCTGACAAATCAGACACTGTGACTGTCTGGTTCGAGATATGGGACTTGCAGACCGGGTCCACCTCCAAGTCGATGATCGGAAGGTCGTTGGCCATTGGGCCCCATGCTTGCCCTATGAGTGCGGCATCCCAGCGGGTTGGGACGTCCCTCTGCCGCCATTGCTGGCGGTGGGGGCACCCAACTAATGTCTGCAGAGCGCGATTCCCAACCTGCCCTATTTGCTCTGAGCCCCACAGCAAGGAGAATCATCGGTCGATGGCAGGGTGCTGCAAGGCCCACCCCAACGTGAACCCACCAGTCGCCAGGACTGCTGAGGGCACGGAGTGCCCTCACCAGCCCCGTTGTAGGAACTGTGGCAGCCCCCATGCCACCCATGACAAGAAATGCCCTTTCTGGCGCAAGCGTTTTGAAGATGGTTGGGCCAAGAAACGCTATCAGGAGGTATGCGGTTCCCCTACCGCCCCCAAGGTCTCGCTAACTCAGCCTAGGAGTAATGCCTAGGTACCTGAACGAGTTACGTATATGCTCTCAGAATGTAAATCGTAATTACATTCTGCTGGACTCTTATCTCGAATTGTATAAAAACGATTTTGATGTCTTTTTCGTGCAAGAGCCTCCTTGGCGAAACCTCCGTAAGGCTCCCTCTACTGTCTCTTGGGACGGTGAGGACGTTGTTGGCGCCCTGCTCCATCCTGAGTGGGTGTGCATTTGGAACCCTCAGCCGGGTAGCTCGTCCCCGCGAGTGTTGGCTTACGTCCACTTGAGGCTGAAGATGCTGCGACCTTCCCTCCGCAGGGATCTGGTCGATCACCGCGACATTATGGTTGTGTCCCTGTGGCAAGGGGAGCACACCTATAATCTTATGAACGTCTATTCGGACGACTGCCACACCGCCATCCTGGCCCTTCGGGGGCTGGTGGACTCTCTGCCTGCCATGACGTATATGGCGGGTGACTTCAATTGCCACTCGGAGCGGTGGGATCCTAATCGGGTCTCGCATCCAGGGATCGCCCAATCTCTTTTGGAGGTTGGGATGGATCTGGGGCTTGATTTGGTGCTCCCGGTGGTTCCGGGCCCAACTCACTTCCCACACGATATGAATCTGTCACCATCGGTGATCGATCTCGTCTTCCTCCTGATGGCTCGAGATCCTGATCTCAGCAGCGCAAGTTACCTGCGTGTGACGCGATACAGCACAATGGCGTGCCGTGCCACAATATGGACTCCGTCTGGAGTGCCCTGCATGGGACCTACAACGCGGCCTCTGGCCGCGCTGTGAATCCCTCTGTGTTGAACGCTCTCCCTGCGCAGGCGGAGAGGGCGTGGTACCCTTTCTCCACTTTGGAGCTCGAGGACGCCTTGCGTTCTTGTGCGAAGAAGTCTGCTCCCGGGCCTGACCATGTTACGTGGTCGTACCTGAAGGATATCATGGTGGACCGGGCGTCCTGCCGCGTGTTCGTTGATCTTGCCAATGCCTGCCTGACAGCAGGGCATTGGCCTGATTATTTCAAGGAGTCTAACTCAGTGGTCATACCTAAGCCGGGGAAGCCCTCATACTCTACCCCCAAGGCCTTTTGGCTGATTGTGTTGCTTAACACATTGGGTAAACTTGTGGAGAAAATGATCTCCAACTGCCTCCAGTTTGACTGTGTCAAGTGGGGGGTGTTTCATCCCAACCAGGTTGGCGGTATCCGCCAGAAGTCCACTGAGGACACCGGGTTGATCCTCACTCATCTTGTTCGCATGGGGTGGGCCCAGGGACTGCGGACTAGTGTTGTAGCCTTTGACATCGCTCAGTTCTTCCCTTCGCTGAATCATGATATGATTCTGGTGGTGCTGTCACGGTCAGGTTTCGTGCCTGAGTTGGTACGATTCTTCGGCTCCTACCTGGTTGGGAGGTCTACCACGTATTTGTGGAATTCCTTTCGGTCTGATCCTAGGCAGGCAGATGTGGGTGTCGGGCAGGGCTCGGCTCTGTCCCCCGTCTTGTCCGCCCTGTATCTCACCCCCCTGGTGTACTTGTATTACCAGCGGACCCCCAGCCTTGGCGTCAATATGCTTTCGTATGTCGACGATGGGACCCTTATAGTCCAAACCAAGAACTGGGAGGACAACATTGCTGCCCTGCAGGCGGCTTACCGCTGCGTGCACGGGCTCTTTGACTCCTTTGGCCTCACGCTTGAGCATACCAAGTCGGAGGTCTTCCACTTCTCTCGCAACCCAAGGGATGCCAACCCGCCCATTGACCTGGGCTTCCATCCATACACAGGGGACACCCCCTTGAAACCCAAGCCATTTTGGCGGTACTTGGGCTTCTATTTTGACTGTGCTCTCACCTTTCGCGAGCATGTCTGTTACTATTCTACTAAGGCTTTCTCCATGGTTGGTGCGATGGGGATGCTTGGTAATTCAACCCGGGGGTTGCTTCCTGATCAGAAGCGCCTCCTATACCGGTCCTGCGTGGTTCCTATTGCCATGTATGGGTTTCATATGTGGTATCATGAGGGTTTCCATAACAAGGGAATCCTCAGGATGTTTAACTCCATGCAGCAGTGAGCTGCAAACTGGATCATCGGTGCGTTTTGCACGTCCCCAACCAGAGGGGCAGAGGCCCTAGCAGGCCTTCTGCCCTTCCGGCTGCATCTTAAGAAACTGGCTTCCCGAATGATATTCCAGGTTGCCACTCTTGCGGCTAATCATCCGCTTCGGCCCTTGCTAGGCCACGAGTTTAGGGGGAGTTCTCCGGAACACCCTCGAGCTATTTCGACTCTCACCCCTGCACTTTGGCCTAAGGTGAGGAGTGCTCTCATGGAAGTACAGGTGGTGCTTCCACAGCTTACTGAGCCGTTCTCCCCATTTGCGGATGAGAATAGGCCAGGTCTCCGTCTTTTGGACCGCTTCTCGGAGCGGATCAAATTTATGCTTTACACCGTTGATCCGGAGGGGGATTCGAAGCAATGACACCTCGATGGACTGCACGCCTCCATCCAGAGGGTGCAATCTGACCCATCGTCTGTTTGTATAGCGGCTGGTGCACACCGGTTGCCGTGCGGAAGACTGCAGGCTGTCTCAGCGGCTTGTGTGTTTGCAGGCAGGCATCTGGTCAGGCAAGCCAGGCAGGCCGCGGGGAGAGTTCTGATCGCTGATGCGGAACTCCACTCCATTCGGTTGGGAGTAAGCATGGTCTTGGATCATGCGGAAACCAACCACATATTTATCTACACCAGCTCCGCGGGCTCCGCCCACAGAGCTGTGGATCTCTCTGTACACGCTGGCCAGGCTCATTCCGTGGACGTGTGTCAGTCCCTGGACTGCTGGCTGTCTTCCAAGGCCCAGCGGACTGTTACCTTCTGGCAGGTGCCTTCAGGCTCTGTTGCAGAGCTTCACTCTGACGCTGTCGCAATGGCAAAGGAGCTTCATGTATTGTTGGGCGCTCACCTGGTGACTACTATCGACTCTCTCCGGGTGGAGGTCACGAGAGGGTGTATTGACAAATGGGTGAATATGTTTCGCTCGCCCCTTTATAGGGGGAGGAATTTCCTCCCCCTGCTGGACTCCCTTGGGAAGCCAATCCAACCCTCGTACCTCTCCGGAGGTGCGTGGCTCTGAGAAATTGGTCCCCGGATGTCTGTCGCTGGTACAGCAAGGGCCACCCGCACTATACTCGGTCATGCCCCTATTGGGGAGTACCACGCTAGGTTCCATCCCCAGGAGGATCACTCCTGTCCCTGTGGGTTGTGGCTTGAAACCTGCACCCACATACTCACTTCTTGTCCAAAGTATACGCAACATGGCGGCTTACCCCGCGACCTCGATACCCTCCTGGGCTTTCTGGAGCGCAACCCTTCTGCGTTTGCATTCCTATCCCGGCCCCAAGGGGTGGGATAACTGGGGGAGGGCCTTCGGGTTATTCCCCCCTCGCGGCTTTGGTCTCGAGGAACCAGTGGTTATTCGCCCTCCGCCCTCAGGTGGAGTGTAGCGATTTATGGAGAATTGACTCCTAACGCCCCTAGGGGCAGAGACCCGATGTTCTTAGAGCCTCAGTCTGCAGGGTGTAGGGATTTACGGAGAATTAACTCCTAACCCCCTTCGGGAGGGGGACCTGTTGGCCCTATCCACCCCTCGTCTGCCGCGCCCCGATTTCCGTCGGGGTAGCGGACTCTTCACCCACGTGCACTTCGTTACGGAGTGTAGCCTTTCGAGTCAGCGGGACTCCCTTCCCTACCTTCATTGGTAGTTATACCATGTATTAGTTGCCTTGTACGTAGCTAGTGCACACGGACTGTGTTCGAGCACTGTGTTATAAATTGTTGATTTCAAAAAAAAAAAAAAAAAAAGCTCCACGACCAGTGCAAACCGAGTAAAGATGTCATGGACAACCTCGTAAGATCTGCAGAGCAGGACACAGTTGGCGTCCAGGTCCCAGGCCTGCGCCATGATGGTACCATCATCAACATAAGATAGGAGCGAGAGGCCCAGTTGAGGGAGTCTCCGCTCGATAATATACATGGCGGGAGCCAAGTAGAGGCCGGACAGGATGGGTGAGAGGGCAGACCCCTGGCCTACCCCCACCTCCACCCGGAACGGTTCAGACAGGAAGGAGTTCCAGGTGTAACTGGTAAACCTCCCCATGAGATAAGAAGCAAAGAACCGGCCCATGCACAGGGAGAACCCCTGCCGAGCCAGAACTGCGAGAAGCATCCCATGGTTCAGGGATGGGAAGAACTGTGCGATGTCGAAGGCGAAAGAACACTTGTCTTCAACCCACAGGCCCACCCGGCACAGACAAGGTGCACGAGGTAGGCGCCAGCGTCTTCGGTGGACCGTTGGATCACACCGCCGAACTGGTTTGGATGGAACACACCAAACTTGACAGCCTCAAACTGCAAGCGGCGTGAGATCATTTTCTCAATAAGTTTACCGAGAGTATTAAGAAGGAGGATCGGTCTGAACGCCTTCGGAGTGGCATAGGAGGGCTTGCCAGGCTTTGGTATGATAACCGACATGCTCTCCTTAAAGTGACGAGGCCAATGCCTGCACTCCATGCAGGCATCGGCGATCCGACAGACCAAATGGGTAACTGTTGGGCCCGCCAGAATGGACTTGAGGTGCGTCCACATAATGTGGTCCGGACTGGGTGAAGACAAAGAGGAGCACGTGCGCAGGGCCTTGTGCATCTCCAGGTCAGAGAAGACCGGCCACTCCCATGGTGGGAGTGGATCGATCTGGTCAAGAACCCCGATATCAACCGGGCAGTTGTTAGCGGCATTGTAAGAACCGTGGAGCCCTTCCCAGAGCTCCTCAAGAGTGTTGCTGTTAGGAGTGCCCTGTGACATGCCAGGATGTGCTATATGCACTCCTGTGGTGAGCAGTGTGCACTTGTCTTATTGTGCTCTGAACAGTCCCACTTGTTTGTTGTTGTGTTTGTGGACTTGTAGATAGGCCTGGACGCTTTTGGTAGCTAGTCATGTGATCTAGACATGGACTTGCACCTGTGGACGCTTTTGGGACTTCCAGTCTCTCACAGCTGTCCACAGGTGAGTAGTTAGTTCTATCTCCACTCTAGTCTCTCACAGCTGTCCACAGCTTGTTCCTTTCGTTTCTAGTTGTTCCCTTCGCGTAATACACTCGTTCCTTCGCTGTTAGGACTCCTTACCAGTCCCCCAACGCTCCTGCTTCAACAGTTGCAGGGGCGATCCCAATAGCGGATTGCCTCACAGGGGGGCAACTTGCGCGCCCTAACCCAGTCCATTAGGTCCCAGGGGCACTTGTGTTGAAGCAGGAGCGTTGGGGGACTAGTAAGGAGTCCTAACAGCAAAGGAACGAGTGTATTACGCGAAGGGAACGACTAGAAACGAAAGGAACAAGCTGTGGACAGCTGTGAGAGACTAGAGTGGAGATAGAACTAACTACTCACCTGTGGACAGCTGTGAGAGACTGGAAGTCCCAAAAGCGTCCACAGGTGCAAGTCCATGTCTAGATCACATGACTAGCTACCAAAAGCGTCCAGGCCTATCTACAAGTCCACAAACACAACAACAAACAAGTGGGACTGTTCAGAGCACAATAAGACAAGTGCACACTGCTCACCACAGGAGTGCATATAGCACATCCTGGCATGTCACAGGGCACTCCTAACAACTTGTTGGTAGAAGCAATCTCCTCGATGTGCTCATCGAAGAACCTGCGCTTAGCGGCCTTCCAGGTCCGCTTGAATGTGCGAGCATCCTCCCGGTCCCGAGACCGAGAATATGCTGCGTAAGTGCGCGAGCACTCACCGTCCCACTACGGTTTGGACTGTGAGACGACGCAGATCTCCTTGGAGTGGGCAAGCCACGCCTCAAAGAAGACTGCAGAGGTAGCCAGGGCCACCTCATCGATCCTGTTGGATGAGCCCAGGTCTGGAAAATCCAGGCCCATAAGCCCCGTCGATACCTCAGCTAGGAACTTGGCCTCCTTGTCCAAATCCCACTTCAGCGAGCGCCTGGGCACAGCCTCCGCGAAGGCTTCCAGAGGGATAGTGATCCAAAGGGGGCAATGGTCAGATTGACCCTGCAGATTGGGACACCGTGTGGGAAGCGGCAAATGGCCCGCAGCCGCCCTTGCAAACACGAGATCGATCATGGTAGAAGCGAGCCCCTTCTCAAAGGGGAAGTGCGTGGGGCCCAGGTTCTCAGGGAGTGAGAAATCCAGGCCTAACGAGTCCGCCGTTTCCAGCAGGTAGGCGGCAGCAGCGGGGTTGTGGGGAGCCCACAGGTCCCACTGCAGCGAGTGGCAGTTAAAGTCCCCCGACATGAGGGCGCACTGCGGGAGAGAGTCAACAGCATCTGCCAGATAGCAAATGCCCGACTGCCTGTCATCCGAATAGACGTTGAGAAAGTACACAGCCTCCCCATGCAGGAACATGGAGATGGCCATGACGTCACAGTGATCGACAACATCTTTTTTTTTTTTTTTTTTTTTAAATCAACAATTTATAACGCAGTGCTCGAACGCAGTCTGTGTGCACTAACTACAACAAAGTACCTAGTACATGGTATAACTACCAATAAAGGTAGAGAAGAGAGTTCCGCTGACTCGAAAGGCTACACTCCATAAAGAAGTGTGTGTGGGCGAGGAGTCTGCTACTCCGATGGAAACCAGGGTGCGGCAGACGAGGGGTGGATAGGGCCAACAGGTCCCCCCCCTGAAGGGGGCTAGGAGTCAGTTCTCCGTAAATCCCTACACCCCGCAGACTAAGGCTCTAAGGACTTTGGGTCTCCGCCCTGATGGGCGTTAGGAGTCAATTCTCCATAAATCGCTACACCCCGCCCTAGGACGGGGGGCGAATAACTACTAGTCCCTCGAAACCGAAGCCGCGAGGGGGGAATAACCCAAAGGCCCTCCCCAGTTATCCCACCCCTTGGGGCCGGGATAGGAACACAAATGCGGAAGGATTGCGTTCCAGAAAGCCCAGAAGGGCGTCAAGGTTGCGGGGTAAGCCGCCACGTCGTGTGTACTTCGGACAGGAAGTGAGTATGTGGGTGCGGGTTTCAAGCCGCAGCCCACAGGGACAGGAGTGATCCTCCTGGGGATGGAACCTAGCGCGGTACTCCCCGATAGGGGCATGACCGAGTATAGCGCAGGCGGCCCTTGCTGTACCAGCGACGGACATCCGGGGGCTGATTTCTCGGAGCCACGCACCTCCGGAGAGGTACGAGGGTTGGATTGGCTTCCCAAGGGAGTCCAGCAGGGGGAGGAAATTCCTTCCCCTATAAAGGGGTGAGCGAAACATATTCACCCACTTGTCAATACACCCTCTCGTGACCTCAGCCCGGAGAGAGTTAATAGTAGTCGCCGGGCGAACGCCCAGCGATACATGGAGTTCCTTCGCCATTGTGACAGTGGTGATCGATGACATCACATCGAAGCGAGGGGCAGAGCCGCATCATCCGGTTATGTACATATGCCATAACCCGAGGAGGCTGATCCGGGGAAGAAGGAGGGCAGAACAGGCACAGCCACTCCAGATGCTTGGGTGCCCCGACAACCTCATCCCCATTAGGGTCAGAGGAGGACGGAATGTGGCGGATGGAGCGCCAAGGCGGCTCCTGTAGTAAGAACATATCAACGTCATCCTTGAATTGTTCTAGCAAAGAGTCCACAAGAATGTAACTACAGAATACATTCTGTGACCATATACGACACGCTCTCCTCAATCTCCTAGGCTTCTGACGGTCCCTATTCATTGGGGTAAGTGGGGTTGACGCGGTGGGGAATGGACCCTTACCGGAGAATCGTACCGGTGCTCAATCCACTCCCAATCGAAGCAGTGAGCCCAGAATGGGCAGGCCGAAGCCGACACAGCGTGAGCACCACCGCAGTTCATGCACACAGGTGCATGAGGGCAGGGATGGTCAGCAGGGGTGGGGGCAATAGGCGGCCTATGGTTGGGCTGCCCCTTGCAACACACCACAAACGCCCAGTGGTTAGTTGGGGAGTGCGGACCGCCGCAGTGAGAGCAGCGGATGGCCTTGCGTTGGCAGGCCAGAGAGGGATGCCCCCACTTCCAGCATCACTGGCAGAGGGGGACACTGGGGTTGGCCTTCATGGGAATTATCCTGCACGGAGTGCTGTTGATGGTGATGACGCATCGAGAGACCGTCTTTGCATTGGAACCCTGCTGAGAGTCCCAGATCTCAAAGAAGACGGTGGCTGTGTTGGCGGCCCTCAAGTTCTTGACGATGCGAGGCCTGGTGGCCAACACAAAATACTCAGACCACACAGAACACTGCATGGCCTCGACCACCCTGTCAGGTGTGAGCCAGGGCTGCCCGCCCTGGAACATAGGCGCGTTGAGGAGCTTGAGGTAGCTCTTCGACCAAGGGAGGTTCACGTCCACGACAGCCTGAGGCCAGCTTGTGTGGACTGCATGGCCTCGACCACCCTGTCGGGCGTGAGCCAGGGCTGCCCGCCCCGGAACATAGGCGCGTCGAGGAGCTTGAGGTAGCTCTTCGACCGGGGAAGGTTCGCATCCATGACGGCGTTGGGCCAGTTGCCGCGGACAGCGTTCCTGATGGTGCCAATGTCCAGTTCACTGGGCACGGCGGTGGTGTAGCACGCCACATGTGAGTCCATCTGTTGGACCTGCTCAATACAAACGAGTGAGCCCGCAGACGCCAGAGCGGTGGCCACCACCCAATGAATCTCCACGCAGACGATGGGGCCCAGATTGACTGGGAGACCGCCCCCTGCAAGGGTGAGCATGACCTGCTTGCGCGAAGGTCCAGATGTAGTCATCCTAGGCTTGGGAGCCTTGGGTGGCTGTTGGGTGGCTGCCGCCTGCCGATGAAACGAGACCACCTTGTGGGAAGGCAGCCCTGGGAGAGCATGCACCAGGTCAATGAGACCCAACGGGGATGAGACAGCCGCAGCCGCATAAGAGCAGGGCGGGGAACGAGGCTTGGTAGCCAGGTTGACGCACGGAGAGGGGGGACCGGGGGGTGGCCTCTGCTGAGGGCACGGAGTGCCCTCACTAGCCCCATTGTAGGAACTGTGGTGGCCCCCACACCATCCATAACAAGAAATACCTGTTTTGGTGCAAGCATTTTGAGAATGGTTGGGCCAAGAAATGTTATCAGAAGCCTATGTCCACTTGAGGCTGAAGTTGCTGTGACCATCCCTCCATAGAGATTTGGTTGATCACCACGACATTATGGTTTTTTTTTTTTTTTTTTTTTTTGAAATCAACAATTTATGATGCGGTGCTTGAACACAGTCCGCATGCACTAGCTACATACAAGGCAACTAATACATGGTATAACTACCAGTAAAGGTAGGTAAGAGAGTCCCACTAACTCAAAAGGCTACACTCCATAAAGAAGTGTGTGTGGGTGAAGAGCTCACTACCCTGACAAAAACCAGAGCATGACAGACAAGGGGTAGATAGGGCTAACAGGTCCCCCCACCGAAGGGGGTCAGGAGTTAATTCTCCATAAATCCCTACACCCTGCAGGTGAAGGCTCTAAGAGCTTTGGGTCTCCGCCCCTAGGGGCATTAGAAGTCAATTCTCCATAAATCGCTACACCCTGCCCAAAGGACGGGGGGCAAATAACTATCTGCTCCTCAAGGCCAAAGCCCGCAAGGGGGAAATAACCCGAAGGCCCTCCCCAGTTATCCCACCCCTTGGGGCCAGGATAGGAATGCAAACGTGGAAGGATTGTATTCCAGAAAGCCCAGAAGGGCGTCAAGGTTGTGGGGTGAGCCCATCCAAAGAGCCCCTTGCAGGCAAACTCTGCATGATCCCAATATGGCCTGCTTGGTACAGCACCCATTACTCCCATGCCAGACTGAGCTTTACTTGTCATAGACACAGGCAGGGGCCTCCCCTATAGGTGGTGCACCCGGGGGCATGGGTCAGCACACTAACAGCCTTCCTAATTGGTGCGGCAGTAAAGCCAACAGGCCGGACTTACATGAGGTGGCACAAAATCGTAAAACACCCCAAACCCGTTGCCCTCCCAACTAGGTAATCCACAGGAGTGTAGCCTTTCAAGTCAGCGGGACTCTCTTCCCTACCTTTATTGGTAGTTATACCATGTACTAGTTATTTTGTTGTAGTTAGTGCACGCGGACTGCGTTCGAGCACCGCGTTATAAATTGTTGATTAAAAAAAAAAAAAAAAAAAAAACAACTAGGTAATCCACAGGGTAGCAGGTTAGTACAGAAAGCCTTCCTAAAGGGTGTACAAGGTAGGCTAAACTCCACCACTCAACTCATAGGCTCACACTAGAACCACTGACATGGTAACAACTCAAACCGATAAACCCGGATCTTACCCAGGATCGATCAACAGCAGATCTTGATCTCTCGAGCCAGTTTGCCATTTTCTGAACAAACCGCTACAGCCCAGTGGCTACCTAGGGCGCGACCCCCGGACCACCTTCCCATTACCCAGCAGCCGGTTCGTGATCAAGATCTGGTTGCCCAGATCTGCAATAAGCATGGATCCCCATATACTGTAACTGTCCAGGCTTACTGTCTTGCAGGGGCTGCTACTGGAATAGAAGTCGCAGCATGAGAGCTGCCCCGGAGTTTGGGTGATCCCTACTAATGTCCTGCACCTGGCTGAGCTTTACTCACTTGGAATGCAGGAGGGGGGTGGCCTGTCCTCTTGGTCAGCTTGTTTTCACGGCTATGCCCCCTCTTACCATCCCCTATCCTCTTGGTCCCTTGCAGGTGTGCCCTCATTTTCAAGCAGGAGACTCCTTACTCGTGAGGGGGTATTTGGGGGAAGCGTACTTGCTACAGGTTTTGCAAGAGCTTGGCGAGGAGCGTAGTTGTCCCACTGCAAACCCACCCAGGATGTGTCCAGGGGGACTCCTAACCCATTTTGGCCAGCCAGGAATTCACTGACCCTAGCAGAGACCACCCAGAATCGCCAGCTCATCAGGCGGCCAGCATACCCAGCCATTAAGCACCTTTGCCAAGGGCACACCCAACTCCCCAACAACACCAAACAGCCCTGGGATGCTTCAGAAGGGTGAAGAGGCTAGGAATTTTGTAGACAGCCCACTAAGAAAGGGACGGCCACCTGTAGATTAAGAGTAGAAAATAATGTAAAGTGGAGATGGTGGTGGTAAGAGAGAAAGAAGCGTGCTGATTTCTCGGAGCTAAGTACCTCTGGAGAGGTACGAGGATTGGAGAGGCTTTCCGAGGGAGTCCAATAGGGGTAGGAAGTTCCTACCTCTATACAAGGGCAAGTGAAACATATTCAACCACTCATCAATGCACCCCCTCATGACTTCAGCACAGAGGGAGTTGATGGTAGTCATTAGGCGGATACCCAGCAAGACACAGAGCTCCTTCACCATTGCAACAGCATCGGAGTGAAGTTCTGCAACAGAGCCCAAGGGCACTTGCCAGAAGGTGACGGCTTTTGGCGGCTTGCGTGTTTGCAGGCAGGTGTCTGGTCAAGCAGGCCAGGCAGGCTGCGGGGAGGGTTCTGCTCGCTGATGCGGAGCTCTACTCCATTCGGTTGGAAGTAAGCATGGTCCTGGACCGTGCAGAAACCGACCACATCTTTATCTACACCAGCTCCACGGGCTCCGCCCGCAGAGCGGTGGACCCTTCTGTGCATGCTGGCCAGGTTCACTCCCTGGAAGTGTGTCATTCCCTGGACCGCTGGCTGTCTTCCAAGGCCCAGCGGACTGTTACCTTCTGGCAGGTGCCTTCGGGCTCTGTTGCAGAGCTTCACTCTGACACTGTCGCGATGGTGAAGGAGCTCCGTGTATCGCTGGGTGCTCGCCTGGCGACTACTATCAACTCTTTCCGGGCTGAGGTCACGAGAGGGTGTATCGACAAGTGGGTGAATATGTTTCGCTTGCCCTTGTACAGGGGAAGGAATTTCCTCCCCCTACTGGACTCCCTCGGGAAGCCAATCCAACCCTCATACCTCTCTGGAGGTGCGTGGCTCCGAGAAATCGGTCCCCGGATGTCCATCGCTGGTACAGCGAGGGCCGCCCACACTATACTTGGTCACGCTCCTATCGGGGAGTACCGCACTAGATTCCATCCCCAGGAGGATCACTCCTGTCCTTGTGGGTTGCGGCTTGAAACCCGTACTCACATACTCACTTCTTGTCTGAAGTATACGCGGTGTGGCGGCTTACCCCGCGACCTCGATGCCCTCCTGGGCTTTCTGGAATGCAATCCATCCGCGTTTGCATTCCTATCCCGGCCCCAAGGGGTGGGATAACTGGGGAGGGCCTTTGGGTTATTCCCCCCTCGTGGCTTCGGTCTCGAGGAACCGGTGGTTATTTGCCCCCTGCCCTTGGGCGGGGTGTAGCGATTTATGGAGAATTGACTTCTAACACCCTTAGGGGCGGAGACCCAAAGTTCTTAGAGCCTTAGTCTGCAGGGTGTAGGGATTTACGGAGAACTGACTCCTAACCCCCTTCGGGGGGGGGACCTGTTGGCCCTATCCACCCCTCATCTGCCGTGCCCTGGTTTCTGTCAGGGTAGCGGACTCTTTGCCCACACGCACTTCTTTACGGAGTGTGGCCTTTCGAGTCAGCGGGACTCTCTTCCCTACCTTTATTGGTAGTTATACCATGTACTAGTTACTTTGTTGTAGTTAGTGTACATGGACTGCGTTCGAGCACCACGTTATAAATTGTTGATTTAAAAAAAAAAAAACAAAAAAAAAGCCAGAAGGTGACGGTCCGCTGGGCCTTGGCAGACAACCAGTGATTCAGAGACCGACACACCTCCTGTCGAGGGCGCTGCTGGCCTCGTCCTGTTCACCAACTCGATGGCTTCGGCCAGGCAAGCGGTGGACCCGTCGGTACATTCCACCCAGGGTCACTCCTTGGTGGTCTGTCACCTTCTCACCGAGTGGTTTGCTGGAGGTCCGGCCCGCTCGGTTCATTTCTGGAAGGTCCCCTCACGTGTGAGGTGGCTTTTCCATACTCAGGTGCACGACTTCACAAAGTTGTTGCCTCCCGTTGGGGTAGGGGCTTGTTCCCGGGCCTCACTCAACTTCCTCCGCGAGGAAGTATGGTCGTGTCAAGACCGCTGGATCGATTTGTTCCAGGATCCTGACCATCGCGGGTTAAATTGGAGATTTAAAAAAAAAAAAAAAAAAAAAAATCCATACATGGCTATAGGAACCATGCAGGACTGGTAGAGGAGGCGCTTCTGATCCGGAAGCAGCCCCCAAGTTGAATTACCAAGTATCCCCATCGCTCCAACTGTGGAGAATGCCTTGGTAGAATAGTAACATACGTGCTTGCGAAAGGTGAGAGCATGGTTGAAATAGAAACCCAAGTACCGCCAGAATGGCTTGGGCCTCAAAGGGGTGTTCCCCATATACAGATGGAAGCCCAGGTCAATGGGCAGGTTGGCATCTCTCAGGTTGCAAGAGAAGTGAAAGACCTCAGACTTGGTATGCTCAAGCGTGAGGCCAAACAAGTCAAAGAGCCCATGCACGCCACCTGCAGGGCAGAAACATTGTCCTCCCAGGTTTTGGTCTGGACTATAAGGGTCCCATCGTCAACATACGAAAGCATGTCCACTCCAAGGCCAGGGGTCCTCTGGTAATACAGATAAACCAGGGGGGCGAGATACAAGGCTGACAAGACTGGGGACAGAGCGGGATGGGCTCGGGGACTACGGACTAGCGTTGTGGCCTTTGACATCGCTCAGTTCTTTCCTTCGCTGAATCATGATATGATTCTGGCGGTTCTGTCACAGTCGGGTTTCGCGCCTGAGCTGGTGTGATTCTTTGGCTCCTACCTGGTTGGGAGGTCTACCACGTACTTGTGGAATTCTTTCCGATCTGACCCTAGGCAGGCAGATGTGGGTGTGGGGCAGGGCTCTGCTCTGTCCCCCGTCTTGTCTGCCCTGTATCTTGCCCCCCTGGTGTACTTGTATTACCAGCGGACCCCCGGCCTTGGCGTCAACATGCTTTCGTATGTCGATGACGGGACCCTTATAGTCCAGACCAAGAGTTGGGAGGACAACGTTACTGCCCTACAGGCGGCTTATCGCTGCGTGCATGGGCTCTTTGACTCTTTTGGCCTCATGCTTGAGCATACTAAGTCTGAGGTCTTTCACTTCTCTCGTAACCCGAGGGATGCCAATCCGCCTATTGACCTGGGCTTCCATCCATACATGGGGGACACCCCCTTGAAACCCAAGCCATTTTGGCGGTACTTGGGCTTCTATTTTGACTGTGTGCTCACTTTTCGCGAGCACATCTGTTACTATTCTACCAAGGCTTTCTCCACGGTTGGTGTGATGGGGATGCTTGGTAATTCAACCCGGGGGTTGCTTCCTGACCAGAAGCGCCTCCTATACCGATTCTGTGTGGTTCCTATTGCCACGTATGGGTTTCATATGTGATATCACAAGGGTTTCCGTAACAAGGGAATCCTCAAGATGTTTAACTCCATACAGCGGCGAGCCACTAACTGGATCATCGGTACGTTTTGCACGTCTCCAACTGGGGGGGCAGAGGCCCTAGCAGGCCTACTGCCCTTCTGGTTGCATCTTAAGAAGCTGGCTTCCCGAACGATATTCCGGGTTACTACTCTTGCGGATAACCATCTGCTTCAGCCCTTGTTGGGCCATGAGTTTAGGGGGAGCTCTCTGGAGCACCCGCAGGCTATTTCGACTCTCACCCCTGCACTCTGGCCTAAGGTGAAGAGTGCTCTTATGGAGGTACAGACAGTACTTCCGCAGCTTACTGAGCCTTTCTCCCTGTTTGCGGACGAGAATAGGCCAGGTCTCCGTCTTTTGGACTGCTTCTCGGAGCAGATCAAATTTAAACTTTACACCATTGATCCGGAGGGGGATTCGAAGCAATGGCACCTTGACGGACTGCACGCCTCCATTCGGAGGGCGCAGTCTGACCCATTGTCTGTCTGCATAGCAGCTGGTGCACATCAGCTGCCGTGCAGGAGGCTGCAGGCTGTTTCGGCGGCTTGCATGTTTGCAGGTGGGCATCTGGTCAAGCAGGCCAGACAGGCCGCAGGGAGGGTTCTGCTCGCTGATGCGGAGCTCCACTCCATTTGGTTGGGAGTAAGCATGGTCCTGGACCGTGCGGAAACCGACCACATCTTCATCTACACCAGCTCCGCAGGCTCTGCCTGCAGAGCTGTGGACCCCTCCGTGCACGCCGGCCAAGTTCATTTCCTGGAGGTGTGTCGGTCCCTGGACTGCTGGCTGTCTTTCAAGGCCCAGCGGACTGTTACCTTCTGGCAGGTGCCTGCGGGCTCTGTTGCAGAGCTTCACTCTGATGCCGTCGTGATGGCGAAGCCATGTATCACTGGGCGCTCGCCCGGCGACTACTATTGACTCTCTCTGGGCTGAGGTCATGAGAGGGTGTATTGACGAGTGGGTGAATATGTTTCGCTCGCCCCTCTATAGGGGAAGGAATTTCCTCCCCCTGTTGGACTCCCTCGGGAAGCCAATTCAACCCTCGTACCTCTCTGGAGGTGCGTGGCTCCGAGAAATCAGCCCCCAGATGTCCGTCACTGGTACAGCAAGGGCCGCCCGCACCATACTCGGTCACACCCCTATCGGGGAGTACCGCACTAGATTCCATTCCCAGGAGGACCACTCCTGTCCCTGTGGGTTGCGGCTTGAAACCCGCACCCACATACTCACTTCCTGTCCAAAGTACATGTGACGTGGCGGCTTACCCTGCGACCTCGACGCCCTCCTGGGCTTTCTGGAACGCAACCCTTCTGCGTTTGTGTTCCTATCCCGGCCCCAAGGGGTGGGATAACTGGAGAGGGCCTTTGGGTTATTCCCCCCTCGTGGCTTCGGTCTCGAGGGACTGGTGGTTATTCGCCCCCCGTCCTAGGGCGGGGTGTAGCGATTTATGGAGAATTGACTCCTAACGCCCGCCAGGGCGGAGACCTGAAGTCCTTAGAGCCTGAGTTTGCGGGGTGTAGGGATTTACAGAGAATTGACTCCTAACCCCCTTCGGGGGGGGACCTGTTGGCCCTATCCACCCCTTGTCTGCCGCACCCTGGTTTCTGTTGGGGTAGCGGACTCTTCGCCCACATGCACTTCTTTATGGAGTGTAGCCTTTCGAGTCAGCGGGACTCTCTTCCCTACCTTAATTGGTAGTTATACCATGTATTAGTTGCCTTGTACATAGCTAGTGCATGCGGACTGCGTTCGAGCACCGCGTTATAAATTGTTGATTTCAAAAAAAAAAAAAAAAAAAAAAGACTTCAGAACCGAGGTGGAGTACTTTGGGCAGGGGGTTGGACTTGCGGCCTCAGCTTATGTACTGTGCCCTCCTACTGTCCTAGTCCGTATTTCAGGAAGTTGGAGCCGAAGCGGAGCGAGGCAGAAGAGAGGAGAGGCCATACTCAGGTGCATGACTTTGCAAAGTCATTGCCTCCCATTGGGGTAGGGGCTTGTCCCTGGGCCTCGCTCGACTTCCTCTGCAAGGAGGAAGTACGGTCGTGTCAAGACCGCTGGATTAATTTGTTCCAGGATCCTGACCATCGTGGGCATGGTTTCCTCCAGCTCGCCAGGGACGATGACTGTCCCCTGCAGCCCACGTATCTCCACGGTGGAGCCTGGATCCCGCATGCTCATTCGGTGTCTCTGATGGCCTGGATGATGCGTGCTATACTCAACCACGCGCCGATAGGGGGCTATTGGAGGTGTTTTTTCCCACAGGAGGACTATTCCTGTCGCTGCGGGTTTCAGGAGGAGACCCGTGAGCATGTGTTCCAGAGCTGCCCTAGGCACTCCATGGTGGGGGTCCCGGCTACGGTCGAGGCTCTCATTGCTTTTCTCAAGGCGTCCCCAACTGCATTCGCGTTCGCTGAGAGGGCCGGGCCCCCCCCAGGGGGTATTGGCTAGTAGCTCTGCCTAGCGCCCAGTTGGGGCTGGGCTGGGACGTTGGTTATTCCTCCGCTGTCTTTGGACAGCGTATAGGGATTTACATGGGAATTGACCCCTAACCCCAGTTTGGGGGGGGACCTTGCCCCAGTCTGGTTCCCGCGCCATGTGCTGGGTGGCAGCCATCCTCCTGCCTCCGTTTGTTCGGGGCGGCTTTGTCCTGGGCATGGGGAAATGCATGCCCGCATCCGTGGTCACGCATTGTATGTACAGATACCCTGTAGTGTACGGCTTGGTTGTTTGTACTGTAGTGCGTTGCTGCACGTGGCCTCCCTATGCGGCCTGCGTAATAAATTGGAGATTTAAAAAAAAAAAAAAAAAAAAAGAAGAAAGGAGAGGATAGGGAACAGGGAGCTGGTCCGCTGCTCAATTCAATTATCAGACTGAGGAGTACAAGCCAAGTACCTACAGTATATATACTGCTGGCCTTACAAACTATGACTTGTACTGACTACATGTGGAGCAAAGCGGAGACCGATCTAGTTACAAACGGATTACAAACAGATTATGAATGGAATGGAAATGGGTACAGGTATGGAGACTAATAACGTATCTTGACTACGGATGGGAAATGGAGATGGGGGTATGAGACACTGAGGGTCAGGTGACCATGGCATGTGTGGAGGTGGTTGTGTGATCGGGGCAGTGGGTTGTGGTTGGAGCAGGTCAGGGCCAAGTCGGAGGGCAGAGGGTTGTTGTGTGGAACACATGTGGAGTCGAGAAGCCGAAGTTTAAATGATTAGACTCTGAGTTGGGATGGATATAACAAGGACCCAGTCTGTGAGTCCCAGATCACAAACCAGACAGTTGCGGTGTCTGATTTGTTGGAGTTCCTCCTGACCTGGGGAGGGCCCTGGAGGTTCTGAAAGCCTCAATGCAATGACTACTACATGATGTTCTCGATCCACTGACTGGTGATGCAAGACCCATCAGGGGCAAAAAATGGGACGTCCAACACTTTCATAAAGGACTTGGAGGAGGGGACCGTTGCCATAGGCTTTGAACCCGCTGGGAAGAACCAGGAGGCCCAGTCTACTGGGTCGACGGCCATCCCACAAGGTGGGGAAACTGCAGTATGCATGCTTGCTACTGTACCGTAGCGGCCAGCAGGCTCTTAAAGAGAGCTCCTTGGAGAGCTAGGGAACAGGACATCCAGTGGGTTGGTGGAGGGGGTAGGGGGGGGGCCGTGGCCTGAACTGCAGGATCTGCCACGATCTGCCCCTCCTTGTGCTGCCTGTTGAGAGGCCGAGGAGGACATGTACGGTTGCGAGTACTACTAGTCAAATCTAACAGCAGGGGTGTGCAGGACAAGAGATTGAGCGACGAAGTGGTTGTGGCTGTGCACATTGCTGGTGGTAGTACCAGATCAAGAAGCGATGTTCCCACACAGTGTCCTGATCTGCAGGGTCAATCTGACCATTGCCCCCTGCAGATCGTTATCCCTCTGGAGGCCTTTGAGGAGGCTGTGCCCAGGCACTCACTGAAGCGGGATTCAGATGAGGAGACTGAGTTCCTAGCTAAGGTTTCGATGGGGCTTATGGGTCTGGACTTTCTGGACCTGGGCTCTTCTGGCAGGATCGACGAGGTAGCCCTGGCTATCTCTGTGGTCTTCTCCAGGGTGTGGCTCGCCCACTCCAAGGAGATCTGTGTTGTCTCACGGTCAAGGCTATGGGGATGCTTGGTAACTCCATCCAGGGGCTTCTGCCAGACCAGAAGCACCTACTTTATTGGTCATGCATGGTTCCTATTGCCATATATGGCTTTCACTTGTGGTATTACTGGGGCGCTAGGTGTAAGGGCGCGCTGGACTACCTCCACCGGATGCAGCGTTGGGCTGCACTCTGGGTCACTGGCACCTTTAGGATATCACTCGATGGGGGGGTTGGGGCCATTGCAGGCCTGATCCCCATTCATCTTCATCTCCTGGAAGCTGCAGGATTGTGCTGAGTTGCAGTACACCACGCTTGTGCCGGGCCACCCTGTTCGTGCCCTCCTTGGTTAGGGCTACAGCAGTGATCTCCGGTCTTACATCTGGTCTATAGCCAGGCTCCCTCCCTGTAAGTTGGTCAAGGTGAAGGGGCCTGTTGTTGATGCTAACCAGCATCTTGCCACCCTCGCTAGGGTCCTTCAATGCTGTTGCGCTGAAGGCTTGGCTGGGGTGCTGTCTTTGGATCTGTACCCTGGGAGGGTGTTAGAGCCGGTGCGGGTCGGGACCAAAGCGGAGGGTCAGGGTAGTATCCTTGATATAAGGTAACCAGGGGACAGGGTGAAGTCAGTACATAGACTTCAGGACCAAGGTAGAGTATATCCAGCGGGGGGTTGGACTTGCGGCCTTAGCATATGTGCTGTGCCCTCCTACTGTCCTAGTCCATATTTCAGGAAGTCAGGGCTGAAGCAGAGCGAGGCAGAAGAGAGGAGAGGATAGAGAACAGGGAGCTGGTCTGCTGCTCGATTCGATTATCAGACTGAGGAGTACAAGCCAAGTACCTACAGTATATATACTACTGGCCTTACAAACTATGACTCATACTGATTACGTGCAGAGCGAAGTGGAGGCCGATATAGTTACAAACGGATTACGAACAGATTATGAATGGAATAGAAACCGGTACAGGTATGGAGACTGATAACGTATCTTGACTACGGACGGGAAATAGAGACTGGAACTAGAGACACTGAGGGTCAGGTGACCACGGCACGTGTGGAGGTGGTCACGTGATCGGGGTAGTGGGTTGTGGTTGGAGCAAGTCGGGGCTGAGTCGGAGGGCAGAGGGTTGTTGTGTGGAGCACACGTGAAATCGAGAAGCCGAAGTTTAAGTGATTAGACTCTGAGTTGGCATGGATATGACAGAGGGTTCACTTCCACTCTTATGACCAGGAGGCGGAGGATACCCTTATGGCCCACGTCGCGGCTCTCAACTGGGTTGTTGCCCGGGTGCAGGCTGATCTGGGGGTTCTGGTGGTGGCAACAGACACAAGTCTGCCACCCCGCTGGGTCCACCAGGTGGTTTTGGCTGCCCAGGTTTTCCAGGGGCTGGGCTGCATCCACGCAGTCCAGCTTCCAGGGGGAAGAGTCACAGCTCCTGAGGCCAAGCTTTTTGCCATCTAGCTGGCGGTGTCCAAGGCAGTTACTGTTGAGGGTGCCACTGGTCTTGTCCTGTTCACTGACTCGATGGCCTCGGCCAGGCAGGCGGTGGACCTGTCGGTGCATTCTGCCCAGGGTCACTCCTTGGCAGTCTGTCACCTTCTCACTGAGTGATTTGCCAGGGTTCTGGCCTGCTCAGGTCCATTTCTGGGAGGTTCCTTCGCATGTGAAGTGGCTTTTCCATACTCAGGTGCATGACTTCGCTAGGTCGTTGCCTCCCATTGGGGTAGGGGCTCGTCCCTGGGCCTCACTCAACTACCTCTGCAAGGAGGAAGTACGCTCTTGCCAGGACTGCTGGATTGATTTGTTCCAGGATCCTGATTATCGCAGGCATGGTTTCCTCCAGCTTGCCAGGGACAACGACCGTCCCCTGCGGCCCATGTATCTCCATGGTGGGGCCTGGATCTTGCATGCTCATTTGGTGTCAGTGATGGCCCAGATGACATGTGCTATTCTTAATCATGCGCCAATAGGGAGCTATCGGAGGTGCTTCTTTTTTTTTTTTTTTTTTTTTAAATCTCCAATTTATTACGCGGGCCGCATAGGGAGGCCGCATGCAGCAACACACTACAGTACAAACAACCGAGCCGTACACTATAGGGTATCTGTACATACAACGCGTGACCGCGGATGTGGGCATGCATTTCCCCATGCCCAGGACAAAGCCGTCCCGAACAAATGGAGGCGGGAGGACAGCTGCCACCCAGCATGCAGCGCAGGAACCAGACCAGGGCGAGGTCCCCCCCCCAACGGGGGTTAGGGGTCAATTCCCACGTAAATCCCTACACGCCGTCTGAAGACGGCAGAGGAATAACCAACGTCCTGGCCCGGCCCCAACCGGGCGCCAGGCAGAGCTACTAACCAATACCTCCTGGGGGGGGCCTGGCCCTCTCAGCGAACGCGAATGCAGTTGGGGACGCCTCGAGAAAAGCAATGAGAGCCTCGACCGTAGCCGGGACCCCCACCATGGAGTGCCTAGGGCAGCTCCGGAACACATGCTCATGGGTTTCCTCCCGAAACCCGTAGCGACAGGAAGAGGTGCTTCTTTCCACAGAAAGACTATTCCTGTCGCTGCGGGTTTTGGGAGGAGACTTGCGAGCATGTGTTTTGGAGCTGCCCTAGGCACTCCATGGCGGGGGTCCTGGCCACAGTCAAGGCCCTCATTGCTTTCCTTGAGGTGTCCCCAACCACGTTCGCGTTTGCTGAGAGGGCCGGGGCCCCCCCAGGGGGTATTGGCTAGTAGCTCTGCCTGGTGCCCAGTTGGGTCTGGGCCAGGACGTTGGTTATTCCCCCACTGTCTGTGGACAGCATGTAGGGATTTATGTGGGAATTGACCCCTAACCCCTGTTAAGGGGGGGGACCTCGCTCCAGTTTGGTTCCCACGCCATGTGCTGGGTGGTAGCCATCTTCCCGCCTCCGTTTGTTTGGGGCAGCCTTGTTCTAGGCATGAGGAAATGCATGCCCGCATCTGCGGTCATGCATTGTATGTACAGATACCCTGTAGCTTATGGCTCAGGTTGTACTATAGTTAGTAGCTGCATGTGGCCTCCCTACATGGCCCACGTTATAAATTGGAGATTTAAAAAAAAAAAAAAAAACGACATGTTTGGATGAAAGTACCATTGGTCAAATCCAACAGTGGGGGTGTACAGTACAAGACGATAAGTGAGGAAGTGGGTGTGGCTGTGCACATTACTGGTGGTGGTACCAGATCAAGAAACATGGCATCCCATGGTTTAGGGATGGGAAGAACTGTGTGATGTTGAAGGTGAGAACACTCATCTTCAACCCGCAGGCCCACCTAGCACAAACCAAGTGCACAAGATAGGTACCAGCATCCTCAGTGGACCATTGGATCACACTGCCAAACTGGTTCGGATGGAACATGCCAAACTTGATGGCCTCAAACTGCAAGTGGCGCGCAATCATTTTCTCGATGAGCTTACTGAGAGTATTGAGAAGGATGATCGGTCTGAACGCCTTTGGAGTAGCATAGGAGGGCTTGCCAGGCTTTGGTATGATAACTGACATACTCTCCTTAAAGTGATAAGGCCAATGCCCGCACTCCATGCAGGCATCGGTAACCCAACAGACCAAATGGGTAACCGTTGGGCCCGCCAGAACGGATTTGAGGTGTGACCATGTAACATGGTCCAGACTGGGCAAGGATAAGGAGGAGCACATGCATAAAGCCTTGTGCATCTCCAGATCGGAGAAGACTGGCCACTCCCATGGTGGGAGCAGATTGATCTGATCAAGGATGCTGACATTGACTGGGTGGTTGTTGGCAGCATTGTAAGAACTGTGGAGCCCTTCCCAAAGCTCCTTGAGGGTATTGCAGGGGCAATCGCGATAGCAGATTGCCTTGCAGGGAGGCAACTTGCGTGCCCTGACCCAATCCATCAGGTCCCAGGGGTGCTTGTTGGTAGAAGCAACTTCTTCCATGCGCTCATCGAAGAACTTGCACTTGGTGGCCTTCCAGGTCTGCTTAAACATGCGAGCATCCTCCTGGTCCCGAGACCAAGAATACACCAGGTAAGTGCATGAGCACCCATTGTCCCACCACGGTTTAGACTGCAAGACGATGCAGATCTCCTTGGAATGGGCAAGCTATGCCTCAGAGAAGACCGCGGAGATAGCCAGGGCTATCTTGTCAATCCTGCTGGATGAGCCCAGGTCTTTTTTGTTTTTTTTTTGAAATCAACAATTTATAACGTGGTGCTCAAATGCAGTCTGCATGCACTAGCTACATACAAGGCAACTAATACATGGTATAACTACCAATGAAGGTAGGGAAGAGAGTCCCACTGACTCGAAAGGCTACACTCTATAAAGAAGTGCACGTGGGCAAAGAGCTTGCTACCCTGACAAAAACCAGGGCATGACAGATGAAGGGGTGGATAGGGCCAACAGGTTCCCCCCCCCTGAAGGGGGTTAGGAGTTAATTCTCCATAAATCCCTACACCCTGCAGGCAAAGGCTCTAAGAGCTTTGGGTCTCCGCCCCTAAGGGCGTTAGGAGTCAATTCTCCATAAATTGCTACACCCCACCCAAAGGGCAGGGGGCGAATAACTGTCGGCTCCTCGAGGCCGAAGCTCACAAGGGGGAAATAACCCTGAAGGCCCTCTCCAGTTATCCCACCCCTTGGTGCCAGGATAGGAATGCAAATGCAGAAGGATTGTGTTCCAGAAAGCCTAGAAGGGCGTCGAGGTTGTGGGTTAAGCTGCCACACCACATGTACTCTGGACAGGAGGTGAGAATGTGAGTGCGGGTTTCAAGCCGCAACCCACAAGGACAGAAGTGATCCTTCTGGGGGTGGAATCTAGCGCGGTACTCCCCTATAAGGGCATGACCAAGTATAGTGCAGACTGCCTGCACTGTGCCAGCAACAGACATCTGAGGACCGATTTCTTGGAGCCAAGTACTACCTGGCAGTATCCGCCAGAAGTCCACTGAGGATGCTGGGTTGATCCTCACCCATCTCATATGCACGGGGTGGGCTCGGGGACTGCAGATGAGCATTGTCGCCTTTGATATTGCCTAGTTCTTTCCTTTTTTTTTTTTTTTTTTTTTTTAAATCTCCAATTTACGAGATATAGGGCCCTCCCGTGAGGGAGGACCCTATTGCTTTGCGCTCTTGCGAGGCAAGCACCGGATAATGCACCGGACCCCGGAATCAACTTAGACTCTAACCTGACTTAGTCAGCCAGGAGAACCGACAGAGGATTTAGTGCCCTCTAGCCAGATCGCGGGAGACTGTCCCGGCCTGCTACGGCCCGCGCTTCACCAGGGAGTTCGTATAGAGCCCCGGCTACTGGGGTTCCCGTCCCCAGGCAGGTGGTTCGCTGGTGCCAACCGGCGCGGATCCCCACCTGTCCCAGGTCTCTGCCTCGCCCACAGCCAACCACGTTGCACTTCCAGAGGTCCACGGACCCCTAGCGTGGAGTTGTTTCAGCCCCAAGCCCGTGCCACACACCGTCGTGTGGAACACCCATTTGGGGATCGAACCCAGAGCATGCCCAGATGCGGTCCCACCCAGGAGTCTGCGGTGTGGACGGCAGACCTCCCCAATCAGCAACCCCTAAGGGAAGCCGTGGGTCACCACAGAACACCCAGCGCCCCACCCTTTGCCACGGACCCAGGAACCTACTACCATGGACTAACGACCGGTACTTACCCGGGGTATGCCAGCAGCACGCCGGACCGGGCTTTCCCAATGTGGGGGGTTGCCTGGCCCCAATCGGGACATTCGACCTGTTTTTGTTATCTTCCCCCGCTTACCGCGCCCTGTGCTTTCGCTCCCTTATCGGGCACAGCCGATCTAGTCCGATCGAGATCGATCCAGATCCGCCACTTTGGGCTCCAACGATCTCTCCCCCAGATTTACCCCAAATCGGCGATTGCAAGACGCCAAATCGGGAACTGAGATCAAGGAGACCATCGAATTTCCTCGGAGATAGTTTACCCACCCGAAGAACCGAGCACACGGTAGTATCCGATGACAACCGCACGACCTCTCCCCACTTCACAGGTATAGAGGATGAGAGGGAATCGAACCCCCAACCTTTCCGGCAGCCGTGCGCAGCCACCTCTCCCCATCTTTAGTGATCGAAACCACTGGGCTAGAGGAGCCCCCTAGTTCTTTCCTTCACTGAATCATGATATGATTCTTGCAGTGCTTTTGCGGTCAGGGCTTGCACCAGGGCTAGTGCGATTCTTCGGCTCTTACCTGGTCAGGAGGTCTACCATGTACTTGTGGAATTCCTTCCAGTCTGACCCCAGGCAGGCTGACGTGGGTGTGGGGCAGGGCTCTGCTCTGTCCCTGGTCTTGTCAGCCTTATATCTAGCCCCCCTGGTGTATCTCTACTACCCGAGGACCCCCAGCCTTGGTGTCGACATGCTCTCATATGTTGACAATAGGACCCTTATAGTCCAGACCAAAACTTGGGAGGACAATGTATCTGCCCTGCAGGCAGCCTACCGCTGCGTGCATGGGCTCTTTGACTCCTTCGGCCTCACACTTGAGCATACCAAGTCTGAGGTCTTTCACTTCTCTCACAATCCGAGGGATACCAACTTGCCTATTGACCTAGGCTTCCATCTGTATACAGGGACACCCTTTTGAGACCTAAGCTGTTCTGGTGGTACTTGGGTTTCTATTTTGACTGTGCTCTCACTTTCCGCAAGCATGTGCATCACTATTCTACCAAAGCCTTCTCTTTTTTTTTTTTTTTTTTTTTTTTTTTTTTAAATCTCCAATTTATTACGTAGGCCACGTAGGGAGGCCGCATGCAGCAACGCACTACAGTACAAACAACTGAGCCATACACTACAGGGTATCTGTACATACAATGTGTGACTGCGGATGCGGGCATGCGTTTCCCCATGCCCAGGACAAAGCTGCCCCGAACAAATGGAGGCAGGAGGACGGCTGCCACCCAGCACGCGGCATGGGAACCAGACCGGGGCGAGGTCCCCCCCCCAACGGAGGTTAGGGGTCAATTCCCATGTAAATCCCTACACGCTGTCCGAAGATGGCGGAGGAATAACCAACGTCCCGGCCTGGCCCCAACCGGGCGCCAGGCAGAGCTACTAGCCAATACCCCCTGGGGGGGGCCTGGCCCTCTCAGCGAACGCGAACGTGGTCGGGGATGCCTCGAGGAAAACAATGAGAGCCTCGACCGTAGCCAGGACCCCTGCCATAGAGTGCCTAGGGCAGCTCTGGAACACATGCTCACGGGTCTCCTCCCAAAACCTGCAGCGACAGGAATAGTCCTCCTGTGGGAAAAAATGCCTCCGATAGCCCCCTATCGGCGTGTGGTTGAGTATAGCGCACGTCATCCGGGCCATCAGAGACACCAAATGAGCGTGCAGGATCCAGGCTCCACCGTGGAGATACATGGGCCGCAGGGGATGGTCATCATCCCTGGTGAGCTGGAGGAAACCATGCCTGCGATGGTCAGGATCCTGGAACAAATCGATCCAGCGGTCTTGACACAACCGTACTTCCTCCTTGTGGAGGAAGTCGAGCGAGGCCCGGGGACGAGCCCCTACCCCAACGGGAGGCAACGACTTCATGAAGTCATGCACCTGAGTATGGAAAGGCCACCTCGCATGCGAGGGGACCTCCCAGAAATGAACCGAGCAGGCTGGACCTCCGGCAAACCACTTGGCGAGAAGGCGACAGACCGCCAAGGAGTGACCCTAGGCGGAATGTACCGACAGGTCCACTGCTCGCCTGGCCGAAGCCATCGAGTCGGTGAACAGGACGAGGCTAGTGGCGCCCTCGACAGAAACTGCCTTGGACACTGCCAGCTGGATGGTGAAAAGCTCGGCCTTGGGAGCTGTGACCTTCCCCCCCGGAAGCCGGACCGCATAGATGCAGCCCAGCCCCTGGAAAACCTGGGTGGCTGAAACCGCCTGGTGGACCCGGCGGGGTGGCAGACTTGTGTCCATCACTGCCACCAGGACCTCTGGATCAGCCTGCGCCTGGGCCAAAACCTGGTCGAGAGCTGTAACATGGGCCGTAAGGGCGTCATCCGCCCCCCAGTCGTAAGAATGGAAGTGGACCCACCCCGGGTACACATCCAAGAGATGGCACCCCGGCCAAGCCTCCGGCACAACAGCGTTGAAAGGCCCAGCAAGGGCGGCAAGACGCTGGTTAGTGTCAACCACAGGCCCCTTCACCTTGATCAACTTGCGGGGAGGGAGCCTGGCTACACACGCCCCTTCCCTCTTACCACCATCATCCCCCTCTTATATTATTTTCTACTCCTAATCTACAGGCAGCCGTCCCGTTCTTAGTGGGTTGTCTACACTATTCCACCTCTCTTCACCCTTCTTTTTTTTTTTTTTTTTTTTTTTTTTTTAAATCTACAATTTATAACGCGGGCCGCGATGGGAGGCCGCGTGCAACTACCTACTACAGGGGGCAAGTAGCTACAAAGTCCGCCCTACATACTGGCATGCCTGCCAACACGAGCTTGCGTCACCCCAAGCTCAGGAGAGAACTGCCCAAAAGAAGCAGAAAAACAAGCCCCCGTTCACTGGCACTACCCCTCTTCGGCCCAAGACCTATTGGAGGTACTTGGGTTTCTATTTCGATCGTGCCCTTACATTTAAGGAACATGTTCGCTTCTATTCTACTAAGGCTATTTCCACGGTCAAGGCCATGGGAATGCTTGGTAATTCCGTCCGAGGGCTTCTGCCAGACCAGAAGCGCCTTCTGTATCGGTTGTGCGTGGTTCCTATAGCCACGTACGGCTTCCGCTTGTGGTATTACCGGGGCGCCAGGTGTAAGGGCACGTTGGACCACCTTCGCCGGATGCAGCGGCGGGCTGCACTCTGGATCACCGGCGCCTTCAGGACGTCGCCCGATGGGGGGGTTGGGGCCATTGCAGGCCTGATCCCCATCCATCTCCATCTCCGGAAGCTTCGTGACCGTGCCGAGTTGCGGTACGCCACGCTTGCTTCGGGCCACCCCGTTCGTGCCCTCCTTGGCTGGGGCTACAGCGGTGATCTCCGGTCTCACGTCCAGTCCATAGCCAGGCTCCCTCCCCGCGAGCTGATCAAGGTGAAGGGGCCTGTTGTCGACGCTAACCAGCGTCTTGCCGCCCTCGCTGGGCCTTTCGACGCTGTTGCGCCGGAGGCCTGGCCGGGGCGCCGTCTCTTGGATGTGTACCCTGACCGGGTTCGCTTCCACTCTTACGACCGGGGGGCGGAGGACGCCCTCACGGCCCATGTCGCGGCTCTCGACCAGGTCTTGGCCCGGGCGCAGGCTGATCCGGGGGTTCTGGTGGCAGCGACGGACGCGAGTCTGCCGCCCCGCCGGGTCCACCAGGCGGTTTCGGCCGCCCAAGTGTTCCAGGGGCTGGACTGCATCCACGCGGTCCGGCTTCCGGGAGGGAAGGTTACGGCTCCCGAGGCCGAGCTTTTCGCCATCCGGCTGGCGGTGTCCAAGGCAGTTTCTGTCGAGGGCGCCACTGGTCTCGTCTTGTTCACCGACTCGATGGCCTCGGCCAGGCGGGCGGTGGACCCGTCGGTGCACTCCACCCAGGGTCACTCCTTGGCGGTCTGCCGCCTTCTCGCCGAGTGGCTTGCCGGGGGTCTGGCCCGCTCGGTTCACTTCTGGGAGGTCCCTTCGCGTGCGAGGTGGCCTTTCCACACTCAGGTGCACGACTTTGCTCGGTCGTTGCCTCCCGTTGGGGTAGGGGCTCGTCCCCGGGCCTCGCTTGACTACCTCCGTAAGGAGGAAGTACGGTCGTGTCAGGACCGCTGGATCGACTTGTTCCAGGATCCTGACCACCGCGGGCATGGTTTCCTCCAGCTCGCCAGGGACGATGACCGTCCCCTGCGGCCCACGTATCTCCACGGTGGTGCCTGGATCCCGCACGCTCACTCGGTGTCAGTAATGGCCCGGATGACGCGTGCTATTCTTAACCACGCGCCGATAGGGGGCTATCGGAAGCGCTTTTTCCCACAGGAAGATTATTCCTGTCGCTGCGGGTTTCGGGAGGAGACCCGTGAGCATGTGTTCCGGAGCTGCCCTAGGCACTCCATGGCGGGGGTCCCGGCTACGGTCGAGGCTCTCATAGCTTTCCTTGAGGCGTCCCCGACCGCGTTCGTGTTCGCTGAGAGGGCCAGGCCCCCCCCAGGGGGTATCGGCTAGTAGCTCTGCCTGGCGCCCGGTTGGGTCCGAGCCGAGGCGTTGGTTATTCCCCCGCTGTCCTCGGACGGCGTGTAGGGATTTACGGTGGAATTGACCCCTAACCCCCGATAAGGGGGGGGACCTCGCTCCGGTTTGGTTCCCGCGCCGCGCGCTGGGCGGCAGCCGTCTTCCCGCCTCCGTTTATTCGGGGCGGCTTCGTCCTGGGCATGGGGAAACGCATGCCCGCATCCGCGGTCACGCGTTGTATGTACAGATACCCCGTAGTGTACGGCTCAGTCGTTTGTACTGTAGTACGTTGCTGCGCACGGCCTCCCTACGCGGCCCGTGTAATAAATTGGAGATTTAAAAAAAAAAAAAAAAAAAAAGAGTGCTGGAAGCCATTGGGAGAGGCAGAAATGAGTAGAAGGGTAACAACGCGTTTTGAAGCTGTTATAGCCCGGGGCCCATAACCTGTTGAAGCAGGAGCGTTGGGGGACTGGTAAGGAGTCCTAACAGCAAAGGAACGAGTGTATTATGCGAAGGGAATGACTAGAAACGAAAGGAACAAGCTGTGGACAGCTGTGAGAGACTGGAAGTCCCAAAAGTGTCCACAGGTGCAAGTCCATGTCTAGATCACATGACTAGCTACCAAAACCGTCCAGGCCTATCTACAAGTCCACAAACACAACAACAAACAAGTGGGACTGTTCAGAGCACAATGAGACAAGTGCACACTACTCACCACAGGAGTGCATATAGCACATCCTGGCATGTCACAGGGCACTCCTAACATCTTGACCAGATCGATTCACTCCCACCATGGGAGTGGCCAGTCTTCTCTGACCTGAAGATGCACAAGGCCCTGCGTGTGTGCTCCTCTTTGTCTTCACCCAGTCCGGACCACATTACATGGATGCACCTCAAGTCCGTTCTGGTGGGCCCAATGGTTGCCCGTTTGGTCTGTCGGATCACCGATGCCTGCATGGAGTGCGGGCATTGGCCTTGTCACTTTAAGGAGAGCGTGTCGGTTATCATACCGAAGCCTGGCAAGCCCTCCTATGCCACTCCGAAGGTGTTCAGACCGATCGTCCTTCTTAATACTCTCGGTAAACTTATCGAGAAAATGATCTTGTGCCGCTTGCAGTTTGAGGCTGTCAAGTTTGGCGTGTTCCATCCGAACCAGTTCAGCGGTGTGATCCAACGGTCCACCGAAGATGCTGGCGTCTACCTTGTGCACCTTGTCCGTGCCGGGTGGGCCCGTGGGTTGAAGACGAGTGTTCTTGCCTTTGACATCGCACAGTTCTTCCCATCCCTGAACCATGGGATGCTTCTCGCAGTTCTGGCTCAGCAGGGGTTCTCCCTGTGCGTGGGCCGGTTCTTTTTTTTTTTTTTTTTTTTTTTTTTAAATCTCCAATTTATTACACGGGCCGCGTAGGGAGGCCGTGCGCAGCAACGTACTACAGTACAAACGACCGAGCCGTACACTACGGGGTATCTGTACATACAACGCGTGACCGCGGATGCGGGCATGCGTTTCCCCATGCCCAGGACGAAGCCGCCCCGAATAAACGGAGGCGGGAAGACGGCTGCCGCCCAGCGCGCGGCGCGGGAACCAAACCGGAGCGAGGTCCCCCCCCTTATCGGGGGTTAGGGGTCAATTCCACCGTAAATCCCTACACGCCGTCCGAGGACAGCGGGGGAATAACCAACGCCTCGGCTCGGACCCAACCGGGCGCCAGGCAGAGCTACTAGCCGATACCCCCTGGGGGGGGCCTGGCCCTCTCAGCGAACACGAACGCGGTCGGGGACGCCTCAAGGAAAGCTATGAGAGCCTCGACCGTAGCCGGGACCCCCGCCATGGAGTGCCTAGGGCAGCTCCGGAACACATGCTCACGGGTCTCCTCCCGAAACCCGCAGCGACAGGAATAATCTTCCTGTGGGAAAAAGCGCTTCCGATAGCCCCCTATCGGCGCGTGGTTAAGAATAGCACGCGTCATCCGGGCCATTACTGACACCGAGTGAGCGTGCGGGATCCAGGCACCACCGTGGAGATACGTGGGCCGCAGGGGACGGTCATCGTCCCTGGCGAGCTGGAGGAAACCATGCCCGCGGTGGTCAGGATCCTGGAACAAGTCGATCCAGCGGTCCTGACACGACCGTACTTCCTCCTTACGGAGGTAGTCAAGCGAGGCCCGGGGACGAGCCCCTACCCCAACGGGAGGCAACGACCGAGCAAAGTCGTGCACCTGAGTGTGGAAAGGCCACCTCGCACGCGAAGGGACCTCCCAGAAGTGAACCGAGCGGGCCAGACCCCCGGCAAGCCACTCGGCGAGAAGGCGGCAGACCGCCAAGGAGTGACCCTGGGTGGAGTGCACCGACGGGTCCACCGCCCGCCTGGCCGAGGCCATCGAGTCGGTGAACAAGACGAGACCAGTGGCGCCCTCGACAGAAACTGCCTTGGACACCGCCAGCCGGATGGCGAAAAGCTCGGCCTCGGGAGCCGTAACCTTCCCTCCCGGAAGCCGGACCGCGTGGATGCAGTCCAGCCCCTGGAACACTTGGGCGGCCGAAACCGCCTGGTGGACCCGGCGGGGCGGCAGACTCGCGTCCGTCGCTGCCACCAGAACCCCCGGATCAGCCTGCGCCCGGGCCAAGACCTGGTCGAGAGCCGCGACATGGGCCGTGAGGGCGTCCTCCGCCCCCCGGTCGTAAGAGTGGAAGCGAACCCGGTCAGGGTACACATCCAAGAGACGGCGCCCCGGCCAGGCCTCCGGCGCAACAGCGTCGAAAGGCCCAGCGAGGGCGGCAAGACGCTGGTTAGCGTCGACAACAGGCCCCTTCACCTTGATCAGCTCGCAGGGAGGGAGCCTGGCTATGGACTGGAC
This sequence comes from Lepiota brunneoincarnata, assembly GCA_023014365.1. Classification (NCBI taxonomy): domain Eukaryota; kingdom Fungi; phylum Basidiomycota; class Agaricomycetes; order Agaricales; family Agaricaceae; genus Lepiota; species Lepiota brunneoincarnata. Next base: position 1,664,584 of record JAEBUN010000003.1, read on the forward strand.
GTGAGACCGGAGATCACCGCTGTAGCCCCAGCCAAGGAGGGCACGAACGGGGTGGCCCGAAGCAAGCGTGGCGTACCGCAACTCGGCACGGTCACGAAGCTTCCGGAGATGGAGATGGATGGGGATCAGGCCTGCAATGGCCCCAACCCCCCCATCGGGCGACGTCCTGAAGGCGCCGGTGATCCAGAGTGCAGCCCGCCGCTGCATCCGGCGAAGGTGGTCCAACGTGCCCTTACACCTGGCGCCCCGGTAATACCACAAGCGGAAGCCGTACGTGGCTATAGGAACCACGCACAACCGATACAGAAGGCGCTTCTGGTCTGGCAGAAGCCCTCGGACGGAATTACCAAGCATTCCCATGGCCTTGACCGTGGAAATAGCCTTAGTAGAATAGAAGCGAACATGTTCCTTAAATGTAAGGGCACGATCGAAATAGAAACCCAAGTACCTCCAATAGGTCTTGGGCCGAAGAGGGGTAGCGCCAGTGAACGGGGGAAACCCCAAGTCCACCGGAGGATTCTCACCGGAACGATCCCGTGAGAAATGGAAGAGCTCGGACTTATCGTGCTCCACAACAAGCGCGAACCGTGTGAAGGTGTCACGGACAACCTCGTAAGATCTGCGGAGCAAGACGCAGTTAGCGTCCAGGTCCCAGGCTTGCGCCACGATGGTACCATCGTCGACGTAAGACAGGAGCGAGAGGCCCGGTTGAGGGAGCCGTCGCTCGATAATATACATGGCCGGGGCCAAGTAGAGGCCGGACAGGACGGGTGAGAGGGCAGACCCCTGGCCCACCCCCACCTCCGCCCGGAACGGTTCAGACAGGAAGGAGTTCCAGGCATAGCTGGTAAACCTCCCCGTGAGATAAGAAGCGAAGAACCGGCCCACACAAGGGGAGAACCCCTGTCGAGCCAGAACCGCGAGAAGCATCCCATGGTTCAGGGATGGGAAGAATTGTGCGATGTCGAAGGCGAGAACACTCGTCTTCAACCCGCGAGCCCACCCAGCACGGACAAGGTGCACGAGATAGGCACCAGCATCTTCGGTGGACCGCTGGATCACACCGCCGAACTGGTTCGGATGGAACACGCCAAACTTGACAGCCTCAAACTGCAAGCGGCGCGCGATCATTTTCTCGATAAGCTTACCGAGAGTATTGAGAAGGACAATCGGTCTGAACGCCTTCGGAGTGGCATAGGAGGGCTTGCCAGGCTTCGGTATGATAACCGACACGCTCTCCTTAAAGTGACGAGGCCAATGCCCGCACTCCATGCAGGCATCAGCGATCCGACAGACCAAACGGGTGACCGTCGGGCCCGCCAGAACGGACTTGAGGTGCGTCCACGTGACGTGGTCCGGACCGGGCGAGGACAGAGAAGAGCACGCGCGCAAGGCCTCGTGCATTTCCAAGTCGGAAAAGACCGGCCATTCCCGCGGTGGGAGCGGATCGATCTGATCAAGAACCCCGACATCGACCAGGCGGTCGTTGGCGGCATTGTAAGAACCGTGGAGCCCTTCCCAGAGCTCCTCGAGAGTGTTGCAGGGGCGATCGCGATAGCGGATCGCCTCGCAGGGAGGCAACTTGCGTGCCCTGACCCAATCCATCAGGTCCCAGGGGCGCTTGTTGGAAGAGGCAATCTCCTCGATACGCTCATCGAAGAATTTGCGCTTGGCGGCCTTCCAGGTCCGTTTAAACGTGCGAGCGTCCTCCCGGTCCCGAGACCGAGAATACACCGCATAGGTGCGCGAGCACTCATCGTCCCACCACGGTTTGGACCGCGAGACGACGCAAACCTCCTTGGAGTGGACGAGCCACGCCTCGGAGAAGATCGCAGAGATAGCCAGGGCCACCTCGTCGATCCTGTCAGATAAGCCTAGGTCCGGATAATCCAGACCCATAAGCCCCGTCGAGACCTCAGCAAGGAATTCGGCCTCCTCGTCCGAGTCCCGCTTCAGTGAGCGTCTGGGCACAGCCTCCTCGAAGGCCTCCAGAGGGATAGTGATCCGAAGGGGGCAATGGTCAGATTGACCCCGCAGATCGGGACACCGCGTGGGAAGCGGCAGATGGCCCGCAGCCGCCCTCGCAAACATGAGGTCGATCACGGTAGAAGCAAGCCCCTCCTCAAAGGGGAAGTGTGTGGGGCCTGGGTTCTCAGGAAGCGAGAGGTCCAGGCCCAACGAGTCCGCTGTCTCCAGCAGGGAGGCGGCAGCAGCGGGGTTGTGGGGAGCCCACAGGTCCCACTGCGGCGAGCGGCAGTTAAAGTCCCCCGACATGAGGGCGCACTGCGGGAGAGAGTCAACGGCGTCCGCGAGATAGCGGATGCCCGACTGTCTGTCGTCCGAGTAGACGTTGAGAAAGTACACGGCCTCTCCATGCAGAAACATGGAGACGGCCATGACGTCACGGTGATCGACGACATCACGTCGAAGTGAGGGGCGGAGCCGCATCATCCGGTTATGTACATATGCCATAACCCGAGGAGGCTGATCCGGGGAAGAAGGAGGGTGGAACAAGCACAGCCACTCCGGATGCTTGGGCGCCCCGACAACCTCATCCCCGTCAGGGTCAGAGGAAGACGGAACGCGGCGGATGGAGCGCCAAGGCGGCTCCTGTAGTAAGAACATATCCACATCATCTTTGAATTGTTCCAGTAAAGAGTCCACAAGAATGTAACTACGAAATACATTCTGTGACCATATACGACACGCTCTCCTCAATCTCCTAGGTTCCTGATGGTCCCTATTCATTGGGGTAAGCGAGGTTGACGCGGTGGGGAGCGAACCCTTACCGGAGAATCGTACCGGCGCTCGATCCACTCCCGATCGAAGCGGTGAGCCCAGAACGGGCAGGCCGAAGCCGAAGCGGCATGAGCGCCCCCGCAATTCACGCACACGGGCGCGTGAGGGCAGGGACGGTCAGCGGGGGTGGGGGCAATGGGCGGCCTGTGGTTGGGCTGGCCCTTGCAACACGACGCAAACGCCCGATGGTTAGTCGGGGAATGCGGACCGCCGCAGTGAGAGCAGCGGATAGCCTCGCGCCGGCAGGCTAGAGAAGGGTGCCCCCACTTCCAGCAACGCTGGCAGAGGGGGACGCCGGGGTTGGCCTTGGCAGGGATAATCCTGCACGGGGTGCCGTCGATAGTGATGACACGTCGGGAGACCATCTTCGCGTTAGAACCCTGCTGAGAGTCCCAGATCTCAAAGAACACGGTCGCCGTGTCCGCGGCGCGCGAGTTCTTGACGATGCGCGGCCTGGTGGCCAGCACAAAATACTCAGACCACACAGAACGCTGCATGGCCTCGACAACCCGATCGGGCGTGAGCCAGGGCTGCCCGCCCCGGAACATAGGCGCATCGAGGAGCTTGAGATAGCTCTTCTTTTTTTTTTTTTTTTTTTTTTTTATATCTCCAATTTATTACACGGGCCGCGTAGGGAGGCCGTGCGCAGCAACGTACTACAGTACAAACGACCGAGCCGTACACTATGGGGTATCTGTACATACAACGCGTGACCGCATGGAAAGGCCACTTCGCACGCGAAGGGACCTCCCAGAAGTGGACTGAGCGGGCCGGGTCTCCAGCAAACCACTCGGCGAGAAGGCGGCAGACCGCCAAGGAATGACCCTGGGCGGAGTGCACCGACGGGTCCACCGCCCGCCTGGCCGAGGCCATCGAGTCGGTGAACAAGACGAACCGCATGAATGCAGTCCAACCCCCGGAAAACCTGGGCGGCCGAAACCGCCTGGTGGACCCGGCGGGGCGGCAGACTCGCGTCCGTCGCTGCCACCAGAACCCCCGGATCAGCCTGCGACCGGGCCAGAACCCGGTCGAGAGCCGCGACATGGGCCGCGAGGGCGTCCTCCGCCCCCCGGTCGTAAGAATGGAAGCGGACCCGCGCAGGGTACACATCCAAGAGGCGACGCCCCGGCCAGGCCTCCGGCGCCACCGCGTCGAAGGGCCCAACGAGGGCAGCAAGACGCTGGTTAGCGTCGACAACAGGCCCCTTCACCTTGATCAGCTCGCGGGGGGGGAGCCTGGCTATGGACCGGACATGGGACCGGAGATCACCGCTGTAGCCCCAGCCAAGGAGGGCACGAACGGGGTGGCCCGGAGCAAGCGTGGCGTACCGCAGCTCGGCGCGGTCACAAAGCTTCCGGAGATGAAGATGAATGGGGATCAGGCCCGCAATGGCCCCAACCCCCCCATCGGGCGACGTCTTGAAGGCGCCAGTGATCCAGAGTGCAGCCCGTCGCTGCATCCGGCAAAGGTGGTCCAACGCGCCCTTACACCTGGCGCCCCGGTAATACCACAAGCGAAAGCCGTACGTGGCTATGGGAACCACGCACGACCGATACAGGAGGCGCTTCTGGTCTGGCAGAAGCCCCCGGACGGAGTTATCAAGCATCCCCATGGCCCTGACCATGGAAATAGCCTTAGTAGAGTAGAAGCGAACATGCTCCTTAAACGTAAGGGCACGATCGAAATAGAAACCCAGATACCTCCAATAGGTCTTGGGCCGAAGAGGAGTAGCGCCGGTAAACGGGGGAAACCCCAAGTCCACCGGGGGATTCTCACCGGAACGATCCCGTGAGAAATGGAAAAGCTCGGACTTATCGTGCTCCACGACCAGCGCGAACCGAGTGAAGGTGTCATGGACGACCTTGTAAGATCTGCGGAGTAGGACGCAGTTAGTGTCCAAGTCCCAGGCCTGCGCTACGATGGTGCCATCGTCGACGTAAGACAGGAGCGAAAGGCCCGGTTGAGGGAGCCGCCGCTCGATGATATACATGGCCGGGGCCAAGTAGAGGCCAGACAGGACGGGTGAGAGGGCAGACCCCTGGCCCACCCCCACCTCCGCCCGGAACGGTTCAGACAGGAAGGAGTTCCAGGCGTAGCTGGTAAACCTCCCCGTGAGATAAGAAGCGAAGAACCGGCCCACACAGGGGGAGAACCCCTGTCAAGCCAGAACCGCGAGGAGCATCCCATGGTTCAGGGACGGGAAGAACTGTGCGATGTCGAAGGCGAGAACACTCGTCTTCAACCCGCGGGCCCACCCAGCACGGACGAGGTGCACGAGATAGGCACCAGCATCTTCGGTGGACCGCTGGATCACACCGCCGAACTGGTTCGGATGGAACACGCCGAACTTGACAGCCTCAAACTGCAAGCGGCGCGAGATCATTTTCTCGATAAGCTTACCGAGAGTATTGAGAAGGATGATCGGTCTGAACGCCTTCGGAGTGGCATAGGAGGGTTTGCCAGGCTTCGGTATGATAACCGACACGCTCTCCTTAAAGTGACAAGGCCAATGTCCGCACTCCATGCAGGCATCGGCGATCCGACAGACCAAACAGGTAACCGTCGGGCCCGCCAGAACGGACTTGAGGTGCGTCCACGTGACGTGGTCCGGACCGGGCGATGACAAAGAGGAGCACGCGCGCAGAGCCTCGTGCAACTCCAAGTCGGAAAAGACCGGCCACTCCCGCGGCGGGAGCGGATCGATCTGATCAAGAACCCCGACATCGACCGGGCGGTCGTTGGCGGCGTTGTAAGAACCGTGGAGCCCTTCCCAGAGCTCCTCGAGGGTGTTGCAGGGGCGATCGCGATAGCGGATCGCCTCGCAGGGAGGCAACTTGCGCGCCCTGACCCAATCCATCAGGTCCCAGGGGCGCTTATTGGTAGAAGCAATCTCCTCGATGCGCTCATCGAAGAACCTGCGCTTGGCGGCCTTCCAGGTCCGCTTAAATGCGCGAGCGTCCTCCCGGTCCCGAGACCGAGAATACACCACGTAAGTGCGCGAGCACTCGTCGTCCCACCATGGCCTAGACCGTGAGACGACGCAGATCTCCTTGGAGTGGGCAAGCCATGCCCCGGAGAAGACCGCAGAGATAGCCAGGGCCACCTCGTCGATCCTGTCAGATGAGCCTAGGTCTGGAAAGTCCAGGCCCACAAGCCCCGTCGAAACCTCAGCTAGGAACTCGGCCTCCTCATCCGAGCCCCGCTTCAGCGAACGCCTGGGCACAGCCTCCTCGAAGGCCTCCAGAGGGACAGTGATCCGAAGGGGGCAGTGGTCAGATTGACCCCGCAGATCGGGACACCGCGTGGGAAGCGGTAGATGGCCCGCAGTCGCCCTCGTTTGAGATAGCTCTTCGAGCGGGGGAGGTTCGCGTCGACGACGGCGTTAGGCCAGTTGCCGCGGACCGCGTTCCTAATAGTGCCAATGTCCAGTTCGCTGGGCACGGCAGTGGTGTAGCAAGCTACATGTGAATCCATCTGCTGGACCTGTTCGATACGAACGAGCGAGCCCGCAGATGCCAGAGCGGCTGCCGCCACCCGATGAATCTCCGCGCAGACGACGGGGCCCAGATTGACCGGGAGACCGCCCCCCGCGAGGGTGAGCATGACCTGCTTGCGCGAAGGTCCGGACGTAGTCATCCTAGGCTTGGGGGCCTTGGGTGGCTGCTGGGCGGCTGCCGCCTGCCGATGAAACGAGACCACCTTGTGAGAAGGCAGCCCCGGGAGAGCGCGCGCCAGGTCGACGAGACCCGACGGAGAAGAGACGGCCGCGGCCGCATAAGAGCGGGGCGGGGAACGAGGCTTGGTAGCCAAGTTGACGCGCGGAGGGGGGGGACCGGGAGGCGGCCTCGCAGCCAACTGAGCCCTGTCCGCCGCCGACAGCGGAGGAACATTGGCGGCTCGCGCCGCCCTGATGCGAGATGGCCGCTGCCCCGCGCCGGGGTTGCGGGCCACTGGGACAGGATTGCCCAACCCTGTGCGGGCCAGGTTCCTGAAGAATTGCTGAGTGGGCGCAGGACGCGCGTACCCAGCAGGAAAGCGCCCCAAATCCTCCGCCGGAGCGGGAGGCAGGGGGAGGTTACCCTCCCAAGGGGTGCGGCGTGAGCCACCCGCCAGGGGAGCGCCATCCACCTCCATAGGAGCCACAGAGGCCCTAGGAGAGGGGGCGTGCATACTGCCCGCCACCCCAACAGGAGCGGGGGGTGCAGCAGAGTCCGGCCGTTTGCCCTTCCCTTGTGCAGGGGTGGGGGTGCCCGGCCTGGACGGACCATACACCTCAGAGGCCCACTCATGGAGCCTCATGGTGTGCTTGCCCTCCTCGAAGGGAATATCATCCCAGTCCTGCTCTTCCACCTCGCGAAAGAGCCTGGCCAGGGAGCGGGCGACCTCCGCGCTGCCGCCTGCAGAAAGGTTGCCGCGCTTGGCCCTCTCCAGCCACAGCGCGACGACGTCGAGAGCGTCCGCCACGATCCCAGCCTCACCCTCTGCATCCGCAGGCCTGCGGGAAAGGGCGAGGAAGGTGGGGACGAACTCGGGATCCTCCTCCTCCTCCACAAAAGCGGGGCCGGGGGATGGCTCGGCTCCAGGATCAATAGCCATCCTGGAGGAACCGGAGACCGATTCGAGGTCGAGCTCCTGCCTCAGAGGGGCGGAGGGCTCGGGCGTGCGGGTGCGCTTGGGACGGGGGGTCACCGGGGCGTCATCCGGGTAGACGGCGGACTCGCGAGGCCTCTTGGGGGCCTCGGCAGCCGGGGTAGGGGCAGCAGCCTGCGACGCAGAGCTGTAGCCGGGTCGAGAGGAGCCGGGGGGGGCATCCTGAGTGCGGACGATAGCCATGGCGAGAGGGTCCGGCGACGAAGGATCCGCCGGCGGAGGAGCTCCCGCCCCCTGAGAGGAGCGTGTGGACCTTGGAGGCATGCGCGTAGGACTATAAGATCGTAGATCAGGCTAGTAGAGCTCGCTGTGCAGAGAGTTGAGGGGAAAGGCTGTGGCTGTGCACGAGAGATGGTAGCGGTTGTAGTCCAAGAAGGGATGGACACTTTGAGCATGCCCAGGCATGTCTCACCTCCTCCAGCCTCCCCCATCACTCCAGGGGGGCTACATCTTGTCCCACAGCGCTGGACTGGGTAACAAAGCGTGCACAGGAGCTCCGGGCACACCCCCAGCAAGTTTCAGCTTGTTCCGAGCTGATCTCGCTGAGTTATCACACTTTTCATGTGTTTCTCCTCTGACCTCTCTGTGATCCTCAGATTGCGGAGCTCGTTCAGAGCTCGTTCCTCGGCCGTTCTGGCCGAAACCTCACAGGACTGTAGGGGCCCCTAGGCCCCTTCAGATCCCTCGTTTATACGTGGCTGCGCCCTCGGGGGCAGCCTCGACGTTCACTTCTTTGGGGGCATCCCCCCCAAGAAGCCTGTCTTCTGTGCATCTGCAGTCGTTCTGCCAGCCCCCTGGCTCGGCTGCTTCTCCCTTGCTCAGCGAAGGCTCGGGAGCATGCTCAGACCATTCTCAGCGAGTTTCAGCCCGTTCTGGGCTGATCTCGTTGATCTATCACACCTTTTATGGGGTGTTCCCTCTCTGACAGCCCTGCTTCTCCGGATTGCAGGGCTCGTTTAGAACTCGTTTGGCGGGCGCTTAGCCCCATATTTTACAGGACGGTAGGGGTCCTAGTACCCCTCCTATCCCCTTAATCACACACAGCTGCGCCCACTCGTTTGGCTGCAACACCGCTTTTTCGGGCATGGCCCTAATTGCTCTCCGGAGTAATTGGGCTGTGTACCACATATTTCTTGGGCGCCTAGCACCTAATTTTACGGGTGTGTAGTGCACATTGGTGTGCTTCCGTCCTATTATTTGCATGGGAACGCGACCAGCAGTTCCCTTGCAATTTGCCGAGAGGTTGTTCCCTCTTGATTATCAACTTCCACTACCATGGAGTTCTCTCTCAACGATGACTATGATCCATTTTTGGATGATGCTGTCGCTGATTCTATCCTGTCTGAGGCATCAGAGTGCTTTCTAGATCCCTCAGTTACACACTCTATCCAGTTGCTGGACTTCAGTGACCGCGATACTGTCTCTCTTAGACGGGCATCGCTGCAGGCAAATATGCAACATTTTGCATATTTGCTCTGTGATACTTTCATCAGCAACAGCTACTCAGTTGCAGCTGCTGAACCATCTACACTGCACTCCCAGGGTGTTGTACCCCCTGAGCAGGTGCACGCCGCTATTTCTCTCGTTGACCGAGTTACCCACTGGGTCCAACGCACTGCACTTGCAAGGCCCCTCCCACCAGGAGGTGCTGAGCAACTTATGCTGGCAGCTATGGAACTTCTCCAGGCTGTCACGCACTTCCCTCAGGCTCTGCCACTAGTTGAGCAGATAGAGGCTTATGTGGCACAGCAGAGTTCTCCTCCGGTGGGGGACTCTGGCTATGCCTCACTTTCACCAACGCATGCATCAGAGATATGCCCCAGCAAGGGGACATCTCACTCTCAAACAGGACGCCGGAGATCCCGGCGTCACCGTCTCTGACCTATGTTAGAGGGGGTGTGTATTCCTGTATCAACCACTGATAAAGTGGATGGGCTTCCACTACGCCCAGGTTGCCCTTCGTCGCCGACATTGCGGTTGACCCTTTTCCCTTCCCTTTGGGAAGTTTACCTTGCTTCCATGGTTATTGTCCACCTACATGGGCATTTGCGGTGAATTAACATCGTCGTGCTACGCGCATGGGGACCATGGACCCTTGTTTATTTAGTAGGTCTTCAGACCTGCCCTTCTGCATTGGGCTCCCAGGGCCTGCAGATTTTATTCCCACAGGAATTTCCTGTGGTCTGCGCTGGGCCCTTTTTAGGTTCCAGTATTTGTCCGGAGGGGAGTATGTAGTACATACTCCCTGCTCCAGCCACTGTCCTCTGGGAAGGTGTGGTATCAGAGTGGGCTACTGGGTGGGACCCCATGCGTCTGGTGCCCTTCGGGTGCAGGCATGTGCTAACCACTGGGTAGTCTCCTACTTGTTTCTCCGCTTCTTACGGGCAGTTTCCTCCTGAGCTTGGGGTGACACAAGCTCGCGTTGGCAGGCATGCCAGTATGTAGGATGGACTTTGTAGCTACTTGCCCCCTGTAGTAGGTAGTTGCATGCGGCCTCCCATCGCGGCCTGCGTTATAAATTGCAGATTTAAAAAAAAAAAAAAAAAAAAGAGCAGGGAGTGGTACATCTTGAGGAGGATGAATAGGAATGGATGGAATGACTGGAGACACCCCCTCATTGTCAAGAGGTGGTACTCCCTTAGAATGTGGAGAGGAGGGTGGTAATGGAGTTGGTGCAGTGGGTGGAGGAGTAAATCCTGGATTGGAGTTGGAATGTGAGGGAAAGTTAGATGGAGCAGATGGGACAGCCAGTGGATGTGGTGCAGTCATCTGCACACTAGACAGTCCAGGGAAGTGCCGTTTTTTTTTTTTTTTTTTTTTTTTTTTTTTTAAATCTCCAATTTATAACGCGGGCCGTGTAGGGAGGCCGCGTGCAGCTACTAACTACGGTACACGACCGAGCCGTACACTACAGGGTATCTGTACATACAACGCGTGACCGCGGATGCAGGCATGCGTTTCCCCATGCCCAGGACAAAGCCACCCCGAACGAACGGAGGCGGGAAGGCGGCTGCCGCCCAGCGCTCGGCGCGGGAGCGAAGCCAAGACGAGGTCCCCCCCCTTATTGGGGGCTAGGGGTCAATTCCCGCGTAAATCCCTACACGCCGCCCGAAGACAGCGGGGGAATAACCACCGCCCCGGCCTGGACCCAACCGGACGCCAGGCAGAGCTACTAGCTGATACCCCCCCGGGGGGGGCCCGGCCCTCCCGGCGAACGCGAACGCGGTCGGGGACGCCTCGAGGAAAGCAATGAGAGCCTCGACCGTAGCCGGGACCCCCGCCATGGAGTGCCTAGGGCAACTCCGGAACACGTGCTCACGAGTTTCCTCCCGAAACCCGCAGCGACAGGAATAGTCTTCCTGTGGGAAGAAGCGCCTCCGATAGCCCCCTATCGGCGCGTGATTAAGAATAGCGCGCGTCATCCGGGCCATCACTGACACCGAGTGAGCGTGCGGGATCCAGGCACCACCGTGGAGATACGTGGGCCGTAGGGGACGGTCGTCGTCCCTGGCGAGCTGGAGGAAACCATGCCCGCGATGGTCAGGATCCTGGAACAGGTCGATCCAGCGGTCCTGACACGACCGTACTTCCTCCTTGCGGAGGTAGTCAAGTGAGGCCCGGGGACGAGCCCCTACCCCAATGGGAGGCAACGACTTCGCGAAGTCATGCACCTGAGTGTGGAAAGGCCACTTCGCACGCGAAGGGACCTCCCAGAACTGGACCGAGCGGGCTGGACCCCCGGCGAACCACTCGGCGAGAAGGCGGCAGACCGCCAGGGAGTGACCCTGGGCGGAATGCACCGACGGGTCCACCGCCCGTCTGGCCGAAGCCATCGAGTCGGTGAACAGGACAAGGCTAGCGGCGCCCTCGACAGAAACTGCCTTGGACACCACCAGCCGGATGGCGAAAAGCTCGGCCTCGGGAGCCGTGACCTTCCCCCCCGGGAGCCGGACCGCATGGATGCAGTCCAGCCCCCGGAACACTTGGGCGGCCGAAACCGCCTGGTGGACCCGGCGGGGCGGCAGACTCGCGTCTGTTGCTGCCACCAGAACCCCCGGATCAGCCTGCGCCCGGGCCAAAACCCGGTCGAGAGCCGCGACATGGGCTGCAAGGGCGTCCTCCGCCCCCCGGTCATAAGAATGGAAGCGGACCCGCTCGGGGTACACATCCAAGAGACGGCGCCCCGGCCAGGCCTCCGGCGCCACCGCGTCAAAAGGCCCAGCGAGGGCAGCAAGACGCTGGTTAGCGTCGACAACAGGCCCCTTCACCTTGATCAGCTCGCGGGGAGGGAGCCTGGCTATAGACCGGACATGAGACCGGAGATCACCGCTGTAGCCCCAGCCAAGGAGGGCACGAACGGGGTGACCCGGAGCAAGTGTGGCGTACCGCAACTTGGCACGGTCACGAAGCTTCCGGAGATGAAGATGAATGGGGATCAGGCCCGCAATGGCCCCAACCCCCCCATCGGGCGACGTCCTGAAGGCGCCGGTAATCCAGAGTGCAGCCCGACGCTGCATCCGGCGGAGGTGGTCCAAAGCACCCTTACACCTGGCGCCCCGGTAGTACCACAAGCGAAAGCCGTACGTGGCTATAGGAACCACGCACGACCGATACAGAAGGCGCTTCTGGTCTGGCAGAAGCCCCCAGACGGAGTTACCAAGCATCCCCATGGCCTTGACCGTGGAAATAGCCTTAGTAGAGTAGAAGCGAACATGCTCCTTAAACGTAAGGGCACGATCGAAATAGAAGCCCAAGTACCTCCAATAGGTCTTGGGCCGAAGAGGGGTAGCGCCAGTGAACGGGGGAAACCCCAAGTCCACCGGGGGGTTCTCACCGGAACGATCCCGTGAGAAATGAAAGAGCTTGGACTTATCGTGCTCCACGACCAGTGCGAACCGAGTGAAGGTGTCGTGGACAACCTCGTAAGATCTGCGGAGTAGGACGCAGTTAGCGTCCAAGTCCCAGGCCTGCGCCACGATGGTGCCATCGTCGACGTAAGACAGGAGCGAAAGGCCCGGCTGAGGGAGCCGTCGCTCGATGATATACATGGCCGGGGCCAAGTAGAGGCCGGACAGGACGGGCGAGAGGGCAGACCCCTGGCCCACCCCCACCTCCGCCCGGAACGGTTCAGACAGGAAGGAGTTCCAGGCATAGCTGGTAAACCTTCCCGTGAGATAAGAAGCGAAGAACCGGCCCACACAAGGGGAGAACCCCTGCCGAGCCAGAACCGCGAGAAGCATCCCATGGTTCAGGGATGGGAAGAACTGTGCGATGTCGAAGGCGAGAACACTCGTCTTCAACCCACGGGCCCACCCGGCACGGACAAGGTGCACGAGATAAGCACCAGCATCTTCGGTGGACCGCTGGATCACACCGCCGAACTGGTTCGGATGGAACACGCCAAACTTGACAGCCTCAAACTGCAAGCGGCGCGAGATCATCTTCTCGATAAGCTTACCGAGAGTATTAAGAAGGACGATCGGTCTGAACGCCTTCGGAGTGGCATAGGAGGGCTTGCCAGGCTTCGGTATGATAACCGACACGCTCTCCTTAAAGTGACGAGGCCAATGCCCGCACCCCATGCAGGCATTGGCGATCCGACAGACCAAACGGGTGACCGTCGGGCCCGCCAGAACGGACTTGAGGTGCGTCCACGTGATGTGGTCCGGACCGGGTGAGGACAGAGAAGAGCACGCGCGCAAGGCCTCGTGCATCTCCAAGTCGGAAAAGACCGGCCACTCCCACGGTGGGAGCAGATCGATCTGATCAAGAACTCCGACATCGACCGGACGGTCGTTGGTGGCGTTGTAAGACCCGTGGAGCCCTTCCCAGAGCTCCTCGAGAGTATTGCAGGGGCGATCGCGGTAACGGATCGCCTCGCAGGGGGGTAACTTGCGCGCCCTGACCCAATCCATCAGGTCCCAGGGGCGCTTGTTGGAAGAAGCAATCTCCTCGATACGCTCATCGAAGAATCTGCGCTTGGCGGCCTTCCAGGTCCGCTTAAACGTGCGAGCGTCCTCCCGGTCCCGAGACCGAGAATACACTGCGTAGGTGCGCGAGCACTCGCCGTCCCACCACGGTTTAGACCGTGAGACGACGCAGATCTCCTTGGAGTGGGTGAGCCACGCCCTGGAGAAGACCGCAGAGATGGCCAAAGCCACCTCGTCGATCCTGTCAGATGAGCCCAGGTCTGGAAAGTCCAGGCCCATAAGCCCCGTCGATACCTCAGCCAGGAACTCGGCCTCCTCGTCCGAGTCCCGCTTCAGCGCGCGCCTGGGCACAGCCCCCTCGAAGGCTTCCAGAGGGATAGTGATCCGGAGGGGGCAATGGTCAGATTGACCCCGCAGATTGGGACACCGCGTGGGAAGCGGCAGATGGCCCGCAGCCGCCCTCGCAAACACAAGGTCGATTACGGTAGAAGCGAGCCCCTCCTCAAAGGGGAAGTGCGTGGGGCCCGGGTTCTCAGGGAGCGAGAGGTCCAGGCCCAACGAGTCTGCCGTTTCCAGCAGGGAGGCAGCAGCAGCGGGATTGTGGGGAGCCCATGGATCCCATTGCGGCGAGCGGCAGTTGAAGAAGCTGAGCTCTTCGCCATCCGACTGGCGGTGTCCAAGGCAGTTTCTGTCGAGGGCGCTGCTGGCCTGGTCCTGTTCACCGACTTGCTGGCCTCGGCCAGGCGGGTGGTAGACCCGTCGGTGCATTCCGCCCAGGGTCATTCCTTGGCGGTCTGTTGCCTTCTTGCCACGTGGTTTGCCAGGGGTCTGGCCCACTCGGTCCACTTCTGGGAGGTCCCTTCGCGTGCAAAGTGGCCTTTTCACACTCAGGTGCACGACTTCGCGAAGTCGTTGCCTCCAGTTGGGGTAGGGGCACGTCCCTGGGCCTCACTTGACTACCTCCGTAAGGAGGAAGTACGGTCGTGTCAGGACCGCTGGATCGATCTGTTCCAGGATCCTGACCACCGCGGGCATGGTTTCCTCCAGCTTGCCAGGGATGATGGCCGTCCCCTGCAGCCCACGTATCTCCACGGTGGTGCCTGGATCCCACATGCTCATTCAGTGTCGCTTATGGCCCAGATGACGCGTGCCATTCTTAATCACGTGCCGATAGGGGGCTATCGGAGGCGCTTTTTCCCACAGGAAGACTATTCCTGTCGCTGCGGGTTTCGGGAGGAAACTCATGAGCATGTGTTTCGGAGCTGCCCTAGGCACTCCATGGCGGGGGTCCCGGCTATGGTCGAGGCTCTTATTGCTTTCCTCAAGGCGTCCCCGACTGCATTCGCGTTCACTGAGAGGGCCAGGCCCCCCCCGGGGAGTATCGGCTAGTAGCTCTGCCTGGCACCTGGTTGGGTCCGGGCCAGGGCGTTGGTTATTCCCCCGCTGTCTTCGGGCGGCGTGTAGGGATTTACGTGGGAATTGACCCCTAACCCCCAATAAGGGGGGGGACCTCGTCTTGGCTTTGTTCCCGCGCCGCGCGCTGGGCGGCAGCCGCCTTCCCGCCTCCGTTCGTTCGGAGCGGTTTTGTCCTGGGCATGGGGAAACGCATGCTTGCATCCATGGTCACACGTTGTATGTACAGATACCCTATAGTGTACGGCTCGGTCGTTTGTACTGTAGTATGTTGCTGCACGTGGCCTCCCTATGCGGCCCGCGTAATAAATTGGAGATTTAAAAAAAAAAAAAAAAAAAAAAACCCTCATGATACCACATACAGAACCCATACGTGGCTATAGGAACCATGCATGACTGGTAAAGGAGGTGCCTCTGGTCAGGAAGCAACCCCTGGGTTGAATTACCAAGCACCCCCATCGCTCTAACCGTGGCGAAGGCTTTGGTACTGAACTGTTCCGGGCGGAGGTGGGGGTGGGCCAGGGGTCTGCCCTCTCACCTGTCCTATCCAGCCTCTACTTGGCTCCCGCTATGTATATTATCGAGCGGAGACTCCCTCAACCGGGCCTCTTGCTCCTGTCTTACATCGATGATGGTACTATCGTGGTGCAGGCCTGGGACCTGGACGCCAACTGTGTCCTGCTCCGCAGATCTTACAAGGTTGTCCATGACACCTTTACTCGGTTCACACTGGTCGTGGAGCACAACAAGTCCAAGCTCTTCCATTTCTCATGGGATCATTCCAGTGAGAACCCCCCAGTGGACTTAGGGTTTCCCCCATTCACTGGCACTACACCTCTTCGGCCCAAGACCTATTGGAGGACTTAGGCTTCTATTTCAACTGTGCCCTTACATTTAAGGAGCATGTTCGCTTCTACTCTACCAAAGCTATTTCTACGGTCAAGGCCATGGGAATGCTTGGTAACTCTGTCCAGGGGCTTCTACCAGATCAGAAGCGCCTTCTGTATTGGTCATGTGTGGTTCCTATAGCCATGTACGGCTTCCGCTTGTGGTATTACCGGGGTGCTAGGTGTAAGGGCGCCTTAGACCACCTTCGCCAGATGCAGCGTCGGGCTGCACTTTGGATCACTGGTGCCTTTAGGACGTCACCCAATGGGGGGGTTGGGGCCATTGCGGGCCTGATCCCCATTCATCTTCATCTCCGGAAGCTTTGCGACTGTGCCGAGTTGCGGTACGCCACGCTTGCTCCGGGCCATCCTGTTCGTGCCCTCCTTGGCTGGGGCTACAGCGGTGATCTCCAGTCTCACGTCCGGTCTATAGCCAGGCTCCCTCCCCGCGAGTTGATCAAGGTGAAGGGGCCTGTGGTCGACGCTAACCAGTATCTTGCCGCCCTCGCTGGGCCTTTCGACGCTGTTGCGCCGGAGGCTTGGCCAGGGTGCCGTCTCTTGGATGTGTACCTGGGGCGGGTCCACTTCCATTCTTACGACCAGGGGGCGGATGACGCCCTTACGGCCCATGTTGCAGCTCTCGACCAGGTTTTGGCCTGGGCACAGGCTGATCTGGGGGTCCTGGTGGCAGCAATGGACACGAGTCTGCTGCCCCACCAGGTCCACCAGGCGGTTTCGGCCGCCCAGGTTTTCCAGGGGCTGGGCTGCATCTATGCGGTCTGGCTTCCAGGGGGGAAGGTCACGGCTCCCGAGGCTGAGCTTTTTGCCATCCGGCTGGTGGTGTCCAAGGCAGTTTCTGTTGAGGGCGCCGCTGGCCTCGTCCTGTTCACCGACTCAATGGCTTCGGCCAGGCAAGCAGTGGACCCATCGGTACATTCCGCCTAGGGTTACTCCTTGGCGGTCTGTCGCCTTCTCGCCAAGTGGTTTGCCGGAGGTCCAGCCTGCTCGGTTCATTTCTGGGAGGTCCCCTTGCATGCGAGGTGGCCTTTCCATACTCAGGTGCACGACTTCACAAAGTTGTTGCCTCCCGTTGGGGTAGGGGCTCATCCCCGGGCCTCGCTCGACTTCCTCCGCAAGGAGGAAGTATGGTCGTGTCAAGACCACTGGATCGATTTGTTCCAGGATCCTGACCATCACGGGCATGGTGTTCTCCAGCTCGCCAGGGACGATAACCATCCCCTGCAGCCCATGTATCTCCACAGTGGAGCCTGGATCCCGCAT
This sequence comes from Lepiota brunneoincarnata, assembly GCA_023014365.1. Taxonomy (NCBI): domain Eukaryota; kingdom Fungi; phylum Basidiomycota; class Agaricomycetes; order Agaricales; family Agaricaceae; genus Lepiota; species Lepiota brunneoincarnata. The sequence continues at coordinate 1,681,544 of JAEBUN010000003.1, forward strand.
GCTCATTTGGTGTCTCTGATGGCCCGGATGACGCGTGCTATACTGAACCACACGCCGATAGGGGGCTATTGGAGGCATTTTTTCCCACAGGAGGACTATTCCTGTCGCTGCAGGTTTTGGGAGAAGACCTGTGAGCATGTGTTCCGGAGCTGCCCTAGGCATTCCATGGTGGGGTCCCGGCTACGGTCGAGGCTCTCATTGCTTTTCTCGAGGCGTCCCCGACCGCATTCGCGTTCGCTGAGAGGGCCAGGCCCCCCCCAGGGGGTATTGGCTAGTAGCTCTGCCTGGCGCCTGGTTGGGGCCGGGCCGGGACGTTGGTTATTCCCCCGCCGTCTTCGGACGGCGTGTAGGGATTTATGTGGGAATTGACCCCTAACCCCTGTTTGGGGGGGGACCTCGCCCCGGTCTGGTTTCCACGCCGCGCGCTGGGTGGCAGCCATCCTCCTGCCTCCATTTGTTTGGGGTGGCTTTGTCCTGGGCATGGGGAAACGCATGCCCGCATCCACGGTCACATGTTGTATGTACAGATACCCTGTAGTGTATGGCTCGGTCGTTTGTACTGTAGTGCATTGCTGCACGCGGCCTCCCTACACGGCCCACGTAATAAATTGGAGATTTAAAAAAAAAAAAACAAAAAAAAAGAGTGCCCTCAGCAGTGCCGGTGACTGGTGGGTTCTTTTTTTTTTTTTTTTTTGAAATCAACAATTTATAATGCAGTGCTCGAATGCAGTCCACGTGCACTAGCTACATACAAGACAACTAATACATGGTATGACTACCAATAAAGGTAGGGAAGAGAGTCCCACTGACTCGAAAGGCTACACTCTGTGACTGGTGGGTTTGCATTGGAGCAGGCTTTGCAGTACCCTACCATTGACCGATGATTGTCCTTGCTATAGGGCTCAGAGCAGATGGGGCAGGTTGGGAATCTCGCCCTGCATACATTAGTCAGGTATCCCTACCGCTCTGGCAGGTGCCCTCAGGCTCTGTTGCAGAACTTCACTCCAATGCTGTTGCGATGGCGAAGGAACTTTGTGTTTCACTGGGTGCTTGCCTGGCAACTACCATCGACTCCCTCCATGCTGAGGTCATGAGGGGGTGCATTGACGAGTGGGTGAATATGTTTCACTTGCCCTTGTACAGGGGTAGAAATTTCCTCCTCCTACTGGACTCCCTTGGAAAGCCACTTCAACCCTCATACCTCTCCAGAGGTACATGGCTCCAAGAAATTGGTCCTTGGATGTCCATCGCTGGCACAGCATGGGCAGCCCACACTATACTCGGTCACGCCCCTATAGGGGAGTACCATGCTAGATTCCATCCCCAGGAGGACCACTCCTGTCCATGTGGGCTGCAGCTTGAAACCTGCACTCACATCCTCACTTCCTGTCTGAAGTACACACAACGTGGCAGTTTACCCCATAACCTTGACACCCTCCTGGGCTTTCTGGAATGCAATCCTTCTGCGTTTGCATTCTTATCCCAGCCCCAAGGGGTGGGATAACTGGGAAGGGCCTTTGGGTTGTTCCCCCCTTGTGGGCTTCAGCCTCAAGGAGCCAGTGGTTATTTGCCCCCTGCCTATGGGTGGGGTGTAGCAATTTATGGAGAACTGACTCCTAATGTCCTTAGGGGCGGAGACCCGAAGCTCTTAGAGCCTTAGCCTGCAGGGTGTAGGGATTTATGGAGAATTGACTCCTAACCCCCTTAGGGGGGGGACCTGTTGGCCCTATTACCCCTCGTCTGTCGCACCCCAGTTTCCATCGGGGTAGCAAGCTCTTCACCCATGCACACTTCTTTATAGAGTGTAGTCTTTCGAGTCAACAGGACTCTCTTCCCTACCTTGAGTGATAGTTATACCCTGTATTAGTTGCCTTGTACGTAGCTAGTGCACATGGACTGCGTTCGAGCACCACATTATAAATTGTTGATTATAAAAAAAAAAAAAAAAAAAAAGGGTGTCCCCACTGCCAGCAGCAGTTTTTTTTTTTTTTTTTTTTTGAAATCAACAATTTATAACGCGGTGCTCGAACGCAGTCCGCGTGCACTAGCTACATACAAGGCAACTAATACATGGTATAACTACCAATGAAGGTAGGGAAGAGAGTCCCGCTGACTCGAAAGGCTACACTCCATAAAGACGTGTGCATGGGCAAAGAGTCCGCTACCCCGACAGAAACCAGGGCGCAGCAGACGAGGGGTGGATAGGGCCTACAGGTCCCCCCCTATAAGGGGTTAGGAGTCAATTCTCCGTAAATCCCTACACCCCACAGACCAAGGCTCTAAGAACTTTGGGTCTCCGCCCTGACAGGCGTTAGGAGTCAATTCTCCATAAATCGCTACACCCCGCCCTAGGGCAGGGGGCGAATAACCACCAGTCCCTCGAGACCGAAGCCACGAGGGAGGAATAACCTGAGGGCCCTCCCCAGTTATCCCACCCCTTGGGGCTGGGATAGGAACGCAAACGCAGAAGGATTGCATTCCAGAAAGCCCAGGAGGGCGTCGAGGTCACGGGGTAAGCCGCCACGTTGCGTATACCTTGGACATGAGGTGAGTATGTGGGTGCAGGTTTCAAGCCGCAACCCACAGGGACAGGAATGGTCTTCCTGGGGGTGGAATCTAGCGCGGTACTCCCTGATAGGGGCATGACCAAGTATGGTGTGGGCGGCCCTCGCTGTGCCAGCGACAGACATCCGAGGACCGATTTCTTGGAGCCATGCACCTCCGGAGAGGTACGAGGGTTGGATTGGCTTCCCAAGGGAGTCCAGCAGGGGGAGGAAATTCCTCCCCCTATAGAGGGGTGAGCAAAACATGTTCACCCACTCATCGATGCATCCCCTCATGACCTCAGCCTGGAGGGAATCGATAGTAGTTGCCGGGCGTACGCCCAGCGATACGCAGAGCTCCTTCGCCATTGCAACAGTGTCGGAGTGAAGCTCTGCAACAGAGCCCAAAGGCACCTGCCAGAACGTGATGGTCCGCTGGGCCTTGGAAGACAGCCAGCGGTCCAAAGACCGGCATACCTCCAGGGAGTGAACCTGGCCGGCGTGTACAGAAGGATCCACAGCTCTGTGGGTGGAGCCTGCAGAGCTGGTGTAGATAAAGATGTGATCGGTTTCCGCACGATCGAGGACCATGCCTATTCCCAACCAAATGGAGTGGAGTTCCGCATCAGCGAGCAGAACCCTCTCCGCAGCCTGCCTGACCAAGCGCCCACCTGCAAACACGCAAGCTGCCGAAACAGCCTGCAGCCTCCTGCATGGCAGCTGGTGTGCACCAGCCGCTATACAGACAGACAACGGGTCGGACTGCGCCCTCCATATGGAGGTGTGCAGGCCATCAAGGTGCTGTTGCTTCGAATCCCCCTCCAGATCAACGGTGTAAAGTCTAAACTTGATCCGCTCCGAGAAGCGGTCCAAAAGACAGAGACCTGGCCTATTCTCATCCACGAACAGGGAGAATAGCTCAGTAAGTTGCAGAAGCACGGCTTGCACCTCCATAAGAGCGCTCCTCACCTTAGGCCGAAGTGCAGGGGTGAGAGTTGAAATAGCTCGTGGGTGCTCCGGAGAGCTCCCCCTAAACTCGTGGCCCAACAAGGGCTGAAGCAGATGGTTATCCGCAAGAGTAGCAACCCAGAATATCGTTCGGGAGGTCAACTTCTTAAGATGCAGCCGGAAGGGCAGAAGGCCCACCAGGGCCTCTGCTCCCCCAGTAGGGGACGTGCGGAACGCACCGATAATCCAATTAGCGGCGCGCCGCTGCATGGAGTTAAACATCTTGAGGATTCCCTTGTTGTGGAAACCCTCGTGATACCACATACGAAATCCGTACGTGGCAATGGGAACCACGCAGGACCGGTAGAGGAGGCGCTTCTGATCTGGAAGCAGCCCCTGGGTTGAATTACCAAGCATCCTCATCGCACCGACCGTGGAGAAAGCCTTGGTAGAATAGTAATGTACGTGTTCACGGAAAGTGAGAGCACGGTTGAAATAGAAACCCAAATACCGCCAGAACGGCTTGGGCCTCAAAGGGGTGTCCTCCGTGTACGGATGGAAGCCCAGGTCAATGGGCAGGTTGGCATCCCTCGGGTTCCAAGAGAAGTGAAAGACCTCAGACTTGGTATGTTCAAGCGTGAGACCAAAAGAGTCAAAGAGCCTGTGCACGCAGTGGTACGCCACCTGCAGGGCAGAAACGTTGTCCTCCCAAGTCTTGGTCTGACTGCCAGCAGCAGTGGCAGAGAGATGTCCCAACCTGCTGGGAAGCTGTGCTTATAGGGCAAGCATGGGGCCCAACAGCCAATGACCTTCCAATCATCAACTTGGAGGAGGACCCAGTCTGCAAGTCCCATATCTGGAACCAGACAGTCACGGTGTCTGATTTGTTAGAGTTCCTCCTGACCCGGGGTGGGCCTTGGAGGTTCTGAAAGCCTTGGTGTGACAACTGTCACATGATGTTCTTGATCCACTGACTGGTAATCCGAGACCCATCAGGGGCAAAGAAGGGGACATCCAACACTTTTATGAAAGACTTGGAAGAGGGAACCGTCACCTTGGCTTTGACCCCACTGGGAAGAACCAGGAAGCCCAGTCCTAGATCATGTTGAGATCCGCAGTGGACACAACCAGATCAGTCACAAGGGACAGTCCATCGTATGCCAGAGAGGTGGATGTGACATTGAGGGAGGACTTCACATTAAGGAGGGCTCTGTTAGCTCCCATGATGACCTGAGACAAATCCTTGACTGGGGGTCTGGGGCCCACGAACAGGAGAACAATCTGGCACCTCGTAGGGCTGGAGGTAGTGTTGCAAGGCCTCTTGTGGGGCCTCCCAGACAAGGGAGTGGAGGACCCCCTTCCAACAGTATGGAGGATGTCTGCAGGGGAGAGGTGGGGGAAGGCCCTCACCATAGCAGCGATAGCCTCTGTGACCTTAGTATCGCCATCCCTTGAGACTGGAGGGGTGGCAGCTACCTGAGCAAAGGAGCGCTTAGCACCTTTGGGCTTGGTGGAGAGGTTGACCTTTGGTGGCAGCAGGAATGCCATCCATGCATAGGATATGCCAGCTTGCGACAGGCCCAGCCCCAGTGGGTTTGGCAGCAGCACTGGGGGAGGGAGGCCTTACCTTTGCCCTTGGATCTGGAGGACTTAGCCCCACCAGTCACCGCAGCCGAGGTGGTGTTGGAGTCAGAGGCTGTATCCATGGGGGCTAGTGCTATGGCCAGCTGGGAGGGTGGGGTAGTCCCAGCAGGTCTGATCTGGCCAAGACCTCCAACTACCTCTGGAATGTCTGTGATGTCCTTCCCAAAGGGGTGCATCCCATTGATGACAGAGGGTTAGCTCAGCGCCTCCATCACACTTCAGACCATAGTCCAAAAACCTGCTACACCCAGTGTGCTGCAGGAAATCCTCAAAAGCAAGCCAGGCCCTCTCCCATGAGGAGCCCACCATCAACACCTTGGTGTGCTTCACAAAGTACTCTGTGGCAAGCTTGAGCAACTCCACTATTGCCTGCAGGTGATCCACCTGACTGTTGCCATCTGGGTTGGTGTTTAAGTCAACCTGTAGGGGGGAAATCACAGGGGGGGCAAAGAGGGGGTGTTCCCCTTTACTAGAGTTATGCCGTGGTCATTTGGAGGACAATCGCAAGTTGTTAGAGAAGGCAGAGAGGTGGGAGATAGGTCGAGCCTGCCATGGCATCTCTATCAGGTTGACAGCCATCCCATGAGGTGGGGAAATCACAGCATGCATGCTTGCTGCTGTACTGTAGCAGCCAGTGGGCTCTTGAAGAGAGCTCCTTGGGGAGCTGGGGGACAGGATGTCCAATGGGTCAGTAGAGGGGATAGGGGGGGGACCATGGCCTGAACCATGGGATCTGCCACAATCCACCCCTCCTCATGCTGCCTGTTGAGAGGCCAAGGAGGATATGTTGGGTTGTAAGTACTACTGGATGGATCCAACAGCGGGGGTGTGTAGGACGAGAGATAAAGCATCAAGGTGGGTGTGGCTGTACACATTGCTGGTGGTAGTACCAGATCAAGAAGTGATGCTCATAGCCTGGGTCAAGCAGTGCAAGTTACCAGCCCACGATGTGATTCAGCACAATGGTGTGCCATGTCATGACATGGATTCCCTGTGGGATGTCCTCCATGGTACTTACAATGTGGCCTCTGGCCACATTGTGGATCCCTCTGTGTTGCATGCCCTCCCTGCACAGGCAGAGAGAGTGTAGTACCCCTTCTCAACTTTGGAGCTCAAGGATGTGTTGTGTTCTTGTGCGAAGAAGTCTGCCCCTGGGCCCAACCATGTTACATGGTCATACCTGAAGGACATCATGGCAGACCGAGCGTTGTGCCATGTGTTCGTCAATCTCACCAATGCCTGCCTAATAGCAGGACATTGGCTGGATTATTTTAAGGAGTCTAACTTGGTAGTCATACCAAAGCCAAGGAAGCCCTCATATTCTACACCCGGGGCCTTCTGGCCAATTGTGCTGCTAAACACACTGGGCAAGCTTGTGGAGAAGATGATCTCCAACCACCTTCAGTTTGACTGTGTCAAATAGGGGGTGTTTCATCCCAACCAGGTTGGCAGTATCTACCAGAAGTCCATGGAGGATGCCAGGTTGATCCTCACCCACCTTGTTCATGCAGGGTGGGCTCAAGGGCTTTGTACGAGTGTTGTCGCTTTTGACATCACTCAGTTCTTTCCTTCGCTGAATCATGGTATGATTCTTGTGGTACTTTCATGGTCAGGGTTCATGCCAGAGCTGGTGCGATTCTTTGGTTCCTACTTGGTCGGGAGGTCTACCACTTACTTGTGGAACTCCTTCCGGTCGCACCCCAGGCAGGTGGATGTGGGCATAGGGCAGGGCTCTGCTCTGTCCCTGGTCTTGTCAGCCTTGTATCTAGCCCCCCTGGTGTATTTTTATTACCAGAGGACCCCCGGCCTCGGCATTGACATGCTTTCGTATGTCGATGATGGGACCCTCATAGTCCAGTCCAAGACTTGGGAGAACAACATCTCTGCCCTGCAGGTGGCTTATCACTGCATGCATGGGTACTTCGACTCCTTTGGCCTCACGCTTGAGCATACCAAGTCCAAGGTGTTTCACTTCTCTCATAACCCGAGGGATGCCAACCTGCCCATTGACCTGGGCTTCCATCCATACATGGGGAATTCCTCTTTGAGACCCAAGCCATTCTGGTGGTACTTGGGTTTCTATTTCGATCATGCTCTCACTTTTTGCAAGCACGTGCGCTACTATTCTACCAAGGCATTCTCCATGGTTGGAGCGATGGAAATGCTTGGTAATTCAACCTGGGGATTGCTTCCTGATCAGAAGTGCCTCCTCTACCAGTCTTGTGTGGTTCCCATTGCCATGTATGGGTTCCACATGTGGTATCATGAGGGTTTCTGTAATAGGGGGATCCTCAAGATGTTTAACTCCATGCAGCGGCATGCCACTAATTGGATCATTGGTGCTTTTCACACATCCCCCTCCAGGGGGGCAGAGGCCCTTATGGGCCTTCTGCCCTTCCAGTTGCATCTCAAGAAGTTAGTATCCCAAACAATATTCCGGGTTTCCACACTTGCAGCAAATCATCTGCTTCGGCCCTTGCTGGGCCAAGAGTTCAGAGGGAGCATCCCAGCATACCCTTGGTCTATTTCATCTCTCACCCCAGTGCTTCAGCCCAAGGTGAAGAGTGCTCTTATGGAGGTACAGGACATACTTCCACAGCTTACTGAGCTGTTCAGTCCATTTGCGGACAAGAACAGGCCAGGTCTCAGACTTTTGGACTGCTTTTCGGAGCGGATCAAATTCATGATGTACACCATTGATCCAGAGGGGAACTCAAAGCAATGGCATCTTCACAGACTGTATGCCTCTATTTGGAGGGTGCAGGCCAATCTGTCGTCTGCTTGCATAGCGGCTGGTGCTCACCAGCTGCCATGTGGGAGGCTGCAGGCTGTCTTGGTGGCTTGCGTGTTTGCAGATGGGCGCTTGGTCAGGCAGGCTGCAGAGAGAGTTCTGCTTGCTGATGCGGAGCTCCATTCCATTTAGCTGGGAGTAGGCATGGTCCTGGATTATGCTGAAACCAACCACATCTTCATCTACACCAGCTCTGTAGGCTCTGCCTGCAGAGCTGTTGATCCCTCTGTACATGCTGGCCAGGTTCACTCCCTGGAGGTGTGTTGGTCTCTAGCTTGCTGGTTGTCTGTTAAGGCCCAGTGAACTGTCACTTTCTGGCAGGTGCCTTCAGGCTCTGTTGCAGAGCTTCACTCCGACGCTGTTGCAATGGCAAAGGAACTCCATGTATTGTTGGGCACCTGCCCGGCGACTACTATTGACTCACTCCAGACTGAGGCCACAAGGGGGTGTATTGACAAGTGGGTGAATATGTTTCGCTTGCCCTTGTATAGGGGTAGGAACTTCCTCCCCCTGTTGGACTCCCTCGGGAGGCCTCTCCAACCCTTGTACTTCTCAGGCAGTACCTGGCTCCGGGAAATCAGCCCTCAGATGTCCATCACTGGCACAGCGCAGGCAGTCCATACTATACTCAGTCACGCCCCTATAGGAGAGTACCGTGCTAGATTCCATCCCCAGGAGGATCACTCCTGTCCTTGTAGGCTATGGCTTGAAACCCATACTCACATTCTCACTTCCTGCCCGAAGTACATGCGACATGGCAGTTTACCCCATGACCTCAACACCCTCCTGGGCTTTCTGGAATGCAATCCTTCTGCATTTGCGTTCTTATCCCAGCCCTAAGGGGTGGGATAACAGGGGAGGGCCTTCGGGTTATTCCTCCCTCATGGGCTTTGGCCTCGAGGAGCCGGTGGTTATTTGCCCCCTGCCTTTGGGCGGGGTGTAGCAATTTATGGAGAATTGACTCCTAATGCCCGATAAGAGCAGAAACCCAAAGCTCTTAAAGCCTTAGTCCATGGGGTGTAGGGATTTATAGAGAATCAACTGCTAACCCCCTTCAGGGAGGGGACCTGTTGGCCCTATCCACCCCTTGTCTGTTGCACCCTGGTCTTCATTGGGGTAGCAAGCTCTTCACCCATGCACACTTCTTTACAGAGTGTAGCCTTTCAAGTCAGTGGGACTTTCTTCCCTACCTTTAGTTATAGTTATACCCTGTATTAGTTGCCTTGTATGTAGCTAGTGCACGTGGACTGCATTCGGGCACCACATTATAAATTGTTGATTATAAAAATAAAAAAAAGACTCAGGCCATGAGGTCCCAGGGGCGCTTGTTTGCAGATGCAATCTCCTTGATCTTCTCATTGAAAAATTTGTGTTTGATGGCCTTAACGACCCATCGGAACTTGAACCAAGTGTTCTCTGAAGGATCTACTCGGTATGCCTGAATGGCAGCGGTACACTCATCATTCCACCATAGATTAGAGCATCCCACAATGAACACCTCCTCAGAGAAGGCATCCCAAGCCTGGGAGATGATACAAGCCACAGCCAAAGCCACAGCCTCCACCTCCACAGAAGTGGTTTGCCAGGGATCTGGCCTGCTTAATCCATTTCTGGGAGGTCCCTTTGCATGCAAAGTGGCCTTTCCATACTCAGGTGCATGACTTCGCTCAGTCATTGCCTCCTGGTGGGGTAGGGACTCATCCCCAGGCCTCACTTGACTACCTTTGCATGGTGGAAAGTGCATTCGTGTCAGGACTGCTGGATTGATTCATTCCAGAATCCTGACTATCGTGGGCATGGTTTCCTCCAGCTCACCAGGGACAACGACCGTCCCTTATAGCCCATGTATCTCCACAGTGGGGCCTGGATCCCACACACTCATTCAGTGTCTGTAATGGCCCAGATGATGTGTGCTTTTCTTAATCACATGCCAATAGGGAGCTATTGGAGGTGCTTCTTCCCACAGGAAGATTATTCCTATCACTGTGGGTTTTGGGAGGAGACTCATGAGCATGTGTTCCAGAGCTGCCCTAGGCACTCCATGGCAGGGGTCCTGGCTATGGTTGAGGCCCTCATTGCTTTCCTCAAGGTGTCGCCTACAGCGTTTGCGTTCACAGAGAGAGCCGGGCCCCCCCTGGGAGGTATTGACTAGTAGCTCTGCCTAGCACCTGGTTGGGTCCAGGCTGGGGCATTGGTTATTCCCCCATCACCTTCAGGTGGCATGTAGGGATTTATGCAGGAATTGACTCCTAACCCCTGATAAGGGGGGGTGGGCGTTGAAAAGTGAATTGAGAGCAGGATAGACAAGTGAGAAGTGAGAGGGAGAACAAAGGAGGTGAAACAAGACCTTGGGACATTTAAAAGACCTAATAACAAGATAAAAATTTAAGCTATAGCAACAAGAAGTTGATCTATACATTTAAACTCAGTGACATGACATCATTCTGAAATAAGCTTAGTGAAAGTGCACTACCCTCAAAGCTAGTGAATGTTCTAGACCATAGAGTGCATCAGAGAGACTCAGATACTGCGAATTTGAAGGAGATAATGACTGAGGACAGTCAGCAATTGGTTAGGGGGAGATGATATGCTGATTTCATGCCTATACATGAATTCCGTACTCCGGAACGATTCTCTACATAGAATCATTGGCTATATCATTAAAGAACTCTATAGAGGATTGGTACTATATCCTGTAGTAGCCAGTTCGACCAAATTGAGGATACTCGAGCCTCAAACATGTTCAAACCAGTTCATTATCACTAAGCTTAGTGAACCAAGCTATCAGAACGCTCTCCGGAGGGATTCAGGACTCTACATAGCCTATCAAGTATACCCCGGTCACATCAAGGGACCTTACGAGCAGTTTTCTGATGAACCCAAATGCATTTGAACATAAAAGAATGTACCTAGCGGCTGTCACAGGCGTATTACGTCTATAGCAAGTTCAATAATGATGACCGGACCACGGAATAGAACGTCCAACATTCAGGAGGCAATACCCGATGCCCAAAACCCTAGAAATATCAAAGACTCCTAATTAATGAGTGCTTTGTGGGTCCCAGCACTTTGGCATACTGCTTAACTGAGATTAATTACAATGGATCAAGGGATTGTCCATCTGCTATACATTCCGATCATAATTGATCTGGAAACTTAATGCGCTCGTGTGGACGCAGAATAATGCAGACAAGCATGGAACACGTCTGGCTGGATTGTCATTCGTTAATCAGAGAAAAACCCATAACCCAGGGTGAGGTAGAAATGCTGCCGAACCTTCCAAAATGTTCTACAGTGCCTGTAACAATTAAGCTTATTGTTTTCTATTTCATATTTACTATCTCTCATATGTATCTAAACAATATAAATATGGTCGCACTTGTTTGTGGAGAAGCAAGAGGTCTCACCCCCGCTTCCACACGCAAGTCTGTGAGCCATGATCAAGAACGGTTTCAGAGGGCTATTTAGTGTGCGTTGTTAAGTGTGATTTCTTTGGTCGTCGACCAACCCAGAGACAGAGACAGAGACCAGAGTTCAAAGACCAGAGACCAGAGACCAGAGACCCCGTGCTTTGAATTGACAGGGATTCTCCTTTCATTGTTGCACCGTACAGCTAATATAACTTCAACGGCTGTTTGTTAACCTCTAAAAACACTACTCTCTTGAGTTTCACTGTCAGAACACACCCCCAGAACACCCTAAAAGACAAAACTGTTCATTATCTATCTCATTCCACTTGTATTAGCTTAAGCTTATCGAATTGCAGCTAAGCTTAGTGAAAACAAGCCCACTATCTATATTAAAACCTACAAAAGTTTCTACCTTTTCAGCAGTGAGTGAGGATTTTGGTGGTGCAGAAGTATTCAAGGTTTTTGTGGTTGGTGACTACATCAATAGTAAGGGGGGCACCCTCAAGGTAGTGCTGCCAGATGCGAAAAGCTTTAAATATCGCTGGGAGTTCCTTGTCATGAGTATCATAGTCAAGTTCGGCTGTGTTAAAGGTGCAGGAATTGAATGCAACGGGATGGACCTCCCCATCATCAGTGATGATAGAGAGGATAGCCGCAAGGGCATAGTTGGAGGCGTTGGTCTCAACAATGATCTGAGCATCGGGGGCCCAAGGAGTGAGGACGGGAGCAGATATGAATGCTTCCTTCAGAGAGTTAAAGGCTTTGCGACATTCGTCAGTGAAATTCCATTTCACGTCTTTGCAGGTGAGGCAAGTGAGCGGAACAATGATGTTGGAGTAACCATGAATGAAGCAACGGTAGAAGTTGGCGAAACCTAAGAAGGACTGGATGTCCTTGACTTTCTTGGGTTCCGGCCACTCCTGGATGGTCTTGACCTTAGATTGGTCCATTCGGAGACTGTTGGGGGAAAGAATGTAGCCAAGATATTCCACTGTGTTGGAGTGGAACTGGCATTTGTCAGGGCAGGCATATAGACCATGTTGGCGGAGCCGCTTGAGGACCTCCTTGACTTGGTCGCGGTGGATACTATGATTGTCGGAGTATATCAGAATGTCATCAAGATAGATGGTAACGCAGATGTCAAGCATATCCTTGAATATGTCATTCATGAACCGCTGGAAGGTGGCGGGGGCATTGGTGAGGCCAAAAGGCATGACCATCCATTCAAAGGAGCTGTAGTGGGTCTGAAAGGCGGTCTTCCATTCGTCACTGTCAGCAATGCAGACAAGATGGTAAGCATGATGGAGGTCAATTTTGGTATATACGCGGGCTTTGCAAGGGGAGTCTAAGAGGTCAGAGATGAGCGGAAGGGGGTAACGGTCCTTCTTGGTAATACGGTTGAGACCTCTAAAATCAACACATAAATGGAGGGAGCCATCCTTTTTCTTGACAAAGAGGACCGGGGCTCCATGAGGAGAAGTAGAGGGGTGAATGAAGCCAATAGATAAATGTTTGTCAATGAAATTACATAGAGCTCCAAGCTCTGATTGTGAAAGGGAGTAAATGGTACTGACCGGAGGCTGACCGCCATCCTCTAGGTTAATCTGGAGGTTGTAAGGGCAGTGTGGAGCAAGTGTGTCAGCATGTGATTTACTGAAAACATCGGCGAACTCATGGTATTCCTCGGGGATGGATGAGAGGTCAGCCAGGTCATCAGAGATAGAAGAGGACGCGGCCGATGCGGAAGCAGTAGAAAGGTTGATTTGGAATTATTGGGAGCCAGGGAGCTTGGCAGCACAGATAAAGGCAGGAGTGTTTATTAGGGAGATATGTGGTTTCGCAATGGGGACAGGTTGGGATGAGGTCCCGGACAGGGGTGGTGAACCTAGGTCAGGAGTGTCAGGGGTGGCCATAAGTGGGGCCAATGCGAGTGCAATGCAGGAAGAAACAGAAGCAGGATTCTTGAGTAGGGATGGCCAGAAAGTAATACTGCCCAAAGCCCAGTCAATCAATGGATTGTAGTGGGTGAGCCAGTTGTGTCCTAAGACCACAGAACAGGAAGAGTCGAGCCAGGTGACATAAGTGTCCAAAATGATAGATTTACCAGAGGGGAAAGATACAGGCAGTTGCGCAAGCTCTGTAATGTAGGCAATTGAGGTCCCATCAAATAACCAAAGTTCAATAGCCAGGATGGACGAGGTTGGAATACTATGAGAACAAACAAAAGATGAGTCCACAAAACAGTGAGTAGAACCGCTATCAACAAGAGCTTTGAAAGGAGGAAGAGAAGAGAAATCAGAACTAACTACATTGTCCATTGTAGAAAGCGGGTCTGAAGCGGAGAGTACAGAAGTGGAAACAGAAGATAAGGAAGTAACTAAAGGAGAAGTTAATGTAATGTGAAAGGAGTTCAGGTTGGAAAGAGCGGACGCATTGAGATGGAACCTCTCTGGAGCACAGCAGAGTTCAATGTGATCCTCAGTCTGTGCAGAGGCCTGAGGACCGCCAACTATTTTTCCAAGCTTGGGAGAGCTGGCACATCTGTCTCAGGAAGCTGAGCCTGTTGGCCTTTAGCCTTGGCATCAGAGAATTTTTTCTTGTCACAGTTGGCAGCCCTGTGGTTGGGATCTGTGCAGACAAGGTAGAGGTTATTGTCGAAACGTCGTTGACATTCCTTGGGGGTTAGTTTACCGTCCTTACCGAGTTTACTAGTAAGGTCGGATTTAGGCAGGGCCAATTTCTGACTGGCAGGCAGATTGGGTGGATTGCCCTTGAAGTTATTGTTGGGGGTGCTGCCTTTGTTGTTACTGTTGGCAGGCTTGGTGGCAGGTTGGGGGTTGGTCGAGGTGGAAGGGGATGGATTGCCTCCAGGTTTCCTAGAGGTGGTCGGGTCTGAAGTGGCTTTGGTGCGGGCCTTCTCGTGTTGGCATTCCCAATAGCAGGCATCAATCTTCATCGCTGCTGCCTGCATTTTGATGAAGGTGTTGGGCTTGCCATCGGGCCAATTGGACAAGATGTCCTGGATGCGGTCAGGGAGGCCCTTATAATAGCAGTGACAAAATACTTCGTCACCCCAGCGGAGTTGGCCAGCTAGGTGGAGAAAGTCGACATTGTAGATGGTGATCTTCTCGTTGTAGCGTATTCGGAGGGAGTCAAGCTGCTCAGCAGCTTCTCCGGTCGGATCCGCGGGACTGAAATTGGTCTGCAGTTCCAGGGTGAACTGGTCCCAGTCCTCAATCCAGTTGTGCATTATTCCATGGTTGTCGGCCTCGTCAAGGCTGATTTCAAAGTGTTGCTGGGCCATGCCCGTAAGATACGTCAACGTGAAGTTGACCTTGGTGGCGGGGATAGCGAACTGGGCCAGGTTAGTATGGAAGTAGAGCCAACATTGGAAGAGGAAGGGTTTGAGTTTGGTGGGGTCAGAACCTGTAAAGATGTCAGGTTCACGAGCTTTAGTATGGGGAGTTCGAGGAGGCTGTGGGGCTTGAGAGTTCCCACAGCCATCCATTTGATTGGTTATGCATTGGAAAACTCGGAGTATGAGTCTATCATGGTCATCTCAGGTGTTGCTAGGTGGGATGTTATTGTTGTTGTCACCATTGTCTGATGGTTCATCGTTGCCTGGGGGCCCATCCCCGTTGTCAGGATAGTCATCGGGATCACCAGGGTCGCTGGGATCAGGATTGGGGTCGGGGCCATCGTCGGGGCCATCGGGGGTCTGGAATAGTGAGGGTTGTATATCTTTGGAAAACTGGTCTGGAGTCAAGGGTGCGACCGGTTGTCGGTGAGAGCGAGAAGCCCTTGGGGGGTCGGATTGCAGTTTCTCAGAAGGAGATTGTCGAATGATGTGTTTGCTACAGCGAGCAGCTGGAGTTACCAGAGTGCGAGTACAGGTAACTGTTTGAGAGACCATGGTTAGAAAAATTCCGAGTGTGGTGGACAGGAGGAGTGTGAGTCTGATAATACTGTTAGAGCCGGTGCGGGTCAGAACCGAAGCGGAGGATTGGGGTGGTATCCTTGATATACAGTGACCCACAAAACCGTTCCAATGTTTTGTACTTTTGACTTAAAGTAGTAATAGCTCAGTAAATAAAATAGCCATATTTGTGAATATATTTATAAACATAGCCAAATATGTCATATCTGACTCTGCAAAGTTGCGTCATGTAATATTTCCAAATTAGGCAATTATGAATTTTGTAATCATTTTAAGTCATTGGAACGGTTTTGTCAATGACATATTATACTAGGCTATCCTATTATTTCTAGTACTTAGAGTAGCCCCCCCTGGCTTTGAGTACAGCTGCTACTCTTCTAGGCATACTTTCAATTAACTTCTGACACTCAAAGGCTGGAATAGCATCCCACTCCTTTTCTACCCTCTGCCACAACTCCTCCATACCCTTGGGGGGAGATTCATACTCTCCCAACTTTCTCTTCACATATTCCCATAAGTGTTCAATGGGATTGAAGTCAGGTGACTGTGCTGGCCGGGTTAGGAGCCTAAAATGATTTTTTTGAAACCATTCTTTGGCCAGTGTACTCTTGTGTTTGGGGTCATTATCTTGCTGGAAGATAATATCTTGGGGTTTAAGCTTGTACCACTGGAGACTCTTCTTCAAATCTTCCTCCAAAATTTGCACAAACAACTCTGCATCCATCCTTCCATCAATCCTCACTGCATAGCCTGGGCCATCCCACAGCATACAGCCCCAAACCATCACTGATCCTCCTCCATACTTCAGAGTTCCCTTGACCAATCTTTCACTAAGCCCCTCTCCCTTCTTTTTCCATCCCCACTTCCTCCCATCTGACCCCAAACAATTAATTTTAGTCTCATCAGACCATACAACCAGCTTCCAGTCCTCCACAGTCCAATGCTGGTGTGTCAGAGCAAAATCCAGCCTAGCTCTCCTATGCTTGTCAGAGAGTAAAGGCTTTTTTTGCTTGACTACAGCCTTCATTCCTGCCTGTTTGAGATGCCTTGCTATAGTCTGTGAAGAGACTGATGTCCCAATGATGGGAGCAAGAGATTTGGCTATATCTACAGCAGTTTCAGCCTTGCCAGCAGAGATAAGATGGATAGCATGCCAAATATTAGTGGTAGAGAGTTTTGAAGGACATCCTCCAAGTGACTTAGTAAGGCTGGAACAATTTTTAGAGGCTGGCCTGGATATGGTACTGCACCCAACACCAGTAATTGCCTCAATTTTAGTATAGGAATGATGAGAATTTAGCAAAGAGAGGATGGTTTGCTTTAGAGTAGAAGATAATGGCTTCATGGTAGGTAGGGGGGTTGAGAATGATGGGACATGGCTGTCAGCACATCTATTTATATGTCAAAGACACGTGGTCACATGATCTTGTTGATTGACAATCAATGGAGTCATGTGATTGCTTGGATTAGTATTAAAAATTACCATTGACAAAACCGTTCCAATGACTTAAAATGCTTACAAAATTCATAATTGCCTCATTTAGAGGTATTACATAACGCGACTTTGTAGGGTCAGATATGACATATCTGGCTATGTTTATAAATATATTCACAAATTTAGCTATTTTATTTACTGAGCTATTACTACTTTAAGTCAAAAGTACAAAACATTGGAACGGTTTTGTGGGTCACTGTAAGGTAACCGGGGGACAGGGCAAAGTCAGTACGTAGACTTTGGGACTGAGGCGGAGTACATCGGGTGGGAAGTTGGACTTGCAGCCTCAGCGTATGTGCTGTGCCCTCCTACTGTCCTAGTCCGTATTTCAGGAAGTTGGGGCTGAAGTGGAGCGAGGCAGAAGAGAGGAGAGGATAGAGAACAGGGAGCTGGTCCGCTGCTCGATTCGATTATCAGACTGAGGAGTACAAGTCAAGTACCTATGGTATATATACTACTGGTCTTATGAACTATGACTCATACTGACTACGGACGGAGCAAAGCGGAGACTGATATGGTTACAAATGGTTTACGAATGGATTATGAATGGAATGGAGACTGGTACGGGTATGGAGACTGATAATGTCTCCTGGTTATGGACAGAGAATGGAGAACTGGAAAGCAGAGTTACTGAGGGTCAGGTGACCACGGCATGTGCGGAGGTGACCATGTGATCAGGGCAATGGGTTGTGGTTGGAGTGAGTCAGGACCAAGTCAGAGGGTTCTTGTGTGGAGCTGGGTGGAGTCGAGAAGCCAGAGTCTAATGATTAGGCTTATAGTTGGCATGGATATGACAAAGACCTCAGACTTGGTATGCTCAAGCGTGAGGCCGAAGGAGTCAAAGAGCCCATGCACACAGTGGTAGGCCACCTGCAGGGCAGATATGTTGTCTTCCCATGTCTTGGATTGGACTATAAGGGTCCCATTGTCAACATATGATAGCATGTCAACATCGAGGCCGGGGGTCCTCTGGTAATACAAGTAAACCAGCGGGGCTAAATATAAGGCCAACAGGACTGGTGACAGAGCAGAGCCCTGCCCCATGCCCACATCCACCTGCCTGGGGTCTGACCAGAAGGAATTCCACAAGTAAGTGGTAGACCTCCCAACCAGGTAGGAGCCAAAGAACTGCACCAACTCAGGCGTGAACCCTGACCAGGAAAGGACCATGAGAATCATGTCATGATTCAGTGAAGGAAAGAACTGAGCAATGTCAAATGTGACAACACTTGTCCACAGCCCCCAAGCCCACCCCACACAAACAAGATGAGTGAGGATCAACCTGGCGTCCTCAGTGGACTTCTGGCAGTTCTCCCTCCGGATCAACGGTGTAGAGGACAAATTTGATTTGCTCCAAAAAGTGGTCCAAAAGTCAGAGACCTGGCCTGTTCTCACCTGCGAATGGGCTGAATGGCTCAGTAAGCTGCGGAAGCACATTCTATACCACCAGAAGAGCACTCTTCACCTTGGGCCTAAGCACTGGGGTAAGAGATGAGATAGACTGGCGGTGCACTGGGGAGCTCCCCCTGAACTTGTGGCCCAGTAAGGGCTGAAGCAGATAGTTCGCTACAAGAGTGGCAACCCAGAATATCATTCAGGAAGCCAACTTCTTGAGATGCAACTGGAAGGGCAGAAGGCCTGCAAGGGCCTCTGCCCCCCCAGAGGGGGACATGCAAAATGCACTGATAATCCAATTAGCAGTGCGCCACTGCATGGAGTTAAACATCTTGAGGATCCCCTTGTTACAGAAACCCTTGTGATACCACATGTGGAATCCATACGTGGCAATAGGAACCATGCAGGACTGGTAAAGGAGGTGTTTCTGGTCAGGAAACAACCCCTGGGTTGAATTACCCAGCATCTCCATCATACCAACCATGGAGAAGGGCTTTGGTAGAATAGTAATGTACATGCTTGCAGAAAGCGAGAGCACAATCAAAATAGAAACCCAAGTACTGCCAAAATGGCTTGGGCCTCAAAGGGGTGTCCCCCATATATGGATGGAAGCCCAAGTCAATGGGCAGGTTGGCATCCCTTGGGTTATGAGAGAAGTGGAACACCTCAGACTTGGTGTGCTCAAGCATGAGGCCAAAAGAATCAAAGAGCCTGTGTATGCAGTGGTAGGCCACCTGCAGGGCAGAAACATTGTCCTCCCAGGTCTTGGACTGGACTATGAGGATCCCATTGTCAACATACAAAAGCATATCCATGTTGAGACCGGGGGTCCACTGGTAGTACAAGTAAACCAGGGGGGTGAGATAGAGAGCAGACAAGACCGGGGACAGAGCAGAGCCCTGCCCCATGCCCATGTCCACCTGCCTGGGGTCCAACCAGAAAGAGTTCCACAGATATGTGGTAGACCTCCTGACCAGGTATAAGCTGAAGAAATGCACCAACTCAGGCATGAACCCCGACCACAAAAGAACCGCCAGAATCATATCATGATTCAGCAAAGGGAAGAACTGAGCGATGTCAAAAGCAACAACACTTGTTCGCAAGCCTCGAGCCCACCCCACATGTATGAGGTGGGTGAGGATCAACCCAGCGTCCTCTGTGGACTTCTGGCAGATACTACCAACCTGGTTGGGATGAAACACTCCCCACTTGATGCAGTCAAATTGGAGGCGGTTGGAGATCATTTTCTTCACAAGCTTGCCCAACATGTTCAACAACACAATTGGCCAAAAGGCCTTGGGCATAGAGTACAAGGGCTTTCCTGGTTTAGGTATAACCACCAAGTTAGACTCCTTAAAATAATCAGGCCAATGCCCTGCCATGAGGCAGGCATTGGCAAGACCAACAAATATGTGGCAAGACACTCAGTCTGCTATGATATCCTTCAGGTATGACCACATAACATGATCAGGTCTGGGGGCAGACTTCTTTGTACAAGAACACAGAGCATCCTTGAGCTCCAAAGCCAAGAAAGGGTACCTCAACCTCACCGCCTGCACAGGAAGAGCATCCAATACAGAGGGATCCACAGTGCAGCCAGAGGCCACATTGTAGGTACTGTGGAGGGCATCCCACAGGGAGGCCATATCGTGACACGGCATGCCATCGTGCTAGATTGCATTGCATGCTGGAAGTTTGCGCTGCTTGACCCAGGCCATGAGGTCCCAGGGGTGCTTGTTTGCAGTTGCAATTTCCTCTATCTTGTCATCGAAACACTTGCATTTGACAGTCTTAATGATGCATTGGAATTCAAACCATGTGTCCCCCAAGGGGGATGCCTGATATGACTGAATGGCAGCAGTGCAATTATCATTCCACCATGGATTGGACCACCCAACAATGAAGACCTCCTCAGAGAAGGCATCCCAGGCCTGGGAGATGATGTGAGCTACAGCCAGGGCTGCAAGCTCCACCTCCACAGGGGTGTCCAAGGGCAGCCAGCCCTTCACATATCTGTGCCACAAACTTTGACTCTTTGTTGCTATTGGGCTTCAGAACTCGATGGATCACTCCAGTCATAAAGCGAGTGACTGGGAGAACCAGAGTTAGAGGAGTGTGGTCCTTTGGACCACGCTTCTTGAGATTGATCAGGGGCCTGAGATCTGGATCCTGAGCCATTGGAAGGAAAACAAGATCAATCACCGATGGTGACAGATTCATATTGTATGGGAAGTGAGTTGGGTCTGGAACCGCTAGTAATGCCAAGTCAAGCCCCAGATCCATCCCAACCTCCAAAAGAGACTGAGCAATCCCCAGATGTGAGACCCAATTAGGATCTCACTGCTCTAAGTGGCAATTGAAGTTGCCTACCATATAAGTCATGGCAGGCAGGGAATCTGGAGAGGGCTCCCAGGGGAGCCAGGGGACAGGATGTCCAGTGGGTTGGTGGAGGGGGTAGGGGGGGGACTACAGCCTGAACCGTGGGATCCACCACGATCCACCCCTCCTCATGCTGCCTGTTGTGAGGCCAAGGAGGACATGTGAGGGTGCAAGTACTACTGGAGGGATCCAACAGTGGGGGTATGCAAGATGAGGGATATAGTGTCGAGGTGGGTGTGGTTGTGCATGTTGCTGGTGGTGGTACTAGATCAAGAAGTGATGTGATCTGTTGTGTTCTAAAGCCCGATAGCAATAAGGAGTCAAAGTTTGTGGCACAAATATGTGAAGGGTTGGCTACATTGTGGCTGCTCTTGGACATCCCTGTGGAAGCGGAGTCTGTGGCCCAGACTGTAGCTTACATCATCTCCCAGGCCTGGGATGCCTTCTGTGAGGAGGTGTTCATTGTTGGGCAGTCTAATCCCTGGTGGAATGATGACTGCACCACAGCCATTTGGGCGTATTAGACATCCCCCTCAGAGGAGGTGTGGTACAAGTTCTGGCAAGTCATTAAGGCCATCAAATGCAAGTTCTTTGATGAGAAGATTGAGGAGATTGCCTCTGTGAACAAGTGCTCCTGGGACCTGATGGCCTAGGTTAAGCAGCACAAACTTCCAGCCTGCAATGCAATCCAGTACAATGGTTTTTGTTTTTTTTTTTTTTTTTTGGAATCAACAATTTATGAGGTATAGGGCCCTCCTGTAAGGGAGGACCCTATTGCTATGCACTCTTGTGAGGTAAGCACCAGATGCACTGGACCCCAGAATCAACTTAGACTCTAACCTGGCTTAGTCAGTCAGGAGAACTGACAGAGGATTTAGTGCACTTGAGCTGGATCATGGAAGACTGTCTTTTTTTTTTTTTTTTTTGAAATCGACAATTTATAACGTGGTGCTTGAATGCAGTCCACATGCACTAGCTATGTACAAGGCAACTAATACAGGGTATAACTACCACTAAAGGTAGGGAAGAGAGTCCCACTGACTTGAAAGGCTACACTCCATAAAGAAGTGTGCATGGGTGAAGAGCTCACTACCCTGACGGAAACCAGGGCATGACAGACAAGGGGTGGATAGGGCCAACAGGTCCCCCTCCTGAAGGGGGTAGGGGTTAATTCCCTGCAAATCCCTACACCTCACAAACAGAGGCTCTAAGAGCATCAGATCCCCCCCTTATCGGGGTAATGCATCAATTTGCAATAAATCACTTCAGACCACCCAAGAGCAGCTGGTGAATAACCATAGACTCCTTGAGGTCTAAGCCACAAGGGGGGATTAACCCAAAGGCCCTCCCCAGTTATCCCACCCCTTGGGGCCAGGATAAGAATGCAAACATGGAGGGATTGTGCTCCAGAAAGCCCAGAAGGGCATTGAGGTTGCAGGGTAAGCTACCATGTCACATATACTTCGGACAGAAAGTGAGAATGTGAGTGTGGGTTTCAAGCCACAACCCATAAGGACAGGAGTGATCCTCCTGGGGGTGGAATCTAGCATGGTACTCCTCTATAGGGGTGTGACCGAGTATAGTGTGGGCTGCCCACGCTGTGCCAGTGACAGACATCCGAGGGCCAATTTCTCGGAGCCACATACCACCAGAGAGGTACAAGGGTTGCAAAGGCTTCCCAAGGGAGTCCAGCAGGGGGAGGAAATTCCTATCCCTATACAAGGGTGAGTGAAACATGTTCACCCACTCATTGATGCACCCCCTTGTGACCTTAGCCCGGAGGGAGTTGATAGTAGTTGCTGGGCGAACACCCAGCAATACCTGGAGCTCCTTCGCCATCATGACAGCGTTATAGTGAAGTTCTGCAACAGAGCCTGAAGGCACCTGCCAGAAGGTGATAGTCTGCTGGGCAAGTTCCTTTCCCTCTTACCACCATCATCCCCCTCTTATGTTATTTTTTTTCTTCTCCTAATCTACAGGCAGCCATCCCATTTTTTTAGTGGGTTGTCTACACTATTCCACCTCTCTTCACCCTTCTGGAGTGTCCTGGGGCTGTCTGGGGTTGTTGGGGAGTTGGGTGTGCCCCGTCGCTTCTTGATCTGATACTACCACCAGCAACATGCACAGCCACAACCACCTTGATGCTTTTTATCTCATCCTGTGCACTCCTACTGTTGGATCCATTCAGTAGTACTCACAACCCTACATGTCCTCCTCAGCCTCTCAACAGGCAGCACGAGGAGGGGCGGATCGTAGCAGATCCCGCGGTTCAGGCTGTGGTCCCCCCCCTACCCCCTCCACCAACCCATTGGACATGCTGTCTCCTGGCTCCCCAAGGAGCCCTCTTCAAGAGCCCACTGGCCGCTATGGTATAGCAGCAAGCATGCATGCTATGGTTTCCCCACCTCATGGGATGGCCGTCGACCCGGTGGAGATGCCGCAGCAGGCTCAACCTGTCTCCCACCTCTCTGCCTTCTCTAACAACTTGCAGTCATCCTCCAAGCAACTGCAGTGTAACTCTAGCAAAGGGGGATGCCCCCTCTTTGCCCCCCCTGCGATTTCCCCCCTGCAGGTTGACTTGGGTGCTGACCCAGACAGCAACAGTCAGGCAGATCACCTGCAGGCAATAGTGGAGTCACTCAAGCTTGCCACAGAGTACTTTGTGAAGCACACCAAGGTTTTGATGGTGGGCCCCTCATGGGAGAGGGCCTGGCTCGCTTTCGAGGATTTCCTGCAGCGCACTGGGTGTAGCAGGTTCCTGGACTACGGTCTGAAATGTGATGGGGGTGCTGAGCCGACCCTCCATCAGGCCATTATCAATGGGATGTGCCCTTTTGGGAAGGACATCTCAGACATTCCACAGGTAGTTGGGGGTCCCGGCCAGGTCAAACCTGCTGAGGCTGGCCATAGCGCCGGCCCCCATGGATACAGCCCCCGACTCCAACGCCACCTTGGTGGCGGTGACTGGTGGGGCTAAGTCCTCCAGATCCAAGGGCAAGGGCAAGGCCCCCCCTCCCCCAGCACTGCCACCTAACCCACTTGAGCTGGGCCCGTTGCAAGCTGGCATGCCCTATGTGCAGACAGCGTTTCCGCCACCACCAAAGGTCAATCTCTCTACCAAGCCCAGGGGTGCTAAGCGCTCCTTCACTCAGGTGGCTGCTGCCCCCCCAGTCTCAAGGGATGGGGATACCAAGGTCATGGAGGCCATCGCTACTATGGTGAGGGCCTTCCCCCACCTCTCCCCTGCAGACATCCTCCACACTGTTGGAAGGGGGTCCCCCACTCCCTTGTCTGGGAGGCCCTGCAAGCGGCCTTGCAGCACTACCTCTTGCCCCATGAGGCACCAAGTCGTCATCCTGTTCATGGGCCCTAGGCCCCCAGTCAAGGATTTGTCCCAGGTCATCATGGAAGCCAACAGGGCCCTCCTCAATGCGAAGTCCTCCCTCAATTTCATGTCCACCTCTCTGGTGTACAATGGCCTGTCTCTAGTGACTGACCCAGTCGTGTCCACTACAGATCTTAATGTGATCCAGGACTGGGCTTCCCAGTTCTTCCCAGCAGGTTCGATGCCTATGGTGATGGTCCCCTCCTCCAAGTCCTTCATGAAGGTGTCGGACGTCCCCTTCTTTGCCCCTGACAGGTCCCAGATTACCAGTCAGTGGATCAAAAACATCATGTGACAGTGTCATCACATCGTGGCTTTCAGAACCCCCAGGGCCCACCCTGGGTCAGGAGGAACTCTGACAAATCAGACACCATGACTGTCTGGTTCGAGATATGGGACTCGCAGACCAAGTCCTCCTCCAAGTCAATGATCAGAAGGTTGTTGGCCATTGGGCCCCGCACTTGCCCTATAAGTGCAGCCTCCCAGTGAGTTGGGATGTCTCTCTGCCACTGTTGCTGGTGGTGGAGACACCTGACTAATGTCTGCAGGGTGAGATTCCTGACCTGCCCCATCTGCTCCAAGCCCCACAGCAAGGACAATCATTGGTTCGATGGCAGGATGCTGCAAGGCCCACCCCAACACAAACCCACCAGTTGCCAGGCACTGCTGAGGGCACTCCATGCCCTCACCAGCCCCATTGTAGGAACTGTGGCAGCCCCCATGCTGCCCACAACAAGAAATGCCCTTTCTGGCGCAAGCATTTTGAGGATGGTTGGGCCAAGAAGAGATATCAGGAGGTACATGGCTCACCTGCCACCCCCAAGGTCCCGCTAACTTGACCCAGGAGTAATGCCTAGGTTCCAGAATGAGTTATGCATATAGTCTCAGAATGTAAATTGTAATTACATTTTGTTGGACAATTATCTCAAGTTGTATAAAAATGACTTTGATATCTTTTTCGTGCAAGAACCTCCTTGGTGAAACCTCCATAAGGCTCCCTCTACTGTTTGTAAGGACGGTGAGGGTGTTGTAGGTGCTCCACTCCACCCAGAGTGGACTTGCATTTGGAATCCTCAGCTGGGCAATTTGTCCCTGCAGGTGTTGGCTTATGTCCACTCGAGGCTGAAGCTGCTGCAGCCATTCCTTTGCAGGGATCTGGTCAACCATCAGGATGTTATGGTTGTGTCCATGTGGCAGGGGGGGTACACCTATAACCTCATGAATGTCTATTCCGACAACTGACACACTGCTATTCTGGCCCTTAGGGGGCTGGTGGATTCCCTGCCTGCCATGACTTACATGGCAGGTGACTTCAATTGCCACTTGGAGCGGTGGGATCCTAATCAGGTCTCGCATCTGGGGATTGCCCAATCTCTTCTGGAGGTTGGGATGGATCTGGGACTTGATTTGGTGCTACTGGCGGTACTGGGCCCAACTCACTTCCCACACAATGCAAATCTATCACCATTGGTGATCGATCTCGTCTTCCTCCCGATGGCTCAAGATCCAGATCTCAGGCCCCTGATTGACCTCAAGAAGTGTGGTCCTTTGGACCACACTCCTCTAACTCTGGTTCTTCCAGTCACTTGGTTTATGACCAGTGTGATCCACTGAGTTCTGAAGCCTGAAAGCAACAAGGAGTCAAAGTTTGTGGCACAGATATGTAAGGGGTTGGCCACTTTGCAGTTGCCCTTGGACACCCCTGTGGAGGTGGAGTCCATGGCTTCAGCTGTGGCTCATATCATTTCCCAGGCTTGGGATGCCTTCTCTGAGGAGGTGTTCATTGTGGGGCGCTCTAATCCATGGTGGAATGACGAGTGTACCGCTGCCATTCAGGCGTACTGGGTGGCTCCTTTGGGGTATGTGTGGTTCAAGTTCTGGCACGTCGTTAAGGCCGTTAAGCACAAGTTCTTCAATGGGAAGATCAAGGAGATTGCTTCTGCAAACAAGCACCCCTGGGACATCATGGCCTGGGTTAAGCAGCGCAAGCTCCCCACATGTGATGCAATCCAGCACAATGGAGTGCTGTGTCATGATATGGACTCCCTTTGGGATGCCCTTCACAGGACCAACAACGTGGCCTCTGTGTATTAGACACTCTCCCTGTGCAGGAGGAGAGGGTGTGGTACCCATTCTTGACCCTGGAGCTTGAGGACACCTTACGTTCTTGTGTGAAGAGGTCTGCTCCCAGGCCCGACCATGTTATGTGGTTGTACCTAAAGGATATTGTGGCGGACTCAGCATCCTGCCATGTACTCGTCGGTCTCACCAATGCCTGCCTGGTGGCAGGGCATTGGCCGGATTATTTCAAGGAGTCTAACTTGGTGGTCATACCTAAGTTGGGAAAGCCCTCTTACTCTATGCCCAAGGCCTTCTGGCTGATCATGTTGCTAAACACAGTGGGCAAGCTTGTGGAGAAGATGATTTCCAACCGCCTCCAGTTTGACTGTGTCAAGTGGGGGGTGTTTCATCCCAACCAGATTGGCAGTATTTGCCAGATGTTTCAGCTCCCCCTGAGCTGTCAAGGCCTCCTTCCAGGTTGCCCTAACAGGAAAGTTCCACTCTGCAGTAATACACCAATTTCATGCCTATACATGAATTCCATACTCCAGAATGATTCTCTACATAGAATCAATGGCTATATCATTAAAGAACTCTATAGAGGATTGGTACTATGTCCCATAGTAGCCAGTTTGACCAAACTGAGGATATTTGAGCCTCAGAAGTGTTCAAACCAGCTCATTATCACTAAGCTTAGTGAACCAAGCTATCAGAACACTCTCCAGAGGGATTCTGGACTTTACATAGCCTATCAAGTATACTCTGGTTGCATCAAGGGACCTTACAAGCAGTTTTCTGATGAACTCGGATTCATTGGAACCTAAAGAATGTACATAGCTGCTGTCACAGGTGTATTACACCCATAGCGAGCCCAATAATGATGACCAGATCACAGAACAGAACATCCAACGTTTGGGAGGCAACACCTGATGCCTAAAACCCTAGACATATCAAAGACTCATAATTAACAAGTGCTTTGTGGGTCCCAGCACCTTGGCATATTGCCTGACTGAGATTAATTACAACGGATCAAGGGATTGTTCATATGCCATACATTCCAATCATAATTGATCTGGAGGCTTAACACGCTTGCATGGATGCAGAATAATGCAGACGAGCATGGAACATGTCTGGCTAGATTGCCATTCATCAATCAGAGAAAAACCTATAACCCAGGGCAAGGTAGAAATGCTGCCAAACCTTCCAAAATATTCTGCAGTACCTGTAACAATTAAGCTTATTGTTTTCTATTTCATATTTACTATCTCTTGTATGTATCTAAACAATATAAATATGGTTGCACTTTTTTGTGGAGAAGCAAGAGGTCTCACCCCTGCTTCCACATGCAAGTCTGCAAGCTGTGATCAAGAATGGTTTCAGAGGACTATTTAGTGTGCATTGTTAAGTGTGATTTCTTCGGTCATCAACCAACCCAGAGACAGAGACAGAGAACAGAGTTTAGAGTTTAGAGTTCCAGAGTGCTAGAGACAGAGACAGAGACAGAGAACAGAGTTCAGAGACCAGAGACCAGAGACTAGAGACCCCGCACTTTGAATTGACAGGGATTGTCCTTTTACTGTTGCACTGTACAGCTAAGATAACTTCAATGGCTGTTTGTTAACCTCTAAAAACACTATTCTCTTGAATTTCACTGTCAGAATGCACCCCCAGAACACCCTAAAAGACAAAATTGTTCATTATCTATCTCACTACTTGTATTAACTTAAGCTTATTGAATTTCGACTAAGCTTAGTGAGAACAAGCCCTTTATCTATATTAAAACCCATGAACGTTTCCACCTTTTCATCTGGAGCCCACCGTGAGGGGGGTTTTCAGTTGAATTTCACAAGACAAACACCAAAAGACTTGGACACTGGCCTGCCTTTCACCTGCAAAGCAGAAAAAGGTTCAAGCAAAGACCATAAAGTCACCCAAAACGTCCTTTGAGAGTAGTCTCAGGAAGGTCAACCCCCCAAAACAGGGAACTACTTGGAATTTTAACTGTCCAGAAGGTTCTGAAGGCCTCATCACCGCTAGTACCTTTCAAAAGCAAAAAGATCCTACTAGTTCTATAATTGCAAGCACAGCGAGCAGTTTAGCAGTTGCAGTATCAAGAGAAGTCATACCACTGATCTCTACTGCACCCAGAATTACTATAAGGCTTCCAGCCTCAGCTTGCAACATAGCACATATTCTGCACACTGAAAGCCAGGATGGTCAGACCATTCCTACGCTAAGCTTAGCGTTTACAAACCAAAACTTGTTTCATACAAACCCTCCTGGTGCCTCTACGGTACCACAGATATCACAGTCAACTCCGACTATACAGACAAACCAAACTACACCATCTACGATGACTACAGCTAGTAAAATGGGACACGAGCATATGCCAATTCCCTTTAGCAATAATACTCCCAGATGGGATGCATCAAAACCACAGACATTGAGAAATTATCTCTGGACACTTGAATGGCTCTTCATGATAACAAAGATGACAGACGATACAGAAAGGATAAATTGGGCAGTGTCATATGTGGACCAGGATATCTGTGAAGAGTGGATGAGTTTTGTGGAGTTCCCAGCAGGAAGCTGGACAGGCTTCATAGAGAGATTGAAGAAAGAGTATCCTGAGACTGTGGCAGCCAAGTAGGGCTCAGTGCGACGATTGAGGGAACTCTGCGCAGAGAGTAGAGGCATTGCAATGAATGAGGAGCATAAAGTCTTGGACTTCAAAAGGCGATTCATTCTAGAAGCAGAAAAGTGCCTGAAGTTGCCGGTAGTAGTCTCAAACCAAGAGCTAGTCAAGTTATTTACAAGTGCACTGGACTCCATGTTCCAGGATGTACTCAATGTGAGATTAGCAATCACCAGGGTGCATAGAACTGCAAGCAATGGGTCAGCACTAATTGTGAAGGATTTACGCGAAGAGGACCCCTATGATTGGAGAATCGTTGTGGATAAAGCTGTTGAATTTTTGATTGGCAAAACATTTATGCAATCCCTTCATCAGGATTCAAGGCCAGTGAACTTGGCATCAATGAGCCATCCACCTGCAATATCTGGAACAGGGACTTATGACCCTGTAGTAAAGCGAGAGCTACAAAGCTTAAAGCAGAAATTTCAGGATGAAGTCTTGCAGATGGCAGGCAGTCTCACTGAGCTTCAGGACCTCATGAATATCCAGGGGCATACTTTAAAATCATACTTAGAGAGTTTGGTGAAGGATGGACATAATCATGCCAGCTATAATCATGCTCAGAGGAATACTGGAAGTGGGCTGGCAGGGTTGCTTTCTGATCGCAAGTGTTTCTACTGTTGGTTATTGGGGCATAGTTGGTTATTCTGCCCAGACATGGAGGCAGATAAACAAGCTGGCCAAATTAGAGTCAAAGGGAACAAAATATATATGGGAGATGGCTCAAGTATCCCTCAAGGAGAAGGGCCTATTAAAGAGAAAGTAGCAAAGTACTATGCGACAAAGGAACAACTCTTCGTTCAGATACCAGAACTGCCAGAGGTTGAGCCCAAGTTACCACAAGTGCCAGCAGCAGCAGTGTTTGCACAGAAAGCATTCCCAAGGTCAGAAAATCAAGGGTTGCCAGCAGAAGAAGAAATCTGCCATCTGAAGCAGCATATGGAAATGTTGGAAACAGCTGCCATCCACACTGGGAGTGCCCCAAAGGTTAAGCTTATGACCAGAAAGAATGATAATGTTGAGATACAGTCTTTGGCCAAGCAATTGGCCCAGATACAGGCTGAGCTTAGTGGTTTGATGGATGGTACACCCTTGGCAAGCCAGTATTTGGACACCAGGAGTGGCGCAAAGACTTGGAACTTGGAGTCAGGTTTCTAAAGGGTTCGAGGAAGGAGCCGGCTCTGAAGAAGAAGATCGCCTTCGCCAGAGGACAGACTCCTGAGGACATGTCAGATTCCAAGCAATCAGAAGAATCAGAAAATGAGGAAATAGGGCAGACAACAGAGAAACCAACACATGCAGCAGCAGGGGAATTACCATATAGGAATGTGAAACCACTGCACCCAGTCATTGAGGTACCACTGCTGCCAGTCAGAAGGATGGAATCATCCAAGAAGGAGCCTGCATATAAGCACCAGGCCCCTATAGAGAGGAATGTCAATGTTGAGGAAGTACTCAGCAGGGTATTGAAGTGAGAAGCCTCAGTATTGCATGGTGAACTCTTGGCATAGTCACCTTTATACAGGAACGCTTATAGAGAGCAAATTATGAGAAAACAGGTACCCATAAATCAAAGCTTAATAGCAGGAGTTGGGCCCTTGGAAGATGATACAGAAGATATGGAAATTAATAGTGGGCTGGTACAGGTCATGATAATGGAGTTGGCAGACAGCTCTCGGAAGTATGATACAGTGCTCCAAGAAGGCTTGGCAACACAAGTCTGGGTAGCTCAGGATCCAATCATGCAGTACTTGGAGTCACTTTCCAAAAGAGACAGGGGATGGCAAGTGTTTATTGCTAAAGAATGCAAACTGTTGAGAGTAGTTCCAACTCTGATAAATGGGATTCAGCAGGAAGAGGCCTTGCTAGATAGTGGGTCACAGATTGTATCCATGAGTCAGGAAGCAGTGATTGCATATCAAGTTTCTTGGGACCCAGACACTACAATTAATTTGCAGAGTGTGAATGGGCAAGTTGAAAAGACTTGTGGGTTGGTAAAGAATGTAGGCTTTACCTGCAGGGGAGTCACAATCTATTTGCAAGTTCACATAGTTTGCAACCCCACATATCAAGTACTGCTGGGATGACTGTTTGATGTAATGACTGCTAGCAAAGTCAGGAATAGCACCAGTGGTGAGCAAACCTTGGTTATTACGGACCCAGATACCAGAGAAAGGGCTGTGTTGCCAACTTATGCTTGAGGAGAGTGTAATCCTCTTAAGCTTAGAGAAAACAGTCAAAATTTTCAAGAAACCTTGTTGAGTTGACTAAGGGACAAGGAGAGGTGGCTTGTATAATAGACTATGATGATGAGAAGGGCCCTGTCATCGCACAAACACTAAGCTTAGCAAAAGGAAGCTTCTCAGAGGCTGAGCTACAGCTAATGTTCATTGACCGAGTCATACACAATGAGGACTGTCCACAAGAAGATAAAGTGATGGTGTTATTGTGCCTAGGATGCATAGCCAACGTGCAGGGCACCGAGGACCAGGGAATAACTGTCTTCGAAACCGAAGAAGATGATGAAGATACAGTACAATGCCTGGCTGGGAAGAAATATAAACCAGTAGCCTTTCAAGTGAGGCCAGTGTTGGGTGATTTACTGGAGAGATTCAGGATAAAACAAGAAATAAAAGGGGACCTGCTGGCAGAAATGCCTGAGCTTAGCATGCATCCTCCAGATTTTGTCCCAACAGGCAAATATACTGAGGAGCATAAGCTTAAGCTGGATGAAGCCCATGAAGGGGATTTCTTGTGGCCAGAGGAAAGAAAGCTGATGCACCATGTCATGATGCTTCAAGAGGAAGCATTTGCATGGACAGATGAGGAAAAGGGATGTTTTAGGGAGGATTTCTTCCCACTGATTGAGATACCAATGGTAGAACATACTCCATAGGTTGAAAAGCCCATTCTGATTCCACCAGCAATCTATGATGAAGTCTGTGCAATTATAAAGAGAAAGATTAGTGCTGGTGTATACAAGCTGTCAAACTCATCCTATAGATCCAGATGGTTCTGTGTGGTAAAGAAAGATGGAAAAAGTTTGAGACTGGTATACAGCTTGGACCTGCTGAACAGAGTAACAATAGCACATTCAGGGCTGCCACCAGCAACGGAAGATTTGGCAATGCACTTTGCAGGCAGGGCTTGTGGAGGCATCCTGGATCTGTATGTTGGATATGACAAGCAATTGTTAGCTAAGTTGTCTTGGGACTTAACAATGTTCCAGATGCCTTTTGGAGTGCTATGCTTAGTGACGTTACCTATGGGATGGACCAATTCAGTGCCTATATTTCACGAGGATGTAACAGCAATCCTAGCCAGTGAGATACCAGAATACACAATGCCATACATAGATGATGTACCTATCAGAGGACCGAAAACCAAATATGAGTTGCCAGATGGCACTGAAGAGACATTGAAAAAGAACCCAGGGATCCGACGATTTGTATGGGAACACATGCAGACGGTCAATAGGATTCTACAGAGGATGAAATATGTAGGGGGAACCTTCTCTGGGCCCAAGATGACTATCTGTGCTGATGAAATCACTGTAGTGGGTTTTGAATGCTCCTATAAAGGACAGTTGCCTGCCACAGACACCATCGGAAAAATTTTAAGATGGGGGGATTGCAAGAATGTTTCAGAGCTAAGGGGTTTTCTAGGAACAGCTATGCACTGCAGAAATCATATTCCAAAGTTCATAGCCATTGCTGCACCTCTATATGAAAAGCTTAAGAAGGGACAAGAGTTTGAATGGGGAGAAAACAAACAGAAAGTGCAGCAGGAGCTGAAAGATGCGATTCAGCACTGTTTCCCAACCAGGAACCCCAAATTTCCAAGTAAACAACCCATAGTAGTAGCCATGGATACCTCATGGAGGGCGGTGGGATACTATATATATCAGAGAGATGTAGAAGATGCTAAGCTTATACATTATGCAAAGTTTGGGTCAATATTATTGGATGAGAGACAGCAGAGGTATTCTTAGCCCAAGCGAGAGCTATGTGGCTTAAGAATGGTGCTGGAACAGGAGAAATATTTACTGTGGGGATTGAGAAATCTAGTAGTGGAAACAGACATGAAGTTTCTCTTTGGGATGTTAAACAACCCAGGAAAACTCCCAAACGCTACTGTAAACCATTGGGTGGACTTCATTAGATCATTCCACTTCATGCTAGTACACAAAGAAGGGAAGACATTTGGGCCAGATGGACTGTCCAGATAATGTTACTATCCTGGTGATGTGTTAGAGCCATTGCGGGTCGGGACCGAGGCGGAGGGTCAGGGTGGTAACCTTGTTATAAGGTAACCAGGGGACAGGGCGAAGTCAGTACGTAGACTTCGGGACCGAGGCGGAGTACGTCGGGCGGGGGGTTGGACTTGCGGCCTCAGCGTATGTGCTGTGCCCTCCTACTGTCCTAGTCTGTATTTCAGGAAGTCGGGGCCGAAGTGGAGCAAGGCAGAAGAGAGGAGAAGATAGAGAACAGGGAGCTGGTCCGCTGCTCGATTTGATTATCAGACTGAGGAGTACAAGCCAAGTACCTACGGTATATATACTACTGGCCTTACGAACTATGACTTGTACTGACTACGTGCGGAGCAAAGCGGAGACCGATCTAGTTACAAACGGATTACGAACGGATTACGAATGGAATGGAAACAGGTACAGGTATGGAGACTAATAACGTATCTTGACTACGGACGGGAAATGGAGACGGGGGTATGAGACACCGAGGGTCAGGCGACCACGGCACGTGTGGAGGTGGTCGCGTGATCGGGGCAGGGGGTTGTGGTCAGAGCAGGTCGGGGCCGAGTCGGAGGGCAGAGGGTTGTTGTGTGGAACACACGTGGAGTCGAGAAGCCGAAGTTTAAATGATTAGACTCTGAGTTGGCATGGATATGACAGTGCCCCCCCTTTAGGGCCGAGCCTCGAGGCCCAAGGCGGTCTAGGCCGGGGCCCATCGGAAAGTTCCGGCAGGGTATAAAAATGGTGAACTGGTTCGATTCCAAAAAACACAACTTGACCTCTTACTCCCATGAGCAGACAACCCTCCCGACAACCGACCGCCGCGGAGCGCAAGGCGCAATTGTTGAGGGAGAAGGCGGAGCAAGAGGAGCAAGAGCGGCTGGAAATCGAGAGGCTGGAGGAGGAGGAACAACGAGAGGAGGAGGAGCGGCAGCGGATGATAGCGCTGTGCCAGCGACAAGCGGAGGAGCGGGCGAGAGAGCGTATGGCGGAAGACATCCGGCGGCAACAAGATGAGGCTGCTGAGGCAGAGCGTCGGGCGATTAGGGCCTGACTTGTCACAACGACTACGGGGGCCTCATCGAGCTGTCCATCGGAAGAACCGATGCAGGTAGATATGGAGGAGTCAGATTCTGAATACACGGATAGGGACGAGGCGAGAGATGAGGAGGAGGAGGAGGAGGAGGAGGCCTCCAGGGATTCAGGGGATAAGGGTAAGGAGAAGGCAAAGGCAAGGGCAGCTCCGCGATGGGGCCATGCGAACATATTCGGGGGCGAGAACCCCTGCTGGAGGTGCCAGCGAGACGAGGTCCTGTGTGAGGTCGCCGGCGGGTAAGTCATTTTGAGGGTTTCCAGGCTACATACTGATAGTTTTTTTTTAGTAACACCAGGAGTTGCCGTCGGTGCAGCAAAATGAAAAAACGGTGCGGGGGTCAAGAGGAGATGGAGCCGATCGGGGCCAGGGGGATGTCGGGCCAACAATTTGAAGGTGAGTGAGGAGTTTCTGACTGCGAGGTTTGCTGACCAAATGATCCCGTAGAGCTGAAGCGACTTATCGAGGAGGGGCACCAGAAGACCCTCAAGCGGGTCAATATCATGGAGGTGCAGCTTGCACAGGCCATCACTCGATTGGGGGAGAGGGTGGACAAGGTCAAGCTGACGGCTGGCCGCTATGAACAGTTGCGGCGTTGGGAGGCGCAGGTGGATGGTAACTGGTCGAGTAGGGGTATTACGGAGACGGAGGAGATGGAGGAGTCAGAGGAGTCGGAGAGCATCAGAGGCATTTCAGAAGAGGAGGTGCGAGGTATGATGGAGGATGCGGCGGTGCTGCCCCGCACCTCTGGGAACAACACAGACAGGTAGTTTGTACTTGTCCAATAATATTTTTTGTTTCTTGGTGTGGTGGGTGATCAGTGGAAAACTCAGAGTGAATGGAGGGGGCCAGGCTTATTGGGGTAAGAGGAATGGAAAGCCTCTACTAAATCTATGGCATGTTCAAGCTCGGTAGCCGGTAACCACGAAGACTCTTCTTCGGTGTCTTCATAACCTAACCAAATGACTTTGTAGAGGAGTTTGCATGCGCGGCGCCGATCAGTCTTTGAGTCGACGATGCGAGCGATCTCGTATTCTGGTTCGCTGTCGATAGAAACTGGTGCAGGTGGCGGGTCCGATTGGGCGGGTATGGTATTAGGTGTGGCCGGTTCAAGCATAGAAACATGGAAGACGGGGTGTACTCCACGCATGGAGTCAGGAAGTCAGAGTATAAAGGAATGGGTACCTGCTTGTGCAATGATCTCATAAGGCCCAAGGAACTTTTCGGAGAGTTTTTTGGAAGGACAGGTGGTGCGGAAGAATTGGGCTTTTACGAATACCTTTTGTCCAACCTTGAAGTCCGGGGCAGGAAGTCGGCGGATGTCGGTGGAGGCCTGATAGCATTGCTGGGCTAACGTTATTTCAGACTTCAAGGTGGTATGTAGGTCATCAAGATCAACGGCAAAATGGCGGGCCCAAGCGGAGGCGAGATCGCGTTCAGGATGAACTGTGATGTTCGGATGGTATCCTTTATTAGCGAAGAACGGGGAGATACCGGTGGTGGCACTAGGAGCGTTGTTGTAAGTGAACTCGGCTAGTGGTAGTAATTTGGACCAATTGTCCTGTTGGTAGTTACAGTAGACCCGAAGATATTGTTCGAGGGTCTGGTTGGTGCGTTCCATCTGTCTGTCGCCTTCTGGATGGTAGCCTGAAGTGAAATGTAACTTCATATCAAGGGCTTGTCCCAATGAGCGGAAGAAGTGGGAGACGAATTCAGAGCCATGGTCGGAGGTAACATGTTCGGGTACGCCGTGCTTGGAGAAGACATGGAGGACAAATAGGCGGGCGAGGTTGGAGGAGGTGACGGTATCATAAGTCGGGATGAAGAGGGATTGCTTGGTGAGTCTGTCAACGATTACTAGGATGGCGTCGTAGCCAGAGGAGGCGGGGAGTTTTTCGATGAAGTCCATGGAGATTGAATTCCAAGGGCGTTCAGGAATGGGGAGTTGTTTGAGGAGACTGTAGGGACGGTGGCGCTGGGGTTTAGACCTCATACAGGTGACACAAGACTTACAGAAATCCTTGACGAAGGTGCGGACACTAGGCCAGGTGTATTCACGCCGGATGAGTTCCAGCGTTTTGTTCTGACCGAAGTGGCCAGCTAGGACATGATCGTGCTTGTACTGGAGGACCCGAAGTCGGAGATTGTCGGCGTCAGGGACGTAGATTCTGTTGTCTAGGAGGAGGAAACCTTTATCGTTAACTGACCAATGGCCCTCTGGGCTAGCAAGATGGGCGGAGGCGGTCGGATCCGCTGGTAGAGCGGCGAGGATATCGCGGTGTAGCTGGTTGAGATCCATGACTACAGCTGCGCGAAGGGAAGGGGCGTAAAGAGTGGTGGCGTGGACGGAGGCCGCGAGCTGTTCGTGGGTGAACACAGGCCGGAAGTTGTGCGGGTTGACTGATGCATAGTCGCTATTCCCCCCTTTAGGGTAGATGTCCCATCGTCTAGTTAGGGCATCAGGCTTGGTGCCGAGGCGGCCGGGTCGGAACCGGATGACGAGGTGGAATTGGGACAGGAACTCGGACCAACGAGCTTGGCGGCGAGTAAGGATTTTGGTGGTACAGAAGTATTCGAGGTTCTTGTGGTCGGTGACTACATCAATAGTAAGAGGGGCACCCTCAAGATAGTGCCGCCAGATACGAAAAGCCTCAAATATCGCCAGGAGTTCCTTGTCGTGTGTGTCATAATTAAGTTCGGCCGTGTTAAAGGTGCGGGAATGGAATGCAACGGGATGGACCTCCCCACCATCAGTGATGATAGAGAGGATAGCCGCAAGGGCGTAGTCGGAGGCGTCAGTCTCGACAATGATCTGAGCATCAGGGGCCCAAGGAGTGAGGACAGGGGCGGATATGAATGCTTCTTTCAGGGAACTGAAGGCTTCGTGGCATTCGTCGGTGAAATTCCATTTCACGTCTTTGCGGGTGAGGCGAGTGAGCAGAACGACGATGTCAGAGTAACCGTGAATGAAGCGACGGTAGAAATTGGCGAAACCTAAGAAGGACTGGATGTCCTTGACTTTCTTGGGTTCCGGCCACTCCTGGATGGTCTTGACCTTAGATTGGTCCATTCGGAGACCGTCGGGGGAAAGAATGTAGCCAAGGTATTCCACTGTGTCAGAGTGGAACTGGCATTTGTTGGGGCGGGCGTATAGACCGTGTTGTCGGAGCCGCTTGAGGACCTCCTTGACTTGGTCATGATGGATACTATGATTATCGGAGTATATCAGAATGTCATCAAGATAGATGGTAACGCAGACGTCAAGCATATCCTTGAATATGTCGTTCATGAACCGCTGGAAGGTGGCGGGGGCGTTGGTGAGGCCGAAAGGCATGACCATCCATTTGAAGGAGCCGTAGCAGGTCCGAAAGGCGGTCTTCCATTCGTCGCCATCAGCAACACGGACTAGATGGTACACGTGACGGAGGTCGATTTTGGTATATACGCGGGCTTTGCGAGGGGAGTCTAAGAGGTTGGAGATGAGCGGAAGGGGGTAGCAGTCCTTCTTGGTAATACGGTTGAGACCTCTAAAATCAACACATAAACGGAGGGAGCCATCCTTTTTCTTTATGAAGAGGACCGGGGCTCCATGAGGAGAAGTGGAGGGGCGAATGAAGCCAATAGATAAATGTTCGTCAATGAAATCACGTAGAGCTCCAAGCTCTGATTGTGAAAGGGAGTAAATGGTACCGACCGGAGGTTGACCGCTGTCCTCTAGGTTAATCTGGAGGTCGTAAGGGCGGTGTGGAGCGAGTGTGTCAGCACACGATTTACTGAAAACGTCAGCGAACTTGTGGTATTCCTCGGGGATGGACGAGAGGTCAGCCGGGTCATCGGAGACAGAAGAAGACGTGGCTGATGTGGAGGCGGCGGAGAGGTTGATTCGGAATTGTTGGGAGCCAGGGAGCTTGGCAGCACGGATAAAGGCAGGAGCGTTTATCAGGGAGATATGCGGTTTTGCAATGGGGACAGGTTGGGACGAGGTCCCGGACAGGGGTGGTGAACCTAGGTCAGGAGAGTCAGGGGTGGCCATAGGCGGGGCCGATGCGGGTGCGACGCAGGTAGAGACGGAAGCAGGATTCTCGAGTAGGGATGGCCGGAAAGTGATACTGCCCAAAACCCAGTCAATCAACGGATTGTAGCAGGTGAGCCAGTTGTGTCCTAAGACCACAGAACAGGAAGAGTTGAGCCGGGTGACATAAGTGTCCAAAATGATAGATTCACCAGAGGGGAAAGATACAGGCAGTTGCGCAAGCTCCGTAACGTAGGCATTTGAGGTCCCATCAAATAACCGAAGTTCAATAGCCGGGATGGGCAAAGTTGGAATACTATGAGAACGAACAAAAGATGAGTCCACAAAACAGTAAGTAGAACCACTATCAACAAGAGCTTTGAAAGGAGAAAGAGAAGAGAAATCAGAACTAACTACATTGTCCGTTGTAGAAATCGGGTCCAAAGCGGAGAGTACGGAAGCGGAGACAGAAGATACAGAAGTAATTAAAGGAGAAGTTAATGTGATATGAAAGGAGTTCGGGTCGGAAAGAGCGGACGCATTGAGACGGAAACTCTCTGGGGCACAGCAGAGTTCAATGCGATCCTCAGTCTGTGCAGAGGCCTGAGGACCGCCGACTATTTTTCCGAGCTCGGGAGAGCCGGCGCGTCTGTTTCAGGGAGCTGAGCCTGTTGGCCTTTAGCCTTGGCATCAGGGAATTTTTTCTTGTCGCAGTTAGCAGCCCTGTGATTGGGATCTGCGCAGACAAGGCAGAGGTTATTGTCGAAACGTCGTTGACGTTCCTCGGGGGTTAATTTACCGTCCTTACCAAGTTTACTAGTAAGGTCAGATTTGGGCGGGGCTGATTTCTGACCGGCGGACGGGTTGGGCGGATTGCCCTTGAAGCTGGTGTTGGGCATGCTGCCTCTGTTATTATTGGCAGGCTTGGCGGCAGGTTGCGGGTTGGTCAGGGTGGAAGGGGATGGGTTACCTCCAGGTTTCCTAGAGGCAGTCGGGTCCGAAGCGGATTTGGCATGGGCCTTCTCGCGTTGGCGCTCCCAGTAGCGAGCGTCGATCTTCATCGCTGCTGCTCGCATTTCGATGAAGGTGTCGGGCTTGCCATCAGGCCGATTGGACAGAATGTCCTGGATGCGGTCGGGGAGGCCTTTGTAGTAGTGGTGACAAAATACTTCGTCACCCCAGCGGAGTTGGCCAGCCAGGCGGAGAAAGTCGATGTTGTAGACGGCGATCTTCTCGTCGTAGCGCATTTGGAGGGAGTCGAGCTGCTCAGCAGCTTCTCCGGTCGGATCCGCGGGACCGAAATTGGTCTGCAGCTCCAGGGTGAACTGGTCCCAGTCCTCGATCCAGTTGTGCATTATTCCGTGGTTGTCGGCCTCGTCGAGGCCGATTTCGAAGTGTTGCTGTGCCACGCCTGTGAGGTATGTCAACGCAAAGTTGACCTTGGTGGCGGGGATAGCAAACTGGGCTGGGTTGGTATGGAAATAGAGTCGGCATTGGAAGAGGAAGGGTTTGAGTTTGGCAGGGTCGGAACCTGTAAAGATGTCAGGTTCGCGAGCTTTGGTACGGGGAGTTCGAGGAGGCTGTGGGGCTTGAGAGTTCCCACGGCCATCCATTTGATCGGCTATGTGTTGGAAAACTCGGAGTATGAGTCTATCATGGTTGTCTCGGGTGTTGCCAGGTGGAATGTTGTTGTTGTTGTCGCCGTTGTCTGATGGTTCGTCATCGCCCGGGGGCCCGTCC
Source organism: Lepiota brunneoincarnata (assembly GCA_023014365.1). Taxonomy (NCBI): domain Eukaryota; kingdom Fungi; phylum Basidiomycota; class Agaricomycetes; order Agaricales; family Agaricaceae; genus Lepiota; species Lepiota brunneoincarnata. The sequence goes on from JAEBUN010000003.1 coordinate 1,721,321, forward strand.
CCGTTGTCAGGATAGTCATTGGGATCACCAGGGTTGCTGGGATCAGGATTGGGGTCGGGGCCGTCGTCGGGGCCGTCGGGAGTCCGGAATACTGAAGGTTGTATATCTTCAGAGAACCGGTCTGGGGTCGAGGGCACGATAGATTGTCGGCGAGAGCGAGAAGCCCTTGGGGAGTCAGGTTGCAGTTCCTCGGAAGGAGGTTGTCGAGTGATGCGTTTGCTACGGCGAGCGGCTGGAGTTACCAGAGTGCGAGTATGGGTAACTGTTCGAGAGACCATGGTTAGAAAGATTCAGAGTGTGGTGGACAGGAGGAGTGTGAGTCTGATAATACTGTTAGAGCCGTTGCGGGTCGGGACCAAGGCGGAGCGTCGGGGTGGTAACCTTGTTATAAGGTAACTGGGGGACAGGGCGAAGTCAGTACGTAGACTTCGGGACCGAGGCGGAGTACGTCAGGTGGGGGGTTGGACTTGCGGCCTCAGCGTATGTGCTGTGCCCTCCTACTGTCCTAGTCCGTATTTCAGGAAGTCGGGGCCGAAGTGGAGCAAGGCAGAAGAGAGGAGAAGATAGAGAACAGGGAGCTGGTCCGCTGCTCGATTTGATTATCAGACTGAGGAGTACAAGCCAAGTACCTACGGTATATATACTACTGGCCTTACGAACTATGACTCGTACTGACTACATGCGGAGCAAAGCAGAGACCGATCTAGTTACAAATGGATTACGAACGGATTACGAATGGAATGGAAACGGGTACAGGTATGGAGACTAATAACGTATCTTGACTACGGACGGGAAATGGAGACGGGGGTATGAGACACCAAGGGTCAGGCGACCACGGCACGTGTGGAGGTGGTCGCGTGATCGGGGCAGGGGGTTGCAGTCGGAGCAGGTCGGGGCCGAGTCGGAGGGCAGAGGGTTATTGTGTGGAACACATGTGGAGTCGAGAAGCCGAAGTTTAAATGATTAGACTCTGAGTTGGCATGGATATGACATGATGAGACAGCCTGTCATTTTGATGATGGATCCAAGGATGAGGGAGAGGAGTTTGAGTTGATCAAAGAAGATCTGGGGGCTGCAGATCTGTTACCCTTGGAAGCCTTCTGTGATGAGATCAACAGTTGCTCTGGCTTCAACCAGGGTCTGGTGCATGATGTGTATGATTTTGAGTATGAGCTGGATCAAGCTTGGGAAGAGTACTTGGATGAACAACAGGCTAAACTTAGGGTTATAGAAGACCCAGCATGCCCAGAAAACCACTGACAAGTACTAAGCTTAATGATGGATGTCAGGCTAGTGCCAGATTTCAAAGAGGAAAAGTTGACCGAGATAGAGGAAGTGTATGATGAATTGCGTAGGACAGATACAGTGCAAATACAAGACAGAAGAATACCCAAAGTCAGGGAATTCCTGAAAACAGGAGGCAGTAGCACAGCTGAAGGCTTGGATGAGCCAGATCTGCATAAGCTTAAGTATATGGTGGAGCATTTCTTCTTGGATGAAAAGGGGAGACTGTATAGGACGAGTCCTAGTGGTCAACATCAGCTAGTGGTGGATAAGGAGCAGTGTATGTATATGTTGTGAGCCAGCCATGACTTCCTAGGACACAGAGGAATATATGCAACCACTAAGCTTATAACGCAGAGGTTCTGGTGGCCAGAAGTTGAAGGAGACATAGCTTGGTATGTGCAATCATGCCATCTATGCCAGCAATGGCAAAAGGTGATCATCAAGATGCCACTAATAGTAACACCCATGCCATTGATATTCCAAGTGCTACATGTGGACACATTACATATGATACCAAGTTCTAATGGGTGTAGTTACATTGTGCATGGAAGGTGTGGACTGTCATCCTGGATGGAGGCAAAAGCTTTGAGAAAAGAGAATGCTAGTTTGATTGCACAGTGGTTATTTGAAGATATTATTTGCCGATGGGGCTGTATAGTGAAGATTGTCACAGACAACGGTTCTCTATTTAAGAAAGCTGTTCAATGGCTGGAAGAAAAATATGGGATAAAGGGAGTAATGATATCTCCTTACAATTCCAAAGCAAACAGGATTATTGAGAGACCCCACTGGGATGTGTGGCAAATGTTGTACAAAGCTACAGATGGAGATGTCAAAAAGTGGTATTGGCACCTACTGCATGTTATGTGGGCAGATCGGATAACCATTAGAAAAGGAATGGGGTGTTCTCCATACTTTCTGGTAACCAGAGCACACCTGACACTACCTCTGGATGTCAAAGAGGCCACTTGGCTAGTACAACTACTGAATAAGTACTTAACCACAGCCAAGTTGATAGGATATCAAGCTCAGGCTTTGGCAAAACATGTTCAGCATGTTGAGGAGATGCATCAGCATGTTTTGGCCACTAAGCTTAGCAAGGCTTGGGAGATGGAACAACAAGCAGTGCATAAGATAAGAGATTATCACTTCAGCCTAGGAGATTTAGTATTAGTGAGAAATATGGCTATAGAAAGCTCAGCAGACAGGAAGATGAAACCCAGGTATCTAGGACCCATGGTGGTCATATCTAGATCAAAAGGAGGATCTTATATCCTGGCAGAGTTGGATGGTTCTGTATGGCAGAATGAAGTGGCAGTGTTCAGAGTAATTCCCTACTTAGCCAGAAAACATATGCCGTTACTGCTGGAGTTACAAGAATTGATAGACCTGTCACCAGAGGGACTGAAGACCCTGGAGGAGACTACTGAGGATGAGCCTAGTGACAGATGGGAGCCAGAAGAGTTGGGAGGATAGAAAAAACCTGATAATGTGGACAGAACTATCTACTTATCAAAGGAAAACTATCCTAGGAACTGTCAAAGCATTAAGCTTAAGTGGGGGAGGACTTGTCCAAGTCAGAGAGGTTGCGCAGAAGGTTTTTGAGATGGATGCGCTCTTGAATAAGGAATTGGAACCTCTTTAAGTTGGCTTCAAGTGAGGGAATAACCTCGATGAAGTCCCAGCTGAGCAAATTAAGGTCACATTTGACCGACCGAGTGTCATCACTGCAAGATTTGGACTTGGACTCATTGCGAGAGTGAGACAGGAGATTTTGGAGTTCCTGGAGCAAATGAGCTGGCCAGGATAAGTGTCAGAATTGTTAAGCTTAGTGAATAGAAGTGAGAAAATGCCTACCAGATAAGCCTGCAAAGGTGCGCTCATCAGAAACAGACTTGGTACAGGCACCCTTGGCAGTATTGGCATTGGCTTTGGCTAGAACCTGTTCAGCCCGGGCATAACAGCAGTGTTTAGTGTTCATATTGGGAACTTGACAATAGGGAAGAAGATGGATGGTGCCTTTAGACAATGAGGACTTTTTGATGGTCTCCTAAAGAGAGAGGAGGTCAGAATCAGTGGTTAGGGGGAGTGGAGCTGGTGCACCACATCAGAGGTAGACAAATGACACTTGCAATAAGGCAGAACTACACAAACCTCTTCGATGATAGCTTGAGAGACCTCCTTATTGACCATCATGTCCTGAAGGTGAGCGATGATCTCAGCCAATATAATAGGTTGAGAAGCAGCTAGATTACTGTGTCAGCACCAGTTGCTTGGAAGTTGGAAGCACTGGTCATACTCTCAGCAGGCTCAGTATCGGTGTCTACCACAACAGCAGCAGAGACAGGGGCCTTGCAACCCTTGTGAGGCTAAGCTTATATATGAGAAGATGATGGGAGCCAATAGAACACTAAGCTTACATGTTTGGGGATAGCAGAGCCTTCAGCAGCATTAGAGGAAGTAGAGCCAGTCGTGGACAATGGGTTCTGAGCCTCTTCAGTCCTGGTCTTGTGGGATTCCTCAGAGTGGACATGATTAATGCAGCTACAGCATTCAGAAAGCACCTTATAGATCATGGGCATCTCATAAGACAAATGGTAGTTGTTTTGGTAAATTTCGTAGAGCTTGCAAATATGGAAGATGTAGTCCTGGTTGGCATGAAGCTTGATAGCCTCAGTGTCCTCTGATAATGCTTCAATATAAACAGACTAGAAAGCAATTGAGCAATGACGAGGAAGACAGAAGAATAAATAAGCATACCCCAGGAGCATCGAACACAAGGAGAGCCTTCTCAATGAGGGGATGAGCAACTTGACTGTTTTGCAGGCACTGGAGATGACCTTTGGCATTACTAATGAGATTGTCAAGCTTGACCTGGAGATGGGGGATAGAAGAAGCCATTTTCTTGCGAAGGGTGTCTGCTAGAATGAGATGTCACTCCCTCGCTTTTATAAGAAAAGGCTGTTGGCAGTGATGACAAATCATAACAAGTGGATGAAAAGCACCCTCCACCCTAAGCTTATGACCTGAGAGGCCTAAGAAACCTGTAATCTTGAGTAGCCAGCCTTTAACAGACTAGCTGAACCACAGTTGCCTTATTAGGTAACATGTCGCCAGGGTCTTGTGGTTATCAGTGTGCACAGGGATTCTGATGGAACAGTGAGGGCACCAATTTCAATTTGGCTAGGGGGAGATGGGCCCCAAGTGGCACTTCAGTTTGATGTAAGTTTTTTTTGTGGCACATGAACACTGTGTACAGGCTGGTTCAGGTTCAGGCTTGTAAGAAAGCCAGAACAGATGACTGGGTCACTACACATTGCAGATCATGGCGCGTTGAGGTGTCAATAGACATTGCAGAAGTATCAGAGAAATATCTGATGAGCGTATAAGCAGCTGGAAGCCTTAGCTTAGCTCAGGGTCTTCAGAAGGGCCTCAAGCTTAACTCAGAAAGATACCAAGAGACAAGAATCTTTAATTGTGAATGTATCTACAGGACAAAATAGGATGTTATATTCAAGAGATAAAGGTATAAAAGGGGAGCAGCTAGTTTAAGTCCTCCAAGATAGACTCTGGATCCTGAGTCATTGGGAAAGCAAGGAAGAGAAGTGATTTGAGCTCCTCAAATTCTTTGTATGTCAGGACTCCCAGAAAGTTGTTGGCAAACTCAAAGAATGCCTCAATGTCTTCAATGGAGTTGGCCATCCCCATCTCAACAAACACCACATTGTTACCTTCCAAGGCTGTCCTGGTAGCTTGCATTTCTTGGACAAACTGATAAACCACCTGATGGTGGTGAAACGCTGAAGCCTCATAAGCAACACAGTTCACCTCCAGACTGACCAAGCTGGAGGATACAACACACATGAAAGCGGCCAGATCTAGAAAATAAAGAGAATAGGAAAAGAGAAAAATAGTGAACAGAGAAACTTATGGTATTCACTGGTCAGTGAAGACATGACCAGGGTGTTCACAATGCCAGCCAAGACTTGTGGATGGTCTGTGAAGGTGCAGGGGTAATTATAGAGGTCACAGCTGCAACACTTCTTACCCTTGCCCAGAGGCTCGCACTCCAACTTACAAGCAGTGCAGGAAGGACACCGAGACCAAGGTGGCACATACTGGAGTAGATGTCAAAACCTTCAGTAAGGAAACACAAGAAAACTCGGAGAACGTACTGAAAGCTGGCTAGCTGCCAGCAGCCTAGAAAAGTCCTCACAAAAGAGCGGGACTGGGTGGTGGTATCCATGGTCCCAAATAATGGCGGCCTCAGAGTGTCAAACATGAACTTAGGGAATGTATTTCTTTGTCCACATGTTGGAACTCTTCTTGGACAAAAGGATGTGTTTTTGATGTGATGGGCTAGCATGAGGAGACTCTTGAGGGATCTCTGGAACCACCAGGCTAGGCAAATGAGAAGGGACAGGAGATGGTGAGGCCAGAAGTGAGTCTTAAAAAACAAATGCCAGCTCCTGTGGTACAGGAGATGGCTCCAGGAGAAGTTCCAGGTCTGGGGAGGGTGAAATCTCCATGGCACTTGCAAGAGACTTGACTGGAGTGCCAGCAAAGTGAGGTGGTGATGGTGTTGGGCACCTAGGCAAAGCCAGCACATGTTGCCCATCCAGAGAAGAGGACCAGCTAAAGATTTTAAAGAGGTCAGCTTGAGAGACCTCAGGGACCGGAGAACATGATGACAAGTTAGAATCTGCCAGAAATAAGGGGAGAGGGGGTGGTGTCAATGATTTCACCTTCTGTTTGCCTTTAAGGGCAGCTGGTATACACGCTAAAGCAGAAGTCAGCGGAAAGAACAAATATATCATGAAAACAACTAAGCTTATGCGTTGAAGTAGCAGAAAAGAGTATGGGGGAAGAAGGCCAGTTTGTCAAAGGGCCTAGCACCTCCAAACCTGATGCAATACCCAGGGGAGGGAGCACCAGCAAGCCCTCCCCATCCAGGGTACGCAGAGAGATGGTGAGAGGGGGCAGTGACATTGAACTGGACAAAGCCTCTGTGGATAATCCACCAGAGGGCCCACCAATGGGGATACCTGATGAGAGTTCTGCGGAAAATCCAGCAGAGCACTCATCGGTTGGATTGCACAACAACATGATGGAAATCATGTGTCTTGGCACTGGAGCAGCCAAGGGAGAGGCTGATGGAGGAGTTGGTTCATGGGGCGGAGAGTATGGTGGAGGAGAGGTCCCCGCCACACCCACCTGATAATTTCCGCAAGCTCCTCGAGCTCCTCGCCCTCCTCTAGCCCTCCTAGTATGTGGTGCTGGTGGTGCCCATTGAGGCAGGAGGTTGCAATACACTGGTAGGTAAATAGTGAGACCTAAAAGCAGAGAAAACATGAGTGATGACAACAAGAATGGGGGAAAAATGTGACTTATGTTGTACAATTGAAGGAGAAGACGCATTTCCTGGAGCCATAAGGGCACTCCTTGGTTCAGTGTAGTCTGAAGACAGTGTTAGCAAGACAAGGACAACAGTAAAACAAATGTTGCTTACTAAAGGAAGAATCTGAATCTTCATCATGACAAGCTCTCTTGTTGCTGTGCATGTTTCTGTCCATTGTTGCTGTGGGTGGGCATAGAAGACTGAAAGTTGAGATGAAAATAGACAAGTGAGAAGTGAGAGGGAGAATGAAAGAGAGGAAACAAGACCTTGGGACTTTAAAAAGACCCAATAACAAGATAAAAAGTTAGGCTATAGCAACAAGAAGTTGATCTATACATTTAAACTCAGTGACATGACATCATTTTGGAATAAGCTTAGCAAAAGTATGCTACTCTTGAAGCTGGTGAATGTTCTAGAACATAGAGCACATCAGAGAGACTCAGATACTGTGAATTTGAAGGAGATAATGACTGAGGACAGTCAGCAATTGGTTAGGGGGAGATGATATGCCAATTTCACGCCTATACATGAATTCCATACTCTGGAATGATTCTCTACATAGAATCATTGGCTATATTATTAAAGAACTCTATAGAGGATTGGTACTATGTCCTGTAGTAGCCAGTTTGACCAAACTGAGGATATTCAAGCCTCGGAAGTGTTCAAACCAGCTCATTATCACTAAGCTTAGTGAACCAAGCTATCAGAATGCTCTCCAGAGGGATTCCAGACTCTACATAGCCTATCGAGTATACTCTGGTCGCATCAAGGGACCTTATGAGCAGTTTTCTGATGAACTCGGATTTGTTGGAACCTAAAGAATGTACATAGCAGCTGTTGCAGGTGTATTACACCCATAGCAAGCCCAATAATGATGACCAGATCATGGAACAGAACATCCAACATTCAGGAGGTGACACCTGATGCCCAAAACCCTAGACATATCAAAGACTCATAATTAACAAGTGCTTTGTGGGTCCTGGCACCTCGGCATATTGCCTGACTGAGATTAATTACAATGGATCAAGGGATTGTTCATATGCCATACATTCCAATCATAATTGATCTGGAGGCTTAACATGCACACATGGATGCAGAATAATGCAGATGAGCATGGAACATGTCTGGCTGGATTGCCATTCATCAATCAGAGAAAAACCCATAACCCAGGGCAAGGTAGAAATGCTGCCAAACCTTCCAAAATATTCTGCAGTACCTGTAACAATTAAGCTTATTGTTTTCTATTTCATATTTACTATCTCTTGTATGTATCTAAACAATATAAATATGGTTGCACTTGTTTGTGGAGAAGCAAGAGGTCTCACCCCTGCTTCCACATACAAGTCTGCAAGCTGTGATCAAGAATGGTTTCAGAGGACTATTTAGTGTGCATTGTTAAGTGTGATTTCTTCGGTCATCAACCAACCCAGAGACAGAGACAGAGAACAGAGTTTAGAGTTTAGAGTTCCAGAGTGCTAGAGACAGAGACAGAGACAGAGACAGAGAACAGAGTTCAGAGACCAGAGACCAGAGACTAGAGACCCCATGCTTTGAATTGACAGGGATTGTCCTTTCACTGTTGCACCGTACAGCTAAGATAACTTCAATGGCTGTTTGTTAACCTCTAAAAACACTATTCTCTTGAATTTTGCTGTCAGAATGCACTCCCAGAACACCCTAAAAGACAAAACTGTTCATTATCTATCTCATACTACTTGTATTAACTTAAGCTTATCAAATTTCAACTAAGCTTAGTGAGAACAAGCCCTTTATCTATATTAAAACCCATGAATGTTTCCACCTTTTCAGCGGGTGCCCCCATACATACTCCCAACTGCCCAGGTCACACTCACCCTGCAGTTAAAGGCACCTCTACAGCCCTCCCACTGTTGGCTCACTACCCACAGGATGACAAGGCTGATTGCTACCAGGCCACCCTTGTCATTGCCAATGACATGGGTGGGCATGTGGTTGGTCATGGTGGCCGCAGCCTCAAACAGGTTGCTAATATCAGTGGTGCTCACCTCTGTGTCTACTCTGTGGCCATGGGTGGTGCCAACGAGCACCATGTCTCTATCAGGGGGACCAAGCAGCAACTCAGTGATGCCCTTGTGGTATTAGGTAAGCAGATTGTGTGTAAGCATGTCCATCTTCCCAAGTCAAAGAAGGAGAAAGACAATGGCAGCTTCTGGTCCTACCTTGGCAGCCCCTGGACCATCTGCTCCTGTAGTGGCCCAGGCTCCTGCTCTGGCCTGCTTGGACCCTGTTGCCTCCGGTCCCACTACCCCTGTCCCAGACTGGGTGCACCTGGGTGCACAGCCCTCCTCACAGGCCCCTTCTGATGCCCCCACTCCCCCTATGATTTCTACCCCAGCCCATGCTCCATCCACTACTATGCATCCAGCTGCATCTATTCCCCACTCCTTACTTGCTTGCCTGCAGTTTCTCAGGCAACCATCATACAGCTTGCCAATGGCTGTCTCTACCCCCTCTGGTATGTCTACTCCCAGAGTCCCATCAGTCCAGATGGGAAGTGCCACCCCTACCCTGGCTCTGACCCTGATGGAGGTTGATAGCATCCTCTCAACCTGTTATAGTGACACCAGTCTTCGTGCTTGAAAGCGCGACTGGTGTTGAGCGTATCGTTAACTTCACCCAAGTCAACAATCACTCGAAGAGACTCTTTGCGAGTTCTCAAGGTGTTCCTCACTAACTTAGAGAATAAGGCTTAGAAAAGAGGATGACTTAAGAGATCAAGCAAGTTGGTAAATCTCCACCGGATAACCAAGTAAAAACTTAAGAGTTTCTCTTGGTTGACTGGAGGTCTTATATATTGTTCAAAGTACTATTAATACATGATCAGAGAAATGAGGAAGAAGCGGAGGAAGTCTGGATGAACTATGTTTAACTACTTAAGTATAACTATCTATACATAGTTATCTATTAATAGTTAAGAGTATGAGAAATGGTAACAAATTGAGAAAATATTATGTAACAGATCAAAGTGAAAATGGTTACATAATATGAGAACAAAACAAAATAGAAAACAAAAAGATATTCATAATGCTTTAGTATATTACAACTAAAGGCTTTTGGCATAATAAGTCCAAGTCATAAGTCAAAGTAAGGATGAATCATAACACAACCTGGGGCCAGGGACTAATGCCCACAGCCTACCCAGATTGTCTCGACTTTGCCCATTCCCTTCTTATGGACAGGCTTGTCATTCAGCTCATGGATGGTCATTGGGCCCACACCACCTAGGATAAAGGAACCAAGTCACTGGGTCATTGACTCTTAAGAGGGGGCTGGTGTAAGGGGACTGGCAGGTTTGCCCCCCCTTATGCAAGGTATGTCTAGGGGTCTGTGGTAAAGTGTCTGGGTTTGGCCACCCTAGCCAATGCCTGATGCCAAACCTGGCCTCATCCTTTGGCCACTCCCATCCCCAAGCCCAATCTCATGTACAATCTATATTGTTGTATGTTGTTTGCACATGATATTTCTGGTAGTCTACATAGTGTTTGGTTACCCAGTCTGCGCACAGACTATTGCTGTACTTAAGTAGCACATGTGCTGATTACAATTGGCACTTAAATATTAAATTGGTTCCAGCCCTCTTACTCCCCTAACAGCTAAGTCAATTCCTGGGCTCATAGGAGTCTTCACAGGATTGCAGTCATCCATACCAAACTGTTTGAGCATAGAGTCAATATAGTGCAATTGGGAAAGGGAGATGGTGCAGTTGGAGATGTCCTGAGTGATCTGGATATTGAGAAGGAAGGAGGTGAGACCAAGATCACAGAGTTTGAAGTGCTTTGACAGCTCAGCTACTGTTCTGTCCATAGCTTGATTGCTCTTGGACACAAGTGTGATGTTTTCAATGAAGATGGGAATAATAACATGAATGTCACCCTTACTGTAAATGTACACAGAGTTGTCTGACTTAAGCTTGGTATAGTCCAGAGAGCTGAAGATGTTATGTAGCTTCTTGTTCCACTGTCTATTAGCCTGTTTGAGGCCATAGAGCAACTTAGTGAGCTTGCAAACATGGTTAGGACCTCTCTTGTAGTAGCCTTCAGGTTGGCACATGTAGATCTCTTCATCCAAGTCCCCATAAGTGAAGGCAGAAGAAATATTGACAGAGCAGAGTGAATAGCCTTCTTTGGCTGCCAAGGCAAGAATGAGGCATAGGAATGCAGGATGGTATGTGGGAGCAAAGACTTCAGTGTAGTGAAATCCAGGGTGTTGAGAGTACCCTTTTGCATCACTTCTTGATCTGGTACCACCATCAGTAACATGCACAGCCACACCCACTTCACTCAATGTCATCTTGTACTGCACACCCCTGTTGTTGGATTCCTCCAGTGGTACTCTCAACCTTACATGTCATCCTTGGCCTTGCAACAGGCAGCTTGAGGAGGGGCAGATTGTGGCAGATCCCACAGCTCAGGCTGTGGCCCCCCCTCTACCCCCTCCAGCAACCCCTTGGACACCCTGTCCCTTGGCTCCCCTTAGAGCCCCTAACCCAGCCTCACTGAATACTTCAGCACAGCAGCCAGCATGCATGCCACCTCCCCACTGCATGGGAAGGTGGTAGACCCTGCAGAGATGCCAAGGCAAGCTTATCCTGTCTCTTGCATCTCTAACTTCTCTGACAAGTCTAGGTCATTGTCTAAACAACCCCATCACCCATCTGATGAGGGAGGAAGACCTCTCTTTGCCCCCCCTACTGTCTCCCCCCTGAGGGTCAACTTGAATGCTGCCCCCAGCAGTGATAGTCAGGCTGATCACCTTCAGGTGATTAGGGAGTCATTTAAGCTTGCAGTGGAATACCTTGTAAAGCACACCAAGGTGTTGATGATGGGCCCTTTTTGGGAATGGACATGGAATGCCTTTGATAGTCTCTTGAGACTCACTGGCCATAGTGGGTTCCTGGATTATGGGTTGAAGTATGAGGGGAAGGATGAGGTGACCCTCTAGGCAGTCCATTATTGATGGGATGTGCCCTTTGGGAGGGACATCACAGACATTCTGGAGGTGGTGGGTGGTCTGAGCAGGGTGAAACCTGTGGAGGCCCCCCCCCTCAGGCAAGCAATAGCACCTGCCCCCATGGACATGGCCCCTGACATAGGGGCCCTGTCTGCACCCTCTAGGTCCAAGGGTAGGGGAAGGCACCCCCTCCCCTGTGAAGCCACTGAGTCCTGTTGGGCAAGGCCCCTCACAAGCTGGCATGTCCTATGCACAGATGGCATTCCTGCCGCTGCCAAAGGTCAACTTATCCACCAAGCCTAGGGGCACCAAACACTCCTTTGCTCAGGTGGCCACTGCCTCCCCTGTCTCTTGGGAAGGCAACACAAAGGTTGTGGAGGCTATTGCTGCTATGGTGAGGGCCTTCCCCCACCTCTCTTTTTTTTTTTTTTTTATATCAACAATTTATTATGCAAGGGCCTGTTAGCAGTCCACACCAATGAGTATCTACTACATTGGATTAGCTAAAGAGATGGGGCCAGAGGCCCCATGTGATAAACTATGTATGGCTGCAAAGGGAGGGGGGGAAGGTGACAAAGAGGGAGAAGAGGGTGGTTGGCTCACTCTGGAGGCAGGAATCCCTTGGGAAGCAGTAAGCTTTGGAGGAAAGGCAAAGGCAGCTGGGTTATCTCAGAGAAACTGAGCTAAGTCAGAGAGCAGCAGGGAAGTGTTGCACTGAAGGTTGGACTTTGTCCTTGAGAAGTAGGGGCAGTCATAGAGGATGTAGTCCTGGGTCTCCAGGAGTTCACCACATTGGCATTGGACTGGTTCATCAGGGAAGAACTGCTGGTGGTATTCCCCAATAGGGGCATGGCTGGTAATATAGCAGGGTGAGGTGAGCAGTGAGAGATGGTGGGTCCTTGGTGGTTAAGATGAGCCAAGTTCCATGGTGTAGGGATGATGGGGCAAGGGGCTTGTTGCTTTTATCAAAGATGGTGAGAAATCAGAAGTCATGGTATTTGGATGAGGCTGCAAAGTCCTTCTGCCACTCAGCAGATGCAGTAAGAGAAGCCTGAGCCTGCAGGAAGTCCAGTGTGGTTGGAGAAGCTGCAGAAGCAGGGAAGCATGCAGATTTGGCCTCATGAGTGACTGAAGCCAAGGCAGGGAGCTGCCTATGTGGAGGGGATAGAGACAAACTTGACTGTCCAGGAGGGAGAAGCTGCCAGCCAGGGGAATAAGGCCTTAATGACTACCAGAGAGTGAGCCTGTCCAGAGTGGGGAGAGGGATCAAGGATGGTTTTACAAGAAGGAAAAGAAGAAGAGATAAGGACAGTAATATCTGAAGCATTATCAACAAGAGAGAGAGAAGTACATAAACCAGAGCACAAGGCAAATAAGGCAGCACAGGATTGTTGACCCTGACCAGGGGAGAGAGATACACTAAAAATAGAGGAAGAAGAGAGGGTGATAGCAACTGAGGCTGATGTGCACAGCCCAGAATTGGGAAGGGGAGAGTGGGTAGAAATGCAAACTAAGGGAGAGAACTGGGAACAAGAGGAGGAGGAAATGATGGTGTCTACCCTACTGCAAAAGAGCTGAATCTCCACAGGTGTGTGGGACCCAGGAGGAAGAGAAAGAAAGGAAAATCTATCTGAATACAAGTCAAGCAGGCATTGGCCTGGTCTACCAACAGAAGGGAAAGGAATCAGAGGGTCAGTGGCCTTGGCAGCCAACCTGTCAAAGTCCTGGAGAGCACCACCAGTCCATCTGTGAATGCCTGGGGCAAGAAAGGGGATGGCCAGTGGGTGCTTGACTGTGGAGGTAGAGCACTGATCCAGGAGGGAGTGAAGGGCATGAGTGTATTGAAGCCTGCAAATGCGGAAGGCAGCCCTATCACACAGTTTGTGAAGATGAAGGTAGAGGGGGATAAGGCCAGCTAGTACATTGACTCCCCCAACAGGAGAGGTCCTAAATGCACCTGTGATCCAGAGGCCAGCCTTGCATTGAGCATGTTGGAGCAGAGAGAGGAGGCCCCTCACTTGGGCACCATGGAAGAACCATAAGGAAGAGCCATAAGTCATGATAGGGACTACAGTACACAGGAATGATAGAGGAGATGCTTCTGGTCTGCAGTGAGGCCCCTGGGCAGAGTTGCCAAGCATCCCCATAGCATGCACAGTACTTCCCCCACCTCTCCCCTGCAGACATCCTTCATACCATTGGACAAGGATCTCCAACCCCCTCCACTGCCAGGTCTTGCAAGAGGCCCCACAACACTACCTCTGGCCCCACCAGGCACCAGATTGTCATTCTGTTTGTAGGCCCTTGGCCCCCAATCAGGGATTTGTCTCAGGTCATTGTAGGAGCTAACTGTGCTCTCTCTATCACAAAGTCCACCCTCAATGTTACATCCACCTCTCTGGCATATGATGGCCTTTTGCTCATGACTGATCTGGTCATGTCCACTGCAGATCTGAATGTGATCCAGGACTGGGCCTCCCAGTTCTTCCCATCAGGATCTAAGCCTATGGCTATGGTCCCCTCTTCTAAGTCCTTTATGAAAGTATCAGATGTCCCATTTTTTGCCCCTGATGGTTTGGATTACCAGTCAGTGGATTGAGAACATCATGTGACAGTCATCACATTATGGCTTCCAGAACCTCCAGGGCCCTCCCCAGGTCAGGAGGAACTCTGACAAATCAGACACTGTAACTGTCTGGTTCAAGATTTGGAACTCCCAGACCAGGTCCTCCTCCAAGTCAATGATTGGTCAACTGTTGGCTGTTGGGCCCTGCACTTGCCCAATAAGTGCAGCCTCCCAACAGGTTGGGACATCACTCTGCCACAGGTGTTGGCAGTGGGGTCACCCAACCTCTGTATGCAGGGCTAAGTTTCCTACCTACCCCATTTGCTCCAAGCCTCACAGTGAGGAGAACCATCAGTCCTGGGCTTTCTGGAACACAATCCAGCAGTGTTTTCATTCCAATCCTGCCCTCCTGAAGGAGTGGGATAACTGGGGAGGGCCTTTGGGTTATTTCTCCCTCATAGGCTTCGGCCTCAAGAAGTTGACAGTTATTCACCCCCTGCCTTTGGGCAGGATGTAGCGATTTGCAGGGAATTAACCTCTAATGCCCTATGGGCAGGGACCTGAAGCTCTTAGAGCCTTTGCCTGCAGAGTGTAGGGATTTACAGGAAATTGACCCCTGACCCCCCTCAGGGGGAGGACCTCTGGGCCCTATCCACCCCTCATCTGCTGTGGCCTGCCTCTTTGGGGTTAGGCCAGTGGACTCTTCACCTATGCACACTTCTTTATGGAGTGTAACCTTTCAAGCCAGCAGGACTTTCTTCCCTACCTTAGTTGGTAGTTATACCATGTATTAGTTGCTTTGTTGTAGCTAGTGCATGTGGACTGCATTTAGGCACTATGTTATAAATTGTTGATTTTTTTAAAAAAAAAAAAAAAAAAAGAGAAGGATTGGGCCAAGAAGAGATATCAGGAGGTATGTGGTGATTTTTCCACTCCTCAATGTCCCACTAATTCAAAACAGGAGTAATACCCAGGTTTCTCAATGAATTATGTATATGCTCTCAAAATGTAAACTGTAACTACATTTTGTTGGACTCTTATCTTGAGTTGTATAAAAATGACTTTGACATCCTGTTTGTGCAAGAGCCTCCCTGGTGCAATCTTTATAAGGCTCCTTCCTCTGTCTCTTGAGATAAGGTCAGTGCTCCACTCCATCCAGAGTGGATGTGTATCTGGAATCCTCAGCCAGGCAATTCATCTCCACAGGTGTTGGCATATGTCCACTCAAGGCTGAAGCTGTTGCAGCCATCCCTTCACAGGGACTTGGTTGAGCACTGTGACATTATGATTGTGTTGATGTGGCAGGGGGGGCACACTTATAACCTTATGAATGTCTATTCTAATGACTGGCACACCACCATTCTAGCTCTGAGGGAGCTAGTGAACACCCTGCCTGCCATGACCTACATAGTGGGTGATTTCAATTGTCACTTGGAGTGCTGGGATCCCAATCAAGTCTTGTATCCAGGTATTGCTCAATCTCTTCTGGAGGTTGGGATGGATCTGGGTCTTGATTTGGTACTCCTGGTGGTTCTGGGCCTGACTCATTTCCTACATGATTCAAATCTTTCACCATTGGTGATTGATCTCATTTTCCTCCCAATGGCTTGAGATCCTGATCTCAGGCCCCTGATTGATCTTGAGAAGCATAGTCCCTCAGACCATGCTCCTCTCACTCTGGTTTTCCTGGTCACTCAATTATGACCAATGTGATCCATTGAGTTCTGAAGCCCAATAGCAACGAGGAGTCTCAGTTTGTGGCTCAGATATGCAAAGGGCTAACTAGTCTCCAGCTGCCCATGGACACCCCTGCAGAGGTGGAGCTTGTGGCTTTGGCTGTGGCTTGCATCATCTTATAGGCTTGGGATGCCTTCTCTGAGGAGGTGTGCATTGTTGGTCACTCTAATCCATGGTAGAATGAGGAATGCACCAAAGCCCTGGTAAGCCTGAATGGCTCTGGTGCATTCCTTAATAAGGCTGTCAAATACAAGTTCTTCAAGTGATAAGATTGAAGAGATTGCTTCTGTGAACAAGTGCCCCTGGGACCTTATGGCCTGGGTCAGACAGCACAAGCTCCCTGCATGTGACATGATTTAGCACAATAGTGTGCTGTGTCATGACATGGACTCCCTTTGGGATGCCCTTCACAGGACCTACAATGTGGCTGGAGGCCGCATTGTAGATCCCTCTGTTCTTGATGCCCTCCTCACCTAGGCAAAGTGGGTGTGGTACCCTTTCTTAACCTTGGAGCTTGAGGATGTGTTGTGTTCTTGTGCAAAGAGGTCTGCCCCCAGGCCTGACCATGTTACATGGTCATACCAAAGCCAGGGAAGCCCTCCTATTCCATACCCAAGGCCTTCCAGCCTATCATGTTGCTTAACACACTAGGGCAAGCTTGTGGAGAAGATGATCTCCAACTGCCTCCAATTTGACTGCATCAAGTGGGGGGTGTTTCATCCCAACCAGGTTGGTAGTATATCCAGAAGTCCACTGAGGATGCCAGGTTGATGCTTACTTGTCTCATTTGCACAGGGTGGGCTAGGGGACTGTGAATGAGCATTGTGGCCTTTGACATTACTCAGTTCTTCCCTTCACTGAATCACAATATGATTCTTGCAAGTCTCTTTTGGTTGGCTCATACCTGGTCAGGAGGTCTACCACATACATATTTGTGGAATTCCTTCTGGTCTGACCCCAGGTGGGTGGATGTAGGTGTCAGGCAGGGCTCTGCCTTGTCTCTGGTCCTCTCTGCTCTTTACCTGGTGCTCCCTGTATACCTCTACTACTGGAGGACCCCTGGCCTCAGAGTCAATATTGTTGGAATTCTGGCATCATGCAAGCCTGCGTGATGCATGTGATTTGAAATTGTTTTATTGTTTATGGACCTTATTGTTGTAGATATTATTTAAGTGGTCTACTTGAGTTGTATGTAGCCATCCATTTACCTCACAAGCTCACCGAGGCCAAACAAACATGCTACCAGTTGCACACTTTTTTCAACAAATATGCTTTCATATGTTGACAATGGGACCCTTATTGTCCAGTCCAAGACCTGGGAGGACAATATCTCTGCCCTACAGGCAGCTTACTGCTGTGTGCATGGGCTCTTTGACTCTTTTGGCCTCACACTTGAACATACCAAGTCTGAGGTCTTTCACTTCTCTTGCAACCCAAGGGATACCAACCTGCCCATTGACCTAGGCTTTCAGTCCTTACACAGGGGACACCCCTTTGAGGCCCAAGCAATTTTGGCATTACTTGGGGCTCTATTACCATTATACTATTTCTCCTTGTTATTTTTACCCATACTTTTCACATGTCACCACCCACTTTTTTTCACATGCCCACACCCAGCACCTGCTTACTTTCACATGTCTGTACCCATCCTATTTTTATTTTTCTTTCTCCCTTGCAATTTCTGCTATGCTTGCATGTGATTCTGTAGACCATTTTCACATGTTATTCACCTGCCTCCTGCCTAGTATATATAGACTTAGCTACTTGATATATTTCCTTAGCTTTGTCTTATTATACACTATATTTGTTCCTGTCTTTTGCCTTTGGCTTAAAGCTTGCTCACATTATCCAATGGTCTCATGAATGCTCAACTACATTGGATCTTGCAGACACCTAACCAGTGTAACAACATCAGAGGGCAGAGGGTTGTCCTGTGGAGCTGGATGGATTTGAGACATTGAAGTTTAATAGTTAGACTTTGAGTTGTCATGGATATGACAAGCTTTTTCCAAGACAACTCCACTAACACTGTCCATTTTGCTACATTCTCACTTTCAAAATGTATTCTCTATGTCTTGTGGCTTCTCATGTTTAATCTCAAATTTTGAACACTACTCAACTCTGTTTATACAATGTAACTCTGAATCAGATATGTATGATCTCATCACTCAATGTTTTGAGACTAGTAGTTGCTCATTTATTGGAGCTCAGGCATGTTGCATATCCCAAGCTGCATCAAATCCACCCAAGTAGCATAACACATGCTTGCCAACATCTGCAGGTGGAATGCATGTGGTCCATTACTAGCAGGGATCACAATGTGATCCCTGCTCCTCTTCCATACATTAATAGGTTAGAGACACATCTGCCTTTCCATAGAAGGTCACCTACTGTCCAAATACCAGGTCAGGGTCCTCAAGGATTCCAATTAATGCACACATAAACCTGACAAACAGCAGATTTAGCTGAGGACCCAATAGAATATGTTATGATTATAATATACAAAGTGGTAGAGACACACTGATGCAAAGCATGCTTTTGGTTTGATATCCAAACCTGCCAGAACAAGCACAGAAGTCCAAAAATCCAAAAATAGTTGCAAATGAGATAAATTTGTTGAGGTGATACACAAATATAGGATGTCGGGAAATGAATGAGGGAACAAGGACGGTGAGCTAGGGTTTGCCACAAAGTACACTTTCGCTGAATCCATGAAGTTGTTACACTGTCTTTAGGGTGGGTATAAGAGGGTATTATTAGATAGGTGCCAGAAGAGGTGATGAGCCATCTCTAGTAGTTTGTTGATAAAGGGATTGCGTTACGGGAATGCAGGGCTGCGGTCGGTATCGGGGAGGTCGACAAGGTCGATCGGAGAAGTGAAATGCAGAACCTTTAATATCCCAGGTGAGACTGCAGAGAAGACTTGGTATATCCTGACTTACATATGGATGTAACTGAAGGGATGAGCGGACTTCCCTCGGTACTTGTCGGGGTCGCGGGGGGGAGGAAGTAGTCACGCGAATGTTTCTCTGCAAATGAAAGCGCTGCTCTTGAGGTTGTTGGTCTACCACTGGCCGTTTTTGCCATGGGTCTAATCGGGATGCTGACACAGCGCGATGCCTGTCTGTCTGCCCAGTAGACGTGACAGGCATGGTATGCGAAGTCACTGCTTCGCTCTCTGTATCTGACTCGTAGCCAGGCGAAAGTGCGCTATCAAGAGAGCGCCGGGAGCGCGCATCGTGAGAGGTGGATTGCCCGAGAGAATGTGCCGTCGTTTCGGACCGAGCGCCTTCAGAGAAACCAAGTGTTTGAGGGTGAGTGTGTGTCGATGGAATAGAGTAATCCATACCAAATGGCTGTTCGAGTGCACTAGGTCCCGCATCGTGGTAACATTGAGTGGGAGAGCTTGTACTGGCAATTTTTCCAGAATTCTGCGGTGTGTGCATCTTTGCCTTGTATCCTGCTTCACGTGTGAAGGAACGAGGGAAAAATATCTTTGAGGGTTATTTAACAGTTGTCAAGGCCAGTATGAACTGAACCCTCACGAGTAGAGTAATAGCGGAGGAAACGAAGCATCCAATTCCACCCATCATCAAGAGAAAATCCGGGGCGAAGCTGGCGAAAAGGCTGGTGAACAATGGACCCAAAACCAGATATATGTGGTCTTACACATTTGTAACAATAATGAATGGTGAGTGAATGCCGTCGACTGCTATTATCAGGAGGGGTATCGTGAAAAGAAAACGGAACATGACTCGGATCCTCTGAACAATGGCCGGGTCAATCGCACAACGACAGAAGGAAAATCAGCAGGCGCACGTTCAACTGGTAGAAAGTCGCAAGCCGCACTACCACGTCTGGTTCAGCACCCTCTGCTTTAACGTGCCTGATAAAGGCCGGAAAGCGAAACAACACATAGAGGAAGCAAAGGGTGGTGGATGTCCCAGCCGAGGAACCAACAAGGAAAATATAGGCTTGACACTGGAAACACATCAGTCTCGTTGGAAACAAACTAACAACTCCTCACACCGTTTCCAACTCCCGCCGAGCGATGAGGGTCGTCAGGGGCATGCCTAATATCGCGACGATGCTTCCTACATTTTTTGAGTGAACGGGAGAGCCTAGTATATAGCAAGGGAAATGACGAACCAATGCACCACGCCTTAAACTCCCAACTATAGAACCACTCCCTCTTCTCCGGCCCTTGATGAAGGAGGAACAACCAGAATGCCAACTCTACCAATAATGTTGTAGGCTCAACACATAGCATCCCCAGAAAAAGGAATCACCTTCCAGGTGCGTCACCCTGCAGAATACGTGCCGTGCCAAGGTGAATTATGAACTCGGGAAAACAAGTGAGTAACTCACAGCTCGAGAGACCAGGCGATGGTCAATATAAAATATAGAGGTAGCAGCCAGTGCTGACTTTTGGGTTTCCACAAATTCAATGGTTTTGGAATGACTGGGCTGAACGTTAGCGCTTGGAGAACCGACGTGCCCTTTCACATACTTTTACCCGATGGAGCGACGAAATACCCTAAAACAGTTGTTAAACCAAGCACAGGGAGAGGGCTGAATTAAATGCCTTCAGAGAATTTGATGACGGTAATTGCTATGCTGAAAACCACCAGCAGCGGAACAGTCGCCAGATAGGAATAGCTAGAGCGAATGGAATTTCGGGGGATTGGTAGGAGGAGAGGAGAACCTACGTCATAACTCTTTTGAAGGCGCCTGACTGCCTCCCCCCACCCCATTTAAGACAGTTGAACTTGTCATAGGTCCATAGATGAAGCATCAGAAAGGCAAGGAACTGTAAAGAGGGTAAGTAGACGGTGTGAACAGCAACGAGGAGGATGTACGATGCATGAGAGAATAGCCCAGAGCAGATAGGCAGAAGGTGAACCGACGCTCATGTACTGAGGAGACTGTCGTGCGGAAGCGCCAGATTTTCTTTCTGGAGAAGGATGTGGAGGGGTTTTGTAAGTGTCCTTCCTGTAAGTATATTCTATATACCCTTGTGCGGGTTATTCGGCTACTGCCGCTCACCCTTTATATTCCCACGCTCCCCTTACCATAGGGTAACCTTAACACTCAGATCAAACAGAACTCTTTTCCATCCCTACCTTCCAGAGCACAAGCACAAGGTCATGCAAAGTTCACTTACCGCCATCCTCTTTCCCTTCAACTTGGCGTTCTCCCTTCGACATTTACGTCCATGCAACAGAATCTGGATCCTGACATTGACAGCTTGGATCCCAATGGCACGGCAACCCCTTGCAGCATCATCAATCAAGCCTACCCAGGGTGTGCGTCTTTACTGATACACTTG
Organism: Lepiota brunneoincarnata; assembly: GCA_023014365.1. NCBI lineage: Eukaryota > Fungi > Basidiomycota > Agaricomycetes > Agaricales > Agaricaceae > Lepiota > Lepiota brunneoincarnata. The sequence continues at coordinate 1,742,627 of JAEBUN010000003.1, forward strand.
GCCTATTTATTATTATCGTTCGCATACATCTGTCTATCGAATTTACCGCAGCTTATGTACCTCCTCGAGGAAGTCCAAAAGCGTACTTGCACTCCACGCTTGCGTATTGCACGAGTCCGAGCAGTGTGCTCCGTCAGCGTTGGTCAGTTCTGGTATGCCCGCCCAGGGGTCCTTCTGGAGATGGTGCTTTGGTGGGAGTAACGCGCGGTGAAGGTGATGTAGCGAGCTATTGCGTTTCTGAATATTATTCAGTCAAGGATTGACATATCTTGGTGTGAAGAACGCACTTCCTTACCCGCCCTCACGCGGATGTCAAAGTAAAGATAAGCACGCATAAAATAGCCTAGTGGCCACCCCCACTCTGGTCCCTACGATGAATAATCAGGCTAGGTGGAGGGGATGAATAGAGAACCAAACCCAACACACATTGTGATAGTTCAGCCCTTTAGCAACGGACGGGTCGGTCGAGTCATTCGAGTTGTCATACACTGGCCTATACTGCATGTCGGTTGGGTCAAGTGTCTTCATGCCCAATGGACCTCGAAGAATTCGGTCAGCAACTTTCAATGCGCCAAGTGCGTGGCCTTCATCAAACAACTCCGGCGCAATTACCATAGCTATCGGGAAGTTGCAGCGTAGCTGGTAATCTGACCACTCTCTCCCAACTCCGGAGCCGTAAACATCCTTATAAATGCCACGTCTGTTCACAATACTGGGATTAATATCATAGGAATTGTCTTCTGCGGGATCTGAAAAGGATGAGCTCCCGTTGAGTAATATCCCGCAGGACTCACCCAACGGCACATAGTAACACTTCTCGAAGTTCCGCTTGATCAAATCCGCCCATTCACGATAAGTGATTGGCTTCCTCTCGCCCTTGACTGTCACAACAGGTGTAAATGTGTCGGGGTTAAAGGACTCAAGGCTTGGACCTACTTATCGCTTCAACACCATTAAAGGGAAACCGATCGTTGGACGAAAGAGAATCGAGCCATCGCAAAGTACTCGCAAGTAATCCGGTGATCTCAACTGGTGCGCCATCTCGAGGCGTTCCAGGGACACCTTTGGTTCCGGCTTTGGTAGACTCCCCCATCTTGTCCATCCAGGTGCCACAGTTCCATCTATTCCCTCCAAATATCATCCCATTGTCCCAGTCAACCTCAATATCTATGTTGAAGCCCTGGTCTGACATCTGCATATCGAGATTTGGTCCCGCATTGTGCTCTCTGAAGTGAATGCCGTTTGCATGACGTTGAAGGATCTCTTGTATGACTTCTGCGATCGTAGTTGAATAAGCGTAAGCACGAGGGTCATCCCAAGACACCCAAGTATCGTCTCTGGGAAAGCGGCGTTTTACTGGTTCAGACAGAATGGAAAGCCCCTCCGGTGCAAAGGATACGTAATCTTGTATGCTTTGCAACATCCACCAGGGAGAATCCCTCGAATTATACCTATCCGAAGGATGTGTCATTCTAGGATCAATCCTGAAAGATAGATACCCACCGAGGATGTCTCGCGGAATCCAGCAAGTTTGGTATCAAACCGTGCTTAAGCGTAGACGCAAACGCCAAAATATGCTTTCTAGCGCCCTCGAAATTGCCGGTTGTCAAGAATAGACCCCGTAGGGAGATAAAGATATCCCTTCCCCAGCAGCGTGCCCATCCAGCAGTAAAATGGGGTAGACCAGCAGCCAGTGATGGTGTGGGCTTGCCAGGGTGGAGTGATGCAGACTTGACATGACCGTACATTTGAACAGCACATAAAGCCAAGTCTTGGGTAAAGCCATGACCGGAAGAAACGAATTCTGAGGATTGTTCCACAACTGCTCTGCGAGCAGCTTTGTACGCTTCCGAGATTACAAGTGCAAAATATTTAGGCCACATGAAGTTTGGCACGGATGATTTGACACGCTCGAAGCGTTCCCGGAACCACTTCGCAGGTGTTGCGAGCCTTGGAAACATGAATATTTGGCTTCGACACGATGAGATGGGCTTCGTTCAGTAGAAGGTGTGACGCACCGGCTTAACCGTTGGTGGACATAGTCCAATGCCCAACTTCCTTCTCTCAAATGACCACAAAGTGGGTGCCCAAGATCATTGTATCGCATGATATGTCTCAAGGCGTGCATCCAACCTTCCAAGCCGCAGTACACGTTCTTCCCAATACCGGGAACGTCATAAACGCCATAGACATCATCCGTCGCACTGCGCTCCTCACCATCAGTCCGGTGGAGAATGACGTTTAGATCAACAAGACCCAAGTCCCCGAATGCTTCCTGCGCACCGGATGTGCAGAACATGTCTAGGGATGGGTCGTGTTCCTGCAGCTGCGTCTGGAAAACCATGATGCTACCGGGTGGAAACGATTCTGGGATTATGATTTCGGCGAATGGCCCTTCCCCGTCCTGTCCTTGAGGCACAACGAATTTCCGGACGTCTATTAGACTTGCGGGAAGGCCACGGAGTAGCTTCTCGTCCTTGGGATCGTCATAGGACGATATATCTATGCTAGCTCCGAGAATCAACCTAGCTTGTGTCCGACGAAGCTTGACGGGACTGACTGAACGATAACGATTCGAGACTGGCCTGAGCCCAAGAAAACTGTTCTACTCACTGTGCCCACGGTCCTTGGAGCCTTTTGAGAAGGCTGTATGTGCCACTAATAGATAGCCTTTTTGGGTCGAAGGTTGGACCCGATGAAAGATAATATACTGGAAGCCGACTGCTCAGTGAACAAAGACCGGAGGGGAGCTGTTAGTACTCACGTCGTTCTCTTGGTGAACATGACCTTCTTCGTAATGATTGAGCATCATTTCCAGGTGCAATTCGTTCAATACGCGTTTGACCTTTGCAATGCCACTTCCGGCTCCAGTTCCACAAATAGCATATTTCCTGTTCTCTTGCACGAGATTTAACAGCTTCGGGTATAAATCATCAAATCCTTTTACACTCCCAATTGCGCTGGAACTGAACGCCACCAGCGCTCCTGTTGAGAGGGCATCTTCAGCAGATCGTTTGTCCAAGGGGGACTCGTTATCGTGTGTAACGTCGTAAAGCAAAGCGTGGGGCATGGATCCATTGAGAGGTGTAACAACGGCCTTCCGAATCGGTCCTCTACCAGTGGGGCTCGCGATCTCCTCTGTCCTCGTCATACAAACGCCATCCATTGAAGCCATTGGCTTTCCGACGCCATGTCTGTAAAGTAGCCGCGAGAATTCTTTGGGATCCCAGCCGTTATAGCTCTCTCGTATCAAGCTGTTGAGGACCAAGCTGCCTCACAAAAGCAAGATCCATTTCTTCGTTTCCTGTGAACAGCTCAGCACACACGTATAGATCAGGTCTAACTACCCGCGCTGCGTCCAGCATATGTGTTCCAACTTCGAGGGGAGTTGAATGACAATTGTCAATCCTAAAGCCCTCGAAGGTCCTCGCGAGTGATACAACATATTTAGTCATATAATCCCAGAGCCATGGATTAGCTTCTGGTGACCTGCCATATCGAAGCTTGACACAGTCACTCCAGACAATCACCTCTCGACGAAGATATGCCTTGGATGGGGGGAGCGCAAAATTTCGTAGGGGATCCGCATTCCAGATCCAACCGTTGTTCGCGAAGGAGTAGACCAGAGGAGAGGAGTGGGGTTTTGAGAAGAATCGGGTGAAGTAAGTCTCAACGAGTGGATTTCTGAATTCTAATTAAATCGAATACTCAAGAGAGAGAACCACACGTCTGCACTCACTGTTTGGTGATTTCCCCAAGTCTGGGTCCGTGGGCATCCAGGCGTGTATACTTGAGTCGGTTCCGAATGTTTTCAAGAGCAACACGTGCGTCCTCCTCCCATTCACTATACAATGGGACGTTGATGACGTCAACCACTCTAACCCACGCTTCAGCAAGTGCATCAATGTCCTGGGTATCGACGAAGGCCGCCCTAACAAGGCCTGCCGCTACATCACTCTCAACACTCACTCCGAACCTTGATGCAAATGAACCCAGTCCCCTGATCAATCCTTCGTGACGTAGAATCTCGGCCAGTTCAGCGACCGATTTCCCCTTCACATCTGGTCCTGTCCAAGGCATGACCTTCTCAGGATTTGAGTGAAGACTTGACAGAGTCCCTTTCGCGCGAGGGCTCGAGCACGTAGTATTGCCAGAGATTGATGTTCTTCACGTCCTGTTCGAAAGCAGAAACAAGTATGTCCAAGTCGGCCTCCGAGCTGACGGAGGTAGGCAATCCCCTTGTCGCGAGATCAGTAGAGAATTGAATGACTGCGGAATCTAATTCAAAGGCTGGGGTAAGATGGGGCGTATTTGCCGGGCTATAGCCTATAATTCTGTCAAGTGAGGGTAGGTCCGCTGGGGGTAACGGAATAAAGCACCTGCTTCGGGATGTTCGACTAGCCATGGGCTATCATTTGCGGTGTGGTTGAGTACAACGTCCGTCATGCTGAGCAAGCCGTAATCCTCGCGCGCCATCCCTAAGACGACTTCTACCTTTCTTCTCCCGATTTCGCCATCTAATGGCCCACCAAACAAGCTTTGATCGTATCTCATTTGGTCACGAATGGAGTAAGGGCTATCGCTCTGACCACGTTCTTGTAGTGGCGTGTAGTGTAGCATCGTGTAGCCCCGCTCCTTCGCTTCGGAAAAATGCTCCCTCCATCTATCCAAAGGACCCATCCACTTCGACACCACGGTCAAGATAGCCAGACCATCGAGGGGAAGGTTAATATATTGGCGTTCGAGAGCTACCCCTTGCCCCGCAGGCAAGACTTCTAGGTTGTCATCCAAGATAGATGTGCGACTCTTTATCTTGAGGATAGGATCAACGTTGATAATAACCTTCCCGGCCCTTGACGCGTTGCCCCTCTCCCAGATCGTACTCGACCCAATAGACAAAGGCACCTGCATGAGAGATTGGCAAGTCAATTTGAATAGGCTTCGAATAATCCATTGGAAGTCTGTCGGGGATCATGGGCATTCTTGGAAAAAAAACAAGCATATATTCACTTACTTCCGCTGAACATAACGCTCCCTTCCAAAAGCGCCTCCGTCCAAGGGAAAATTGGTCTTGAAGACGCCGTTATTAGCTGCTGGTGTACCCGCATCGAAGGAAACTCTTAAAATGTAGGGAGTGTATGCTGGAGGTAGCCGTATGTACTAAGATGACTCGGCGATCAGCGCGACAGAATGGTGTTCAGGACAGAAACACCGACCTGGCGGTCTTTATTGGGTCCACCATCCGGATCGAGCCGAAGCTCATAAACATGTATCGGACTCCCGCCTTGGGTAAGGTCTGATGAAAAATATTCCAAGCCCTCATCTGCGGGAGTCTTGGGGGTGGTGGGAGATACAGGACTCCCGGAATCGGTCGATTTGGGGCTTGAATGAGACTCTGGAATTGAGATGGACGGCTTAGTCGTACTAGCCATGTCGTCTTTCACCATGGCGGGAGTCAACGGAGAAGAAAGGAGACGCGTAAAGATTACGCGGGTCTTCCCATGACATGACATCATCGAATTCCATTCAACTTGCATTGTAGTAATATTTACTTCTTGTTCGTCTCTACTCCTCCACTTTCTCCTGCGCCTATAACGCTCCGCTTCGATTGTAGTTCATCTGTCGTCGAAATTGTTCGCGGTGGATCCGCCGATTCCACCATCTCCTCTGGTGGGCGAGGCCTAGGGCTTGTTTCGCCGTTTTCTCCGTTACTGCTCCAGACTACCCTGCCTCGTCCATCAGTCAGAAACGGAGGGTTGACCACTCTCCCACTCTCCCCTCTCTCATCAACATCCTCTGCAACTAGGGTCTCATAGTCCATCACTGGTATTTGCGGCTCGTCCGATATCACGTCTGGAACAATCTCCTCCATAACTTCTTCTGGACCCTGCTCGGCTATCTCTCGCATCGCTCTCACTTCTTCTTCACCGTCTCCTTCACCTCCTTGACATTCAACAGTCGTCCCAAACCTGCTACCCCCGGAACCCCGAAGATACCTCCCTAGCCGACTAACATCGTCATCAGAGTCACTTTCAGAGTCGGAGGAGTATGGTTCGCTCGATACACTCTGTAAATCCGGCATGTCGCCGTGGGCATCGTAGCTCCTTAACCAATCTCCGTTAGGATGAAGGGAACCGGAATTGGCAGAGTCAGTAGAGGAAGGCACCATAGTACCGCTTGGTGATGGGCCAGGGGCGCTCTGTCTATCTTCGAACGAGTAACTACCGATAATATGATCCATCTGAGATGCCATCATCTTTCTGTTCTCCCAGAATAATAGGTTATTGACGCACGACAGCTTCTGTTGGGCTCTCAGTTTCGGTGTCGGTGCGTGCACTTCGCTGCGCAAGCAGTCGGACCATATCCAGAGTACGAGTTACTGAGTCATTGGAATCTGATACGGCGGATCCCAGGCTGTATATTGCCTCCCTCAGAAAGCGTCTGATATGGGCACCTTCACCCATGTTGTTTGTTCTGCTGTTGAAGTTGGAGTTGCTTGGCTCGTTTATGGCATTCATATCTGCCGTGATTTGCATGGAGAATATTCCTGAACCATCATGGTCATCCACAGAAACTGGAGCATAATCAGCTGTGAAGTCCATGAGGTCATCCAAAAAGGAGTGCATAGATGGCCGCATAGCATTATAATATTGCTGGAGATGTTGAGTTGGAGGGGTGTGAATAGAAATAAGGGTACATACGCGCATGGAGATGTCCAGACCATTCTTGAAGACATGAGGCGATCCGTCAGCATTGGCATGTTGATAAAAGCAATCCCTTCCAAAGGGACAAAGCGGCCGGGTTTTATCCCTTTGCAGCGAGCGTTGGAAGTACCTAGAAGAGAGTGAGATAAAATAAGGAAGCGCAATCCATCCAATACATACCGGCACGGAACCTTTGCCATGCTTCTTTTGTAAGCCTCAGTAGCCCGTTCTCTTTCGAGATGACCATGCTTCCAAAACCGGGAGGATGGGGTTATGAACTTGCTAGGGTTTCTGCACATCGGACACTTTTTGAGGTTCTCGTACTCGGTCTGGCCCTTCTGGTTACGCCATTGTCGGATGCACTGAGGTTGGTCGTAATTACATGACCAGTGTGGATGATAAATCTGCTTACCGTAGCGCAGAAGATGTGGTTGCAGCCGGCTGTGATATCACAAGTGTCAATAGGAGAAACAGGGGTTAGGGAGGATGTGCGCACAAAGCAGACCATAGATAATGGGCTTCTCAAAGCATATGGAACAAGGCTCATCGTGAACATCTTCAGCGTGAGCGTGCCCTACACTCTCGGAGCTCTTCTGGGTCCCTTCGACAGTGTGCTTGAACCAGCACAAGTCACCGCGGCGGCAGAACCCTAAGGTGGAAAGGCAGGTCAAAGAGGGCAGTCCGTGGCTTATGCCATAACATTGGAAGACAGACCATTGGCATAATACCTGCAGCGCTTTGACTGGTCGTACGGAGTGAGGAGAGGCTGAGGGTCTTCAGGATCTTGTTGCTCTGGATCGCCGTGGAGAAATTTGCAGGATGAGCCGGCGAAGCAGCCCCGGGGAGTCGTGTAATAGCGGCAGATGCCTCGTGGTTTGGTTGTCCTTGGACGGATGTGTGTAGCGGAAGACATTGTCGAATGGAAATGGGGCGAGCGGCGGTGAAGAGCATTTGGACACGTGATCTTCTCTCTTTCCTTGTATGTACAGTACTACTTACTCAACAGCCCTCATGTCGCTCTCCTCAACGTCAACTATCAAACAACAAATCAGGAATGCACTTGGCTCTGCAAAAGCACCCACATATTTCTCCACACTCCAGTCTTTTGTCAAAGGCCAAACGTCCCGCACCGAGTTTGAGGACGTGATATGCGGTCTCCTCGACGCCCCCTCGCTCGTACAGCTTCACAACGCACTCATCATTTCCCTTTTTGATGCTACCGCCGTCCTCAAGCGCCCCTCGACTCCGCCGCCGCAGCCAACTCCAAAGGCTCCTCCTCGCAAGCGCCGTCGTGTTCTCCTACCATATCAGGGTCCTGGGACACCTGATGACGCTCGCACCTTCAAGTCGGCACGTATAAAACGATGGGGCCTCGCCATTGGGCACAAAGAACGAGAAAGGATTCGCGCCATGGGAGCCGTTCCGCCGCCGCAAGATCCATGCAGACCGAGAAAGGAATGCGACGAAATCGCTAGGGAGAAAGGAGTCATATTACTACAAGAACGTGGAGGTACTTGGCCAGACTTAATAGATCTCCAGAAACATCCCCACCAAACAATCATATACCAGATCCCCCTGGAAGTCGGCTTGCAATTAACCTTCACTCCGTTACTCGGGCCCCAACCATCCAGCACATAGCAGACCGCATAAATCTTATATGTGCTCAGAACAATCTTAGCGCTCCCTCGAGAACAGTACCCTCACTCATGAACCTTGCCTGCGAGGTACGTTCACCTATGTGGCGCGAACCTTATCTACTAACTTTGATAGGCGAAACTGAAGCAGCTCATTACTCGAGCACTCACATTGACCTCCACTTCGCACGCCATAACCTCAATAACACCTTCATCAACCTCCTCTGCACCTCACAATTCACATACACACCATCACCACCCCCAACGTGCACCTGTCCTCACTTCAGCCTCCTTCCAAACTCTCTTCACGATTTCACCATCCGACCTTCCAAACAAGAGCGCCGCCGCTATGCGTTTGGCAACAGTCCCTCCTCCATCTGATGTTCGTTCGTCCATAACTCCGTTGTTATAAATTTTCAGACTCAACAGTAACATTCGGCTATAGGATGATGATACAGATGACCTAGTTGTGCTCAGGGACCGCGAGGTACGCGATCAGAGGTGGCAAATCATGGCTCTATTAGGGGAAAGAAGCACCGTCCGGGAGAGCCTTCGCAGCGTTCGGTAGCATTCTCCACCCTTCTGGAGTTTGGAACTGGTTCAATGATGGCCATGGCAGCGAATGTGGGAGGGCTAGTGGAATGGTGGTCATCATGCTGGATAAAATTTAACAGAAATGTCCAGGTCTTGTATCATTCAATAAACTTGCCCTTGTCATTCTCCCTGAGTTTTCCCTGCATCAAGAATTCAATCGCTTGTTGCAGCAGCTGCGTCCACGGAAAGTCTCGCCATTCATTTACGGTGCCGGGTATCGGTTCAACAAAGTATAGAAGGCGGGAGCCAGTGGTGGCGATAGATCCCACTGACCCAATGTCACTGACCACCTGGGGCGATTAATGGTATACGTTAGCCATGGTGGAAGTCAGCCGCAGACATCCGGTTGGGAAGCTGTTGAGCAAGGATGAGGTGGGAGCGGCTATGAGAGGTGTGATTGTGATGTTAGAGAGAGAGGCAGGAGTAAATGTTCGACAACGGCATCGAATCTCGTGGACCAACGCAATGGCCCCACCCACAAAATCTCGAGTGAGTTCGGCCGTTATCGATACCACCCGAGCACGGGTTCTTCAGTAGGAGATGGACGATCTGGAGGGAGCATGTCAGCTAGCAGAAGACGGAGAGCCTTAGCCACATCAAGAAGTCCGTGGAACATCCGGACTATCTTGCCGTCGAGGATCCCGTCGTTGAGGTCGGAGGGGCAAGTAAGTATGGATTTTTTTTCCGGTTGCTAATGAGTCAAGAGGTACAGGGAAGGACAGACATTGCCGTGTGCGATACCGCAGGAAGTGGGAAGGAATCTCGGCAGCTGGGGAGCACCAGTGTATTTGATGGATAGATGAGTTACCTCAGGGCCAGGGCAAGAAGCCAGTGGGGAGCTGGATCGTCTTCAAGGCACGGATTGGCGCGAAGGGCTTTCCCAACTGCCAGGGGAAGATGTTCATTTCACGAGGACGTTCTCATCTGTTGTAAAATCCTCGTCGTCGCTTACCTTGACTCTGAGATCCGCCGGATTGATATTATCGCGGCACACCTTCAGGACAATCCCAACGAGAATATTTGTACTGAATGTAGGAAGGAGTTGGGAAGTTGGGAACGGGCGGAAGGTACTGGGACATCGAAGGGGTCACGGTGAAGCCAGGATTCAGGTGTGCATTCGGTGACGATATGGCTGTTCGTTTCAACAAGATCTGATCCTTGTATCCCAAACGTGGGGACTATGAGCTCGCTGCTGACTTGGGACATCTTGGGTATACTGGTAATCTCTGTTAACTCATGACAGCCTGAGCCCAGCCAACGCCCCTGCCCACCCCTGTCAAACCCCCTCCCCCTACAATCCCAAGATGCTTGTTCAAACTCGTGTCGTGGATTTCACTTAATCTTGAGCTCACGAGCATCACCAGCACCGAGACAAACTTCCAGTGTTACATTTACCTGCGATAGATAAACGAGGTCTCGTCCATCGCGCAAGATTGTTGTGGCACAGAACCATGAGAGATGCCGCTATCGTTAACGAGCCTGATGGTAGACATGGTGTTGTGCCAACTCAACGAGAGGCTGGGTCCAGGGAGAATATATGTGGATGACTTATACACTTATTGTGGAGGCTCGGACGTCGCACCCTCCACAAACTATTAGATACATATGTTCCTACAATGGACGTACTTTGTACAAGACCTTCTGACCAGTTGACCATACCAGGTTTCCTGGTATCAGCCCCATTCCATCTTTCCATTGGAATCTACTAGCTCCAACTGAAACCCACTTTGAACTATTCTACACAAAGCCCGTCTCACCTCGTGAGCCAAATCCACTTCGACATCTGTAAAGTGAAGCTTAAAACCAGAACCCGGTCCAATGAATCTCCCTCTGCAGATCTCCAAAATCCGGAAAGAAAAGCCTTGGGGAAACTCTATCATGGCTTCACCATACTCTTCAACGGAACCTAGGGTTAAAGACTTGAGTGAGGGAAGATGCTTAGTCCCCTCCCCATCCCAGCCAGGGCAGAGTACAGAGAAGATCATACACACGTCGTCCACCTCACACTCAGTCAAATGAAGCTCCTGGATGGAGACACATCCACCTGAACACGTGCCTGGTTAAAGCAAGTGTCCATCCATCGAGTCCGCGAAGGCAAAGGACGTTGAGAGTACTGGGTAGGCTGTGGAATAGTACCATAATAATGGGCTCAACGTCCCCGGCACTGTTAAAACCATTTTCCCAAGTAAGAGTGCGTAATGCCGGCAAGCGAACATGCTGGACTGTAGCCAGGCACCATGGACTCTTATGGAACAACCATGAAAAGTCTTGTAGATGGTAGAGAGTAGTTGGTGGATTGTATGCCGGTACTTCCGTAACAGCATCTTTGGGAGATGACAAGCGGAACTCGATGAGGTTGGGACATTGGGCAAGCATATTGGCACAGGCATCAATGGGAATACGAGAGAGTTCAAGCTTGGTTAGTGATGACCAAGGTAACTTGATGTTCCAATTGGTAGTATAAGAACCTTGCAAGGCAACACAACGCAGCTGTGAAAGTGCAGCAAGGGAGTACTGGCATTGGGAGTAATAGGGTTCGCCCAATGAAATGTGTTCGAGTTGGGAAAATCTTATTGGGATGAAGTCCAACCAATTCATTGGCATCCTGAGCATTCGAAGGTTTTGGACCTTGCAAGAATACTCGGGCTTAAAGAGGACATGTTGGATTGGATGTATGACCGTGTTGGGGAGATAAGATGAAAAGATGATGTCGAGACTGAAGGGGAGACCTCCAACATTTTTCAAGTAGAGTTCAAGGATAGTAGCAACACCACGTGGATGTCGCTCGTTAACATGGGTGGACATACGAGTCCATAGTTGGGGAGTAGACCATGCGACCTGGCGCCAGTATGACGAGACATGACCAAGGGTCAGGACTGAGTGGGTATTGTCCAGGTCCTGATCCAGAAGGAGGCCAGTGTCGGCGGTAGGTGGCACTGGGCAAGCATGTTTGAAGATTAGGGATAATGTTTCCGGTGGAAGGACGCGGGTTGAAGACTGTAGATTGTTAAGTCTTCGTAGCAGCGTTATGCGTTTGTCCTGGAGCTGCTGTAGCAATGCGTCGACCCGAGATATCGCATTTCGAATGATGTTAGTCTCATCTTGCCTCTCGTGAACAGACAACATGTCAGTGAGGCCGACATGCTGTGGAATCCTGCCCAAATGAACAAGGTCACATGATCTTTCAATCTAGCACACCCGGATCAAACTGAACGTCGTCAGGTCTGGTGGCTCACTCCTGGGATCTGGGGGCCGCGATAATCCAACTCCAGCCAGGAGGGATTTGGCAGGTAGATAAGGTCCTGCCGCGAGTATGAAACAAAACACGAGCGGAAAGAAGAGCTAGGCATATGGCAATCGGTCCATAGAAATTCACTGCTACTTGGTATATCGTCAGAAATCGAGCAGGCACTAAGAAAGGGAACAGAAATCTAGTCCGTTCGACGGTAGGATCTCTACTTTTTATCCAGAACATCATCTTCTGCGTCGCTCGCCATCGTCCTCCTCGAGAACGCTGCGCTCCGTCCGACAACGCTTGAAGGCCTCCTCACAGGACTTCCGGAGAGCCTATTGACCTTGGGGGAACCGGGTTGGGGAGACGAAGGTCCCGAGATACTACTCCTATTGATAGAGGAAACTAAACTCTGGACATTTCCTCCCGGCCCTCTTGGCCCTCGGGCCAACCTAGGACCTCGGATGGCGTTTCCAGCGTTCTGCCCAGATCCGGACCGTGTGATTGTCGTTTTTCCAGCGCCCAAAACTACATCCTCATTGGGGGGCGATGGACTACGGGAAGCGAGTTTACTCGGTCCCTGGACTGATGTGACCACCGTAATTAGCGCTCAGACGTTTATGAGGGGTCGGAGGAACAACGGTAGTAGCAGGGGGAGGCGGTGGTGGAATGGCGGGTGAGGCGCTCGGTAATGGTCGCGATTGGGTCTTCAGCTCATCTTCTTCCCCTGATAGAGGGTCAGCAAACTGAGGTCTTGGAGGAAGGTCATCTACTTCGGGCGGAGGCTCTTTAAAAGTTGGGCGAGGGAGATCACCGTGCTCGGGAGGAGGCTCCTTGAAATGTGGTCGAGGCGGCAGATCAGAAATTGGACTATGTTGGAGGACTGGAGGCGGAGGGGGTGTAGTAGGTCTCAGTGGAGCTAGAGGTGCAGGAGTCTTGGGTCTCTCGAGCGGAAGCGGCGGCGGCGATGGTACTTTCAACTTCTCTGTTACCTCGGGAGGAGTAGGTTGAGCAGTGCGCTGCAGACCATGAGGTGGAGGGAGAGGGGGAAGTGGAGGTGACTTGATGGTCTTGGATAGAGAGGGGTTCTGCGCAGCCTGTTGGGCAGCGAGCAACTGCTTCATATCTGCCCCCACGGAGATACGACTTCTACTGAGACGCATGTCGATAGGCGCAGTACGCTTGCGAATAGGTACCTTACGCTCCGACTCGCGTTTCTTCTTAGAGATAGTCGGAGGCAGAAGCGTATTGTAGTTCTTGAGGAGGTCGATGAACAACACTATAATGGAAAGAGACAATTAGACCATTTCTTTCAGGGAAACGGGTGACCAACGGGTAGGGTGCCTGTCTTGTATCGACAGCTCAGTTTCATGCTTGGGTCGCATGATAGCTATCGAAAATTTAGGATACCATCAGTTGGGAAAAGGAATTCAACTGACCTCGGCCGATCGAAAGAGCAAGCTTCGTAATATATACCTCATCAGGCTCGTCACCCTTTGTACTCTCAATCAACCTTGAGAACAACAGTCAGCCAACCACATCTTAGACCGACATGATCCACTAACGCTTTCAAATGCTTGATGACAGCATCTAGGGCATACAGGTGCACTCTAGGCAACCTTTGCAATGCCGTAGCAACATTTTGCAATCTTTGTTCTTCGGTGAGCGCACCCTCGGTGATTGTGGCAGACCCTCCAACAGTAGGATATAGTCTTCTGAAGTCATCCCAGCCTTCGTAAAGCGCCAAAGGAGGATCGAGCTCCAGCAACCAGAGTTTGACTGTACTTGCAAGAACAGGTGCATCATACTTGGCGAAAAGCTCGGGAGATGTGGGTTGGTCAGGGGGGATGGCATTGAGAGACTCGCGAAGATGATGGACGGGAGGGAGAGGAACCTCATAGATCCATGTTTTGCGTTTTTCTGTAATACAGAAGGGGGATCAACAAACACGCACGAGGGATAGAATGACGTACCATCATTGTCCGGGAGTTTACCATAAGCACCGTTGAGTCCATTTAACAAAGCGGTAACGACTGGAGGAATAGTTTCTTTCTTCTCTTCTCCCGAGGTCAGGGCAAACCATCCACCTTCAGCCCATTTTCTCAGGTCAATACCAAAGACCACATCCGACTCGTCATGGGCGACCGACTCGTATACTTGAGGATTGGGCCGGAAGGGGCCTGTGCGGTAGCGCTCGATTAAAGCAGTGAGATCAGATTCGGGTTGATATGCAGCAATGAGAGTGGCCTGGCGTTCGATCGAAGGGTCTACTGTCTTAGGGAGGTTGGCAAGTGTGCCTTGGTATTGCAGCAGAACTGTAAAGAGCCTTAGAGGATTTAACTTAGGTCATATCCAAAAGACGACACACCGGTCTTGACAGCCCTCAGTCTCTCAGATTCCCATCGCTGCAACAGTTTCAGGGTCTCCTCAATTCTTTCCTCAAGCACAAGTCGTTGCCTGTCAAGTTTACGAACAGCAATGCGGTAGGTTTTGTCAGCCTCTTCGGCTTCATGGCGAGCGCGAACGTAGGCTGGTTCTCCCGTTCCACTGGGATTGAGCGCCTTGCTAACGAGGTTAACAAATGCGCCAGTACGTTTGACAATCTCAGGCTGGGCCACCATCGCCTCATTCCCGCTATCGAGATTGAAAGCCTTAGCAAGAGAACGATAAGAAGATTGCGTGAGGCGCTGAGAGGAACAGCACGAACCCTTGGCCTAAACTGGTAGAAGGCATCTTCAGAGTTTTCAAATTGGTTACCGAGTTCACCGAGTCGACGAAGAAGATTTTCGCGCTCGGTCAAATCCTTGGCGGCCTGCTCGGCCTGATCCAAACTACCACCAAAGCCATCGACGTTGTCTTTGAGCCAAGTGACGAACTCTTCTCCATTGAAAGCGTCCTGATATTCACCCAAGAGAGGGTATCTGACGGGTCTCAAATGAAGTTCTGCAGCGGCACGGTTAAGGAGCTGAGAAACAGCGGCCTGCGGAAGAGAAAGATTGGCAAGAAGGATTGGGGAGAGAGGCATCGGAGGCATTGGAGAAGACGAGCGGTCAAGGTCGAGCTTGGGAGGAGCGAGAGGAGACATGGGGGGTGGTGAGGCGACTTCAGGGATGGGGTCGTCGACCTGCTCTTTACCCTTACCCTTATCGGTCCTTTGGGGGAGCATGCCATTGTCAGTAAGTGGGGAGGCGCTGGGATCTTCTACGGAAGCAGCGGCAGCGAGTGCATCAACACCTTTCTTTTGCAGTTCCTTAAAGCGGGCGGCAATACGTTCTGAGACGGTGGCAGATCGCTGGGGAGTGGTGCGGCCATCAGCTGGTCTGAGGTGGGGGGAACTAGTGTACTTGTCCTGGGCAGTGTTGGACGGTGCAAACTTGGCGCTTGGGAAGCAGGGTCAGCGGTGAGTGGGGACAAGGGATGCGGACCTACTCATCATCAGCCTCGTCAGCGCGTCTTGTCTTGGCGAGATACTGGTGTTTCAGCTTCGCGACGTCACCCTGGGTTTGTTCATATGCTCGAAGCCAGTTGTCCACGACCGTTGCTTTATTTGATCGAAGCCGATCCTATGCGGGTCTGTGAATGGGGGGAGAATAGGGATAGAACGGGGAACCAAAACCTTGTAACCTTCGGCCCATTCCTCGAAGGGGTCTGCAACAAGAGTGGCGAGCTCGTTGGCGACGGTGCGATGGGCCTGGCCTTGAGCGACGGATTCGGCTTGTAGGCCACGGAAGGTCAAGAGGAGTGATGCGCCATCGTCGGCGCTAAACCCTGTGCCTGGACGGTAATTGAAGAGAGTTGGACTGTTGTGATTGACCGGAATGCGCACCTTGGGCTGCGGGAGCAGGAGTGTGGATGAGGCTGTTTGCGAGATGTGCCTCGGCAGCACTCCGAGTCTGGGTTCATGAGAGTTGGGATGGCAATAGGACGGGAATTAACATACACGAATGAAGGTGATTATTTCCTCATTTTCGGCTACGCCCTGGAGGAATGGATCAGAAAGGTAAGGGACGATGAGGTTGAGAAATACAGGTACCTGTTCGAGCCTTTGATAGAGGACTTGGAGGCCCCTGCGGTAGTCCTGGGACCAGAAAGAGTTTGTGAAAGACAATGGCAGAGAGAGGACTGCCATGATGGTAGTAGTAGTAGGAGGCAAGTGTGTTGTTTGCGTTGCTGGTGGTGTGTTGAGCACGTGCTTTCTTCCTTTTTCTTTCCTCTCCATGCTTGCAAAACGCTTTGTCGCGTCTGCTGCGCGTCTGCCCTCGGTCGCTGTCTCCCATCTCCCCCAGTTTCCTCCCAAAGACGCCCTTTTTCAAAATGCAGACGTTCCAAAGCCTGCTTTCGACCCTCACTCATGGGCAGCAGCCCAACCTCCTCCCCTCTTCCTCCCTCGTTGCCTTTGTACACAGGCTTGGTCTTGCTTCTGTCCTCTCCTCTCCAGAGCTTATCCAGCAGGCTTGCACACATCCTTCCTTCCTCTCCCTTCACCGTCAGCTCTACCCCGATAACCCACGACCAGCAACTAATGCCCAGCTCGCTCCCCTAGGCAATGCTCTCATGGGCATGTTTGCCTCTGAGTTTGTCCACGCAGCATATCCTTACCTGCCTACCAGAGTGTGGAAAGCTGCTGTCACCGCATACGTCGGCCCCACCACCTCCGCCAGCGTTGCTCAGGAAATGGGTGCAACTCCCCTCGTCCGGTGGCATCGAATAGTATGTTTCTGCACTCTCCTCACACTGCCTACTCCAACTCTCTTTCTTTTTTCTGGTTATAGCCACGATCAGGAACACAACCTCCTGTTATGCATTCCGATGCTCTCGCATCGATTCCTCGCTCAATAACTGCCCTCATCTACCAACACCGTTCTCTCCCCTCTGCACGCCAATTCGTCCATTCCTACTTCCTTAACCGCCAAATAAACCTCCAATCCATGATCAAGTTCGTGGATCCCAAAAGGGCTATCCTCGAAATGGTCCAAAAGTTCGGACGCGAAAAGCCTGTCTCGAGGTGCGTGCTCCCTCTACTTGCCTCCAATCAAACTCAAATCCTTCGAGACTGTTGAAAGAGACCGGTCGCTTCTCCAACTCTCCCGTCTATGTCGTCGGAATTTTTTCTGGTGCCGACAAGCTTGGAGAGGGACATGGTAGCTCTCTCAAGATGGCCGAGTTCCGTGTATGTGCCCACGTCCATTCCTCCCCTTCGAGCCCTCAAACTCATCTTACAGGCTGCCGAGGATGCCCTTCACCGCGTATATCTCACACGCACACCTGACCACCTCATCCAACTACCCTCTTCAACATTCCCTCTGGGGCTCGGAGATGTGTTCCGGCCCGGACAAGAAGGCAAATATGATGCTCCAGAAGTCACGATGGCAGAGGTTTCCTATGCCAGTTCTGGCAGGAGCAACTTGCCTTCCTATCCATCGTAGTTGTTTGTGGGTATGTCCTGGGTATTTGGAAACTGATATCCTTTAATCGCGAATAAACTCATTTTTGGATGGAGGAGCATTATAGGATGAGTTATGTTCACAGTATATTTCCACTCGATGCTAGGAATCAAAACAAAAAACAAAAAAAGCATAACCTGCTTAAATGCAATCCTGCAATACCTAAGCGAGTTTCTTATAGCATTCACTACAAACAATGGACCCTACTCACAAACCATAACCTATAACCTATATACTAGAGCTTGACCCTGCCACCGTTGATCCTAGCTCGCACAAGTGCAAATGGCTTAACCCTCCGATCTACTCCATTTTGGAATCCCGGACTCAACCATAACTGATTTACAGTTGCATAAATGAAGCCATCATCCGCCACACTTTAATCAAGTCCATATTTTAGTGTGATCAATTTGAAAGACTCAGTTGAGAACATACCTCATTGTATCAGGCCATGCAAGGATAGGAGAGCGTACAAACAGAGAGACAATCCCTGTTTCCGGGTCGAAAATATTAATCGCGTTGTGCTCTGGACTGCCCACGTAGATTTTTCCAGTGGAGTCGGTTTCGAGACCATCAGCCTGTCCTCCCATCTAAATCATATGCACAGCTCAGTACGATGAAATGGCAAAAACCATTGTTCTTGCCTCTCCCAAATATTGAACACTATTGGCTGCCCGCAAGAACGCCAATTTGTCTTCGCTTGGGTTGATTCGCAGGGCAGCAGTCTCAACGCGATACAGGTCCCGGCTTACTAATGGAGTGAAATAGATGAATTTTCCATCTGGACTAATGGCAATTCCTGGATTGGTGTCAAGGCCGCCTCCCCGTGGCTATTACGAAACTGGAAAAAAAAACTGACCGTCAGCCCCGCCCCCTCCTCCTGCTGTCTCGTAATGCAATCCAGGATTCAATGGCGTTGAAGCAAATGTTGGCGCTCCGAAGAGCGTCGGCAGGAAGCGATTTGACGGGGAAACCGAATGTAAATGATCCAGATGCCTCCACGACTCTCCAGTCCCAAGGTCAACGACGATAATGCCGAAAGAGCCTATCGAATCGATGCTATATAACGACGAGTCCGAACCCGGGAAGCTGGAGACTCACCGCTATCGGTAATATACGCAATGCCCTGACCAGATCTCGTCAACCTAGGCGTCAAATCGAATCGCACATCGTTCAAATATCCAGTCGGAGGGAGAACGTTCTCTGGAAAGGTGATGGTTTTGAACGGCGTCCTCTGATTCTTCCCAATATCAAAGCCCACGAGCTTGGGCCCCCCCGGTGAGGCCAGAATATTATCTCCTCCTATAGCAGGCCGGCCTTTATCCAGAACCCAGAGACGATCCTTCGAGTCCACCACAGCGGTTTGGACATTAATGAAGTGCTTGGAATCGCTGGAGCCTACTGCACGGCCCGAAGTAGTATTCAAAAGACCTTCGGGCGGTTGGTTGAACTCTAGATTGGGAAAAGGGACCTCTCCTTCATCATTCACTATCTCTCCTAGCGTGAACGGACTCTGGGCTAGGTTACCTCTGCGGCAATGCTATCATGAATTGAGGCTAGTGTCGCTCTGATCGGGAAATATTACCGATTGAAAGAGATAAACGCCCTGCCGGATTTACTAATGGTGATACCTGTGGGAGCATCTCCTTTGAACAAATGGACAACCTCGAGCTCGGGGCCAAAAGTCCCATTATCCATTAATCCAGGTCTTTCATCTAAAGGGCGAAAGGCGACGGCAAGAGCGCCGGGCAGGGCTGCACAAAAGAGAGGGATTCGCCACATCTTGAGCATTAACAAAGATGGTGACAGTGGTGGGTTGCAGAGACTGGGCGTAATTCGCCATTACTTATACCAGGCGAGAGGTGTGGGAGCCTCACAACGAGGAAGAAGAGGAGGAGTATTTTTTATTTCCAATTCCGGAATTGGGGGAGAAGGATGTTTGTTATAAATACTATTCGCTCCCATCTCTTTCTTTCTCCAATGTACTCCATCCACTCGCTCTTTCGATGCTTTCTTGTCCCCTCCATTTTCCTGGTTTTCCATTTCCTTCTCCGCGCGACACCTCCCGGGCATACCAAGCCACCTCTGGAGACCTATGGTCTCACTGTCCTAAATTCAAACTTTTCCTTGTTGCCCTCCTCTTTGACGGTGTACCTGCCACTGTCGACGCTCTCGGTACCACATCTCGGTGTGCTGCTTGCACCGTTCATTGAATTGCCATTACCTCACCTCAAAGAAGTTGTCTTGTTATGCCCAAACCCACTGGTATCGCAGCTTCGTCCTCATCTTCTCAAGATCATTGGACAAGAAACGCCCCCCTTCTCTCGTGCTTATGTAGATTTCTCACTGAGAGTGATTCCCCGCACCAAAATCTCTCACGTCGAGCTACTCAAGGAAGCTTCCGAAGCATCAACTGACTGGGTTCTTATCTTGGATGAAAGCGGAATAGATGATATTAGGCAAGACGCCCTCCGCAGGCTATGGCATACTATGACCTTCCCTTTTCCTCTGGACTTTACCTCCAAAACACCGTCGTATCGTCTGAATGAACCTGTGTGGCACCGACACGTATCCTTCAGATACTGGTCCAAGAAACAACTCCCATTCAACGCATCTAAGCTGCCCGTCCTCTCGCCTACTATTTTACTTTCTTCAGCTCTCAATCACACACCCAGCCCTTCAAATATACGGAATATACCGGGAAGCGGCCCCGATGGTAGCATTCTGGAACTCCAGCCAAGATCCCCACTCACGGAAGGTCCTCCTACCGCCGGCACTATCATCGTTCTGCTTCCAGAGGTCCATGTTTTGCGATCCGCCGTGAGGATGATCTGTGGATTTCGAGCTCAGAACTACACCTTGCGCGTATTGATCTATAACAAACAGTATCTCTTATCTTCGTCCTCTTTGACGAGGTGGCAAACTCTTGATATTTCTATCGACCCTGACATACGCGGCTGTAATGGAAATATCACCGTTTACAACATTGTTGTCTCCAAAGACCCTCGGCTTGAAATTATGTCTGTTTTGTGGGCTTGGCTGGGCCAGTCAGTGCAGGGTCCACAAGTCCTCTTCGCATCAAGAGAAGACAAGGTCATCCTCGAAGGTCTTTTTGCCAGCCACCCACACCCTGTCGTTAACGCCACGCATATATATCTCCCGGAACAGGACTATCAATATTCGGACTGGATAGGAGCTATATCCATACAAGAACTCCAAAGTATTTTCTCATCCCCCAAGCTAACAATCCACTAATTTGACATAGACTGGTACACCCCAGTACTCACGCTCAGCGTTATCACATACAACCGTCCTCAGTCCCTTCTCCGCCTGCTCAATTCCCTCTCCACCGCCTTATATTTTGGTGACGAAAGTCTCTATCTTAGCATCAACATCGAAAAAGAAGCTAACAATGATACCAAAATCGTCGCGCAAAACTTCACGTGGCTACACGGGCCAATGCAAATCCATCAAAGAGTGGTCCACGGCGGCTTACTACCCGCCATCGTAGAGTCTTGGTATCCTCACAACGATCACTCTTACGGACTCCTCCTGGAGGACGATGTCGAGCTCTCCCCATTGTTCTACGCATGGATCAAGATGACTATTCTCAGATACAGGTTCGTCTCCCTCAGCCGCTCTCCCTGTCGGGCACCTCAATCCCCTACCCAGGTACGGCTTTACACCCGACAGGTCCCCTGGCCTCTTTGGCGTCAGTCTCTACCAACAGAAGCATCTCGAGCTACCAATGAAAGGCCGACAACCATTCGACGCACGAAGCCTCTTTTTATCCCATCCGACCGTCCTATTCCCAGGCACACCTTACCTATCTGCTATTCCTTGTAGCTGGGGCGCCGTCTACTTCCCAGAACAATGGCGCCAATTCCACACATATCTCTCCACCCGCCCCACCAACACTAACGAGATCGCGCAAGAGACCCCCAACCCCCAAAGTCCAATAGTTCCCAATGTGCGTTCGAATAAATGGACTCAATCCTGGAAAAAGTTCTTCATCGAGCTCGTCTATTTACATGGCTACGTCATGCTCTATCCGAATTATGTCAATTTCACCTCCCTATCCACCAACCATCTTGAAGTCGGTTCCCATGTGCGTTCGGCGACCTCGCCTGCGAAAAGGGATTTGTTCGTACTCCCTCTGATGTCTCTGCCACAAGCACGGAAGGATCTAGAGTCAATTGCGACTGGACTGTTGGATTTACCGGACGCAAAATTGCCTGACTTTGAGAAGCTGCCAGTGTTGAATCTTACTGGTAGTGTGACTACTCTGGAGTCGTTAGTTCGGATCGGTCAGAAACGTGGAGAAGAAATCAGGAGAATGCAGTCAGGAGGGTTATGAAATAAGTTGCAATAGTACATTTACTTTCCCTGAAAGCTGCAACGGTCTTCTTTACGCTGCCAAGAGCTGGGTTAATATGTCCGGCCTATTGATGATATTTACTGTGAACAAATCTTGGGCCATTATATCCATGATCCAAAACATGCATCCAACCAAGTTCATGTCAGTCCTGAGCCTCGGCGACTGACTCAGCTTCAAGGCATAAGGGTAAAACTGGGAGTTCTTATCTTTGAACAATTGGCCGGGTGAACTGAGGTTCAAATCGATGACATATCATTATATCATTCCCGGATAAATGGCAGATTTAGCTCTCCTGATTCATGACCCACTCAGAAAACTACCAAAGTTGCGACATCACGTCGCCGCTGCCGCTGAGAAAACACTGCGTGACTATAGAGATCTTACATATCCCATAGGTCACGATAGATGTGAAAGACCAGATCCGGAATGGTAGACAGAGCTGCAGCAGAGGATGGATTTGGGTGCGGATGGACAAAAATTACCTAATTTAGAGAGTTTCTGGCTCTGAATACTCAAGTCTCACTGGTGTTACCACTCCTGTTTGGATTGGTCGGAAACACGGAGAAGAGTCCAGAGGGGAATATATCAGGAGCAATAATG
The DNA here is from genome assembly GCA_023014365.1 of Lepiota brunneoincarnata. NCBI lineage: Eukaryota > Fungi > Basidiomycota > Agaricomycetes > Agaricales > Agaricaceae > Lepiota > Lepiota brunneoincarnata. The sequence goes on from JAEBUN010000003.1 coordinate 1,765,210, forward strand.
ATTGGCAACCCATCCTGAGAGTTGCGACAACTGCATTTTTGTTGTCGGCAGCCTGGATCAACACATACAACTGATTAATGCTAACAATTTATCTAAGCACCCTGCCATGTGCCATCTATACCGTGGTCTTGAATCATTTTCAATCGTCCTTAGGTTCGGCAACTAATCCAGCTTCATTCGCGAGCGAATAGAACTTGGAGGTTTTGTCTTTCAGAAGGTTAGCCGGTGAATCGAATTCGGCGACCTATCATACTCGGTTAAGTGATAGATTTGGAGGTTGGAAGACATCGCACCTTTCCTGCATCCATGACAATGACACGGTCGGATGCCATGATGGTATTGAGACGATGGCTAGATCATTAATTGAGATGCAAATCTCGAAAACGCGAACAACAACCGTACGCAATGGTGAATATTGTGACGTGAGTAAATGCTGGACCGCGGATAATCTCTTGAATGGCGCGGTCAGTGTCAAGGTCAACCGCAGACGTGGCTGAAATTTATGATTAATGATATCTCCGGAAAGTGAAGGGTGAGACAAACCCTCATCGAGGACAAGAATTCGTGTCTGATAGTAATATCAATAATGCACAATCAGAAGCCAGGATACCTAATATCAGCCATACCTTTCGGAGCAGTGCTCGCGCAAAGCAAAGGAGCTGCCTCTGTCCGGTCGATAACGAGGAGCCTCCCTCGCGAACCGGCGATTCCAATTGTTCGGAAAGACTTTCGGCGTATTCCTTTAAGTGGGCCTGGGGACACGTCAATGTAGCACAGCTCGGGGATATATCTTTCTAACATGCCTGGTCAAGAGCGACCCATATCTCGTGGTCTGTGTATGCATTGAGAGGGTCGATGTTATCCCGAAGCGTACCCTCAAAAAGGTCAGGCGTTTGTGGTACTATTGCAATTGACGAACGAACTAGACGGTAGAGTGAGCATATGGGAGAAGCAACGCAAAACAGGGCAATCTTACGATCATGCAAGCCAATTTTTGTGATGTCAAGGGAATCGACGACGATTGTTCCACTAGCAGGTTCAACGATGCGAAACAATGCCAGTAGGAGCTGTACGGGTGTCAGAGAGCTCAGGTTGATTGATCTAATTTGATGTAGCTCACGGAGGATTTTCCAGCACCGGTGCGACCACAGACACCAATCTTTTCGCTGGGTTCCTGCATCGCAGTGAGCATTTGCCGAAGAGACTGGTGCAAGAAGCCTACCGTTGTAATATTGACGTCTTTGAGCACGAGATCTAATCCCGAACGGTATCGGGTTGAATAGTGACTGGGAACAAGGTAAATGGTCGAGCTCACAAAATATAGTACAACCACCCACCGAAACTCAACAACCCCCTCTGATGGCCACTCTGGTGTTGGCTTCTGATCCGGTTGCTCGTGAGGAGCTTCGGATTCGGTGTTCGTCTGGTGGAGGATACGCTCAACGCTCACAATGTTCTGTTCAACCTCGCTAGCGGACCGAACAAGCCAATTCTGATGGGCCGATTATCAACAGGGTCCGAAAAGCTCAAGAGAATAAGACACACCAGGGAGGATGTCGTGTTAAGCGCGTACGACAATACGAGACCAACGAGACCAGCATCAACGCCGGATGTTATGAGAGCAATCATGGCAAGAAAAACAACCGTCAAGATGATCAAGGCTCCGACAAACTCCAGGCGGACCGCCAACCAGCGGTTGACGGAGATACTAGGGAGGTAGCAGATCTGATTTCTATCAATACGGTATTGATTGTGCTGGATGAAGATGGTTTGTTGGCGGAAGGCACGAATGGTTGAAAGTCCGGCCAAGGATTCAGAAAACCAGGCGAAGATGGGTGAACGGGATACTGCATCGAGCCGCTTGAGTTCTCTTGAGGTGGCAAGGTAGTATCTGGGGGGTCATTAGGACGGGCCGCATTTTGGGATAAATCGGCCATACTTCATAACTCGCAGGTAGAACCACCCCAAAGGGAGTACTGCAATGAGGAAGGAAGGAAAACTCGATCCGATGACAACCAGGATGGATAGACAAACAGCCCCAGTGCGACAAAAGCCCTGGATAACCCGTGCCAAAACTTGATCCGCAACATAGACGTCACGCGAAAAAAGATTGAGGATGCTATAAGATGGGTATTTGGTAATGTTCTCTCGAAAAAAGCAACCTAAAATGCCCACCGTCCAGTTGGTGTGAGTTCGAAGAACGAGAGTGGTGCCCTCATTAAAGAATAAAGCATCTGTGCTGAACTTAGAGGAAACCAGAGCTGGAGTGGAAAATACGACTAACCATGTCGTGCAGTCGTTTGGCACTGCGCAGAGCACAGTATACCCATATCAGGATAGCAGAAATGGCCCCCAGTAGCGTAGAAGCCAGGGAGAACGAGCCGTAAGCAAGAAGGTACTTAAACATCCCAGAATTGCTTCCTTGTTCGCGGTTGTGCTCTCCCCAATACCGTAAGGTTAAGGTCGCTAGGACAGAAGTAGCTTGCTGAGATATCGTTGTGAGCAAGAAAAATGTAAACCCAATTATTGAGGCCGCCTTAATATATTCCTTATAAACTTCAACTCTGACCTTGCCCCGCTCTTGATGTTCGGTTGACAGGCCTTTTGCAGCACTGAGTCTTGCCAAAGAGGGCGGTACCAGACGAGGCTTGGAGAAGCTGCTTCGCTGACGAAGTTTCTCCGAAAGTACGAGGTTATAGTGGACTGACTTGTCGTCAACTCCCCCATTAAGTGACTCCTCAGTTTTTGGTGTGAGCGCTCCGTTAGCTGCGGAGGGGGTCGAGGAGCCAGATGAACCATTGGATGTACCATGACCCCGCCTAGAAAGTGAATGAGACTACTTATGAACAGGAGCCCGCCTGCATCACGTACACAAGTTTCGAGACTTCGCTGTCTGGATTCATGATGAGCTGCGGATAGGAGCCTGACTCAAAGATAATTCCACGTCGTATGTAGATCAAAGAGTCAAACTGCTTGACGAATGCAATGCTATTGGTGACGAGAATGCGGGCTTTTGTGGCTAAGAGTCCCTGCGGTCCAATAACATTGTCTAAAGAAGCATCATCCAGTAGATAGTTCAGGAACGGTAAGCAAAACGCACCAAAAACGTGTCGAGCAACATGGCTGTCGACAGCAGCTAGGCAATCATCGAGTAAAACTCTGTACATATTGAGTTCCTGAAGCCCATTTGGCAGGAGAAGATAGGCTATACATACAAATCCGCTCTCGCATACACTGTCCTCGCAAGCGAAAGTCTCGCTCGTTGGCCGCCGCTTAGCTGTTATCGCTTAGTAACCGTTTCTTTAGGCTGGGAAATAAACGTACAGTGATGCCTATGATTGGTATGAGTAGATATTTAAAGGGAGTCAATTAATAGCCAACCTTTTTCACCAACTTCAGTCATGTCGCCGTTAGGGAGCAATGCGAGATCTGGCGCCAGAGCGCATGCTGCGTTGAGTGAAGTCGGTTTAGGTATCACCACGAGATAAGTACTCGAAATTCAGACCTTCAACGACGATATTGTAGAAAGTCTCATCATACTCGTGAGAGAAAAGAATGTTCTCGCGGACAGTTGCGGACATAACCCTGAGGATCGAACTTGTCAAGATGTATCATACTGAAAAAATATATCTTACCACGGATTCTGTGGTGCATATGCTATGGTTCCTCTGATAGTGACTGATCCGTCCTTACGTCTCATATCCCCAATAATTGCGGAAAGGAGACTCGTCTGCAGAACATCCGATCAGAGAACTAGGCAGGATATAACAAAAGCACCCCGACATACTTTACCAGCACCAACTCGACCGAGCACTCCGAGCAGCTCTCCCTTCCTGACAGAAAGGTTAATGTTCTCGAGCGTAAGTTGGATGGCACCCTTTTCCCAGCTGAAATCTCCATCTTTGATTGAGAGCACCTGTAATCCGTTCAATACTCAACTCGTTCTTTACATATGCCTATCCGTACCTCATCACCCTGATGAAGATTTGTGGCCACGGCGACCATCGTTGCATCGGGCTGCAGCTCCGCAGCATCAAGGAAAGACGAAAGTCGCTTAACCGAAACAATTGCCTCTATGATGTTAGATGTTACTTGACTAAACTGTTATCAATTTGTCAGCGAGCGTTACGGAACTGGAAGGGAACACCTGTACCATGGCCAGGGGAAATTGAAGGAGCATGAAAAGGGAGATCGCAGGGAAAATAACGTCAGACGTCAGAGGTCGTGAAGACATCGCGGCAGCAGTAGCGAAAGAGCTGAAGGCGACAAGGAGGGGGATGCCACTCCAAAGCGCCGTATTGCATGCCTATGAAGAACGTTCAATTGACGCCAGATGAAAAATCCAGCTAAGCTTACTGTCACGATGCCGATTTTCTTGAGCATAATTAATTCTTGGTTGTTCCTGGTGTCTAGGACCTTTCGTAGGAAGCTGTATTCCCACGCATAGAGCTTGATGCTGTGGATCATGAGATCACGTAGGCAAACGAATGTCAGTGCCACGGACCTTTTGATATTGGCGAGCAATTCGCTCATGAGACGAGTACGTTTGTCTCTATTTTTCATTTGCTGTTCCTGCATCCTTTTGAGAATTCTAGCAATAACTGCAAAATGCCATTAGGGTGCGTTTGACTCTCAGATTGATACCCACATGTGTTTAGCGGAATGGAAAAGATCATGATAGCCACTCCAATAAAAGCAGCCCAGCCCAATAGATTATAGAGTGAGATGAATGCAAGGGTTATCTTTAAAGATACCATGAGACCAGAAGGTTCACAACCTGCGTGTTGCCTACCTGGAGCGGACCAGAAAGAGCTATGAGGCCGTATGTGCATAGATCTTGTAACCGGGTTGCGTCAACGGACATGAGATTGACAATATCCCCAGTTGCACGGCTACGTTCGTCATTGGAAAGAATGAGAGCTTTCTTGTATATCACAGAAACCAGCCCTGCACGAACACGCATTCTAGAAGAATTGAGTGCAGGGGTTAGCAGTGACCTTGGTCGAAGACTTACCCGGTCTCAAAAGTCCTTTGGAAATACTACCATCACCAGATTAATATCAGAGCTGGAAATGTGAAGGAGAAAACGTCGTACTTGGTTGAGGCAAACCGTCTGAGTGATAGATGCAAAGAACATGACAGCCGCAATAGCAAAGCCTTCAAGTTTGGAAGGCATGCCTTCTTCGATGCGGTTGAGATGTGCGCTTTGATACCGCGAGATATAAGAAAGTAAAAGTCTCAGCAGCTGGGGTTGCAAGAAGGCCAGGACGTCTTGCATCGCTTTGAGACCCGCCGCCACAGCATATGGTCCGCCATACGAAACAAAGAGCGCCTTCCACAAGGAGCTAAAAGATGTATCAGAGACACCCGGAGACTCGTGGCTGAAAATAGCATACTATCTGGAAATAGCATTTTCCAGATCCTTGCCAAGGTTTCCGGACTCGTCGGAAGGAATCAGGGATGGAAGGTCTTGCTCTGTGATATACTGTTTGACTCCTCTTTTCATCAAGGGCGTCATCCAACTAAAGGACTGTGGAGAAATTCAATGATACGTCAGCGGGGAGGTGCTGAAAGACCCTTACCCATATACTAAATATATTGGCGGTGAGGATCGGACTTTCCACGCCAACCTTTTCCCTTAACTGAGGCTCAACTGGGTATTCCGTGCCCAGGCACTCCAAAGCGAAAGCAGAAAGACCTAGACCAAGAGAGATTGCCCTAGAAATCAAGACTGGACCGTAGACACCGAGCCCGATCATGAGTCGTGTCCTGATCCAAACACCCGCCGACAGAGCAAATAGCGGCCAGAACAAAAGGAGAGTTGTAGAGGAACGACGACGACGCGTATGGTTGGAATAGGTCAGGGCGATTGCTGAAAGTACCGCCAAGGGTTCGAGTACATAAGATGCGAGTACGGGAACATCAGTATGGGAGATCAAGATGTTCATAAGATTAGATGTGCTTGCAATGAGTGCGCCGAAGAGCAAGAGCTGCCAATAGCTGGGTGAGCATAAAGGTCACGAAGAAAGGTAGAAGCAGCGTACAATTTTCGTCCAGAGGACCCATTTCCTTCGGTGGCTCAGTGAGGTCGGTTCGGCTGAGACGAGGCTCAAGGTTCTGGAAACTCCGACGAGAAGTAGCACGATCAGAGGACCGGATTGCAGGAGGCCCTCTTCGAAACAAGGTGTGGAGTCAAAAGCCCTTACGCGTGAAACAATCCTCCAGCCTTCTGGATCATGACAAGTCATGGTGGTGGTGGTTGCGGAAGGGAGAGTTCGAGGAGGGCTGACTAAAGGTATGCAAAAATTCTGTCACGTCATTGATGTATTCAAAAACTTGGTTGATCTGTAAGCATAACCAAGCAAGTAATTACAGATCGAGTCAGTCATCCAAAGGAGGTAATGCATCGCCTGCAACTCGTTCTCCCAACGCAACGCGCTTCAACAATCCATATGCATGGTCCAGGTCGTCATTGACGATGACAATGTCATGGACGTTCGGCTCCTTCGCAAACTCAATCTCTCTAAGTGCTGTCGCTAGTCGTTTCTCTACAGAAGCCTCTGTTTCTGTACCGCGTCCTTGCAAGCGGGCACGCAGCGCCGCCAGTGAGGGAGGGGAGATAAACAGATACACGGGGTTCAGGGCGGTTTGTTTTATTTGACGAACTCCCTAAGGATGAATGTGGAGAAGATGGAGGGGAGACTGACGTTATCATACCTGGGCCTCGATGTCGAGGATACAACGTCTCTTTTGGCTTTGGATGTGGCGAACGGTCTCGTAACTGGTGCCGTAAAAGTTGCCAGAGAACTCGGCGTGCTCGATAAGCGCACCCTCGCGTATGAGCTCCTTGAACCTGTCCTGTGTGACAAAATAGTAGTGCTTGCCATCAACTTCACCCGGGCGAGGAATGCGAGTAGTATCTACCGATCGAAGCAGGCCGGCTAAAGATCAGCAACCAGGAACAGAGGAGGTTGACAGGCATACGGGAGATACTGAAGCCAAAAAGATCTGGAAACTCGGAAAAGAGGCGCTGTAGGAGGGTACTCTTTCCGACTCCCGAAGGACCCGAAAGAACGAGGGGGCGAGGGAAGTCGGAAGGACGGGCGGCGGTCATAACAAAGGAGCGACGAAAGAGCAGCCAGGTCATGCATGAGATGAGAAAGAAAATAACAAATATATACTATTACGTAATTTAGAAATCCGAGCCAGCTTGGGATACCCACCGTGCCAGTCCGGTTTCTATCTTGCCCTTCCCCCACCTCCTTCTCTCTCTCCTCCGTCCCCTTTGCTCTCTCCGACGCTCCTTGTAGCCCTCTTGTCCATTCCATATCCATATCCTGGCCGCCTTAGTCGTGCCACCCACCACAGACGATCCCCTAGCCCCCTCTACGAAATCTCACGATACATCCCAATGGGCGCTGTCTGCTGTAGGCCCCAGGTCCGCTCTTCACCTTCACCGCCGCCCGCCTGTACTCACTGCATTATCCCTAGCCCATTGACTTTGATGGCGAAGTCACTCTCTTCCACTTTATTCTCTTACGATGTGTTGGTAAGGGCGCTTTTGGCAAAGTTTGTCCAGGTTTCCTCCATCTCCCCACCCTGCCCTCTCACACGGTCCACAGGTTCGTGTGGTGCAACACAAGCAAACTCGTCAGCTTTATGCTTTGAAATACATCAACAAGACTAAGTGTGTCAAGATGAAGGCTGTTCCGAACATTATCCAGGAACGTCGACTTCTCGAAGAAGTGCGTAAACTGGCATTCCTTCTCAGCCACGGTCCTTAGCGTTCTTTAGATCGATCACCCTTTCGTTGTCAATTTGCGCTATGCCTTCCAGGACGATGAAAACTGCTTTTTTGTGTTGGATCTGATGCTGGGTGGGGATCTGCGCTGTACGTCTATTCTGCTAATAGGCTCTCCCTTTTTTAACTTCGTTCCCCCAGTCCACCTTGAACGCCTGGGATCGTTGGAAGAGGAGGTCGTCCGTTTCTATGTCGCCCAACTATCTTCAGCCCTTGCCTTTATTCACGACATGGGAATCATGCACAGGTCCGTATGACTACCTCTTTGGGTATCCCTCGTTCCCATTGTATCATGTGCTAAACCCACCTCTACTCGACAGGGACATCAAGCCTGATAACATCCTTCTAGACGAGAAGGGCAATGCCCATCTAACCGATTTCAATATTGCTGTACACTTCAGTGAGCGTAAGCTGACAGGAGTTGCAGGCTCGATGGCGTATATGGCGCCAGAGTAGGTCCATTCCTAGCCCTGAAACTGTTATTTTATTTCAACTCTCCCAGGATCTTGACCAAGCGTGGATATACCTATCATATCGACTGGTGGTCACTGGGTATCTGCGCCTATGAATTGATATTCGGCCGACGACCCTTCCGCGGAAGGTCAAACAATGATCTCACATACAGCATAACCAAAGATCCCTTGAAGTGGCCCGAGGATGCAGAGAAGAAATGCAGTCGCCAGGGAATGCAAGTTCTGAAAGGAGTGAGTCTCCTGCCTACCCCCTATGTGATCCATGTTGAACTTTCATGTAGTTACTTGACAGAGATCCATCCAGACGTTTGGGCTGCAAGGGTAACGGTGAGGGATTCCAAGAGTTCCAAAGACTCCCGTGGTTCCAAACTATCGATTGGGAGAAGCTGGAAACAAAGGAGCAGGCACCTCCATTCGTACCTGATGTCAGTCCATCCCCTCACATAGCGTGGAGCTTGACACTCATTCCTACCAGACCAAAAAAGCCAACTTTGATGCCTCGCATGAACTCGAAGAGCTACTTTTGGAAGACAACCCCTTAAAGGCGAAGGCTCGCAAGGCTAATCAAGACAATCTCAGCGCAGAGATGAGACAGATGGAAGAACAGTCTGTTTCTCCCTCAATCACTTGAAGCTTGACGCTTTCCTGACGCTAATTTACAGGTTTACATCTTACGATTTCAAACAGATGCAACGGCGGTCTTACTATCCACATAACCAACAGCTGATATCAACTGCGACCGCAACATCTTCTGGTCTAGCATCTTCAAGACCTGCCACTCCCGCTGACGGCCTGAGAGTCGACCACAGCATCAGGATCAACAGCAACTCCCTTGACTACAACAATGGGGACGCCGATATCGCTCGGGGAGAGAAAATTAACGAAAAGGACTACTCATAACCATCTGGTAGGATGTCCGCCGACCGCACTGAAAGTACAGCGCTCAGCCCTCCCCGCAGACTCACATGCCCTTGAACGTTCTTGACGAATAAGACCAGGCGCTGGCCTTGGCATGCCCTTTTTGACTTCGTTCCGTCCTTAATCATCATCTGGCACCATCACAGCATACTCATAGCTCCTTTTCGAAACCATTGTCCGATATACCTCTGTATCTCAATTCCCAAACTCCAACCTAGCACTTGCGTGTTTCAAACTCCATTACCTCCCCTCTTACCTTCCTGCTGTTCTTGACGTATCCTAGCCCTATTCACCGGCTTTGCCTCCCTTTTTTTTTTTTTTCCTGGGTACTCATTTTATTTGCTATAGGTATTATCTAGCTTATTTTCGTAATGTTTCTCTAGGCCAATCGCAGCGATGTACGGATTAAATACCCTTTGGGCTCAATCAACGGGGAGGAGTTATTGATAACCTTCCCATCACCATCAGTCATCTGTCACTAGTTGTCAATGCGTTTCCACTGACTCAGTCATTGATCAGATCATATGACTCCGTTCTCGACGCGTTCCGCTTGCTCCCAACCACAATGTCTTCTGAACCAGGAGCGAGGGGAATCCCCTTCGCCTTGTGAGTTTGAGTATCAATTGTAAGCACAGGTCGCCCATAACTCACATTTACCAGCCTCTGCTCCCTCTTCCACGAGGTCGCAAAAATCACCCCAAGGGCTTGCACAAACCCACGGAAGAAGCGAACAGCACATGAATCTTACCCAGCACTCGATATTTTCACAAATTGGATAGCGGAGCTCCACAGGCGACATTCACCACTGCCCCTTGGGACCACTGCCATCTGCTTCCGGCTCCTGTTTCCGGAGGAAGATGTCAAACGCAAATACGATATGCAGGAGTCCAAACTTACTCTCTACTTAGCTCAATGCCTAGGAACATCGCCTAAAAGTTTAACCGCTTGGAACTCTCACGATTTTTCCGGCAGTTTGGGCCACGAACTCCAACGATTGCTTCAGCAAACGTCGACGGTAAACGTTCGATGAACCTCGCCGCCACTCGTCTAACCCCATGACAGGATGATCACGAAACATTGAGCCCTCTAACAATCACAGAGGTAGACGAACTTCTCGATGAATTAGCATCTACTTCAGGATTCACACATGTATCCATACGCGCCAAATACTCGCATAATGGTTCCCGTCGATCCAAACAGACGATACTCAGAGCTCTATACCGGCCATTATCACCCCTTGAAGCGGCATGTCTAACACATATAATTCTCAGGGACCTTCGACCCGTGTTATACCCATCCCCAGACGTTCATTATTCCTCAGCTCTGTTGGATTACAACTCGAAAGCAGTAACAATGCTAAGTAAGGGACACGCAATGAATGCCTGGGACCCGTCTGGCTATATGCTCAGATTCTACCGTGTCAAGGCAAGCCTCGATGAGGCTGCTACTGCCGCCGAGCTACCCCGACATATACGGCCAAACATCAAGCCGAGCGTTGGTGTTATGATACAGGTACATGTCGCCATTAATAAAGATAGCAATTTGCTCTGATTCATAATCAATGATAGCTTCCCAAGTCGGTCAAAGGAACCAGCTGTCATCACGCGCTGTCCCATTTTAAAACATCCACACGAATTTGGGCCGAAACTAAGTATGACGGGGAACGTGCCCAGATTCATGTCGAGATATGCAATGACGGATTATCCAAAATCACAATATTTAGCAAGAGTGGACGAGATTCTACTCTAGACCGACAAGGAATTCACGACATCATCCGCGAAACCCTCGGCCTATGGATTAGTCCAGTATCAACCCGCTCAAGCGCCACGAAGGTGAAGAGAAACGTTATTCTGGATGCGGAAATGGTTGCATGGCATGATGATCACATTGACGGTAGGTATTGGTGCTCTATTTTAAAAGCAGTCTCGCCCATCACCGTGACACCCACCTGACAGAGTTCTGGAGGATTCATGGCCTCATAGAAAGGACTGCTGTTGGCGTTCGTGGCAAACCACGACTAAGAAAGGCGCGGAACACGGTATCCCAAGCAGATCGGTATCACTCCTCTAACTGTAAACGTCTGTACCATTTCTCACACATCGTGTGCAGCGACCCTCTGCTGTCTACGACAGATGAATCACAGACTCTGCATCTTGCGCTAATCTTCTTCGACATATTGCTACTCGATGATGAGCCTTTGCTGTTTCAAACCTACGCCACACGTCGTCAACTCCTGGAGGACTTTATCAAACCAATAGCAACCAAGGCGATGCTCGCTGAGAGATATGAGATTGACATGTCCTGACGCCAATCCCCGTGAAACGCTACAGGTGATACTCGCTGAACAGCTCGCGGATTATATGGAGGGCGTGATTTTGAAAGCTGATGAATCCGAATATAACGAGTTCCGTTTGCCCTGGGTCAAACTCAAGAGAGATTACATCCAAGGTTTCGGAGACTGCATCGACTTGGCAATCGTTGGGGCTGGCTGGGACCGGGACCGCGGTCGTGAGCTGCGCGGTAAGGGGGACTCCAAAAAACCGTCTAATATTTTCTGACGTTCATCCCAGTCGCATCTAGTGTTTATACGACATTTTATGTTGGCGCCTTGACCTAATACACGTGGAATTCAGACCAAGGTAATGCATCTGTTTGCTAGTTCTGATGCAACTTAATTCCCCTTGTAATTAAAGCCCAACACACCACCCAATATTTTTGTCTACTTCACGGTGTCGTATGGGCTGAACCGCCAAGAGCTGGAGGATTTAAATTTCCGGATACGAAATGGTGATACTATTCCTTACTCTACGATGCCACAGGTGACATGTTCGAACATATGGGCACGGCATAAAATAACACTATTAGCAGGGTTTTGACCGCTTACCATTCACGTTTACCTTATCCGCAAGCCTCGACAACAAACCGACTGTCATACTACAAACACCACTCCTTGCAGAGATGCTTGGTGCCGGCTTTACCAAAAGGCCTCGTGGACGGGTACGTATCGAGAAACTTATCTTCATCTGATATAACTATCTAATGTTCGTAGCACTATGAATTGAGGTTTCCCAGACTCACAAAGATTCACAGTAAGCAGGAAAGGCCGTGGACAACGTGTATGGATATTGCCGAGCTGGACAAGATAGCTCTTGAATGCGTCGGAAAGGATCGTAAAGATAAAGATATCGACGATTGGTGCAAGTCATTGTGGGGTAAGCCAACATCGCCAACAATAAGCATGAAACGCAGAGGCAGGGTGCAAGATATCAAGAAAACACTAGCAAGTCTCCAAGAGAACCCGCAAGAAACCAAGGCTCTCGCTCCGATAGCATGCAAGCGTCGGAAGCTGAATCAATCACCCGTCAAGGCGAAATCATCGTGTTCTGATGAGCTTGACAGTGGCAGCATCAGCAGAGGAGCATCGAATCAGTCGGTCACAAGGACTACAGCAAGCTCTAACACTAGTCGGATGGGGGACCCCGCCGAGATGCTGGCAGATGCTGTTTGCTGTTTTGCCAACTCGCACGGAAGCCAAATCTGTGATCATTGTTCGCGTTGGAAGAGACAGGTTCCAAGAGAGCGGCGAGTGCATTCGCTGGAGGCGTTACTGGCCATGTGCAGTCTGACGGGAGGAAGAGGAGAAGGGCTGACGGGAACCAGGAAAGGAGTGATATTTGTCGGCGACCGAGGGGCAAGTGATGTTCTGAACAAGGTACAAGATAGAGTGGGTGATGGGGGGATTCGCATTCTGGTGTTTAGATGTGATGTAGATGCGCTTTGTGAGGAGAAAGCGCTGTTGGTTACATAGGCGAGAATGACATCATCAACGTTTGTCAACCATGCTTTCCCTTTCACGTCCACCGAAGATTCCCCTCTTGCGCCATCTCCGTCTCTCTTCGTCCTCTGCTGCCTCCTTCGACCGCGCGGTCGTCTACGCCCAGCATGGCGACCCAGCCAACGTCCTTAGTGTCCTCACTTATCCCTCCCTCCCTGCTCCACCCCCTGGGACCATCAACATCCGTTTCTTGCTCTCCCCAGTCAACCCAGCAGATGTCAATGTCATAGAGGGCGTATACCCATCAAAGCCAACACCTAATACCAATCTCACCAATTCAGGGAGAGGGAGCAAAGAGGAACCTGTCTTCGTTGGTGGGAACGAAGGACTTGCCACTATCACGTCTCTAGGCGAGGGTACCGAGGGACTCGAGGTCGGGGACTGGGTCGTCATGGTTAAGCAACAAGCTGGGACATGGTCAACTAGCAGGAACGTGAACGTTTGCGACGTCGTCAGAATCCCCGACCGTCGGGGGCTCGCAGAGGTTGATGCTGCAACGATTACGGTGCGAGGTCGCTCCCACAGCTTTCACCCCCCATCTTTTACAAGCATCCGTATAGGTCAATCCTCCCACAGCTTATAACATGCTTACGAATTATGTGACACTGCAAAAAGGGGATTGGGTCATGCAGAACGGAGCTAATAGCGCTGTTTGTCTTCTACTGTGCACGCCAGGCTACTACTCTCAGCTTACCGTAGGTTAGGTTGGACAAACAGTCATCCAAATCGCGGCTGCCAGGGGCTTGAAAACTCTCAACCTTGTGAGAAACCGGTCAGCGCTCGGTGGCGGGTTTTAGCATCGCCGTTAACCCCCTTCTCTCAGTGATGATTTCCTGCAATTGAAGGAGCGGTTGCGAAAGCTAGGCGCTGATCAAGTGCTCACATATGATGACCTGGGGGACAAATCGCTGCGCGACAAGATCAAGAACTGGACAGGTGATAAGGTGGGTGCATTCTCGAATTACCTCCCGAGTTTCTGATAATTGACGCCCATCTTAAAGGACATACGTTTGGCCTTGAATTGTGTGGGTGAGTCTGCACTGTCTCCATTTCTTATGCAAGTTCGAACATAAAAAAAACCCAGGCGGAACAGAAACAACTTCGATGCTAAGGTATTTGGGCAAGGATGCACACCTCGTTTCCTATGGCGCCATGTCCAAGCAGCCACTTTCATTGCCCACGTCCGCTTTTATTTTTAAGAACCTGACAGCCCATGGGTTCTGGCAAAGCCGTTGGTATCTTGACCATCCCGTGGACGAAAGAGAAGCGCTCATGGAGTCGCTATCGGGATTAATAAGAGAGGGCAAGGTAAAGAAGATTTGAATTCTCAAATCCCACGATTTCTAAAATATTTTTTAGCTTTCGTCCCCTGAACATGAGATTATTCCAATAGGTGGGCACGAAAGTGACGATGCAGCAACGAGTAAGGTTCGGAAGGTTTTCGAAAAGCTCGCCGCAGGTCGCTATGGAAAAAAGGTTCTTCTGAAGTTTGAGAAGTAATAGCTTAGGATGCAGCATCTTCGACAGGCCACAACAGGATCTGTGAGATTAAAATACTAAAGCAGGGAAGAATTACTTTTACCACAATACACATCACCGCATCTTTCTATCCTCGAAAAAGCGCTAAGACCATAACAGTCAGTGTCAGGGACATAACTAAGAAAGAAAGATGGGTTACTTTGAGATGTCTCAGCTGCCATGCACAGGTGACTAGTAGAACAACAATCTGAGCTATGCTGTACCACACGGCCCTCGTGTTTGTTGCCTCGCTCAAGTCACGATAGTCTGCTTCCCTTTCACGTTGATATTGCTGTTCCCGCCGAATATCCTCCAACTTCTGGTTGAGATCCCGAAGCTTGCTTGCTATGCTGGAAACGTGCGAGCGGTCATGGTCTACGTTAGGTCTTGTAGATCCCACAACAATATCCAGGTAGAGGCGAATATGCGTATGGCTGAACCAGGACGTGTAGTTGGTTGAGAGACAAATGGAGTGATCGCCGGCTTCATGAGATGTGAAGGTGAAGATACCATCGCTAGGACCCATCGTTTTAGTTACCGTGTGGCCCGACGGTTCCTCCTGCACAAGGACGTTAGTCAGAGCCAGACGGTATTGTGAAGTGGCGGCGCGCCTGGACATCGACAACAACGCCTAGTCCTGGGTTTACGATGTATTTCTGTTGAGGTTCTGACCACTCCAGTGCACGATATTTGCCTATGGACCCAAAGAACATCATTCATGTCATTTCGACCATAAGGATAAGGCGATGGTACGTACCTTCGACTATGGTGTCTGTGGGTAACTCTTCAGTAAAACAACGTTTTTGGTT
The DNA here is from genome assembly GCA_023014365.1 of Lepiota brunneoincarnata. Classification (NCBI taxonomy): domain Eukaryota; kingdom Fungi; phylum Basidiomycota; class Agaricomycetes; order Agaricales; family Agaricaceae; genus Lepiota; species Lepiota brunneoincarnata. The sequence continues at coordinate 1,780,564 of JAEBUN010000003.1, forward strand.
GGCGTCGAGATAAAAGTGAAGAGCATTGACTGAGACTGCAATAGACAGCACGACAGACAGTAGAGGGAGTTGCATGGCGGGCGTGAAGAAGGCCAAAGGCAACAGGCTTTGGACGTGGCCATGCATTGTTTGGTTCACTTGGCCTAGCCAAGCAAAATGCAGGGCCTCTTACATCCACAGCCATTCCCTACCCCTTTTTCTACCTTGCTGTTAAGAGCGAGTCGTTTTCTTCCTGGGCACAAGCACTTGGCAAGTGGGGGCTGTGTGGCACCGACGCCGCCTGACAGCCATCGGGTCTGGCAAAGCCTGATATTGCAAAGCAGCTTCACGCAGTGTGCGGATCAATTTGAGACCCTTACCTGTGCAAGTGCTGTTAATGCATATAAAACTCATGGAGCCATCGTGTTCCACATTAATATTCTCTTCTCCCAAAATATGACTCTACCTTCACATGCTGCAGTTGCTTTCAGCCAACACCTCAGGGAATCCTGTCGTGAGTGGGGGATAACGCTCCACGAGGATTCAAAACTGGTCACGACGGAAACGAACAGCGAGGTATGTGAACGTCATGCTAATGATCGTGGTCTTTGTATTAAAGAACGCCAGTTTGAATACGTAGGGGATAAAGTCGGCACTCACGTACGGACGCAACCCGTACGATTATTCTCCGACACTCGATCGGTGCCGGCTGCTCGTTTACGGGCAAGTTCTGTCCCCGCAAGGGCTTCGAGTGCCTACCATTAACATTCTTTCACCGAATAGGGAATGCTATACCAATTGAAAAGATGGATCGCCCTGCAGAGCACATATCTCGTCCAGTTCCAAGGATTATACCTTTCTCCCCACGAACCCCAGATCGTTTTCATGTCCGAGGTACCATTCTACGGAAATGTTGTGGACTACATTGCGGCCAACCCCGAATGTAATCGATTATTCCTCGTGAGCATCATCCGTCGGCTTCCGCATGGCCATTCACGCTGACGCTTCCTGCACTAGCTCCAAGACATATTTATGGGGCTTGACTACCTGCACAGAAACAATTTTATCCACGGAAATATCCGAGGCGTAAGAACCAATCGATAATCTCTGGTCTACATACTCTTCATCCTGACACAACAATTTAGGATAACGTATTCGTAAGAGCGGACCGGAAGTGTTGCCTCGGCGAGTTCTCTCCTACCAGGATTCCAATACCCGAACGTCTATCAGACTCAGAGTGTTGGCTTGCACCTGAACACTTCGACATTGCCCTCATGCGAAAGGCGCTTATTGACGGTTATCGAGGTTATTCAGGCGAGTACACGAGGGCGAGTGATATTTTCGCCGTTGGCTGTCTGGCTGTCCAGGTGTGTCATTGTGGTTCCAAGTCTCCCCGATGCTTACTATCAGCCCCTTTCAGATGTACACAGGAGAGCCACCTGAACCCCAGCGTTTCCCTCCGCATGTGGACACCCACCGTGACATTTGGAAGCTCACTCGCACGCCATCATCCAGGGAGGTAACTTGCATTCCTTCTGCATACCGGCCAGTGGTGGGTACTATGTTGAGGTATAATCCGAAGGATAGAAAAGGAACGTCACATTATCTCGACACGTTCAAGCATCCACACCCGGCTATCGTGCTCAGAGCACTGGCAGACGTGCCACCCATTTCTGCGAAAAATCAGGCAAGGAGGTTGATACGTGCCGGAATTTGAGTCCGAACAGACGCGTGTTGGCTTTGAGGCCTGAGGGCTACCTATTCGATCAACATGCTCCCGGGTTCTTTGTGGTAGGAACAATTTGATAGGTCATAGCAAGAGGTGATTTGTGAGAAGATAAGTGGACAATAGAGAACACGAAGAAGTGAGCCTGCACAAGATCGGAGGAAATAGATCTTTTAGTCATAATGTATGTGGTCGTGGAAGTACTGTGCCTTTCTAAACTTGATCACTATACTGTGGCATGACAAGCCAAGTTACAACGTGTTCTACCTCTGCCCGGTCACCCTTAAGTGTTCAACGTTGCTTCACTCCACTCTCTCCCGCTGCACTTGGGTGCCTTTCCACTCCCTAACACTGTCTGCAAGAGCCAAAACTATTGGTCGTGCTCGAGTCTCGCATCATACCTCAGCTTTTAAAGTTATGCAGACCCAATCAGATATCCCGTTCCAAGCTGCTGCCAACACCGGACGGATGGTTACTTACTCGATGCGCCGCCCCGTCGACATTGATCACCTTTTTCGGGATCCCGACGGAACGCTTCCAGTACTGCTGATCGCAACCTTCGGTTGCCCCCGCACCGGGAATGAAGCATTCCCCACGCGACAGCCATTGGAAATTGGCGTGGAAGGTCGGCAAGAGTGGCTCCGGGATTCCCGTCCAGCGCGAAATATGTCTCTTTCGCAACATGACTCTTCAGGATTACATGAACTGGGGTCCCATTACCAAAACGGCGGAGGACTACACAAGGGCAGTCGAAATCACGAAGATGTCACTTGCAAACCGCAGACGGTTAGAGGAGATCGCGGCGGGTGCCTCCTTTCAGGGTCAGAATGGAAAGACACATTGTCAGGATTGGATCGTCGCGATCCTCGAAGTTGCAGAGCAGCAGGGCCTTCTAACGAGGTCAGAATGGACCGCGGCAGTTAGAGCCATGTCCGAAGTGTGATCGATGTAGGTACTTTCCCCTATTAGTTCAGTGTCTTTGCTCAGCTCTCTTCAGGTTTTCTTGTGGTCCTTCATCCTTCATTGTTCTCACTTTCTCGATTGCCTTCTGCCCGAAAAATTCCGAATAATCAGCTCTCTCTATCCTTCTGTCTTGTTCTTTTTCTTTTTCCTTCTGGGTTTTGGTTTACATTCGTGTCTGGATTCATTCATACGCACGCCTGGACAAGAATTAGACTGTGCTAAAAATACAGGTATAGATAGAAGTAGTTCAGGACTATCATAGACTTATCGGTGGATGGTAACCGTATGACCCAAACTTGTACTCCGGACCATGTTTAATCCACCTATGCTACCAGGGACGCCACTACCACTACCCCCTGTCAGAGCGCCAAACAAAAGGTCTCGGCACACTCGAGCTCTCTCCCGACGCTGGACAAACCAACTGCCGGCATCGTAAGGTACGGCAAGAGGTGCAGCAATGACGCCACGATCCTTTGCGGTGCGTATGACCTTGGTGAGATCGTCTATCTCAGCTTCCGAGTCCAGTTCATCCAAATCGTCGGAGACGTCTCCACCAAGTTCTTCGGCTAGACGCACGGCCGCCGCTGCCGCAGCAGCCTTCTTGCCAAACTTTTTAGGAATGCCGGTTGTGCTCTTTTTCTGTGATGATGTAGCGGTGACATCGAGCCCTCGAGCCGCCGCAGCCTCGGCCTCCAGCCTCTTCTTCTCGAGTTTCTCTCGTTCCCGCTTCTCTTTCTTTTCAGCCTTGGTTTCACGCTTGACGGGCTCGACAAAGTTCGGGTTGTTGGCACGATTCCACTCGAGTAGGAGCTCGTCATAGCCACGAGAACGTCCCTGCACGGCACGCTTGGCACCCATAGAGTGAGATTTGCAAGTCAAGGACCGTGAGCATGGTAGATTCTTGTCGTTAATCACGCCACATTGTTTATCAAAGTCCACGGGCCCCTTGACCCGACCTTTGGCAACCTTGGGCGGTGGTTTAGCCTTCTTTTTGAGAGGCTGTGAGGGGTCCTCAGGGGTCGGAGATGCTTTGCGTTTCTTGAGGTTCTTTTTTTCTGGGATTCGTTTTATTCGAAAGTGTGTATGAGATGTGATAGTTGCAGCCCACCATCAGCCTCACTCTTCATTTTGCTGGTTTTCAGATTCAGGGCTCGAATTTTGGCGCAGACACCTACCAATTCAAAGCTGGGTATCAATGGTGCTCAGAATTTTGTTGCAGACTCACTGGCATGCTCTACCATGAAGCTTCGAAGGATTGGTTTGCTGCATTCCTTGCATCTGACTACGCCGATGTCAGAAGTAGAAGTGAGGGGTCGGGCGCCATAAAGCTTCATGTCTTTTGCAGAAAGCCATGATGCAGGCGGAGATGGTAGGGAAGAGGGGTCCTGTGGAGAAGGGGAGCGCAAGTTCCAGGAAAAAGGCGAGGGAGGATTGCTCTCTGGCTTGAGCTTGAGTGTCATGGAGGAGGGTGGAACGGCAACTGGGCCAGCTCACCTCGGTTCGCTCGTTGTTTCCACGTGACTGCTGGCGCCGGTTTCCATACCTTCCCCTTTTGTTTCTAGGTCAGATCCCCGCCGCGACGTCTGTTATTCAGTCTACACCCGCAACCATAATGCCTCGTACAGCTCAGGTGCGACAAAAGCTTGTTAAATTCATCTTTATGATCCGTCTCCACCTGTGTGTTGGAGTGAAAATACTCTAACACCTACTAACGCCCCATTTGATCTCGGCAGTATCATAATCAAAGTAGTGCATCTGCCCAAGGTTGCTTTGCTTCAAAGTCCCGAAGGATTTATGTGCTTCTCTATCGCCTATCTTCCCAGAATCCCCAGCGGTTCCCAGCTGTGTATTTCAATGGACGGAACCCACGATCATCCTCGCCAAATTACTATGTACCAGTGATGGATTTGTGTCAACTGGAATCCGGGGGTACCGAAAGGAGCCAAGGTGGTGTGGGTCCTAGAATATCAGCGCCACCCGTCAAGTTTGGAGATTTACCACGGCGGCCTTCTGGCTCCTTCTTCACTTCTTTCGTCTAGCCACTTTCTGTCAGCTTGCTGATGCACTACCTGCAATCCTAGACCTTTTCGCTGCCATCCCCGCTCTCCCCGGCACCTCTACCTTCACACACACACACCAATCCGAGTAGGATTCTTTGTCTGTTCTCGTTCCCATCGCACGCCATCCCCCCGTTCCGCGTCCCTCCTAAGGGTTCCTCCCAGCACGAGTAACAGCAGCACCATGGATACCGGTAACACCTTACACGAGCGTATGAGGAGTTTAGGTCCCAGACGCAAGGAGCCTAAGTTGCCCGTAGAATTCATTATAGTTGGTGGAGGTGTGTATTGCGCGCTGTTCAACTCCGGGACTCAATACTTACGTGCGTCACCAGGAATCGGCGGTCTTGCTTGCGCTTACACTCTGGCTCGAAGTGGGCATACTGTGAGGGTCCTTGAAAAATGCAATGGCCTCCATCAAGTATGTGCTCGATTATAATGCTTGTCCCTGCCTCTCATAACATAACCCTCAAAGCGCTCAGGCGGCATCCTGGTTCCTCCAAATTTAACGAAAATTCTGTTAGAGTGGGGCTTGTATGAGGAGCTCGCGATGGCCCCGAGATGTCGCAAGAGCCAGTTCTATTCTTGTGAGTTAAAAAACTCCTAACAAGTCGCCTCGGACCTGTTTGATTTTTGTGTGTGATAGTTCAAACGGGGAAGCTCACTGGACTCCTTGAATGGCAAGAGGATATCATCCATGAAGCAGGAGCGGATTTCCTATTGATGCATGTGCGCATACATGTCATGTCCCACGGACTTACTGTCCAACCCTTGCCCTTGACATCTAGTATGACGACCTACATCAAGCACTGTACAAAATGGCTGTTTCCGCCGGTGCGCGTGTTACGTTCAACGCTCCAATACGAGAAGTTTACTTCAACCAACACAAACGTCAACCCATTGTCATTCTCGAGGACGGTGCTGAGCTAGTAGCTGATGTCGTGGTTGGTGCCGATGGGCATCGCAGTGTGGTTCGCAGTGTTGTTGCACCAGAAGCCCATGCCGGCATTGATACCCAACACAGCTTCTACACGTATGTCAAAGCGAATCCGATATACTAGGATGGGCTGATGGTAGCTTAACATAGCATCACTGTCCCGACATCCGAGATGCAGGACGACCCAGAATTACGGAAATTGGCCGAGCTTTCTGAGGTTTAGAGGCATTTTATTTGTGCCATTCCTCGTTGGCTGACTGTTATGCCAGTGGCCGATCTGGATGGGTGATTCTTGCAGTGCTCTCGGTAGGTACATGGTTGTTTCGTGCTATGTTTTTGAGTGCTGATTGTGCATAGGCTACCCTATTGTATGTTCCGCCAGTCTTCAATGGTGCAAGAGTCTCATTCTTCTTGGTTAGCGAGATGGAAAGGAATACAACCTTCACGTGTACTGGCCAGATGACAAGCTCCGACAATCAATACCTGCGAAAGAGGGATGGGATGTCATAGTGCCGACGTCTATCATCGATCTCGACGACTTTGACCCTAGGTTGGCAAAAGCTTTGGTATAAAAATGACGCAAGACTCACGTTCGAGTAGGGTACGGAAGCTGTTTTACCTTGCGCCTGACGCACTCCGGACAAAATTCATCCAACGAAATATTGTAGAGGACTGGGTGGATGAGTCAGGCCGGATCGTCCTCGTTGGGGAAGCAGCCCATCCACTGATGGTGAGTTATTTCGGTTGAACCACACTGTAACCACTCTCACGGATAGTGCAGCCATGTACCATGCATGGCCCCAGTCTCGCGGTGGAAGATGCCGCTGTGCTGGGAACTCTGATGTCCCGTTTGAGTACCAAAGAACAGATCCCACAGCTGCTCGATGCCTTTCAGGACATCCGTCAAGATAGGTGTATCCGGGTACACAGTTCTGAGCTCCGGAACGCAGAATTAGTTACGCTGCCGCCTGGAAAGGAGTGTGATATGCGAAATGCTGGCATGAGCTTATCACTTCAGGCAAGCAATACCAAATGGGATGATACGAAGCTACAAGAACAATGGGACGAGATTGGTGGGGTGTTTGGATATAACGCACGTGAGGCCGCCGAAGACTGGTGGGTGAAGTGGGGAGCCCTTGGGACAGCTGAGCGTTCCATTCGCGAGCCTCTAAACCTCATTTTTGAGGTCGTAGAGGTTGCTGTCAGCGAAGTATGATCATAATTTTCCAACGTGTTTTGTCATGGTATTCCTCATATACCCCGCACTCAATGCCTATGGTTGCAAGCAATACGTCACGAAATTCAGCACCACGGCTATATTCACATATAGTACTCTGGCTTCCGTGAATTGATACCATACTCAGCAAGGGCAGCACTGAGATCTTCCATCGTTAGAGTAGTACGTGTCTTGTCCTTGTGAATTGGTAAGTGAGAGCGAGCGTCAAAAGGGAATGAAAGCTGAGGCACCTTGACATATCCTGCGGCTGTCAGCGGTTGGTTTACGCGAGCTCGACCTCCCGCAGCGTTTGTTCTAATGCGGGCGTGTTGGTAAGCGTCCGCTGCGATGTCGGACACAAACTTTTGGGCAGCTAGGGACAATAGACGCTTTCTGAGGATGGGTGTCAGGCTTGGTAAAGACGAGAGAGATGAAGGGTGTGTACAGTCTCAGATCCTCACACTCAAACCCAACACGCTGCAAGTAATAATCCGTGACCTCATTTGGGATCTGAGATCCTTGAGGGATCAGACAAATTCAGCAAAGATAGTAGGTGAGCACCTGGCTTACGAGGGGTTCGTAATCGTCAAGCATGAGCATGAACTCTGCTAGTGTGCGGTCTTTGCGTGCCTCCTCAGCAGCTTGGCGTGTCTGTGGCTGGGTGGAGGTGCTGGCCTGGGATGCCTGCTGAGTAGGGCCGGGGGTGCTTGCGGCTACAGAGGGCTCCCCAGTTGTCGATTGCACATGCCCAGAAGTAAACCCTTGGCTCGGCTGTGTGGTTGACATGTGGGTGTCCGTCGTCTACGACGTCGAACGAGTGAGACGGGTCGGAGTTTCGGAGTTTGTCTGAGTTGGAAAATGATTACAAAATGTGATACCCGCGAAAATTTTTTGAACTGTCGCTAACACTGTCAACCATCAACTGGCCTCTCCCAGCCGCAAAGAAATGAATGGTGAGCTGACTGTTTATCCATTTCTTTCCTATGATGTTTGAGGCATTTGGCTTTACGCGGGTGTGAGCCTGCTGTGCAGAAAATCAACTCAGCTACCTTCGGAGGAGCTGCTTTGGTAGTGAATCCGCTTTATCTGATTCCTGGTCTTTTTCCGGGTGACGGTGAATTATGTGCTAATGGATTTGACAGGTGTCTTGTGTCGAGAAGGAGCGAGATTTACGTAGATATATATATGCCTCTGTATGTATGAAATTGAGTCGGTTCAGGATCAGAGTTGCCTACTTGGGTAGTTGTCTTGATCGTCATCACAAACCGTGGTCCGCCATTCGTAGAATATCTCCAAAAAATGCACGCATGGTTCACAGGTGGGTTCGTCTGTGCCGTTTCAGCGGCCGGGCTTTAGCAGTTAGCAGAGGGAAGAGCTGCGGGTGCAGAAGGGTGGCCAGCGGCGGTGGCGAACAGGGGAGGGCACCGGACAGTGGGGAGGCCAGGGTAAGAAGGAACCAGGAAATCAAGAGCCAGGGCGTCGTTCCAAGCTCGGACCTGTCACAGGGGTGGAAACCAAAACAAACCGAGTGGCATATATCCCCTCACAGCCTTTCCCCATATCAGCACCTATCTATCACTTACTCTCTCTCTCCCTTGTCTCATACCCATTAACGACTGACATGGTCGTCGCAGAGAAATCTGACCAACATCCTCCCCGCAAAATTGGTCTTTCCTGTGCTGAGTGTCGCAGGTCAGTGTTCTCGCCCTCTTTTTTATCGCTCTTCACCCACCCTCCACCTAGATCCAAGCTCAAATGCGACCGGTGCGCGCGTCCCGCATTTCCTGCTAGCTTCCATACCCACCTCTCGTCTACCCCGCAGGGTGTTTCCTTGCCAGTCATGCGTGCGGTAGGCTGTCCCTCAAAATAGACTCTCGCTCTAACTGATTTGATTCCACTAGCCGAGGATGTGCCTCTATTTGCCCTGATGGTCTCTAATTCGCAGCCTTCTTTCACTATCTACATGCTCATACCCATTTTCAGGCATTCTCCCAGCGACAAAGGGTAACAAGTGAGTCAACCATTCTTGGTCGAGGACTTGAACATTGACGAGCTCTCCGCCAGAGTGCTAATGGCACATGCCCAAGAGTTATCAAAGCAAGTCAAGCAGTTGACCTTGAGAGTCAGGGAACTGGAGGAGCTACTGGAAATGCGCGCGCCGCACCTGCTCAAACTTAAAGTGGAGAAACAGGAACCAGCAGAGTCATTGATGGAATCCATTCAGACAGAAACCTACCTGGAGCAGCTGGATCAACTCCAGGAGCCTGCTTCGCCTGCTACAATTGACCAGGACTCGGAGGAAGACGAGCCAGAGTTCAAGGGTTTGGCTGAAGCGTTGGGTTCCCTTGCCATTGGTCAGGATGGACAAATGCGGTATCGTGGGGTGACCGCAGGTGCGGAGGTATGTGTTTTGAGAGTTTCTTACCCTGGGGCCAGTAGATTCTGATTTGCTCTAATAGTATCTGCAAGATTTACTTCCGGTGAGTCCACGCCCAAACCTCATTTGTCGTGGTACTTGATACGCCGCTCTAGTCCACGTATGATGGAAGCAAGTATCACTTGAAGGACCTTGGCTTCCCCCAAGAAATCATGGAACTCGCTATTGCCTTCCCATTTGGCCTCAAAGAAGCCTCACATAAGAAGTCTCACTTCCTTCCCTTTATTCCGCACAAGGAACGTACTCTACAACTCTTTGACATCTATTACGAGTATTGCTCGTGGATGTAGGTTTATTCTTTAACCCCCACACACATCTGCCTTGACCCACCTCATTCAGGTATAATCCCATTGTCCGCGAGGTTTTTATCACGACTTTCATGGATCCCATTTATGGCACGACAGGCATCCCGAGTGTCAACACCATCCATTCCCATAAACTCTCCGTATTCTTCGTCTTACTCGCTAATGGCGCCCTGTACGATGAAGCTTCTGGAGAACGCACTCACTGGTGGGCAGCTCGCTACCACCAGCTCGCTCGGGCCGCTTTATCGTTAGATTCTATGCTCACAGACGCCACTGTAGCCACTTGCGAGGCTCTTTTCATGATGATTCGATTTATCTACAATTCAGATCGGTCCACCAATGAAGAACGTTGGTTGATAACTGGTTTGGCAGCAAGGGTTGCACAGATGGTCAGTGTCTCGGCATTTCAAGCATGAAAGCATATTCCTGATTCCCCCTAGATTGGGTTGCGTGAGTACCAAGTGAATGGCAGTAACACCAGAGACGGTTGCTAAACTTTCTGTAGAACGTGACAGCGGTGGTTGGAGCTTACCGGACGACGAGGTTCAGAGGCGGCGTAGCGTGAGTCTGTTCGGGATCCGTAGATAAGATTCTCGTGTAGCTGACTCGAAACACCAGATTTTTTGGGATATCTGGACTTGGGATACATACACCGTGAGCCCCAGAGCCGTGTGATGAACTCCTTGGCAATGAACTTGACGAACAGGCCATCGTGAACGGGAGACCGGGCTGTTTGGGCATTAAGCATACAGATTGTAAGCTTCCGAACGACTTTTTCGCGGTGAAGAATTCCCAAGGCAAGATAGAACCGGGCTGTGAGTGACCTCTTCCAGCACCAGGGCTGGGCGGAGCTGAATCCACTGTGTTCGCAGACCAAAACTGGAGGACAGAGTATTGTATAACTTGCCTGACGGCATCGGCCGAACATGTCTTTGCAATTAAGACACCTCCTTATTCCCAACTGCTGCAACTGGACAAGATGTTACGAAGCATCATTCCACCCGAACACCTCTGGGCGCCCGCTAATCCAGAAAGTCCGTACGGTTGGCCAGACAACGCCACATTGGCGTGCGAACAAGCCTGCGCACGGTTCTTGAAGGAGTCTAGTTCGTGAATCAAGGATCACCACAAAAAAGGTTTTACTGATAGCTTTCTTTAGATATACTTTACATCCACCGCAGCTATTTCGCTCAAGCAATTCGCCAGAGCCCTGATAACCCTTTTACGCACAAATATGCTCCATCGGTCTATGCAGTTATCACATCTGCAAGAACCATCTGCCAACATCTTCACGGACTATACGCAAAACATCGTAAGATTGTGCGGCATGGGTGGTATTTCTGGACTAGCATGTATTCCTCTTGTGTGAGTTAGCTTCTTCTTGACAGCTCCATTTGAGAAGATCCGACAACAATCACAGATCGTCCTGAGCGCATTGGTAGTGGAATGCCCTGGGTTTTCACTCGCTGCGGAATGTTACTTCGATCTCAAGCGAGCATTCTTACTCTACGAGGAAGGGTCCCGACCTTGTCGCTCAGAATCATCCCTGGTTTGTAAATTTAGTCGCTTCGATTATGGGATTTATAACCATGTTGCAGAGACACATTGAACAGCTCGTGGAGAGAGCAGGAAAATCGTTGGAGGCATACCGACAAGGCCGTGGGGAATTCTGTCGACCACTATCAGATCCGTCACAACCAGACGCACTCGATGTCCTTGGTGGTCGCAAAACCCTCATAGTACCAAAGTCAAATAGCAACTCTCCGACGAGTATCAACAACTCCAGTCCGGGTTCGGCTAAGAATCCACCCCTCGTCGCCCCTGTTCCCGTTCCTTCACAAGCTGGCGCCGCCGAGATGTTCTTGGAGTATTGCCAGAACAACACCGAATTTCAGCAGGCCAAGTACGAAGCAGCCGGTTACTTCTCTGCACAGATTCAACAGCCTCGGGCCGTGCTGCACACCCCACCACATGTCCAATCCCATCATCAATCCCAGTCCTTGTCGTATAATACGACCCACACACCGTTCTTATCACCTTCCAGCGAGGCGTCACCCAGCTCTGCGATGACCCAGAACAACGTGCTGTCGCCGAGACTGAATGGGGGTTACCCCCGGGACTCCCAAGACCCGATGCATTCACCCCAGTATGAAGCGTCTCCCATTTTTGATGCAGGTGCGAGATCCACGATACAAGAATCGGGTTACCCCTGGCCCCACCTGCCGACGTCGACCGCCGGTCAATATCAACCCCAATCACCAACCTATGATGGAAATGGCCTGGTGCTAGGTTATACAGGTTTGCAGGCGGCCGGATATCAATCATACCAGCAGCAGCAGCAGCAGCGGCAACAACAGGAGCGATACGCAACCGGGGTTGAAATGTCCCAGAGCGACATTTGGAGTAATTTCACGCAGGACTTTCTCCGTTCCTGATTTTGCCTGTTCATTCAACGTGTGGCCATTTTTGGCCGCCTTTGTGCGCGTTGAATGTGCTTGTCCGTCACTCATCTGGGTTCAGTAGAGTATTTCTGTATCACTACTAAATAACACCGTGTGTCCATGATTATATCCTTATGCTCCCGTTTTGTCGTATCGCCATGTAACTTTGCTCACGTACACAAAGTCTAATTCATGTAATATCCATTTTAATAAGATCTTCTTCGCCTTCGAGGACAGGCGGGGACCTGTCCGTTCTTTCCATATCTTCGAGGAGAGACTCAACATCAGGTGAAATAACAAATTGCTTGTTGACTTCGCCTAGGACAGCGAACTGTTTGCTCCTTATGTCAAGGTAGGCCGCATGTTGGAGGAAAGAGGGCTGGCTTGCCGCATTGACCTACGCGGGCGGGCACAATAAATATCCTGAACCCCGAAGAAGAAAGAAAAACTCACATCAAGCAAAATCCCGTTCGTGAGACGAATTTTGACGGCTCCACTCTTGTAAACCTCAAGCTGGCCGATAACACCATCCACAGGTTCCTCTTGAACAGATTCAGGAGGTGCTGTTGAAGTGCGAGAGGAGTTGGGTGTGAGAGACGGTTTGGTATCCGGTGCGAACGATACTTTTTTCGCTGGAGGCTCGGACGGCAGCGGCGGCGCTGTGCCCAACTCCGTGCTTGACTCAGGCCTCGCGGGAAGTGTCGGGGTACTGTTATTTGTGAAATTCGGGAATGGATCCGGGAATTGAAAGAAGTATAAACGGTCTTCACGCAAGGCGTGACCCTAGGAGAGAACACAGTCAGATTCCAATGGAAAGACCGGACAAAAAAAAGAAAAAAAAGAGGTAATCATACTCCATCTAGGTTTCCTTGGACTGCAAAATCCTCAATGAGGTCTTCGAGCTCTTCTTCATTGTCGCTTTCGTTGAGGTTTAGTGCATTTGTCAGATCTGCGAGAAAGCGTCAGGAATAAATTTGGGTTCAGAAGAGTATATCTACACACCAACGGTGCTCGATTCCTCTTTTTCCACCTTCCCCGCCTGACGGTCCTCCCGTAAGCTTTCTGGCGCCATCCAATCCATGTCTCTGATCCTACTCATATCGATGATCTCCACCCCTTCATCGGGGTCCGAGTATTCCTCTTCCTCTTCCTTGGCTTTTTCCTTCCCCTTTACACCTGATGACTCCAATGTTCTAAGTGTCGGCGCAGCTGTCTGCGTAAGATTTTCACCCAGGGAAGCACTAACAGAGGAGAGTAGGGGCGTGGGCACGGCGGGTATAGAATCAGAGCGTCCCCCTGTTGACCGCCGGGCTTGACTACCTACAAGGGCAGGGCCCATAGCGAAGGGACCGCTTGCAGTCATCTCGGTGGGAGGAGCGGCTCCGCGACCTCGTCCACGCCCCCGTCCTAGCCCTGCGTCCATACCCCCTCGACCTCGGCCACGAGCTCTGGCCGGACCATTGGAGGATTCTGGGAGGGGAGCCGGTGCGAGTTCCTGGGGGAATGTTCAATGACGATTGGAGTACATGACAGAATAGAAACTGACGGCTTTTGGTTCTCTGGACAGTAGGTTGAGTTTAGGGGAGAATTGGAGAGGGACCTAGCCTAGAGGAGAGGTTACTTACTCCTTCTTGCGCCGGGCAGGGAGGACAGGGGTGAATTTTAGTTTTTGGGTGCCGTGGCGAGTGACATCGCTCTGTTTTTTTGCGAGACTGCCAATGGCTCTTGGGGTTGTTGAGCCCGAGGCAGAAGCTGCATGGGAGTCGCGGGTGGGGGCAGACATTGAAGGTGATGCCAAGTTTTGTCACATCACTGGATCCATCCACCCGCACCCAACAACACAATGTCCCAAGTCCAGCATTGGCGAGTCACCTACAACGATATCCACAACGTTATCCGCGATGCCACACCCAAGATCGCCGCAGAATTCAACCCAGATCTTATGATTGCTATTGGTGAGGCGCCTAACAATCTCTTCTTGATCAATCGATACTCACCTCAACCAGGCGGTGGGTCAGTGAATATCCGTTAATGCATCTTGCAAACCACACGCTCAATCCTCTCCCCGCACTGTCAGCGGTTTCTTCCCGGCCCGTGTTATGGTCAGCTGGCTGCTTATAGACTCCGGGCATAGCAACTGATAGACCCTCCCAGCGCACGTTCCTCAGGGAACTGACTGGAAACAAGACACTCCAAATCCAAGCCATTGGTCTTTCACTTTATGAACCCGTGGAAGGTACCACAGCGGAGCAGATCGGCAACGAGGTTGTCCGCACACAGTGGCTGTAAGTGTATGAAAGCCCAGACCTAGGGTTGTTAAAAAAAAAAAAAAACAGCGGATCCGATGCTGGAAAATTACTCATCGGAAAGCGCAACTTGATAGTTGTTCGTAAAATCCCCCTTGTAAAAACATCGGGATTGCGATAACCTTTCCCGCTCCAGGATGAAGTCGATGACACCCGCAAGACACTCGCGTAGGTTGCGATGATTTATTTCACTGGATATTCTTGGCTCACGTTGCATTCAGCTACGCTCTTTCCGAACTGAAAAAGGACATAGAGGTAGAGCTGTTGACGCACCCCGAATCTGAACGAGAAGCTCTCCGGAATTCGACCAGGTTTGCTATATTTGTGGTCCACAACAAGAAAAAGGCCAAGCTTGGAGAAGTACCCGCTGATATTCCGTTCGTGCATTTCAAAAGACGAATCTTCCGACTCCATTTGACGGTTCACCGGATGTGAATAGGTACTTTTCTGGAGCGGATGTCGATGACGTATGGTAAGTCCACTACCGTCCCATCAATGCTTTCTCGTTTGACATCATCTGTGTAGGCTGGATTATCCTTGGGAAGCCATGTAAGTGCCCACTTGCAAGTGATGGCGCTGAATTCAGTCTAACTGGGCACAGAAACATCGAGGAACATGACAAGTTGGCAGCTGCCGACAAGGCTTCTCTGTGAGAGTGATTGCGCGGACTCTGGGCAGGTAGGCATAAACATAATTCTATCATACATGCATCGAGTTATACAAGGGTCGCGAGATAATTCAACGAGAGGTTGTCTTTGATCTGTAATTAGGTATCCAACCCGGATAACCTCCGGACAGCAGTGTTCCGCAGTGTGCGCCCTCCAGCCTCGATCCCGTCGCCCGACAACGGTTGACCATCCCCAGTAGCAAGACCGACTAGGACGGACGCAAGTGGGCCTGTCGGAGAGATATAACGAGGCGCAAATCTGTTAGTAATAGGTGCAACGGTGAAATCAAGAAGCCTTAAGGCAAGAGGACGAGCACGATGGTGTTCGGGTGGAATAACGTAGGCAGGTCGCACGTTGAAAGGACAAAGGGCACTATACGTTGGCTGGGAGGGCAAGGAAAGAAGGGCCTTTTCGGCACGGCCCTTGATCTTCCCAAAGAGCCTGAAAGCCTGCTCTGTGGGATCTGCTCTATGTGGCGGGTTCGTGTGAGGACATGAGAGGATGGAGAAGGATTGGCTGTACTTGCCCTTCACCCGAAACATATATAAAAGTGAATTTGCCCGAGTTGGAGAGCGACGAAAATGCCTTGGCGGCAGCCAACGGGAAGTCGTGCGTTATCTGTATGTATTCCCTCCACTGGTCGTTAGTTTTCTGTGAACCCGACGATTGCGAAGGGAATGTACTCTTTGGAGACTTGTGTCTGGCTGATGCCTTGCGCCCAGATGCAGCCGTCGCTGCCCTTGAGCTTCTCAAGCAGTGTAGAGGGATACTCGGTGTAGTCGGTGTGCACAATGACCTCTGCCTTTGCAAGGTTGACGTTCTCACCGGCCGGGAGGGGGAAAGGCCGTCTGGAGAGGATGGAGAGACGAGAGACCTTGGGGGAGGCGAGGCACTCGTGGAGGACAGCATTGCCTACGGTGCCTGTTGCGCCCGTAAGAATGATATGCATGATGGGGGAAAGAGACCAAGGTATCAGATATACATAAGAATTCAATTACAAGGTTTTCACCTCCTCCTCATCTCCATCCCTATCCTCACCCTCACCCTCACCCTCACCCTTCTCGTCCTCCTCATCCTCTTTCTCGCCCTCCTCACGCCTCCCTTTCCCGTCGCCGATTACACCGCTGTCTCCGGTCGCGCCGGGTCGCACTTCTTCCTTTTCCCAGAACACACGGACTTTTTTTTTTTTTTTTTCTTGCCAGCTAATCCGACACCATCATGGCCGAGGAACCAGATTATGAGTCTCTGCCTCCCAACGCAGGTCTGGCGGTTAGTATGGCTCCTTGCAAGCTGTTCTATTCATCTGACACCTTTCCCTTGTTCCCTAGGTTAACATGCTCGCCGGTGCACTCGTAAGTCACTGTACCTTGCTCATACCCCTCCGCGCTCATCCTCACCAAGGCTGGCATCTCAGAACATGCTGTCATGTTCCCCATTGATAGTATAAAAGTCCGTTCTGCTGTTCTCTCTGTTTGTGAACTTGATCTCAATTTGGGGCCCCAGACGCGCATGCAGGTTTTCACCGCCTCACCCGTGGCAGTTTATACTGGCGTTGGCAACGCCTTCACGCGGATATCCTCTACGGAGGGCATGAGGGCTCTATGGCGCGGTGTCTCCTCGGTTGTTCTCGGCGCTGGTCCAGCGCATGCCGTCCATTTTGGTACTCTCGAGGCGGTCAAAGAGCTGGCAGGAGGAAATGAGGCTGGTAATCAGTGGGCAGCCCATTGTGAGCTCTCTCTCCAACTTACTATTATATTTAAGAACTGACAGAGGCTTTTGTTAGCGCTGGCCGGCGCCTCCGCAACGATTGCCAGCGATGCTTTGATGAATCCTTTCGACGGTGCGTCATTCTGACCCTTCTATTCCCCTAACCATTTCCGTCTCATTTTCTTTTCCCAGTCATCAAGCAGCGTATGCAGATCCACAGGTCGGAATTCCGATCCGTCTGGACGTGTGCACGCACAGTTTACCACAACGAAGGCCTGGCCGCATTCTATGTCTCCTACCCAACCACCCTCGCCATCTCCATCCCCTTCAACGCTATCCAGTATACGGTATACGAACAGGTCAAACGCTTCATGAACCCTCGCAACGAGTATTCACCCGTTTCACATATCACCGCTGGTGGTATTGCTGGCGCTGTTGCCGCCGCAGTCACGACGCCACTAGACGTCGCAAAAACGATGCTACAGACACGAGGTACCGCACACGAAGCCGACATCCGGAATGTGAGCGGCATGGTGGACGCTTTCCGTGTTATATGGAAGCGAGACGGTATCAAGGGATTTGGAAGAGGACTTACGCCGCGTGTCATGACCATCATGCCTAGTACTGCACTATGCTGGTTATCGTATGAGTTCTTCAGTGCGTTGAACTCGCTTCCTGGGTTCCATTCTAACTCTAACCTATTGTCCTTTTCAGAGGCTGCCATTAGAACAGACCAGGTATAGATGTGGCATTCCATGGATTCGAAAAGTAATTTCGGGGACCGGGGACCATACATAATATATGCACATGATGCTTCTACGATCGCTTTCCGCAGTATCTCACCCTACAGAACACAATATAGTCAGCCGATATAATACGCCTTTTTTTTCTTCTTACATGGGAATCGTTTTTCTCCGCCGTCACGACGCGCGCGTTTGAGAATTTGAACCATGGGGTTAGATTGATTCCTCCGACGTTGTGGCGGGTGAACTGGCTCAGTTTAAGCCTTTGGTGGCAACGGACGGCGGAAGACGGCAAGCTGGGTTTTCTATTCCCAGATTCCAATTCACTGGCGAGGAGATTCTCTACACAAGTGGATGGGAGGTGCTGCATTCCAGGAGGAACATCTTCCATCGCAGGGGACTTGTTTGCAGTGTTTTGATATGCGCCACCTGCTCACTCGCAACATTCTAGCTCTTTTCCCGGACAAAACGAACAACGCGTCTGAACACCAAATGCATCCTGAGAAATTGGAGTCGAAAGTGTGAAGTCCATACTCGGGAGCCTGATCCGGCTGAAACGCTGATGGATGAATTCCCCAGGTCCCAGCACTTCAGCTCCTGACTTGTGCTGCACACATATAGCCCCATCATTCCATCTATATACACTTCTAAACTGTAACTCACTTGAGTATGTGCTGTGCATATACCAAATCATCGATGTTAAGACGGAGCAGAAAAATGGGGTCAAGAGGAGTGCGAGAGGGAGACAAGAGGAACGGGCATATTAAGTTAATATACATTTCTACATCGCAGTTATCATCACCTCGAACGTATGCTGTAGTCTCCCAGTCTACGACTCCCGATAGTGATCACTGGTTACCACTTTGGTCGTTGTCCCGATGAGGCCCATTATTAAATTGCAGTGAAGAGATCTCCCGTGAGACCATGCTCTCCGTTAGCTTACAACCCGCCTCACGGACATTGAGGATCAATCGCGTTCCCTGGTTCAATGGTTAATCAATGGCGGGGGCAGAAAATAAAACTTACACAAAAATAGTACACAATTGCAAGCCACCTATCAGTAGAGATCAACCAATCTTTGTTATCATGCGAAAGATGGATTACTCACGGTGTCCAGTCTATCGCAGCAAAGCCCGAAAAATCACTATCTCCCAACAGTGAACTTCCTACAAGCCCAAACATGCTTACTACTGCACACGTTAAGTAGACAAGAACAACCCAAGCAACCCTCTCTCTCACCGAAAATCCTGGGTTGTGGTGAGCAGTTTACCCTGGAATTCAGAGTGAAGGGTCTTATACTCACGGAATAAAAAATAGTGTTCCGTCACGGTAGAATATATATATGATCGGAGTCAACTGTTTTATGTGCTTGATCCTGTCACGAAAGGAGCTCCAAACGAGCCCGGCCTACCTAAGAGACTGATAAAGCTTGATGGCGGTTAACAGAACTTCGATACCTACAGAGTATAAGACCAAATTGCAGAAATAGAGTACAATGCCGCTCACCGGTGCTTGCAAAGCGACAAGTCCTTTTTAACATTAGTGTCTTTACAGACACTTGATTGAACAAAAAATCACTGACCAGGATGCTGAACCCATTACACTGTTGAAATTAGACTGCCAGTCTGCAGTAAATAAGGCAAAGCAACCGTGCAGTGGGAAAGCATCAATATAGTATTTCTGCTGCAAAACGGCGAGTCCGAATGTCCCCGAGGCGGCCACCTAGTTGTTTTGAACGATCGTATCTCGCACATTCTGATGTACCAGACGCACAAGTATTTCAACTGCACCAGAGGTGGATATCAGCTTGGGCAATGTTGGCTGTAGGGACCTGGAAGGGAGACGCACTGGCCGTAGCAAGAAAGAGCAAGATCGTGACTACCGGTTCCAGGACATTCAGATTCAAGCTCTAAGATATACTCACAAATAACCTACCTTTGAGATTGTAGTCCCACAGCGCACGCAATCGCAAAGCCAACACTGTCTTCATCATTACAGGAAAGAGAATATCGATCGAACTGGAAGCTCAATTGAGTGTTTGTCCCAAGCGAATGACGAATAACTTACAAGCCTGTAACCCAGTAATAAGCTCCGCATCTGAGCGGGTCATAACATAGGTTCACTCGAGTGTAAAAGGCAGTATTTAAACAATATCTTACAACTGTTGAATATGAATAATGGTCACGTCAGGAGCAAGATTGATATTGAAACCAACTCACTCGCTTAGAGACGGAGGTGCTCTGATTAGCTGGAACAGTAGGGTTTGGACAAGGTGACCGGGTCAAAAAATTTAATGAATATCTACCGTAGATAGCGAACCTAGTTTGCGTAAGTTTCTGTGAGAGGAAGAGGGTCCTTGGTGCGTACATCAAGTACTGGAATGCCCATATACGAAGCATGATATAGATAATTCGGATTGGTGACCAGCCGGGCCGTCTATCACGCACCACGACATGAGCTGATGCTATTCCCCACCATGTTTCGATTAGTTTACCGATGAATATGCTTGATCCTACAAACACTCGAATGAGTGAGATACAGGACGTGGGGACACACATTCAAGTACTCACCTCTCGTGGCAGGATATCCAGGGTATCATAAACAAGCAGAGTGATTGCGGCATCTGGTGTGAGTGATACGTTAATTGTTCATGTTCGCCGTAGTTGCAACTTGCACCGGACAGCGCACAGTATATGTAGCCAGTAGTCCGTGTGTATTGGAGATCGGATATTACGTCGTTCACCGTGATTCCCAAATCGGACATTTTTTATGGGTTGAGTATGTTGTCTGTAAGAGTTGAGGATGTTCATCCGCACCTTTGGCCATGCTCTTAAATGGCTCAACAAGGGGCATAGAACCCCGCTGTTGATGTTCTAATCTTTGATAGGGAGTCAGATGTCAGAGTGTGTGAAGAATTGTGTTGCATTATTGGCGTATGAATTCATGCCCCCACTGAGGGCTTAGGATGATGATGATGATGGGGTGATTGTTGGTGGATCAAGGGTACCTAAGTGTGATGTCAAGGGCAATTCAACCTCGACCGGCAATCGGCAAGTTCGAGTTCAGGTCTCCTCCCTCTTGTCGGGTCTGCGAGACGGAACGAGTGGCACATTGGCACAGAAAAATAATCTTATGTTTGCCCGTGGAAAAGACCCCTCAGGGCGAAGACTCCGTCCTCAAGCCGCTCGCCAGTGTGAGCTATTCAAGGTTCACACCCCTCTGTTTGATAGTTGGACATGATCGAGGCCTGAGAATTGGAAATGCCAGAGGGACTGCCATCTATCTGTGTCGTGATACAGACTCGACAAGGATCACGAGGGGGGTGAGATTGTGAACGACTTTAGTCCAACATCAGAAATTTTTAAAGGAAGTATCATCTCTCGAAATGATGTACATACTGACGGGCATAAGGATCAGAGGGCGGAGAGATATTATTCGTGAGCTCGCTTGAACAATTCCTGTCCTTGTACCGAGGAAAGCTGGCGAGTTTTCCACAATCATGTCGCCAAAGGGGTAGGGAGATTGTTTTGTATATTGTTTCCGGAGCGTGCAGTTGAGAAAGGGCTAGCTAAAGTGGGGACGAGGGGCTGGTCGGCGGTGGGGGATGTGGGGATAAGTGCTGGTATCTCCGTCAAATCCAAAGGAAAGCGGAGCGCTTCCGAGCCTCGATTGGGGAGTTTGTCGAGCCTCCTGGGACCATAATTCTAAAACGGCACCGAGCCCAGATGCGAGATTTTGAACAGGTATTTACGAATGATGTGGATCCGACAAGCTTGATGCGCAACTAATGTGAGTTGCCCAAGTTTGAACATGCTGGTCACGGAGAAATAGTAGACATGGCTAGAGCCGGAAAAAAAGTGTGAACTCGTAATGCTTCCCTTCCCATAGCGGGCCCTTATTGGTGACAAGGTGTGCAAAGTGCGACCGATGTGGAGAGCTGAGGCAGAGCACCAACCAAAGAGGCGCCGGTATGAAAGGACCGTTATCGCCGATGAATGAAATTCTGCAAACCCTGGGTACAGGATCTTTGCTGGGATAAGGCATCTGAAACGGCAGTTCTTGCGGGACAAGACACAGAGGAATGCTGAGAGCTGGCTCCGTAGCGACTGATGACGTTTCTGGGAGGGACATGGTAGCAGTTCACAAGGCAAGCCGTGCAGGACAAGAGCGAATGCACATGCATATGGACGCTTTGCTTTGACGGCGACGTCGAGAATGGCAGAGTCACGCAGCGTCCCGTCAAACTTCCCTTCTTATCCTTAGCGTACCGTATGAATGTTCCAGCTAGGAGAGGTATCGGCCAGCTGAATTCGGACGGAAAGTTGAAGGTGAAGTTGAGCGTTGAGGTCCATGTCCGTATGCGGGGGGGCGCGCAGCAGAAATACAAACAGTGCTATCTACTTTGGTCCATGTCCAAATTGCAATCTGCTATCCCATGCCTCACGTCTCCTTTCCCGTAGTCTCCCCCATCTGCCGTCGTCTCCGCCGATATTCACGGCGAACCCGTGGTCTTGTTGGTAACTAGATTATATAGACAAGAAAGAAGAAAAAGGGGGGGGAGGGGTTGAAGTCATTCGGGGGTTACAACGTAGCTGGCCAGGCCGCAAAACGATGCCAGCATCAGGCGACCTGGTCAAATTCGACGATTCCAAACCCCGATATCTCCTAGTCGAGCTGTTTCCAATCGCTGTTATCGGTTAAAGACGATCATTAATTTGACATATGGGACAAATTGGCGTACTTACACGTCTTTGAAAACTTCGTGCGCCTTGATTTCTGCCAGCGACTTGAACTGCCGCCCATCTCCCCTACACAACAAGCGCCGCAAAAACGATATCTCGACTGGTAAGAGCAATCCGTCCCGGCATCTCATCAAGTCGAGGTCGGATTTGAACGATAGATTGAGTGGGCCTATGGAGGTCCGCATCTCATACCAAACGTTCGCTAATCCAACGTAGTCAATAAAGTAATCGCTGTCACCTTCTTTAAACGCTTGATGCACAGGGCAGCGTTCGGAAAAGGCGTTATCGTCGGAGCCGGTCCCCAGTGGGATGCCTGATAGTCTTGTGAGTTTGGACGCTCGAGCCTGGTAAGACGAAAAAAGCATTTACCACTATATAACCGGGGGCCCTCGTGAAGGAGCACAGAACAACCGAAATCAAAGAGAGTCAAGTTCCCATCCTCCCCGAACATGATGTTCTCCGGACCGATGTTGCTGTGAACCACGCCCTCCAAGTGCATATTGTATACAGCTTGAAGGAGTCGTGCCATCTGGAAAGCCGTAGTCCTAAGGTCGAAGGGACCTCCATGCCAAAGGCGTTCCCGGAGTGAAATCTGGCCCATCCATCGCTGAAAATCGGGGTATCAGCAAAATCTCAAGTCCGATTACAGGCGGGACGGTACCATCAAGAAAATCTCTTCAATATTGTAATCCCCAATAAGCTCCAGAAGGACGAGACCAGGAATCCTTCGTATACGTCGCAGGGCACTCAGCTCATTCCTAACGATCTGGATATTTGGGGAGTCTCCACACTTTACAGACGACCACTTCACCATGAACCTGCGTCCATCGGGGGCAGTGATCGTCCACAACGACCCAAATGAGGAGCAACGACTCACTTGCTTTATTGTTCTTACGAACCTGGGCCCTAGAGCCTCTCCAAGATACACAATCTCCTTTATATTCGGAATAAGGGAAATTTTCTTAAGTCGGTTTGCGGTTCCCGAGTCATCGAAGTGGACGCGTCTTCGGTCTCGCTGAGCTGGGTTGTTGGAACCATTGTTTGGAGAGGGCTTGGGATCCGCGCTGCCTGTAGGTGCATGACTGCCGGACCTAATAGGGGTTGGTCGTTCTACAGTCTGGCGCTTCTGAGCGGCGATGATAGTGGCTTGTAAAGCCTTCCTGGCTTTCTCCAAATGGGCCGCAGACGAGTCGGGGGGTGGATCTTGGCCGTCGGGCTCCGGAATGCCGAGTCCAGCTCCTATGAAGGGTCCATCTTTCGTTAGGGCCCTCAGAGGGAGGGAATGCTCGTGTGGCGACTTACCTTGGCATAAGCGGTTGTCACATCCCTTGGGATTCTTGGATTCTAGGAGCGGAGTAGTCGATGCAGTTTCTGCGGAGTTGGTCAGGCCCCCTACGAAAGCACGAATATCCGGAAGGCTGAAAAAGCGCCTCAGGATGTCTCTAATCTGCTCTCCGCTGCCAACTACTCTGTGATGAAGACCAATGAGTCGATCAAACACGCCTACCTTGTGTACGAAACCGCCAGGGTTTACAGGTCGAACGGGTACAGTATAGGCTGTGGGTGTGGGGTTGGGTGTAACCGGTGAGGTGCGCATGGTGGGTGTCATTGTGAGAGACGAATTTGGTCTGAGGATACCCTCTTATATCAACTGAGAGCTCCTTTCCAGTAGTCCCTATTGCATTTCAAAGGCGTCCATGGGTTGTATAACTGGGGGCATTCTGTCATATATGTGTCATAGCAGAGTCGTGATCGAGACTGTTCGACTCTTGTCTACTTCGGGTAGAATACTCTTTGAAGTAGACAGCAGAGGGACGAGGGCCATGGAGGCAAGAGTATGAGAAGTTCGTAAGTTCATCACTGAGTGCAGAGTAATGTCCAGTAACAGGCGAGTGCATAGGAAACTTGAAAGATGGGATCCAAGAAGACAGGCCTATCCAGCTGACCAGACGGGCAGTCATGCCATATAGTTCCTCGTAGATCAAGAGCCCGTAGATAGAACTGGCATGAAAGGCTACCTGTTGGACGTTACTGTGGGAGCCGCAATGTTCGCCAAACGTATATCATAGCTCCTGCATTTTGAAAAGATCATCACAAATAAGACGTGCCTATCTGAACTTCCTCAGCGGGTTCGATTTCTTTTTCCCTCTGAACCCGCCCTTTCCGAACTTGCCTCCTCTCCCCCTCGTCATCCCCTCCTTTCTAAAAGGCACAAAACTACTCTTATTGCCGTTCGTCACCATTGATCCTTCCTCCTCCCGCACAGGCGCCATTTTCGGTAACAGGTACTTCGGAACGTGCTTCATGTGCGGCTGCACCTTCGCTGGCCTCAGCGCCTTGTCGTGTTTCAAATGTGCCAGATCCAACGGGTTGTCCTCAAAATACGCCTTGAGCTTGTCCGAATTAAGAATCTCGTTCTTCAATTCCTTAATTCTCGCCTCTCTGATCGCAGCTCTCGTCACGCTCCGCAATGCATCGCCCATACGATATCGGAAAGCCTCCACCTGCCGCATGTCGAATTTGTACTCCTTGATTTGTGACTCTCGAGAAGCCTGTTGTTTTTCGACGCGCTCGAAAACGCGCTCGTCGTTCCGCGCACTTGACAAACATCCAACCACCTTGTTTTTGCCCCATTCAGAACGAGGTACGACAAAGGATAACGATATTCCTGTTCTGCCGGCGCGGGCAGTACGACCAATGCGATGGGTGTATGACTTTGCGGAGGTAGGGAAGTCGAAATTGAGCACGCAAGAGACATCGACAAAGTCTACGCCGCGAGTAACACCGTATTCTTTGTCAGACCTACGTTTGGTTTTGAGTTTCTTCGATGATTTGGCATCTGGGGCTTCGGATTGATGTTTTAGACGCTTCCTTGGCGCTGGTGATGAGTGACACTTGCGTTTTAGATGGGAAGAGCTTCCCGCATCCGACAAGGCATCATCCTCCTTTTCGTGCTCTGGTCGCCCATCCATGTCCGAAGGATTATGTTTAGCGACTTCGCGCTGGGTCGACGCGACTATTAAGCAACATCAGCAGCGATTTATTAGGCAAATGTTGGAACGTACACTCCGCTTCACTGTCATGACCAGCACCTTCCTCACTATATTCCACATCATCCTCTTCCACCCCACCTTCATCGGTTGCGATGATGTAGTCGTAAACGCCTTTGTTGAACTCCTGCACCGTGTGATACCTTGACGCAGTTTGAGCCAACCTCTTGCTTGGAAGGTGGAGTCTCACCTGGAATTCAAAGGTAATTCCGAGTTCAGGACACAACTTTTGATGGAAAATTGTTCCAAGAACAATTTTAGCCGATAACAACGATCCACATCGTTGACAAAAAGAATGCATTTTCCTTTGACGAGCTTGAGCTTAAGAATAACGAATGCTAGAAGGAACTTGTCGACTTCGGAGCACCTGTACAAAGTGTTTCAATACATTCATAGTAGTGAGGACCCGAAGACCTACCTGACTACGTATTGATTGAGAGAGGCGGCCTTCCTCTGCGTCCTCTTCAAGTCGAAGAATAGCCTTATAAAGGGATCATATTTCCCCTGAAGATTATTTGTGCAATGAAATAACCTACAGGGTTGCGTAACGTGAGCCCCTTCAGCATTTCGACGTCCTCAGTCAGTGTTGCACTCATCAAAAAGCTCTGGTGAACTTTGGGCAGGTAAGCGCCACTGAGAATTTGACGAATGTCATCATCATGGCCGTAGGAGAGGATGAGATCTGCTTCATCAATTACGAGGGACTCCACCGCTGAGAATGATAGGGTCTGAAAGGTGCGGGCATAAGTTCAACGTCGGACATCATAATTGGGCTTGGCTGACCTTGGATTGCAAGAGGGATAAAGCACGGGAGGGTGTTGCGACAACGATGTCGGGATAGCTTGCAAGGAGCACACTGTACTTCGTCAGCCTCTGTTAGACCGGAGACACAAAGACTCACCGTTGTAGGTGTGCGGTCGTCCCGGAGGCTATGTTGACCACTACGACATCCTTGTCGCAGTACCGAATTAATCCTCCCAAAAAAACAGCCACTTGTTCTGCAAGCTCCCTCGTCGGAACGAGAATCAAAGCCCGCGTCAAGTTGTTCGTGGTATTACTTGTGCTTTCCTGTCTCGATTTTTAACCTTCTCGGGGATGAATATAAGCAAGCTTTGCATACCGTTTCCTTGTCTTTCCTTTTCCCTTTACTCAGCAACAGCTTCTGCACCACAGGAAGACAGTATGCGGCAGTTTTTCCACTCCCAGTCCGTGCCCGCGCAAGGATATCGCGATGTTCGTCCAAAGCCAGTTGGATTGCACGGGCTTGGATTAGCGTGGGACGAGCGAAGCCCATTTCTGCAAGGGCTCTCAGTAGCCTAGAATCCAGCATATGAGAGAAAGCCGAAAAAGTTGCTTTCGACTCGAAGAGCCGCGAATCTGGAGTCATGGTTGGATATGCTCCAAGATAGAGGCACAATCTAAGTAAAATCCTACATGTTACATAAGCCATGGCATCAAAGTATATATCAAGTGATGGGTTCCTCGAGGCTGAAGACTTTTAAAGTTCATCCGTGGAAGAGAAACCAACGCATGCTAGAGTGGTCGACACAACCATGTATCGCGCCTGTCGATTGCCGTGACCATCCCGGGTTTTAATGTAAGGCCCGTCCGCTATACATTGCTTCGTTTGCTTGTTCGAAGTTCTACACGAGCACAAACTAGGTAGCCTTCACTGGCGGAGTCACCAGGTCCATGATGGATCCCTGAAGCCTCTGCGAGGGTGTCTTAGCTTGTCCTGTGAAGGAAGGGCCGAGAATAAGACGTTCATGGTGCGATCACCGACTTCACCTTGGTATGCACCGTCTGGCCGACGCTAGCAGAACGTGCCACCCCATCGCGATCGTTAAGCAACTGCAGAGATACGTCCATCTGTGGACTGGGGTGTTCCTGATTAGTATACTAAACCACGCGGTAACAAAGTTGCCCGCGACCTGAGAAAAGACAATGTGCTTTCTGCTGGTTCGTGATGAGCAAACTGTCAGTATTTCCCCGCAGGTTGCATCAGTTCTAGAAAGCGAAGCTGCCTCTTTCCCAATCAAGTACGACACAAAGACATGAGCAAAAGGATATCGCGAGTTAGTAGCCGGGATCCCTGTTTGAGTTGAATGGTTCTTTTCATCATCCTCAACCAGGGTTTGACAAGTGGGCGTTGCGGGATTTTCTCACCCACACATCCGGTATTCTGAAATAACTTTCGAAAGATACTGCCGGGGCATGCTGTTAATGTTAAACGCCGCTACAGGCGCGCCAGTGGCATTATATCCTGTTCTTCTGGCGCCTAAGGTCAGAGCTACACAAATTGCAAACTGGCCAGATATTGTACACCCGATTTTTAGTTGTCCCATTGCACCAAAACAACCTCCTCCCTCCAACACTCCTTCGCCTCTTTCCCTTGGTCCCCAGAAATACAACAATCTTTCTCGCACGAGAAAACCAGGCAGGTGCCCCAAGACATGCCATCACCGCCTTTTAGCGCCTTTTCCAGCGCCTTCCTCCTCTCCATTTCTGTCTCCTTCCGATCTCGGGAGTTGGACGTCTGAAGAACGTTGATTAAGTTTGGCATGAGTTGGCACTCAAACACACGGGGAGTTTTGCAGATAGGACAAGGAGGGATGAGTGAGGAGGAGCAAGAGTAGGTACGTTTGGTGGCTGAGGAGACAGTGAATACTGCTTTGGATATAATTGTCGTCTCTGATTTGAGCGAGGGAAAAAGCTCGTCGAAGATGGCGTCCTTGGCGAATGGGAGAGGCGTACCGCTGAGTTCGTAGCTATTCCAAAATCACCCGTGTGTTAAGATCAAGGCTTTAACATCCATAAACTAACCGTAAGCACTGCTTGCTTTCGTGAGCTACCCGTCTTGTGAACTTTTCAAAGACATTATCGATCTCTAACGAGTTTTCATAAGCCTCGCTGGCCCAAGAGTAGTCCGGCTTGTCTTGTGGATCGGGCTCAACAAACTGAACACCAGAGGGTAGTTTTGGCTTGGAGAGTTGGGGCAAATGCTCAGAGGTCGTTGAAAGGTACAGCGGTAGGTAGGAAGGGGCAGTTTTCCACGGAGAGTCTTCAAGGGTTGTTGATGCTAGAGCAACGACGAGGGACTGTTCAGAGACATCTGATTCCTCATCGCTATTACCTTCATCTTCATCTTCATCTCCCTTTGTTGAGACCTGGGGAGGAGTTGGAGAGGGGGGGCTTTTGAAAAATTGAGTGCCCAAGGCAAACAGATTAGAGGGAGGAGCGGCCGCCGATGCAGAGATCTGCAGTTGAGGGCATCCAATCAGATAAGCTTGTTCTTGAAGACAAGAAAGTGGGTTACAGAGAAGGGGTTTGCCTTGGAAGCGGCTTTCTTGGTTTGTTCGGCAGCGGCGACTTGTGCTTTGGCTCTCTCACGTTCTTGCTTCTTTGCCAGTTTTTTCTCAAGCTTTGCAGCATACTTTTCGTTAAACCGAAGGGCCCGCCAGGCACGGATGCTGGATGAAGTTGAAAAGAGCACTAGGCTGGTTGCAGTGGCCACATTACACACCTTCCGTCTTTCTTCTGACAGGTGCCACGCGAACAGCCCCAGACGTAGAGGGCTCTGTCCATAGGGCTGTCCTCGAAGGGGCACCAGATCTGTACGAGGAGATGCATTGGAGAATTGCAGGCTTTGCAAAGGGAGGAGTCAAAAGGAGGTTCACGCGAAGGAAGAAAGGCCTTTTGAAGCAATCAATATATTGGTATGGTGACAATACAGGCGGGGAGGGCCGTACAGGGTGGCCACCAATACGCGAGACCGCCGCGTCCTCGACATCGTCGGTGTCATTGACAGGGCCATCTGGGACGCCAAGTAATATGTTGGTCTCTACGCCTGCTGCAAGATCATCACCATCAGAGTCGGACCAATCATCTGTGGGGAGCGGCATGGAGCGGATAGATCTAGGGGGAAGGATATCAGTTTGAGGACGGAAAGAAGACAGGGAAGAGAGGATCAGAAAAGCATGAATGGTTTAAAGAAAAAGACTCTTCAACACTAAAGGAATGGCCCAAAAACTGGGCAGCAGACTGTTAGCTCCGACTCGTCATCTAGAGCTCATCACCAGCAGCAGGAAAGGGATGTGAAGCTCACCTGAGATGGATGACGAGAGAGGAAGCGAAGAGAAAAATTTAAACATAGGGAGCAGCCAAACAGGAGCAAATGGAGAAATACCCGATATGGCGACACATCTGCGAATCTTGCGATTAGAAGAAGAGAAACGGGGTCGGTCGCCCTCCGAGTCGCTGCTATCCCGGCAGGGCCACTCCTCCTCCCACCATGGCCTCCCAGCTCAAGACTCAACAGCACGATGATATCCTCGTCGCCCGCTACAGGCGCCGGGGTGTAGCCCTGTCTTGTGCAGAATGCCGAAGGTACGTCTTTTGTCCGGATATAGCACATCCAGGCCCGCGTCTCACTTGTTCTCCGTCCTCGTCGTTCACCAGGTTAAAGCTCAAGTAGGCGCTCACATCACCCTCTTCTGTCCAGCCACTCACCTCCTCTCCACAGGTGCAGCCGCGTCTTTCCATGCAGGTGCCCTCTGATCACCCTTCTTCTCCTTTACTCTCCCCTGACTTATCTCCCAGCAACTGTGTGAAAAAAGGCTGCTCTGCTATTTGCCCCGAAGGTTCTACTTTCCGACGTAGTTTTCTGTACTGGACTCACCGGACCCCCGCCAGGTTCCCTGACTACTGGCAAGGGAAATCGGTGAGCATCGATGGCCCTCCCAGTTCACCCTTTCCCTACTGACTTTTCCTAGTTTCGTTCTCGCGAACACAGAAGTCCTCCATGAAAAAATCAACCAATTGGCCAATCGTGTCCGACATCTCGAGGATGCCCTTTCCGAATCTCACGCTCGCTTCTCTGACCAAACACATCCTCTCCTCACAGAAGACCTTTTACAGATCAAGCGGCCACTGGAGCGTGAGCGCGTTGACGAGACTTCCAATAAGGATGAGAAGGTAGAACAAAGTGATGCTATTGACGCTCTAGGCTCTCTGTGTGTTCCTCTGCCTACCGTCCGACCCCCACCCAGGTTCTGACAACTCTGCAAGGTCTATTTCCCAAGACGGACGCTCCACATTCTTCGGCACCACCGCCAACTCTTGGGTGGGTCTCTTGCAACATCGTTTACCCACAAACATATACTAACTGTCCATGCAGTATCTCCTGCAGGTAGGAACGGTAGGATCTTTGCCCTGCCGCTGAAATAACATATTATGTTCAGAATGAAGGGGGTTCGGAAGATGAAGAAGATTCTCAGAGCAACCGGGAAAATATGATACCCGCAGACCTCTCCTGGCTGACGTCTGCCTTCCCTTTCAATACCACAGGCGTCAAGACCGCCCTTGAGATTCGCAGCATGATCATGGGTCACCTCCCGAACGCGAATACTGCCAAGAGGCTATGCGACATATATTACCGTTATGCTGCATGGATGCAAGTATACGCATACATGACCTGACGCGTTCAATTTTGACCCCTCCGCTCATAGGTACACTCCCATCACAGAACTTGATTTTTATGAGTCTATTTTCCGACCCATGTACGACCAAACCGCAGCGCCATCGGAGCCCGTCAGCCCCCATAGCCTTGCTGTCCTGCTCATGGTCCTTGCCCTTGGCAGTCTCGTGGATCTTGATGCACCGGCCAATTCATCTCAGTCAACACAGTATTATCAGCTCAGTCGCGCTTCTCTAGCATTGGACTCCGTGCTTGAAGAGCAATCCATTCCTGGCATTCAGGCCTTAGTAAGCCACATCTCTCATTCGTATGCTCAGGCACTGATACTCTGGAAGCTGTTAATGTGTCACTTCATGTTCCTTTCAGAGATGGGAAGTCCGAGATGGGTGATCATGGGAATAGTGGTTAAAATGGCACATAGTGTCAGTGATTCCTTTTCATAACCAACTGTCCTATACTCATGGTGATATCATAAGATCGGACTACGTGAGAGTTTTATTTCGGAATGCATTAATGCCTACTCAACACTTAGTTTCTTAAGACCGGGATAGTGGAAAATGGAACCTCAATGCGGAAGAAACGCATAAACGACGTGAACTCTTCTACGAGCTTTTGACTTATGATTCTTGGCAAGTACGTACAGTGTGTTCCTCTCGATCTCTGCGGCTGCTGACCTCTCGCTCCAGAGCTTGACATACGGTCGGCCTCCCTCATTTTCCTTGGCGCACATTGATAGCAAGCTTCCACATGATACTACTACAAATGCTCAAGGGGAGGTCGAAATGAGTTGTAAGTATCTCCATGGGCTATTTGATAATTAGATCTTGATTCATGGGCGCAGTTGCGGCATGGAAACACCGGTTTTCGGCACTATGTCTTGGTGTCGTTCACGATCAGGCATTTGGTGCCAAGACCCCGCCCTTACAAGGTCATAACCGAACTCGACAAGAAAGTGCGAAATTATTATGTTCCTCCTAGCCTCCAGATTCCTGGTTTTGGTGGTTCAAAAATTGGCGGAGAGATTGAACAGCCATCAATCGAGTTGACTATGCAGAGATATATCACCTTTGCCATCAAAGAAATTAGTAAGTGATACCGAGTTGTATGATACCTCTCAAATCATTCTAACCTTGGTTACGTGAATAATTTTAGCACTATTCTACATGCACCGAGGTTTTTTTGCTCAGGCACTCGAGGACAACCCCAACGATCCGATGGGCAGCAGATACGGTCCCTCCGTACTAGCAGCTTATCGAAGTGCTTGTTCTTTTGTTGGTTTGATCGAAAGTCTATTCAAGCAGTACCCTGCGTTGACAGAACGCATGTGGTTCTTGTTCACCCACGTGTTCTCTTGTTCTGTGAGTTGATCCGGTGATTGGTGACCCACGAGTATTCATACTTCGTTCCAGATCGTGTTAGGGTCTATTGCGGTCAAGTCACAAATGCAGCTGGCTCCGTCAGCCCTGTCATATCTGGAATCAGCGTACAACCTGTTCAGTCGGGTAACTGACAATACCCGGACACAAAAAATTTTGGTGAGTAGAATTCCCAATCAAGAGGTACAACTGTCCCTGACCTAATACTAGCCCATCCTACAAAAGCTGCGGGAGCGAGCCCTTGCAGCGCTTGCAAGTGAAAAGTCGCAGGCACCATCATCCGAGATGGCAGGTCGGTCAGCTGTTCTTAACCCCAGGATCAAAAATGAGGTCAATGAATTATCCGCTCTTGGTGGCATGACCCGTTTAGTAGCTAAACGCTCCTCTCAATCCCCCTCCTACGCTTCAAGCCCATCCTCGCAGCCCGCATCACCGCCCGTGACACACGCTGAAGCGGTCTCCCCTGTAGCAACATACCAGACGTCCCCCGTCGACGACATACAATCATGGGGAAGCTATGGGGTCGCCCAAGGTTATGGTATGGATGTCGAGGACTATGGATCGTATCCATCTGTTCACGGGGTTGTTCAACAAATGAATGCTGGACAACAACCCCAGCAACCCCAATCGCAGCCACGGCAACACCAGCAGCAGCCTCAGATATCCCCCCAGCAGCAGATATCCCTCCAGCAGCAGATACCCGTCCCCCAGCAGCCGATGCACAGGCAACAGGTGCCGCCCCAGTCGCCCGTCTCTCCTCAAGTTCGTATGATCCAGCACCATCACACCATTGTGCCACAGCAACACCAGTTGACCCATCATCATCCAGCGGCCATGCAGCAAGGTCCACCAATGCCGACCTCCCCACAACCGGCACAGCAAGCGCAGGCACATGTGGCGTATGCCGGAAATCATATTCAGCAACTCGCTTCCGGTGCAATGCCCGAGTTCTTTGGATATGCAGGTGGAAATGATTACAATACTCAGATGCAGATGATACCGTCTCCCGCAACCCCACCGCAGGATCTCAATGATTCGTGGTATAACTTCATGGCACAATTCCGGCAATAACGGTATTAGCTTGAAATTTGGTCTTTCTTGCTGTCTTACCTTTCTCTTCTTGTCCCGGCGCGCAGGCTTTTAGAACCTCTGCTGTATATTTCTGAGAATGTATATACGATGTATTGAGTGTATCCTTATTTGTCCTAGTTATTCTGTAATAGCCTAATGCGTCTGGTTGGCTGAGACGTGTCCGTGATAATTCTCCGTCGACGTTCTGCAGGAGACTTACACTCCTTTCTCTTGCTTTTTGCTTTCATATCCTCTTGCGAGCATGCCTGCCCCAGATGCCCGCATGCGAAACAAAGTTAGTCTGAACCCGGCCAAGGTCATCACCACTTCGTGAGTCGATATTCTTATATAATAACTCCCTCAAAGGATTGATCCATATATGCAGGATACCAAGTAGGCAGATACCCAAGCTCGTAGCCGCAGATATCTTGTTCGTGTTGACTTTGCAGTCAGCCAAGGAGTGGTTGTTGGATTTTGACGTAGGCATATTCTGGGTCGTGATGCGGGTGTTGGCATGCGGGGGGCTAGGTGTGCTGGTTTGGGAGGCTATGACACAGCAGATTGCGAAGAGAAAGGACATAGAGGTGAGGGTGATTCATTTCAAAGAGTGTTGTTTGACGGCTTATGGCTCTTAGTGGTCGGCAATTGCAATGGCGGGAGTGCTGTTGTTCGTGCAGCAATCGTGTCTATTCACTGCACTGTATCGGTTGTCCTCCGCTCGGTGAGATTCTCGGTGTAGGTCGAGCTGCGAGTTGAGCTAAGATGTTGTGTAGGACACTCATGTTCACATACTTCTCAAAACTATGGGTGGCGGCATTCATCTCCTCTTCCTCCGTGAGCTAAAAATATCCTCATTTGTATCCCCCGGATCCTAATTCTCTGAAATTCTCTGAAATTTTCAAGGCGCAAAAGATGGCTGCAGTAACATGTGCGGCTGTGCTATCCCTCCTCTTCGACACTCACTTCTCGCCGGCTACGTTCTGGCGATATGTGCCTGGCTATGGTGCACTCTTGTTGCATGGGCTTGCTTCGACGGCGCTCGACCACACAATTAGTGTGGTGGCGCCCCCGTTGGGCGAGACGTTCACGATGGCAGCCATAGTTTTCGCTGCATCAATCGTTGCGCTGCCGTTTTATGCGTTCAAGACTATCGTTGTACGTTTTCACCCTCCCGACCCCCGCCCTACCATTGAAACCTATCATTCGTTTAGCTTCACTTTCCTCCAGCACCCATTCTTCCCCTTTCCTCTCTTGCTATCATCCCAGTCATCGCGTACACACTACTTCTTTACACTCCTTTGGCAACTCGATCGTTAAACCACCAAATGTACTCACCTGGCCACTTTGCCCTATCCTTTCCCACTATCATCCTTGCATCGACGATACTAGGTCCGCTAGCGTTCACGCAACATCACAGATGGTCAGATATCCTCATTGCAGGTCTCCTTTACGTCGGTTAGTCGCGTTATTCGCGCACATGATCCTGCATTAACAGAAAATGCTTTGGTAGGCATGTATCCCGAAAGCATCGACACGTTTGCAGCACGGCCACGTACACCAACATCACGGTTAATCAAGTTATACATGAAAACGATTCTTTCGAACCCAGAGTCACGGAAAATTTTCTATTTCTTGTTGCTCAATCTTTGTTATATGCTTGTGCAGATGCTGTATGGTGTTTGGACGAATAGTCTTGGGCTGATATCTGATGGTATGTTATGTCTTACCTCCGACTTTGGATTAACCAAGGGGTGCTAATGGGTGATGGTGGCAGCCATTCATATGGCTTTTGATTGTATGGCTATCGGGGTAGGCCTGTTCGCATCCGTTATGGCTACTTGGGAGCCGAATGAACGGTTCACATACGGGTGAGTTTTGTTTTCCCTCCTAATTTTGGGATTTTTAACAAACAAGGGCTTTGTAGCTACGGGAGGATCGAAACACTGTCAGGATTTGCAAACGGGATTTTCCTCATTCTGATCTCGATATTTATCGTCTTTGAGGCAATCCAGCGGATGTAAGGTGCTTGGCCCTGCTAACGAGCCCGTACCTAACTTGTCCCTTGCAGATTGGAACCTCCTGAAATGAACACCAGTCAACTGTTGCTTGTCAGCTCGGTAGGCCTGGGAGTGAATCTGTTTGGTATGTTCGCGATGGGTGGCCATCATCACCATGTACGTTCCTATTCACCGGTATGTGTTTCGAGTAGCCTGATGGTTCACATATACAGGGTGGTCATTCGCACTCACATGGTCATTCGCATTCGCACTCCCATGCATCTACACCCACACCTCTAGCCAATAGTCCGACCGGCGACTCACATTCGCATTCGCATTCACCCTCTCCGCCGCCTTCCACTACACATTCTCATTTCGAGTTCCCCACGGGCGGTGGGGATCGTTCTCACTCTCACTCTCACTCTCACTCAGACCGCTCTCATTCACATTTACCACACGTGCCCGCACGAGCCATCTCGTTCTCACCAACGTCCCCGACTGCAGCACAGTCGGTGACTAGACCAACGCACCAACGCTCACTTTCCTTCGCTCCTGGTCTCAGGTCTCCTGTTTCTCCTACAGCCCACGCCCATGCACAAACACAAGGGCGTGGACACGGGCATGGACATCGACATTTGCGGGCACCGTCGCTTCAAATCCAGACGTCGCCTTCAGCTGCTGACTCGGAAGGTGCCTCAACACCTATTACGCCCAGTTACAAGTTTGTGCATGATGAGCACCTTGAAAAGCATCACCATGAACAGCATTCACACGGACATGATGGACACAGTCATAACATGCGTGGAGTATTTCTGCATGTCATGGCCGTGAGTGAGTTGTTCTGCCGCCGTAGAAGTTGTTAACAAAAATCCGTTTAGGATACTCTGGGATCGGTTGGGGTCATATTGTCCACTTTGCTCATTGCAGTTTTACGGGTGGACCGGCTTCGATCCCATCGCTTCGCTGTTCATAGCGGTGCTGATCGCTGCAAGCGTAATACCACTCGTCCTGGATACAGGCAGAATTCTGTCCCTGGATGTTGGCGATGGGGACGTGAAAATCCAAGAGGCTCTTGCTGAGGTACGATGACCAAACTTTTTCCGATTTCCGCTGAATCAACTTTTTGATCTTATATAGCTCTCGAATATCGAAGGCCTCGCGTCTTACACCAATCCCCGTTTTTGGCCCAAAGACTCAACGATGCTCATTGGGTCGATCCACATCCAACTGGCGCACTCCGCGGCATCGTACGATCCATCGGGTCCACATTCAAATACGCGCACGACATATACACGAATCGATCGTATTGTAGAGAGGGTGCAGGCTATACTGAAGGAGCGGATTGTGGGATTGGAGGAATTGACGGTGCAGGTTGAGGAGGAGTCGAGGACGCCTTAGTCTCACTTAGCCTTGTCGTATTTTTTTTTTGTTTGCCAGATCCGGACTTGTATATTCTGGTCGTAGTTGTAGCCAATGATGGATGTCCATGTGTTGAAGAGATAACTTATGGAGCGTGTGACAACGTGGTTTCAATCTGTTTCTATAGGAAGGAGGAATGCTTTCATCCCTTTCGCTGTTCGTCGCCACTCCGCAGCAGGTTATCGTGTCCAGGAAACGGACGTCAGTGGAATGGGGGAGGGGACTGACGCTAGAAGAGTACCTGGAACGGGATGCGGTTGGGGAGGGTGAAGAGTTTGGGAGGGATGGTAAATTGATAACTTGGTAGGTTTGTTCAGATCTGAAGAACTACGAAAGCAAAACAGGCAATAATGTGCACGTATATTTTGGAAGGGTACTGGCTCCGAGAGACGATCCGACTACTCTCGACTTTTTCTCCTCGTGCGAGACGTATGGTTCCCGTCATATGCAATCACCTCGAAGGAAGCTAATGAGAGCCACTTGGACGTGGGGGGAAACAGATTCAAACGCAAAGTGGCAGTTTCGTACCAGACTCAACCTGAAGCAAAGCTGGAGCTGAGATTCGGGTACAGTATCGCGTCGGTGTTCACGCCTCCACAATACCGGGGCAAAGGATATGCCCGACACATGATGAGGCTCTTGCACTGGGTTCTCGCAGGAGAAGAATACCTCTCCACGAAGGCGTTTCCGGAGGATGAAGTGGGGAGCAAGACCTGAGAGAGGTGCAAGCTGTGGGAGACGGTGTGGTTTCAGCATTGTGGAGTGACGTTGGGCCGAGGCTGTACAGTGAGTGCGGAATGGGCGTAAGTGGTGGGAACGAGGATGGGTGGGTTGTGCGCGACCCAATTTCGATTGTATGGGAAGTGGGGGAGGGTGTAGTGCTGCCCAAGCGTGGAGAGGAGGGGTACGAGTTGATATGGCTGGACGAAACGACGGCAGAAGAGATGTGGAACGAGGACGGGGAGAGGATCCAGGCAGAGCTTGTACAAAGTGCGACCAAGGAGAACAAGACGCAATTCAGCTTTTTGCCAGGCGGAGGCGTGGCGGCGTTCCAGTGGTTCAGGCTGCATTACCATTTCAGTAGATATGTGGAGGATGCTCCTGTGTTCTGCGGCGTGCGGATCGGTCATGAACGGACGTATGCCACATGGACGTTTGAGTATCGACCGGGATCTCCGAAGACGCTCATTGTGACGCGGTTGAGGGCAGATGAAAGCACAATCCGAGCATTAGTAGGGAGCTTGTTGAGCTACGCGCTGCGATACGGAATGGAGAAGGTTGAAGTATGGAATCTAGGACAAACGCTAGAGGCAGTCGTTGCGGACCTGAGAGGCAAAAATGTTTGTCGAGAGGATCATCTGTCGTCGATAAAGTGGTATGGGCCAGAACAGGGAGTAGAGTGGAAGAATAACGAAAGGTACTGCTGGTGTTAGATCACGTGACTCTATGTACAACACCCCCTGTTGAACAACTTCTTCTACCCCTTCCCGACTTGCAATGCCTCTCTGTGGTACATCCAGCAGCAGCAACAACGCCTCTTTCGGAAGAAATAGACCAGTATGAAACACACCCTCAAGTTTCGTTCACATGCTCACGGTCAGTCCGGTGCAGATTCAAAGAAAGGTAACCTCGTCTATCCAGCTTCTACTATTATCGTATTCAGTCTGAGGCTGAATTTCAAGGTAGTCGTCTGTGGAGATGGTGCATGTGGTGCGCTTCCCCCGCTATACACTCGACCAATCTCCTGATTCTTATTTCAACCACAGGAAAGACGTCCCTGTTGAACGTCTTTACAAGAGGTTTCTTCACTCAAGTCTAGTGCGTGTTCAAGTACACACCTACCAAATCCTCCCTTCACACTCTGTCTTCACCTGGTGACTCCAGTGAGCCAACCGTATTCGAGAACTACGTGCACGATCTCTATGTCGACGACCAGCTAGTGGAACTCAGCCTGTGGGATACCGCTGGTCCGTGTCTCCCAGCTCCACGCTATTACACTGCAACCATCTCACGCTCCAGCGCAATTTACATGAAACAGGGCAAGAGGAGTTCGATCGTCTGCGCTCACTATCCTATGCCGAAACACATGTTATCATGATCTGCTTCTCGGTCGACAACCCAACCTCACTAGAAAATGTCGAGTCAAAGGTATGCAATTACCATCAGCCTTCTCCTCCCCTTGCATTAACAACCATTACGTACCCAAAAAGTGGCTCGACGAGATCTTAGAATATTGCCCAGGTGTCAAAGTAAGCATCCTCAATACTTCCACTCCTCAGAAAAACAAGGTTATACGAACCCCGTAACCATCGCACTAGCTCGTCCTTGTCGGTGCGCTTTCCCCGTTTCTCCCCCCTTCTCGCCGCTACAGTTCATGTGTTTACGCCCGCATTCATTCCATACAGCCCTAAAATGCGATCTACGAGAAGATCGAGCGATAAAGGAACGGCTACAGCGCTATGGCACACATCCGGTGCAGTACGAAGAGGGACTAGCAGTTGCACGGCGGATCCGGGCCTCTCGGTATCTCGGTACGTTTTCCATCCCTTGCGCTGCAGCCCCGCCAGTAACAGTAACACATACAAATGGTTTTGTGTCTTGTCTGCGCTTCACTAGAATGTAGCTCCAAGCACAATCGGGGCGTATCCGAGGTCTTCTACGAAGCCGCCCGCGTCTCGTTAAGCACAAGAGCAAAAGGATCCGGAGATGGAAGTTGTATTATAATGTGATGGGATGCCCATACCCGGCCCATTGCATTCGAACGACCGGGGACGATTGTACGGGCCAGGCAGAGTCGGCGCGATGGAGCATGACGTTCTCGACTTTGGTTTTTTTTTTTTTTGGCGCTTCTCTCCGTGTCGGCCTCTTGGCCCTGAGCCGTTAACGCTTCTCTTTTCTCCTTTCCGTTGGTTCTGCCTTGGCCACCATACTGATATAGTCCATTCACCTTAATCAATTCTCTATACATAGCTCTCACATGGACCCCTATGCATCACCTGCCTCCGGATGTAGAGTATATTATGAATGATTCCTTCATCTACCGACGGGGAAACCAAGTCGCCCTGGAAGCTCGGGCCGAGCCTTTACCCATCTGCCATCCCCAGTACTAGTGCTCAATGTTCAACATTGATGACTACCATGGGTGGGTTTCAATGCACCCACATGGAGGGTGTATACTCTAGTGCTGGCGTCATTTACAGTTTCTCAATAAGGTAGGATATAAGGACCTAAGGTAGCTGTATGTATCAAATGCAGGTGAAGGGTGGAAAGAAATACAATAATCATGCAAACTTCTTCATCATGACAAACCTCTTCAAATCTCCATGATTTCCCTGTACTTAGCCATATTCTCCTCAGCTGTTCCCCCATATGACACTCCTTCTGCAATAGAGGCCTTCCAGGTTGGGAGCTCTTTGGAAGACATGAGGACTTTCATGATTTGCTCATGATTCCAAGACACAGTGATGGAGTCATCCATTGGAGCACTGCCAGGGCCTGGAGCACCAGGAACAGAGGAAATAGAGGGTACATTTCCAGGATCAGGGAGCAAATTGCCTTGGTTGTCAATACGAGAGGCAAACCAATCTTGCCAACCAATTTGTCCATTGAGTGGAGGATCATTGCGGAAAGGCCAACAGGGCACGAACTCTAGCTTCATGAAGGAGGAAGATGGCAGGGAAGGGAAAGTGATAGTCCTGACAATCTAAGAGTACTCCATGGCCATGGATAATGTTGAAGTTCACACCTGCCACTGAAATTTATGAGAACAAGTCTGTGCACCTCCTGAATAGGGGTGAAGTTAGAAGTTGGAACAGTGGAGTCAGGATCACCACATACTGGCACCCAGCGAAGAAAAAAATAGTGTTGATTGAATGAAACATGGTGAGATGGACACAGCAAGATTCCATTCCTTGACTCATGCCCAACATTTTCCTTGGCAAACTCAGGAACATAGCCCCAACGGCGAAGGTCTTTCCACTACTTGTGATGAAATAAACTAGGAACAAAAATATTGGATCACAAACCGTATCAGGTTCTGCTTTTGGAATTATGTGTGTATGGTGCAACTCAATACCCATGCCACAGACTATGCACACTTTTTCCCCCATGAATACATCACGGTTGTCAATTCCAGTTTCAAAAGCCATAAGACTTGACACTGATGAGATCTGGGAACTGCCATGTGGGTAACGAAAATCTTTGGGTGGTGAGGAGGGCAGGGGGAGTGGGAAGTGGGTTAGAGTGGATGACATGGCTGAACGCAGGATTACCAGTCAGCATTAGAGTGCATGTATTTGGCACTGCTTTTCAACTGCCTTTCAATGACATCATCAGGACCGTTACCTTTGCTGATCCGTCGCCTCCAGCGCTACCGCTCAACGTTTGTCTATATCAAGTCTAAATTCTAAGTACGGGGGTCCACGCATCGACCAGATGTAGCACGGTAAGTGGGCCCGAAGAACTCGAAACGTAAAGACGGCCCTACATATCCATTACGTCGCATCCAAAGCAAAGGAGGAAGCGTCAGTGACGTGTTCTATGACAATCAAAATGTCCAGAAGGAAGCGAGCGAGAAAAAAAAAAAGAGCTTATGAAGCCAACCGGAGCGCCTGCTTAACTGATAACAGGTCCCGGAGACATAGCCCATCATAGTCTAGTGCCCCGCTGATAATGATAGACAAAGCGAATCAACTAACGATCAACAAAAAAGGCAATGAAACGATGGTCAGCATTATCGCCACTTTCGAACAAGAACTGGGTACATACCAAGCGGGAACAGTTAGTGGGATCTTCACCGTTGTCTGTCAGATGATATATAGTCAGCGATTCATGTCTTGATCTCAAACATGGAGTACATCTGAGCTGCCACTGGTCTGCCAGGACCGGCCCCGAATTGCTGGATGCGGAAACTGAATGGAGCCAACTTACCGCAAGACCCTGCGCGTCGACAATCAGTATCAAGTGACCACGCGCAGCGCATTAAGGCCCAAGGAGCAGTCCCCACGGAGAATACACAATAATCAGCACATAATTACACGAATAAAGAATCCGCCCTACCGAAAGACTCGTCTCTTTGTATTTGACGCTCATATCAGCCGCGGTTAGTCGCATGGCCTCGATAGCCTCGTCCAGCGTAACGCTGTATACTCCATGGCTCGCCATCGAGAGCTGCGCCGCAGTAACCGCTTTCACAGCTGATTCCCCGTAAGCCATATTTCACGAGCCAACATCAATCCGTCCGTCCATTCATTGATTTATTCGGACAGAGAGGAGGACAATAGATGCAACAAGAAGGGTGCGGTATCCGGGTACCGGGAGGGAAAATCGATCGAGATGTGCTCCTACCCGTCAGCATTTGCCCTCGATCAACAGAAGTTTTCTACTTCTACTCACCTCCAAGGCTGTTCCTCTCCTGCCAGCGCGAATAATCAACGCGATCATCAGTTCAGGCATATCCCCAGAGATATCGGGAGTCAGGCGGGGACGTACTATACATGGCACCTGAACCAACCCATCTATGGGGTCGCATGTGAGACCAAGATTGTGTTCTATAGTTAGTATGCATTGCCCCAGTCCCAAAGGTCCAGCCCCAAGTCCAAGTCCAAGTCCAACAAGTCCATGGCGATCATCACAATGGTCATTCGACAGAGGTCATAGGCACGGTCGCCCAGGGATATGATAGTTGATGGTATAAAGTCATGAGTTCATCCATATATCGTCGTCTTCATTGACATTAGGTCAAATTACCCACCAATCCCTATTTCAGCAGCCTAAAAGGAGAAGAAGGGTCGAGTGGTCAAGGAAGGACGGATTTAAGAGCATGAGGAAGGAAGACCCACTTGAAGTACCGTCTCCGGGGAAGCTGCCCAAGATATGACTGAACTCATATTATTTAGACCTTGAGCAGGGGTCTAAGACTTACCGCCCATGCAAGCCGCGAACCCTGCACTTGCCATCGAGCATGCAACTAAACAAAATTCGTTGAGAACATTTCCCAACTGCTACAGGGTGAACCAAACCTCCGACTTCAGCTTGGCAACCGCCTTCAGCAGCAGATATCGTACTCCCCCGTTTGAAAAGCATTCCAATCGCCTAAATCAAGCCCCAGTCAATTCGTTTCCAACGTCAGGCAGCAGCACAGCACATGGAAAAAGTCCGACAGGGAAAAGCAAAAGATAGGACTCCAAGTA
Organism: Lepiota brunneoincarnata; assembly: GCA_023014365.1. Classification (NCBI taxonomy): domain Eukaryota; kingdom Fungi; phylum Basidiomycota; class Agaricomycetes; order Agaricales; family Agaricaceae; genus Lepiota; species Lepiota brunneoincarnata. The sequence continues at coordinate 1,823,371 of JAEBUN010000003.1, forward strand.
TCGCATCAGGGACTTACAGCGGCCGTTAGCAAGAACGTCTCGATGCTTCTAACGGGGTCATCACTGACAAACTTTAAACCGGGTCCAAGTATAGATACCATGTGAGCAACTTCATTCAACAGAAAACAAAGACATGACCACACACACCTCAACAACGTATTTCAGGACGGCAGGGATTACACCAGCAGCGCCATTGGTTGGTGATGTGACAATACGCCCACCGGACGCGTTAACTTCATTAACCGCGATGGCGTAGCATGAGAGGAAATCCATGGCGGGGATAACAGTTCGCTTCTACGGTCCGGATCCGGATTGACAACATCAAGTAATGGATCGTAAATCAACATCATGACACATTCAAACTGAAAGGGAGCGGTCATACGCACCGGAGCCATAGGCAGAATGGCGTGGTCGATAGAGCCGACCACCTTCGGGACATGTTTAAGAGCGGCGAGAGCGGCCCTCTTTTGTGCTCCACTCCTTTCCTCTCCGGCAATCCCGTCATGACGTCCATCGCTGTCTTCCCATACTCCATTTTCATCGTCTTCGAGGTCAACACGCGGTCCAGAGATGGCATCAGAGACACGCACTGGACCGATGGCGGGAAGGTCGGGAGAAGCAATTCCAGGGTAAAATCTGCCAAAGTGAAGCGAGGGCGCACATGCCCCAGGTCAGTCAGAACTGATACTTGTACTAGGTCGGTCAGCATCGAGGACACCGAAGTACGGGAGCCGGTGTTGATTGTGGTAATGCCGAGATGTCTTTATCCACGACAGAAATAGTGGACGAATGGATGAAGAGATACGCACCCACGCATGAGTCGCCTATAGAGCATTGGAGCTCGCCTCCTTAAGCCCAGCCGACCTGGGAGCGTTCTCTCGCTGGTGGATACCCCCGTCTGGATACATTCGTCCATGACTCGCCATATCCGCATCAGCTGGGTAGAGATATGAGCCGTCAAGCTTATTCTTAGCACAGAAGATCCTCTGATTGAAAATTGTACCTTACCTTCTTATGAATGTCCTCGTCCGTGTAACCGAAATATTTCTGTTGGCCGGTGCATCGGTAGGACGGAAACATCAGATGACCTACGGGCGCACCTCATTGTCATGCACGATTTGGGCGATAGTCATCTGTATACAGAGCGCAGGCCAGCTATAGGATGGGAATCAGGAAGTGTCTTGGTTACGGATGGCTTACATTGTGTTTCTTTGTCAACGCCAAAAGAGTCGCACCAGTATCGAAAGGATAAGGAGGGTGGGGTTCGTCCCGCTCTGGTTCAATGTCAGTTGCTCCAGCAGGGATCTGTGGAACATCCAAAGGCTCTGTGAGGGAGTGACTTTGATGTAACCTAGCACCATGGACCGTCTTCTTGTCCACGCCCTTGTAAAATAAGTTTTCATCAACTGATGAGACGTCAGTCTATCAGCGGACCAAATACAATGCGGAAACACAAATAAGACACGAAACCTTTCGTCTTCTCGTTCACCACAAAGCCTCCCCCGACACTGAAATACTCATTGGTGGCAAGCAAGTCACCATTCTTGTTGAAGCAACTGAACCTCATGCCATTTGGATGTGTTTTGAGGACGAGGTCATATCGCCAAAGCATGTCACGATCCATATCGTAGTGGATACGGTGATGACCGCCCAGTATCAGAGACTTGGTTCCAAGTACAGATGCATAGCGTGACGGGATGGTGCCTGTGTCGATAGTCTCTGGGTCGAAGCCTTGTGGGACGTTCATTGGGAGAGGTAGTGACAAGATGAAAGGGGTTTCCCCACCTTCCAACCCTAAAAGAATGGCTTGAGGAGTATGGTGGCTGCAACCCAACCACATCAGCAATGAGCCTAACTGGCTGAGACATTCATCGCACCCTTTACCTATCGATACCACCACTCAAGAGATCAGCATATGTTTATCAAAACACAAGGGTCGGATCACGGACCAGTTGCAGCAAGAGAACCGTATCTTTGGAGCCGGACAGTCAGAATGCACCAACGGCCGATAAGGTGTACTCGGTTCCTTACAAATTAATTTTGACTGTGTGGACCTTTCGGGCAAGGATGAGTGCATTCGTGGAGGGAAGGGGGAGGTGGCATTACAATCACCTTTTCTAGCAAGCCCAACTCTTTGAGATCCCCAATAAAAATTCTGCCCGCACGCATGGGTCCAACGGTGTGGGATGATGATGGACCGACTGCAAAGGTGTTCTAGCGCTGTCCGAGGTAGCATGGGACTAGGACAAACCTCCAATGCTGAACAAGTCAAAGGTGGAGATGACAGCGTGCTCCGGGAGTAGTCGGGTAGGGTGCTCATGGTGGTCCTCTGGCAGTGACACAGCACTATTCAGTGATCTCTTGCAACCAAGATAACTTCTGGATGCTAATCTCAGGAGTGACCTTGACAGACCCGTGAACATTGTGCTTGAGGACTACTAAGGAATTTGGCGTTTATGGGTCGACGACCCTGACCGGAATGATGCGGGCAGAAATAAATGATGACAACTTGTGGGGATGTTCAACAGTCGTCGTCGGTTGCAGGGTGACAGATATGTGAGAGAAAGAGATTAAGAGAGGGGAGAGAGAAGAAGATGCCGGGATGACCGAATGAGAGAGGAATCCAAAGATCACGTGCAGTGTGGATTATGGGGTGACAAGACGACCGTCGGAGAGATCATTTTCTCATCCACATACACCCACCCACCACGTCGTTCTCTCTAATGACCTCCACCACCGCTATCGGCGGGGGGAACAGTGTCTCCGCAACTCCCACTCGCGACAGGGACCGCGAGCGTCTCCCGTTTCCCCAGTCCATCCATCCATCCCCAGGTCCTCCGGCTCCACATCGTTCCTTCACATCCTCATCTACCTCATCATCCAGTATCCCCGCCTCGTCAGCGATGTCAACTTCTCTCTCAAACACTCATGCCATCACTACCCAGTCCCTACTCAGGCAGCATGAGAGCGCATCAGATCCTAAAATGGCTGCTCTAGAACAAGCCGTCAATGAACGCAACATTCTCTCGGCCCAAAATACCCAGCTCTGGAAGCTCATCGAAAAGCAGCGCTCTGGTTACAACCAAATTCTCAAGGAGCTGGAGAGAATTCGTGGAGAGCGCGACGCGTACAAGAGCAAAGTCATCGCTCTTGGCGGCACGACTGGGGACAAACGCCGGAGGAGCAGCGACCGCGCTGGTAGACCCAGCATCGATGTCCCATCTGTTCCAAACGGCTCTGCCGCAGAATCCGCTCCTCCAAATCCACGAAATACTGTGGCAAGACACCACTCAGATGATAATGGTCCGCTCTCCTTCTCTTCTGCTCCGAGCTCGAAACTTATGTTTTCTCTCCCGCGCAGCTACTCCGCGACAGCTCCAGCAGCCTTCACCTCTACATTCCTCACGCTCTTACGAGCCTTTATCACAACGCAATCATGACAACCCATTTCAATCCAACGCAAGCTACAGTACTTCTTCGACCCCTCGCTCGCAGAGTCCTCCTCCAGCTCCAGCCCCCGCTCCCGTGCTTCCTTTAACTTCCTCGAAGCCTCACAAGCCCCACCCCGCTCCTCTCATCGTCCCACAGCGGTCAGATACTCTGCCATTACTCGCGTCGGCCGCAAATTCCATCCCGGATAGTTTCTCACAGGATACCTCACCCAACACTGCTTCCGCTCAACCTCCCTCCACGACTAGGCCTTTGCAATATACCCGTAAAGGGAGCATTACCGACAGTGTCAGTAGTATAATGAGTGGTGCGAACCTTAACGCTTCCACTCCAACACCCGCCACATCATCTAGTCTCCATATCCCATCCCGCCACACAATCACATACCCACCCACAACAACAACAACCACAACAGAGTGTCCCGACCCCTCAGACGGCCCCACCAATGTCATCCGTTCAAATTATGATGTCACCAGCCAACTCTCAACCATCGTCTGGCCTCCCGTCCCAGCCACAAACTATTTCCTTGTCAGCCGTGCCAGAGTTCCGCTCGCTTTTGCCATCCTTTGATCCGCGTATTTCACGCATAACACTTCCGGACGAGGCTCGGCAGTATATTGTCAATATGGTTGACTCACCCACCCCTAGTCCCAAGGTCGACGCATTCTCCACTTCTAAACCCAAAGTCTCTTCCAACCTCGTTCCACGGCAAACTGAATTTGCAGACCAGAAAGGAGAGTTTTTGGATATGGGTGATGACGATGACAATGAGTCTGACTCCGACTCTATCGACGATGATGCCGACATTGAATCAATCCAAGAGCAACCCAAAGCGGCCACCCCCAGCGCCTGGGAGTCAGCCACAAGCTCTGAACAGCCACTACTTTCCGTTAAAGGGATTGAGAACTCCGGTCCCAACCACTTCGGCGACGCAGGGCAAGGGCAAGGTCAGGAGCAGAGGCAAGACAAGGTGCAGGCATCACCCGAGGAATCGCCATACTCTTCTACTACCACTTTACCTGTGCAATGGCAACAGTCCGATGCGGGCGATCAGACCTCTAAACATAGCCAGGGCTCAGTAAATCAGCCGCTGACCAACAATTCAACGGCATCATCATCCCTTTTACCTGGGGAGGTCAACCATTCCTCGACTTCCCTCCCTCCACTATACTCACCCCAGAATCAAAATCCCTTGTTACCTGTCAGGATGGACTCCAGACCACCCGACAAACAATCGGACACAACCCTGGACCCAACAATCCGCCGAGAGAAGCCAGATCAGTACCGTGCACTCCCACTCCTCTCTTCCGACCTCCCGACGACAATAGTCAACGTTTCTCATTCATTCGTGCGTCCTAATGAGAGAGGGAAAGAAGTTCTTTCATTCGTAATCATTGTCAATCCCGGTAATGGAAAAGAGGCCTGGAAGATCGAGAAAATGTATTCGGATGTCCTTGGTTTAGACCAGAGGGTCAGAAGCAGCGTGGGTAAAGGTGTGGGGAAGAAAATTATGACCTTACCTGAGGGCAAGCTCTGGAGGGATCACGCTCCCGCTAAAGTAGATCAAAGAAAGGTAGAGCTCTTTTATTCTTCTGCATTTGGTTTTATGCTCACTCTGCTGTATTCCAGGCTGTGCTTGAGCAGTATCTACAGTCGCTGGTGAACCTCCCTATCAAGAACAATGACGAAGTCATCGCCTTTCTAACATCAGACATCGTGCGAGAGACCCGCCAACCAGTAATGCAAGCAGGGCACAAAGAAGGTTATCTCACAAAACGAGGAAAAAATTTCGGCGGTTGGAAGACACGGTACTTCGTCCTTCAGGGACCAGCGTTGGAGTATTACGAATCCGTGAGCACCACATTGATGGCATTCAGGCCAGCCAGTTGACATGCATTCCCTTTCCGTAGCGCGGCGGTGCCCATCTTGGCTCAATCATGATCACCGGCGCACAGATTGGTCGTCAGCAACGCACCGAGCGCCCGTCGAATGACAGTGACGAGAAAGAATACAGACATGCCTTCCTCATTGTTGAAGCAAAAAAGGGACCAGGGGGCAGCCACCCTCGACACGTATTATGTGCTGAAAGTGATGACGAGAGGGATGCGTGGGTTGAGATGTTGGTTAGGTACTTCACGGGAACTTACAGTGAGGAACCTCTCAATTATGGACCTCCTTCCTCGTTGGCGCCAATGCAGCATCCGAACGCTCTTCCCCCGCCTCGATCAAGCACGAGTTCGAACGATGCTTCATCTTCCTCCCGTAAGCAGCCACCTCTACGTGGGTTGTCCAAGGATGACATCGCGATTTCAAAAGGAGCCGCCATTCCATTGTCCCAGCTCCCCCAGGACTCTAACAACGCCAAATTGTTCCAGACTTCCATGAATATCGAAGAGTACAATCGATCGTCCAGTCCCGTTAAGTCCATGGAACCTTCACCAGTGGAGCGTTCATCTTCTCGTGGACCGCCCTATGAGTCTCAGAGCCAGAACCTGAATGCAAGAAGAGTCCTTGAACGTCTACAGGGACTTCCTTCCAGTCTTCCCGATTCGTCACCGTTATCATCTGGCCCGTCCTTCCAAACGGAGCAGGTTGGCACCACACAACGCCCCAATTCGGAACTTGGGCATTACGCAGATACACCAGATCGAAATACTGGACGAAAGCAGTCGCCAGAACACCATCGAACCCGCGAACCACACGAAGGGCGCAAGTCGCTTTATCCAGCGCTGGGGACTGCAACCTCGTCACCGAACCCCTCTGGAGCTTCTGAGCGGGTGCCCTCGCCAGATAAACTCGATCCCACCAAAGTCAAGATTTCTGGCCCTCAGAATCCCACCCCGATACCGTCAGGGTTCAAATTTGGTGGCAAGGATGCCTCTTCTGACGCCAACTCGGGTTCTAATGACCGCACTGACCGAAGGGAGAGGGCTAGATCCAGATTTTGGGGTGGTTGGAAAAACAATGGTTAGTACACCTTTTCCCTCTAGGCTGCGACCCTCCCTCGTCATTCTAGATGTTTGACCGACACTTTTTAGGGAATGCAGGTGACAAGCAGGTTGTCGTAGTCCCTCGGGCTGTGTTTGGCGTGCCCTTGGATGATTCGCTAGAAGTCGCTCAGATCTGTAATTTACCGGCAATAGTGTTCCGGTCTATTCAGTATCTTGAGGCAAAGAAAGCTGACCAAGAGGAGGGCATATATCGTTTGAGTGGAAGTTCAGCCGTCATCAAGAGCCTTAAGGATAGGTTCAACGCAGGTGGGCGTCTTGCCGTTGCCCTTCCTATCGCTGCATACTAACAGTAAACAGAAGGCGATGTCGATTTGGTCGCCTCCGACGAATATTGGGATCCACATGCTATAGCGGGACTCCTGAAGAGTTACTTGCGTGAGCTACCTGCAAGCATTCTAACCAGAGACCTTCATCTCAGGTTTCTGTCCGTAATTGGTATGATATTTTGCGTACCATTTCCTCTCGCTTGTTGACGGGGTCCGTTTGGGGTACAGACTTTGTTGACGCACAGGAGAGGATCAGAGAGTTGACCCAGCTGATAGCCGCACTACCACTGGCCAATTACAGTTTGCTTCGCGCCCTCACAGCACACCTGATAAACATTGTGCGCAATGCGAGTGTGAACAAGATGACGATGCGCAACGTGGGTATCGTGTTCAGTCCCACACTTGGCATTCCGGCCGGCGTTTTCAGTCTTATGCTTGGGGAATTCAACCGTGTATTTGACGTGGAGGCTGGCAAAGCCCAAGGGGAGGGAGATGAATCAGAACCTCTCAAACGGAACAGCAGACAGTATTTTGATGCCGCTGCCGACCAAATCCTCGGCCTAGGAGGGCGCAGTCTGACTGGTATGTCTTTGGGACTCGTGTTATGTTTTCGCAGAGCGCTCAGTACAATGCTTCTTTACCTTAAATTTAGCACCCGCGGATGACACTCAATCAGACGCAGACGATTACTCCGTGCAGGAGGAGAGTGGTGCAGAGACAGCTGACGGAGAAGCCCCAGCCGATTCCGTGTCGTCGTTGACCCCCAGTGATGGAGATCAACAGCAGCATATGATAACCATCAGCCCACCAGACACCCCTGTGGCACCGAGAATGTCGAAAGCAGCTCATACGGCGAGTAGCAAGGGACTGAATGTTTCCGTGACGCCTAAAGGGAACCGACATTCGAGAGTGGTGGGCTTGCCTACATCTCCTCGGCCGCCACATTCGCCTTCGCGACCTATGGACACCGTTGCAACTTCCATGGAGTGATTCCATCTGCGTCGGAAATAACCCACTTTTTGGCGCTAGCGCACGTTTCTTGTCATGCAGCTCGTCGTTATCTCCCTGTATACCACTTCTTGATACCACATTGTACATCAAAATTTGTTTTCATCTGGGTTTCCACTCTTTCGGACCATTCATACGTGTTAGTAATTTGTTATTCGAGGTCATCGACAAATTGTTTGGAAGCTATAAAAGTTGAGGGCCGAGGGGCACTTTGTAACATAAGCGACGTTGACATCAGATCAAACCCGAAGTCTGGTTGAACAACAACCTCGATGAGCTTTAAGCAGGCGGCAGTTCTTGCACCCGTATCCTTCTTTCTGGGTGAGAGAACCTAGCCATTCTCTCTATTCCACGCCATGTCACAGTCCAACTAACTGGGTGCTTCTTATGCTATTCACCTAGGTGTTCTGTTCATCTGTTTCAATGTTGATCATCGGATTTTATGGGGTTCCGCGGGTCTGAACGACGAAGTTGTCGCAGACGGATTCCAGTTCTATGCCACGTTCTTCAATGCACCGCCTGCCATTAAGGTACGTAGTGTTGTCGTGTGTAACAACATCAGGCCGTCCTGACACCCATGGTTCTGGGGCACTCCCAGGCCTTGCTCCATGCAATGATTGGCATCGGGCTTACTGGCACGTTTTCAAAGTTACACAAATGGGACGAGAGCGCTATGTTCTTCGATGGTTCGAGCCTTGGTACGTTTCAGTGTTCGGTGTTTATATCCCGTCCCCCCGCCCAAACGAATTCCGCCGACGGGTTGTTCTCTTTCTCTCCCCCCCTAGCTGCTTATGTTTTTGGCGTTGCTGTCTACCTCACGGTTACGATACCCGCCCTGCGGACAATTGTGACGCCTATTGAAGGCGAAACGAGAGAAATTCAGATTGAAGCACTGAGTGTACTATGTGCAGGGAACCTGATCATCATGGCTTGCCTAGTTGCTGTGCTGGTACTACAGGTGCGAATGTTTCCCTGTTGGTTGCTGTGCCTAAAGTAACGAGCTGTTGACCCTCGTGTATGTGATTTTCCACGTTGGCAGGCTGGACAGGAGTACGCACGGCGCCAAGAAGCGAAAGAGCATGCCAGGGTGGAGAAGGGAAACAAGGCTGCAGATGCAAATGTCAAAAAGGATCAATGATTTGCTGTTGGAACGGTGTTGTTCGATGATGGAGACGGGTCCTGTATCTAGCAACAATCACACACGGTGATACTAACGCTACTGTTATTATTCTTACTACCCTTACGCGAACCTGGCCTCGTCTATTTCGCGCTCCGTGTCGGGGTCGCCTCGCGTTTACGGATCTCTGTTGTCCGAAATCTCGCGATCTCCGCTGGTGTATTTGAGCGCCCCCCCCCCCCCCCCCCCTTCCCTCCAACATCGCACGGAACAAATGCATAAAATCCGTTCAAATTGGTCAACGACAGCAAGTCAGGCAACGTAGCGGGGGTTGCTTTGGCGAGCGGCTCTTTGATATACCATCTTTTTCTCTCTGGAAGAACCTTTTGGCCTTGTTGTTCTGATGAGCCATCCCGCCCGTTTTACATCTCACGGAAATTCGAAATACATAGGAAAGCGGCCGGCGGCTTGGCAACATTTTCTCTCGATGGGGCGGTGCGGAGGGGGGGGGGGGGGGGGAAGGCGAGTTTGGAACCCCGCGAATTAGGGGATTATCGACATATCTAGGAAGAGGGTACACACGAGTCTCCTGCCCCGAACATTCACTCTCCCAATGTCGCGGGATATCTCTATGACATTTTCCAACTTCTCCCGCGAAAATCACTGGTCCATGAGGGACGCTTCCAGGAGACCACAACTGCAACTGTCTCAAAATAGTCCAGTCCCACGATAGAGAGAGAGAGACCTTTGCTAGCAAAATTTCTCGTCCCTGCATTTATGTCTGCTATGTGTGTGCAGATACCTGGAACGAGGAGGCAGTTTCTGATGAGGGGGGGGCAGCACTCTCTCACACGCTCTGCTGACGGACCGAGGCGATATCATCAACAAGTCCTTACGCGACCGACTAGTGGCTAACCCCGTCTAACGGGTTTGTTCTGTTCCTCGAGAAGAAGGGAAAGTGCTTCTGACTTTTCTCATCATGGACTTCCAAGTGGGAAAGGGGACACAAGAGAAACACAAGTCCGTGATCGTGCTCGTTGATATTGACAAGGCAACGCTTTTTCGGATGATGATGAGCACTGGAATATCGCTCTTTCGGTCGACTTCGCTAGTGATGACACTAACTGCGCCCCCGCGGTTTCCCAGCGTCGAAGACCCCATTCTCCATCACCGTGTATTATTTATCCATTCCGCTACCGCCTACTACCGCTGCTGGCCCCTACCCCTCTGTCTCTTCTTCCTGACGCCGCCGCCGCCGCCGCCTCCGACCTAAATACGCCTCGCGACCAAACTCAGCCTTCATCCATCAACCCATCACTGTCGATTCGACTTTTTAAGTGAAAGGAAGTCTTCTCGAGTTTCTGGTTGGAAGGTGTCAGCACAAAGTCATGCCGATGACTATCTCTTGCCTTCCATAGGGTGGACGTGTGTGTGCTCTTTTCATCTTAGAATAAGCCAAGACCAGAATCATATATCATAAAAGATCGAAAGCCTGTTGGACAGACCCAGTGACTGAGTGTGATGGGGGTTGTCCCACTGTTGTAGTCGTGGTTGAAGAACCAATATCCCGATGGCAGAGAAGCTAGGGGGTGTGATTTCATTCTCGAAGGCTGTCTGTCCTCTTGATCTGATGACTCGGAGGGGAAGAGGAGGAGGACGTAGTAAGCAAGAAGCGGCGAGTTTACACATCCTGAATGATCATCGCACATGATGTTACAGGGGGGAGGTCTCTACCTTATTCTCTATTCTAGACCGCAGCGTGTGTCTTACCAACAACCCCCCCCCCCCCAAGTTTATACCATCCCTGCTTCAGCATGCTTCTCCCTAAACGTTTGCGGGCCAACCACACTCACACGCCCACGCGAAGCAACCCATTACTAGGGAAATTCCCATATTCGGGGCCCCCTCTCACCCCCATATTTCCTTACCGTTCTTCCGAACACCCCAAGTAAGGGAACGCTTTCATATACAACAACAACAACAATCTGGTAGTAGCCACTCCAAGGGCTAAAATTCGCCGCGTTTGTAGAACCTAGTTATCACCATCTCAGTCAAGCAAGGCCATTAAGCGACGATTCCCATAAGCATCCCTGGGTGTGGTGGACATGGGGGCCCCACCTCGAACATAAACATTCTCTCCATTTCGGGGGGGGGGGGGGAAGCGGTGTTGCTAACCAAAAAGTTCCCTTCATTTGCCCAGCCTTAGACACACTCCCCCAACAATGGGCCCGCGCCCGTTCAGGGGCCAGCGGATTGTGTGACAAGTTCATCTCTCGCTAACGAAACACTTTTTTTTTTGTTTTGTTTGCCGCTTCTCGCTTACTCTTGTACCGATAGTTGTACCCTGCTAAGCGGGATCAAAAATCGCTAATGACCGCGCTGACTAGAAGCATTGCAAGGGATACCAATTTTACGAGCCTGTGGCTTGCGTGCTCCTTTCCAGAAATGTGCTCCCGCGAATAGAGAATAGAAGCTCAGGAGGGAAGTTTGTTGCAAGTTGGTGTTTACGGGTTTTTCCCGAAGCAAGCCCTCAGGCATGACATTACGTGGGGCACACAGAATTAGGAACGGCTCTCATTCGTCTCATTGTCATCCCAAGTAGGCAGGATTGGCCCTTTATTTTATTTCCTTCGATAGATGTAATAGCAATTATGATGTGAACAATGGGACGGAGGAGTAGTGAAGCTGTTTCAGAAATCACCAAATCCGCAGGTACGGAGCGCAGTAGCCGGGAACAGTGATACTGGTTAAGGGCGGCAATAGAGTTGATGAGAGGCCGATCGAGAAATGCAGGGAAGAGCAAGGCAGGGGAAAGGATGGACGGAGCAGGGGAATCATTTTTAAGTCCGTAACGCCGTTTGTTTGAACAGGAAGTGGTGATAATGTTCTTCGGCCCGTCCTGGTCGAGGCTCTCTCTCTCTCTCTCTCGACCGCCATGATGCATCGGGCAGTCGTGTGAGCCCCTCACACCAGATGTCTAGCGCAAGAGTGGGGTTACGACATCAGAATGTTCTCCGGCGACGCCTAGATCCCACACTTTTGAAAATTAAATGTGACAGTAAGACCAATATCGCTGACGATAACCCTCGAGGCCAGACTCTTTTTTTTTCGCGTCCGAGCCAAATTGCTTCCAGCGAGTAGGCAGGTAATTCGGGAGAGCATGAGTCCCGATAGGTACAAGTTGGTTTTTTTCTTCATTTCGCTGCGCCGCACCTTTCAAAAGGTGGCGCATATACATACATGACTCGGATGATCGCGGCAGAGCAATGAGGACGGGTAATCCCCTGTGTCGCTTCCCGGCCGAGCGGTCTTCTCTCGTCATAAACCCGTCGTGATTCTTTACCCAAAAATCGTTTTTCATCAGAAACCGGCGGTATACGAGCAAGCGGCTGCCACGTTTGCTGGTGGATGATGACAGTCAGCTTGGGTGTGCCATGCGATTAAGAGGCGAGTTCTTTGATGTAAATCCCTGACTTTCCAGGCTAGAGGGTGTATGTGCTTCCTCAATTCTTGATGGATCGAAGAGGAGAACATAAGAGAAGAAAGAAAAAAAAAAAACACCAGTGGAGCCCTTCATGATCTCCTGTCCCACTGTATGGTTCTTCTTCGTGGCCCCAAATGAACGGGCTGAAGTCGAGCGAACAAGATAAATATATAGCCGCGAACGTAGGAGTGTGAAAGATGGGGAGAGGGTAGGAACAAGCCGTTCCCGCCGCGGTTGTCCCCACAAGACAGACTGCGTGCGACATTGCGAGGAACGGAATGCATAGCACCCCCCCCTTTGAACAGCTCTAATAATTAAACAGCCTTTCACTCTCTGCGGCGGAGGCCCAAAATAAGAAGGACGGCGGAAATCAAGGGTTAAAACAGTAGTATTGACACACGGTCTGGGTGGTTAATTTCGCAGCTCAATGTCCACAACAACAAAGGCTCGGCATTGTGGATAATATATACATATGTTATATGCAAGACTTGGTGGATAGGGAGGGGCGGGGAGTGGGAGGAGGGGGAACAAAGAACAACGCGCAAAGGAAATTGTTCTAGAAACATCCGCCATATTAGGCAACTCCCACGGCCAACTCCCGAGGGCTTCTTTCTTCCCAGCCCGAGTCATCGTCTGCGGGACTGCATTCCCTTGCTATTGAGCGCAGCAGATGACCGGAATCGATCGGTGGTGGCTCATAGTGGAGGGAGTGCGAGCGGGAAGGAGAGGAACAATGGCGGCGGGCAAGGAACCGAGAGGCACGGCGGGAACCAAATGGGGATTGAGAGGAGGACTTCTGGACCAGGACTTGCAGCCCCGTCGATCTGGTCTCCTGGACCGTGACACGATGTGACATGTTGAGCTATGCGATCCAGGGTTCTGCACCGGTGGAACCTCTCTCCAGATCTGATCTGGGAGATCGAGATGGGATCTCCGATGGGGGGAATAATATAAGGATCACCTTTTCCTCTGCTCGCCAACATACAACGCTCCTCCTCCTTCAGAACCACTACGACGCTACACTATGGACATGGACACTGACTGGTGCCTCACTTGCAACAGGCGCGTCGTACGTATCTTTTCCACACACTCTCCCCAACACTCTCCTCATTCATCTGCCCTTTCTCTAGGACGGCAGCAATCTTTACTGCTCCCTCGACTGCCAGTACGGCGCAGGTCCTTCGACCTCACACCACTACTCTCTCGAGGAGCCGTATTCCTCTTATGACGATCAGTTGGATGAGGACCAAGGTCTACGAGGAAGAGGAGTATGATGATGCTTGCGGTGGCGACGATGACAACAACAACAACGACGACGACGACCTCGACGACCTCCAATGTACCCATAACATTGAGGCAGTCTCTAAAACCAACTGGGCAGGGCGGGGTTCCGCAGGCATCCGTGCATGGGCTGCAGAGATCCCCCTTGGTGCTCACCCACACCTCCCCCCAGCCACAGCCCCGTCATCCTCTGACGATTCCTCCTCCATTTCTTCTGCATCCAGCACTTCTTCCACCCACCGGGCTCCGAACCTCGTCCGGCCCTCTCGTCCCCTCCCCCCCCTCTCTCACCATGTCGAAACCAGAGCCCCCTTCTGCTACTCCCCCACGGCCTATCCTCAGCCTCCAGAAACAACTCAGCGCTCTGTCCAATTCCCATTCACCTGGAAGTACAACAAGGACCTCTATCCTCTCTGAAGACTCTCTACCTACTCCTGGCTCGATCAACGCCATGCCTTTCTCGGCTCTCCCCAGGCGTCCCTTCCCTTCCATCTCTGATGCGCGAGCTTACGAGCTTGCAGCATGTACAAAATCTATTCCCCCTCACCACGTTGCTACTCGCAAAGACGACAACAAATACGTCATCCGCCGTAGCAAACCCATTTCCCCTCGCGTCGCATCGTCTGCTCAATCATCTCTAGACGATGAGCTTGTTTCGTCTCCTCCCTGGTGGGCGACGAATACCATGGTCGCCCGGCAGGCGACTCGAGCCGCTGCAAAGAAACCCGTTTGCAGCAGCAACACCCGAATGGTCTCCGAAGCAGTACGGGGTCGCCGATCCTCCCGTGCTGCAGCTTAGAGCATTCCATCAACCTCACGCTTCGATTTTCTTCAAAAATTTCTGCTGCGCGTCATGCGCACTTTGTATTTTCTTTCGTCATCGCCCACAAGATATATTTTGCCACCACTCTCCACCCCGTTGTTGCACCTTACACCGCCACCCAACAGTCTAACCAAGACACACACACACTATCGTTATGACCTGGTCACAGCACTCCAAATAGCTATATCGCATATCCTTTCTGTGCATACATCCACCAATATCCACCGCACCCACACAAATCACCCCACTTGCACTGCTCCTCATTGTCATATTGTAAACACTCTTTCGTTGTATGCCGTCGTTTCATATTTTTTTCATTGTCGTTTGTTTGTCTTGTGCTTTTTTTTTTTTAAACCTCCATACATCCATAGATAGACAACATGCACGGTTTTTTTCAGGCAACTCTTGACCGAAATTGAGTGACCCAGTGCGAAGGAGCGGATAAGCGAGTGGATACTTGTTTCCAAAGTGAAAATTTCCCAGTAGTCTATAGTTGGAGCAAGTGGCAGTCGGGAGCGAGGTTGTAGCAGGGTTCTTTCAGCCACATGCCCCTTCCAGCCAGGCGTGGCCACTCGGGCCATCAGCAACGTGCTTATCAACAATTCCTCCCCCTCAAGTCTCTCCAATCGCTTACTCTTAGTTATCCTGTGTCTTCGACTTCTGCGTTGCAACTCCAACCTTCTTTTGGTCGTGGTCCGCGACAGGAAATTAAGGCTCAAAGACGACGACCCTTGGTGGCCGAGTTATGGGTAAACTCGCGACTACTCATAGACTTACTTTACTCCTTGATGCTCCAAGAATGCCTCTCTCCCCCTCGTCTTTGGGGTATTAGCGTCATTGGGAGTCTAGGACCTCCATGACCCACTGGCCTATCCCGCGGGCCCCACAGCAAGAGTGATGAAAGAAATCGTGAACGACGTCGTTGATTACATGCACTAAGCTGTATCTTACTAAATGTATCGTAGAAATGCAAACCCCTAGTAAGATCCACAGGACACCTAAAGCTGAAGCGAATTCATGACGCGAAAAAAAAAAAATTCCCATGGTTGTCGGTTGAACACTACGACTGATCGTCCTGTTGCTCCTCCAACAAGCTCGGGGAGAGCAGCAGCATCAGAAGGAGCTTCCAGTAGTGGAGTCGTAGCTAATAGAACTCGGATACAAAGTTTCCAAAAGGGCGGCTCCTACTTTCATTTCACAAGAATTGAAAATCCGCATCGCACGCACTCCAAACACTCCCCAACTGCCTACACTCCGGTGTGCAAGTGGCGGCGAACCATCTGCGCGGTTCTCTTCTGCGCATCCAAGCTTCTAGCGAAGGGAGCGGGATTGCCCATCCTTGTCTGATGTTCTCCGGTTTGCCTTCACGACCACTCCACCCGCATGACTCTCCGATGAACTTCTCCGATACTCCCGCAGCCACTCGTCCTTTCAGAAACAACGCGGGAATCGCGTCTGGTCATCGCTATGTAAATTTGCATAGTTCACCGGTCCTCCTTCTTGCTCGGCTTCCCAGACAATGGGCTTATAACGGGCTCGTGTAACGCCTTCCCCTGTCTTGTGTCACTCATCCTTATTTCCCTCCTGCCAACTATACGCCAATCTTGCGTGTCACCGCCTTTGACCCACACACCTTTATATATCAGATCCACCCTCTTTGCTCGGATCGAGCTTTATTGGTCGTTCGTGAACGGCTCAAACCTACCGAACATCCTTTTTTTTTTTTCTCGACCTGTGCTCTTCCCTAACCTATCGATCTACCCATGATGCAACCCCATGACGCCTTTTATGTAACGAGACTCCTTTTCTTCCTCAAAAAGTGTCCGATACTCCGAATGGGATAGCCATACACCGCCCTCCTACCGTCTCCATAATCTCATCTCCCCCTCCTCCCAAAAAAAAAAAAACACTTATACTTCTTCTTCTAGCCCTTTGGAGCTTTGGAGATGCCTTTCTACAAATCGCCTCCCGCTCCCTCATAGTGGCGCTTTTGACTGATCATGACAAAGCTTCAGCTTCAGCTTTAGCGACGGGCCAGGGAGGGGGATCTCATTTCCCGGGTTCTGGGTTTCCAACACCTCCCCGCCTCTTCCATCCCTACTAACCCTGTTAACTGACTTGCCTGTCCTATCAACAAGATTACCCAAACTCTATGTGAAACAACTGGCTGGAACGTCAAATATACAACGCTAACCACCCGTCTCGGGGAATCTGACTCTCTACCTCCTTAATTTGGCTCCACGCCAGTCAACCCAACCCGTCCGTCCCGTCAAATTACCGTTGCGGGCGAAGCGCACCTTTGAAAGTGCGCATTCCGATTCAATTGAGGGAACATGACGGGGGGGGGACGGGCTGTTGAGCCCCTTTATTTGCTGTTTTTATTTTATTTTCTAAAAAAGACTTTACGAGCCCCCAATTAAATGGCATTATACAACTCATGTTGGGCAGATTCTGAGATGTCTGATTATAGATGAGACCCCGCCGCTTCTCTGTTGTTTGAGTGTGAAAATTAGTAGGATCTATTTTTGTTGTCGGGCTTGCATTACTCCTGTATTTGCCCTTTTCCCAAAAAAAAAACTTCTTCCGCCTTACCGTAAATCTTTATCACTCCGAGATGAACTGAGTCCAAAGTAAGTTGATCGCTTCCTGCTGTTGCTCAGAGCGCATCAGAAACCAAGGGAGCGAAATTTTGGAGCGTTATCGGCTCTCCCCAACAGAACAGCCCTTCAGACGCCCATTTGCTATTTGTTCGTATCTTGTTGGAATGATAAATGTGTGGCGATAGACCTTCTCAACACCCAACAATCGACTTACCCTTAATCTATCTGACAAATTTTTTAAGTTCTCGTATGATGGGACGTCCTTAGGGATTTGTGGCACAACAGGTCTGATCTCTGGGCCAAAACCTTGCTGTCGGCTTGAGCGCTGGGCAAGAGTCGGATGTATACTCCCCTTGTAACTTTGTCACATCAACCCTGCCGACAGCGATTGCTATTTTATTTTATTTTTTACTCGCCCTCATCAAGTCACCTTGGATACGATTGCTCTACCGGGACCAGGTGACCATGTTGGATCTTGTAAACAAGTTAGGCATGGTTTACGATTACCCCCTCTCTCTCTCCATCTCAACCATCTCATCGCGTGATTTTCTGAGCATCCATAACGGGGAGGCACCAAACCGCATTATCATTCACTAGTATATTTTTTGCTTTAGCCCGTACTAACCTCCATCCCCACCAGTGGTGCTCTGCTTTTACCCGTAGTACCCAACCTGTGCTAACCCTGTATACACGAAGCACAGCAAGTCGCGTAACCTCATCTCCGGGCACACACAAAAAAAAAAGGAAAAGAAGAATCATCTGATACGAGATGACGATCGTGGCCTCTTGTGCCCTGTGACGATGTAGCCTAGATGATGTGTGGGAGTGGTAATATATTCCGACTCTATTTCCCTGAGCATCAGGCTTGCGAGAGGCGTCGGTATCCAATGAAATGGTCGTCTCATATCAAAAAGTTAACTTTTTTCCCGTCAGGTCCGTCAAACAAATGCATCAGAAACTTCCTCTCCCCCCCCCCCCTCTCTCGTGACCTCCGAGCAAGTCGTACATTTCTCTTTCCTTTATCATCTTACGGCAACCTATCCAACGTTGGCTCAAGGTGGTGGTGGTGGTGGTGGTGGTAGCCTGCTGGGGAGATACAGCACCTGATGAGACGCCTTGCTTGGGGGTTTCAAGGCGGTAGAGCCAAGACATCAGCAACGGTTCCACTCCCATCACCCAGTTGCCTCCCCTCTATCGACGACTTCATCTCCTCCCAGAGGCACACTCCCGCGCTCATGCATCATGTCAAGGTAGCGGGACCGCTCAAAAAAACATGAACAAGGAGGGGACCATACGTACTCCCAAAAGGTTGTATTGTACGTGATGGTAAACCAGTTGGGATACGTTGTATAACAATACCGGCTGATATGAAGCTGTCTATTCCCTTCGGAAGCGCAATGTCAGTGGCTTGGTCAAGTGGGTGTGGACCCAGAACTTATCTACTTGGGCCTTATCCAATTTGGGTCAGGAGTAGTTATTGATCCCCTAATAGCCCGCAAATGGTAACTGTCCCTGAATTTATGGTCCATCGGCGTCTAATCATCATTATCAGTTGGTCTTGCACGATACCATTTCCGTTCAACTCACGCGCGTTGCGGGCCCGTTAAAGGCGGTGCAACCTACACCCTCTCGAACATCACAAGTAAGTATGTAAAACGCTATGGACCTCGATTTTCAGGGCTGGTGTTCTTGGCCAGACGCAACCGAAGAGCGTAAACTATTATCCCTCTCTTCGCCTTCGACGCTACGGTTCTCGACGATCACGTTGGCCTTAATCATCACCCACATATGTAGTTCCGGCGAACGTTCGTATCGCTATCCCGGTAAATTTTTTCTTCTGGGCGCGCGGCAAAACCTACGCATCATCACCACCACTGACGTCTCGGCTAGTGGTATCGTGTCATACCCGAACTCAGATTGCTCGTAAGGGGAGAGCGCAACAACAACATGGTCCGGTAATTGAGACCCAGTGTTCCATCTCCTTATGTCCCCAGCTCCAGATAACCCCCCCACCAAGTCAGCTGACAGCTGTACCTGTCAATCGATTAACTGCCGAGCTCCAACCTCTAGTGCTTTGTGTGCGAGTTGAATCGGGTTCTGCTTTGTCAAAGGCTAGCACCTAAGCAATAGAGATGATCTCATATCAATTCTACAAGTCTCAATGGGGCGTTATTGCTGGCTGATACAGTTGCAAGCAGCTTCGCCATTCTAGTTGACCGGATTTGTCATTGGGCCGATATCACGGCTGTGCAACGTGAATAGACATCTCGTCATCTCGACAAGTTACTCTTCCTCCCCCTTTACAACGCCTGCCTCCCCATGGCGGCCGCATCGATCAATATTCAGTTGTCATAACACAACACCCCCGCCCCCCCCCCCCCTCAAGGCCCCCTTATGATCACACTCGGTGCAGGTCGCAGATCCAGAGAGAAGACTAACGATACAAGGCCAGATATGATTCATATCCTCCCGACTTTGCCTAATCTGTCCAAGTCCGCACCGCCCCGTTTAACAGACCAGTGCAATAGGGTTGCACTTCATGACCACAGAAATGGAGTTGTACACCACAGCATCTCCGTGCTCTCTCTCTCCCTCCTCTCTCTCTCTCTCTCTCTCTCCGATGACCAAGGATGATTGAGTGCATTTCTGTTCTCTTGGAATGGAAAAGAGGGCGCATCAAACGGACGACTGCGATTCAGGTATTTGTCCCACTTTGGCAGCACTTGAGTACGCCACTGTTGTATGCATTATGGCACTGCTGCTTCTTGGCGACATGCAGCATGGGAATTTCACTGGTGGAGTGACCGGTCTTTAAGCGCTTAGTCTTCTTTCTCATCGACGCACGCCTCTCATGAGTGTTATGTGACATGATTAGATCGCCGGACTCGCCAGTACGTACGAGCGTGGTCTCTCTCGAAATTCGCCGACGTTAAGCGATGTCTTTCAAGGGGCTTGAAGGGATGCGCAGACGTGTCGAGTGCCACTATTCAGTTCCTTTCACGTCTCGACTAGACGACATTGCTAAACGGAGATCAATACCCAAGAGTCAAATAACCTCGCACCCTCAAATGTCCGAATAAGATGGATCGCCTGCAGTGCTAATGCAGGACTGCGAGTTTTTGGTCGAATTATTCCCTACCAGCAACTTATCTTTGCAGGGCTGATCCGTCCAAGTGCTCTAGACTCGAAGATGTAATTCTGTGCCCTGTTATTTCATTCCTCGCGTTGTATGTAGCTGGATCTCGAACAACAACAAGGTACCAGGTACCGACGTTGGTCAACTGGTGATGCCAACAACGGACAAAAGTGTCCCCATGAAGCGCAGACAAGATTTACTCCTCTTGCCTCAGTGGTTCTGCCTGCTATTTCCAGCAAACCATCAGCCTCTCAGTAGACTTGAACGGGCTGTCACCACGTCTGGTAACCGCGTTTATGTACAGTACACTTTGGTGGCCCCCCCACTGTATACACGCTATTGACATACGAACTGATCCTAATCTACCGGCAAAAGTAATTGGGGTCCGCTAGGCAAGCGGATGGCATGGTCACGCTACAATGAGCTCGTCGTTAAGGCACACGGTTTTTTTTTTTTTTTTTCATCGACAGGAAAATACAACGTCAGGGGGAAACACCGAAATATACGGATGGGGCCTCTATTGCGGAGGCTGGAAGCTATATACAACACTGGTCAGCAGTTATTGTCATCAAGGACATATCGGGGGTACGTACCCAGGAGGAGGGCCAGCAAAACCGGGCGGTGGTGGGAATGGCATACTGGGAGGGAAACCGGGAGGTCTAAACCCAGGAGGCGGCCCTGGCATACCTGGAGCAGCGAATGGCACCGGTGGTCTTGCCAGGGGCGTTGTCCCCACTGTTAGAACAAGGGAAATGATCAGTCCGTTTTGCAAATGTTTAGGCGATCTTTGGCGTACTTGGTGGCATCATACTCATCCCCCTTCCAGCAGGCATACCGCGTCCAGGACCAACCGGGAGCTGCAAAGATACGTGATCAATATACGATCGCAAGAACACACTGTGCAAAACTCATTCGTACAGCGTTCGATTTCTTATCATCGTCAACGATAGGAGGTGGTCCTTCCACACTGATGCTGACGACAGTCTCGCCCCGCAGTATAACCAAACCTAGGGCTCTCTTCATTTCCTGTTCTGGTGCGGTCTCCTCTCCAGGCTTTTTCTTCGGCCTTACTCTCCTGAACTCCTCGCAATCCGCTAGAACCAAGTTCATATGCCGATCAAAGGCCAACATCTGACCGGTCAACGCGCGTCCATCGTTAATCGTTACTCTCAGCCTCCAGTTGACGAGACTGAGCATTTTTCCGCCTTTGGATTTTGGAGGGGGCTAAACAGGCAGGGACATTAGGATGGCGATGAACAAACAAAAAATTTATCAGAGGACAGGACTCACCATGGTGGGCACTGTTCTGGTCGATGGGCTCGACGCGATTTCCACAAAGGGCTACGATTTTTGCAAAACAAGTACAAACTATCCGTGCATCACGGTTCACAGGAACGCATATACCATATATTAGGTCCAAAGCATCCTCCTTTGTCATCCAGCAGGGAAGATGAGTAATCCTCAACAAAAAACACGGCCGGTTCAGCCATTATCCACCCCCAAATCACGCTCAAATCACGCCAGAGGCAGTGGTAGTTTCCCGGAACCCGTTTTCCTACATATAGTCTTTCTAGGGCCTCGCTCGTTGACGCTAAACAATCATCTCGCTTTCTGTACTTCTTTCCGCAGCACCTATCATGTCGTTGGGCAACACTAAGCTATCAAAGCTACTGGGTACGTGCTTCTATCGCCATGGCTATGTTTCGGTATCAACTACTAATACACAAAAGGCATATCAACCCCCATTATCGGCGCACCAATGGCAGGTGCAGCTGGAGGTATGTCCTTATGTAGGTCATTAATCTGAGGCTGCGGCTCATTCTACTGTGTCAGGTTCCCTTGCTGCCCAGGTGACACTGGGCGGGGGCTTCGGCTTCGCAGCCGCTGGTAAGAAAATAACTCGTGTCCCAATGCGAAATGTGCACACTCTCCTTAGGTTACGATTCGGTAGAGCAACTCCAGAAAGAACTGGATATAGCTCGTCAAGCATTGGGAACCGATCGAAACTCCCCTTTGCAGATTGGAGTTGGGTTCCTCTGTTGGCAACTCGACAAAGATGAATCGCGGGCAGAGAAGCTGCTCACCACTGTATTGGACAACCGTGTTATGGCCGTCTGGCTTGCCTTTGGTGATGACCTGCAGAAATGGATTCAATTTGTCAGGGCCTATGATTCTGCGAATGGCAAAAAGACCCTCATTTTCGTTCAACTGTCTTCTGTCGAGCACGCCCTTGCTGCCATTCATGACTGGAAAGTTGATGTCATTGTCGCTCAAGGTTTTCATTCCACTGCCAATTTCCGTTTTCGAATCGACCACTAACGTTTCTGCTTCTTCTCAGGAATTGAAGCGGGCGGTCACGGTGCCAGTTACGCCCCATCTCTCATCTCGCTTGTACCCTCGATTCTGTCTATAACTCCCGCTGATGGGCCAATGATCGTTGGTGCGGGTGGTCTGGCAACAGGGGGACATGTGGCAGCCCTTCTCACCCTCGGCGTCTCAGGCGCAGTCCTGGGAACCCGATTTTTAATGACCCCCGAAAGTCTATATACCGATGTTCATAAGCAAGCCTTATCCGTTGCCGACTCGACAGCATCAGTAAGAACAACGGCATTTGATCAAGCTCGTGGTACCTTGGGTTGGCCCAGTGGCGTTGATGGTAGAGGTTTGCGAAATGGCAAGTGATGTTGCCGTCGCCAAATGCCAATCTGATCCTCACTGTTGTCATTACGCACAGCTACTGTGGATGATTATGAACGGGGCGAAGATGTCCAGATTTTGCGTTCCAGGTTTCAAGAGGGCCTTCGCAACAACGATATTAACCGCATGGTTGTTTGGGCTGGCGCCAGTGTCGGTCTCATGAAAACCATCAAGCCAGCAAAGGTGAGCGCTATGTTTCATGATATGAAAAACCCGTTGGTAACCTTTTGTCATATAGGAGGTCGTTCAGGAGTTGGATCAGGAGTGCTTAGCCCATTTGAATAAAATCTCTGCCGAAATACGGTCTCCCTGACTCCCCGATGCATGTCCGTGTATGACTAACGCGCAAATGATATAGCGACCGTTGGATCTCATGCGTTGAATAAGGCATTCGCCTCCGAAATTATCACTCCTTATCAAAACAACAATACCCTCATCACAGACTTGAGACCGTTCTTCTCAAACTTCGTAGCCATAAACAACTTCCAGAGACCAGCATCAGCCTCATGCACTTTCTGGGTGTTGTCTATCCACATCTGTATTCCATATACCTTAATTCACCCAGAACATCAAGTGATGCCTACTGGCCACGTTCACACCGTCAAGACGACCTGCTTCTCCGATGATGAATCCACAAACGACTACGTCTACAGTCATATTTATATATTCCTTCTATCAGACCGACCTGGACCGTAGGCCCGACTTCCCTTCTCTCCAGGCCGGACGCACCACCCAATCGACGCACCTGTACCCCGTGCCGCTTCCGGATCCGACTATGCTCACCTACATCGGTTAAGAGTTGGGAAAACGTCAAGCACAGGTCCAATATGGATAAACTCATCAGTCGCTGCCACTTCCGAGGGTGCTAGAGCGAAGCGCGGAGCCGTGACCCCTCTTTTCAGATCAAGTTCAGCAGCCAATGATCACTAGGCCACCGCCGACAACGGGAAACATCTGGGCGCCGCGGCCCGGCTCATTGTTTTCCGCAGACCTCATAGATTCGCTTACGGCGGACTTGTATGATTGTGTTGTGCCCAAAGAGTTCAGCAGAGCGTGGTTGACCAGGAAACCAACCATGGTGGACCTTGTAAAATTAACCAAAGCACCAGACATGCGGTACCACCCCCTAATCTAACCCTTTACAAGACATAAGATCTAGTGAAAAGGCAAGAACACGGAAAAGCCGCGGTGTTCCTCTTTCCCTTCTCTGGTCCCAGCGGGGAAGAGTAGAAGCACTATCACGAACAAAAACCTGTTGAAATTTTTTCTTCGTACGAATCTCTCCCTTATCAATACACAGGTTGTAATACGAATCTAGATGACATCTGAACCTCGGTTACAGCTGGGAACAACTTCAAAAACCAGCCTAGTGAACAATCTCAACTACGAGATCACCCTGATTAATCGAATCGCCTGCAGGGAAAGGGTGAGCGCAGCTTCAGGGAGAATATGACAATACACACCCTCATGAACAACAACACGCTTGATGTGGCCGGAGACGGGTGCCGTGACCGCAGACTCCATCTAAGCAAAGCATGAGCACAGCTAATTCAGACTTTGGTTAATAACTCACCTTCATGGCACTCAGCACTGCAAGCGAAGAGAAAGCCATTAGCTGGAACCCATGAATGCATCCACACAAGGGCTACTTACCGCAGACAGGATCACCCTTCTTGATCTCCTGGCCTTCCTTTACCCGGACTTCAACAACGACGCCTGACATGGGAGCACCAACTGAACCAGGATCAGTAGTTGCCTTCTCCCGCGAAACAGTCTCTACAGCAGAGTTCTTATCCTCGATGGAGACCGCGCGGACCTAAGGCCATAACATCAGTTCCTCCTAAGATGCCATAGATCGTTGGATCTAAGTTTCACCTCCCCGTTGACCTCAAACCAGACATCACGCTGGGCACGACCTTCTACCACAGGTCCCACAGCCATGAGACGGATAATTAGGGTCTTTCCCGGCTCAATGGAAATGTGCATCTCTTCTCCAACATCAGGGCGACCCAGGAAGTAGCGTGTGGGAACAACACTAATGATTTATTTAACATTAGTGGCTTCGAAGCGGTAACAGAGACGTACCTGAGGTCACCGTACTTCTCCAAGAATCCCTGATACTCCTCAAAGACCTGCCGTAAATATGCTCAGACCATTGCATCTCGAAGTAAACAACCGCGAGCTCTGTACCTTTGGATACATGACGTAGGACGTCACATCCGTATCTGTAATGTGTTTTCCGAATTTGCTCCGCAGCTCCGCTTTGATCTTCTTGAAGTCCAAGGGTTCCAAAGTGGCACCAGGACGTCCATCGATTCTTGGTTTATTTCTGATGATACGTGAGCGCAGGGGCTCAGGGAATCCTCCCACAGGCTGTCCAAGATATCCCTGGAAGAATTCGACGACGGAGGAGGGGAAATCAAGTTGATCAGCCCTCTCGATAACTTGGGCCTTCGAGAGGGAATTTTGTGTCATCCATTGGGCAAAGTCTCCAACAACTTTGGACGATGGTGTGACCTATTCACAGGTAGGTATCAGTGACAACAAGCTTCTCTCTGCCTTGATATATTAGATGAAGTACCTTGATGACGTTGCCGCACTGAGGAGATCAATCAAGAAAGTCAGAATACTCTGATTATCCGCAGGTATGGGAAAAACATCACAAGTTCATTTGCTTCGATGTACTTCTGCTTGATTTCTAAGAAAAGGTGTCGGCCGGCACAATGAGTACCCTTCAGAAGACAGAAACTTACCCGCCCATTGTGTCCCGAGTCCAAGCTGGGCAGCTTGGAACTAAGAAGCATCCGTCAGACAAAGGAGTTGAAGGTCTCTCGGGGAAACTAACCATAAGGTTGGTGTATTGGCCTCCCGGCATCTCATGGTCGAAGACGGAGGAGTCAGAAGCACGGACATTGGCTTCGAAGCACCCGTAGAGCATGCGGACTTGGCTCCAATAAGTGTTAAGAGCCTGGATGTCCTCATAACGGATTCCAGTTCCGAGCGAAGTCTGCTCAAGAGCCATGCAAACCGCACCCATGGATGGCTGCGAAGTCAAACCGGACATGCCTAGTGAAAGATTTAGCAACTTCCTCCTGCCCGCATTGATCAGACACCCACTATCAATAGCCACATCAACGACATCAGCACCAGCGGCAGCAGCAGCGAGCATACTGGCAGTAGCGATACCAGCGGTATCATGCGAATGGACATGAATAGGAAGCTCAGGATGGGCCTTCCTAATAGCACCGATGAGACTGTTGTAACCAGTATTTGTATTAACTGCTGTTCGGTCTCGGAGATAGATTAGGGGGACGCTTACAGCTTAGCGGCCTCAGGCTTCAAGAGACCAGCCATGTCCTTGACACCAAGGACATGGATACCTTCCTTGACGAGCTGATCGACAAAGTCAAGGTAGTATTGAAGAGTGTACTTGGTTTCCTTGGGGCTGGCAACGTCACCGCTATAACAAACAACAGCTTCGACAACGCCACCAGCCTTTTTCGCGGCGTCAATACCGAGTTTCATCTGCGAAAGTGTGAATATTGGATTGTTATTTGAACTGTACAATTTCTCAACTTACATTCTCTAAAAGAAAATTAGATCAATGAAATATTATTCGCATGCAAAGGATGCGGACGAACCAAAGTAGTTCAGGGAGTCGAAGACGCGGAAGATATCGAGGCCGTTCTCGACGGCTTTCTTGGAGAAGTCATAGATGGCATTATCGCTATCGCAGGATCAACACGGGTGAGCCTGACTTCTGCTCGATAGACTTACGGGTACGAGGTATACCCGACACCATTAGCACCGCGAACGAGAGCCTGGAAAGGAATATTGGGAACCAGCTGCCTAAGAGCGCGCTGAAGTATTTGGTCAGTATCTCTCAAAAGATATAGAAAACAAGCCTCCGACATACCAAACGCTCCCAAGGATCTTCGTAAAGGAAGCGCATGGCGACGTCGAAGGTAGCACCACCCCACATTTCTAAACTGTATGCATTCGCAAGAGCATAACTTGTCTCCTTGGCTATGGTGACCATGTCGGTGGTGCGCAGACGGGTTGCAAGCAGAGACTGGTGGGCATCGCGCCAGGTGGTGTCCATAATCAACACACCGGGGTATGCCCGGACGGCCTTAGCGAAAGCCTCTGGACCCTGCTCGACGATGATATTACGCCACCCAACTGTGCAAGGGAAGGTGGTATCGACAGGGGGGCCGTTGGGATCTTCGCGATTGGCAAGTTTTGCGACAACAATGTCGGTTTTGAGACCAGGCTCGCCCTATGATCGCAAGTGAATTAAAGAGAGCCTTTGGTGTCGGAATAATTGAGGCACGTACAACTTGACCCTTGATAGAGCTTCCATTAACAGCGAGGTCTCCGAGATAAGCCAAAAGCTTCTGCGCGCGGTTCTGGCTCTGGACGAGCTTGAAGAGGTCCGGAGTATCATCGATAAACTAGTAGAACGCAGTGAGAGAAAGAAATTATCGAGTTCACATACAAACATACTGTCGTCCAGGTCTTCCCTCCGATGAAAGTGTCGTGTGTCAGAAGACGGAACAGGAATGGGATATTGGTCTGTGATTTTCATCAGAATTGGCCATCGACAAGAGTTGCAATTTACCGACCTTGACACCGCGAATGCGGAATTCGACAAGTGCACGAAGCATTTTCCGGCGAGCCACCTCGTATGTGGTACCGCTAACCGTGCATTTCACGAGCAAACTATCATAGTGGGGCTATAAAATACGTTCGTGAGTACAAGGCACTTGGGTGTTTGCTAGAATTCCACCCACCGTGATTTGAGCACCAGCAAAACCAGAGCTGGCGTCAAGACGAACGCCGTTGCCGCCAGCGCTTCTGTAGACCTCGATCTTCCCTGTATCAGGTTGGAATCCGGTAGCTGCATCCTCGGTTGTGACACGGCACTGAATAGCGAAGCCGCGTTTAGTAATGGCGTCTTGAGTTAAACCCAGTTGTGGTAAGGTGGCGCCAGCGGCAATCTGAATTTGGGCGGCAACGATATCTATACCGGTGATTTCCTCTAAGGAGATAGATAAGATAGGATCAAAGTGTCTGAGTATACAAACGCTCGAAACTTACCGGTGATGGTGTGTTCAACCTGAATGCGGGGATTAATTTCGATGAAATAGTGCCTGCCCATTTGGTCCACCAAAAACTCAGCAGTACCAGCGTTCCTATATCCAACGCTTTTAGCAAGCTTAATGGCATCATTCAAGATGGCCTGGCGGACTTCTTCAGGGAGGTGAGTAGCGGGCGCAACCTCAACAACCTTCTGGTGACGACGCTGGACCGAACAATCACGTTCAAAAAGGTGAATAGTGTTTCCTTGGGCATCGGCGAGGAGCTGCACTTCGATGTGACGGGGGCGCTCAAGGAAACGTTCGATGAAGACGGTTCCATCACCGAAAGCAGACTTGGCCTCACTGACTGCACGTTCGAAAGAAGCCTTGAAGTCAGATTCCTCTCGTACCACACGCATACCACGGCCGCCGCCACCCATGGCAGCCTTAATTATGACTACACAAAAACATTGAGCATATATTAATTTCTCACCCAGTGGGAAGCCCGTACCTGGGAAGCCGTATTCCTTGATGAACGACTCGCCGCCTTGGTATGATTCAACTGGTCCTGGCGTTCCAGGGACGACGGGGACGCCACATTTCATCGCTATGATGACAATCAAAATTCAATGACGCGTAATAACGAAATGTCAATCTGTCCCTACCAAGAGTCCTGGCCTTGGTCTTATCACCAAGTCCATCGATGACTTCTGGCGATGGTCCGACGAAAGCGATACCGGCCTGCTCTACCTTGCGAGCAAATTGGGCATTTTCAGAGAGAAAACCATAGCTGCTCATCCGTGAGGATCATTTCGGAATTGATGGTGCACTAGAAACCTACCCGGGGTGAATCATATCAACACCGTGTTCCAGAGCTATCCTGATAATGTCATCCTGCGCGAGGTAGGCAGCTACGGGAGTGAGGCCCTTTCCAACTTGATAGGCTTCGTCGGCCTAGCATAGACGACCTTCAGCGATGAGGCATAGCAAGTTTGCAAGATCCTACCTTCTGGCGATGAGCCGATAAGCGATCTTCGAAGGAGTAGATCGCGACGGTGTGCATAGCTAACTCATGGGCAGTTCGGAAGACACGAATGGCGATTTCCTAGGTAAAGAGAGATCATCGATGAAGGCAAACGCAAGAATGACAAGGGTGATGATTCTTACACCGCGATTAGCAACCAGAATCTTGGTCAAGGGCCCGCCGTGGCCGGCAGCCTTTCTTCGCATAGTCTGGATCGAGTGCACAGGAGTGCCCGGAGCACTGGGTGACGTCGCGAACATGGCCGCCAGCCGCGGGGGATGTAGAGTAGAAGATGTCTGTGAAGCCATGATGATGAACGATGGTTAAGCCTGGGGAGCTGGCACTGTCCGAGAACAATTTTAGGAAAACGGAATGAAGAATGTCAGGAGCTATAAGCACGACAGAATGAAACGATCACAAGCCCTCAAGCAACGCAGATCGTTGGGGAAGAAGCAGGAACCCTGCGAGTGACTGGAGGGGGAGTTTTATGATACTCGAGATACGGTATTTATGATATCCTGCCGCCGCCGCCGCTATTAAAACTACCCAGCCTCCTCCTGACCTAGTCTCATTCGGTATTAGCGCGGATTTCCCGCTCCATCTCCACGATTTCATTTCTTTGCCGCCGCTCTGCTCAACATCAGTGTGCTCATTCTGTCCCAAGCCATCACTTCCGCCGCAACCCTGTACCATGTGATTATCCCGACCAGATGAAAGCACTACACAAACTAGTAACCCAACGCCGTCCATCCAATACCCTTCGATCCTTATCATCTACGGTTTCCGATTTGCCAGCGGTAGTATCCCGTCTGCCTGCTTCCGTGCCTCTGCATTCTTCTGGTTATTCTTCGCCACCGCGTACAATGTACCTGCAAAGAACCCAACTCCAACAGCCGATACTGATCCGAATGTAACTGGATCCCCAAAGAATAGCATCCCTGATGCAGCAACAGGGAGCTTGTTCAAGGCTCCAACCATACTGCGGTCCTCGAAGTTAGCCTCGGTAACTCCCAACCAGAATGGCACCCATTATGCTTACCTGTACGTTGTGCTACTCGTCGTTCGTACACACCATGCTGTAGTGTACGAAATACCAACAGCAGCTGCACCTGAAAATGCGATCGCGAACAGCAAAAAGTTGCGAGTTTCTGGTGGGCTAGATCCGAGAGTTCTTATGAGGTTGCGCGCAGTTGACAGAACACATCTAACGTACAAGTTACGGGTCAGATTTTCTGACCCCCAGTCTTCGACGAGTAGCGAGGACACTGCGAGCACTGGAATGCTCAGTAGATTGTTATAGAACATCGAATCCCAGTCTGAAAAACCGGTTGCTTTGATTCTCTTTCTCATTGATAAAACCTGTATGTCGCACATAAGGACATTACGGAAGAGTTTTTTTGGAATAACCCACATATGCGGCGCTTGTGAGACAATTAACGAACATCCAAAAATACCCCGCGCCGAGCCCACGGACAGTTCCCAGAAAATTTGACATCATGCCAGCACTTACACCAGTGCTAACCGCAGGGAAAGAATGAGTGAGACCACGGGTGACGTCGGACCACGCGGCAATGACCGATGAGATTACCTATGATACGTTAGCACGAAGTCTCTTGAGACGTGCTTGGACTCACCATGAAAATGAAAGAGACAAAGGTTAGTGCAGTCACTCTACCTCCAAACCAAAGGACCTCCCCGTATGCCTAAAATTGATCGCGGGTCGATGGGGGACTTTCAAGGAACACGTGCGTGAAGCTTACGATCAGGATGATGGTTAGGTTTTTGAAAATCGTATACACGGGTATGCTTAGGTATTGCTAGGTTTTTGGGAGTAAGTCTGGCTTGCGGTAATTACTCAATAAAGTTACTCACCAGACTCTTGGAACCGGTATATATAACACTAACGAGCAGGAAGCTGATAGGGAACCAGGCTTTGGCGTCCTTTCTATCGAAATCTCTGAAGGATATGACCCCAAGTTTTTTGACTGATAACACGCATGTAACACAAACAGAGGATTGGATGCAGAGCAGCAGAAAGTTCATTGAGAAATTGGCGCCAGATACGATAAACTGAAGAAATAATGAGCGACACGTTAACACCTAGTGAAAGCCCAACTAGCCTTGTTGACAAGAGTCATCAATATTGACGCAAGGCAGTAGCACACAATAGATGAGACTAGTGGGAAAACATAAGTGAGGGAATTACAGGTTTACTGGGTACAGGGTACTCACCACCAGAGACCGAGGTTTCCTTCACAGCACCAGTGGCCAGTGCTTTCTTCAATTCTGCTGCATCCTTTTCCTCTGTGTGCGGATTCTTGCTATTCGATGCCGAGGACATTCCTAGTAGTGGAAAACTGTCTGTTCACTATGTGAAATTATACTGTCTGGTGCGCGGTATAGGTAGTGGAGAGGAAGGAAGACCAGCGCAGGGGCAGGGATTAGGAAAAAAAGTAGGTGTTGTTGGAAGCGATTCGGCTCCGTGTTGGCCAAGTACTGGCAACGTCGACGAGTGTAAGGTGTCTGCTAATTACCAAAGCTGAGGCTGCTCGCCAGCCTGGTGGAACACGTGACCGGCGGTCTGTCACCGCCTGCGGGGTCGCATCGTTGGTGGAATGGCTGAACTGGGCCATCCATCGGGAAATAGGGAAACAGGAGCGGTCCCTTGCACTCCCACTCTGTTTTATGTATGGATATTCCATCAGAAGCTCAGAGGGTCGGGTAAATTTCGTAGCGGCGTTAGAACATTTCCCTCTCGATCCTTGTGCACTTTCTCGAATATTGAAAAACTCGGAGTTTGAGCGCTCTGACTGCATCTTAGCTTCATTATCTTATCCTGATTCGAAAGCTCATCACCACCTGGACAGCGAGCGACAATTAGTTCTGCCTTGGTGCGTCATCCGTCTTGGTCGAAACAGTCGCTTCCAATATCCATCATGGCATTTGTTCTCAGACCGGGGCACGAATCGGGATTGTTACAGCTGCATGTCCGCATCGGCACCCGGAAGTTGCCAGCGAACTGTCCCCTGGTCAATGTCACCGTAGTCCAAGCCTGGCACCTCATGCCAGGTTCTATCTGAGCGGTCCTATTCACGAGTGACCTCCACCTTCGCGACAAGCTTTTCCGTCGAAGAGTTGGCTTCGCATCCGTCGCGCAGCCAAGTCGTGCGATTGCAGGATAATTTGATCTTCTCTGGCGGACGAAGCCACCAGCCCTCAAGGGAGAGCTAGGAGGAAGGCGAATTTTGAGCACGGTATTTATGCCTTGTTCTATGCAATGTTCTACGCAAGGGTTATTCGAATGTTAATCAAGTCACTTCTAAAAGGAAGCTCATCACGAAGGACAATTTTACGAAGTTGCTCGGAAGGCATAGATAATATACGAAAGCTGTGGGTATGATGAATACAGTTGTAGAGAGGAGCGGCTGGGCTTGTGTAACGGTAGGCCCGGACTTCTGCAGAGGTTTGAGTGCCCTCTGGCCCTGACCACAGACTGAGAGGCAGAAAGCTGTGACATACTAGATGTTTTGCCAAGAAGGTAGTCAACCTATTACGGGTAAGGTAGATCCGGCGTCAGTAGTAGAAAAGAGGAGCTTGAATGCCATATGGATATTCCGAGAATAATTGCGACAAAAGCATGATGACGAGTTGGTTTTTGCAAGGCGCTACTCCTGACTGTGTGGTTGCTGGGGGGGTGTGGACTGATGGGCCGCGGTCCTGATTACGGGGTGACCGGGAGGCGTTGTCCTCCTACAAAGATGTCTCGTCCGGCCCCACTCGAAGTGAGCTAGTTGGCTAGTGAATCACCCGTGCGGAATACGAAAACGGTCGCGCAAGCGGTTTGTTCAACAGTGAATCGGCAGGAACGCTAAAAGAGTCCTGATAGGTCTCGTCAAAGTGGTCGGTAGCGATTACTCCACGCCGCCTGTCTGACGACTCAGTGTCAGGTTTGATGAACTGCCGAGCGCGTGTCCCGAATACGATACGCACACAGACGCCTGTACGCACAACAGTGAACAGGTATGCACAGCTAATCGGGTAAGCAACGAGGATGCTGAAACTGCTGATACCCAATCAGAGAGCCCAGCCAAATCTATACATGCATGAACACTGAACGCATTGATGCAGTTGTACTGGTCGTCCCAATGCATGTCGATACAATGGAGAGCAGCAGTCAGGCCTCCACTATCCGGTGAGCAGCTTTCCTCGTGTCTTCCCTCCTTGCCAAACTCCAGTGAGGGGCGCGTCCCGACAGGCGTTATAGTCCAATTCCATGCCACCCCGCGACCGGAAAGCCGGCAACAATAATGTTTGGTTTGGATGTCGATGAATTCGATCAGGTTGGAGAGCGACAATATACCCGCAAGACTGGACCCCGAATTTCCGTTTGGCAAGGACGGAGGGCGTAGTATTGGCCTCATGCTGGGTGCTGTTGCAGAGGAGGGGGAAACGTTGACTAGGGCAGACCTGTGGCGGCTCTCTTATGAATCAACATACATGCACTCCATTGATAAGATCCAAAGGAAGGACCTTCGAAAGGTTAAGTCGCCGCCCCGTGCAGTAGACCTCGCCTTCGCCCCCGCGGGCCAAGTGACCTTCCCCTTCAAACCCTTGCCAGTAGATTTCATACCGGGCTCCGATGAGCATCCCGACGTCAGCGTCGGTTTCATCTAAAGGTGTATGCGTGACCCATGAAGGTTCATATTATTTGATGGATGAGTTGGGTATGGAAGAGGAAAGTGGAATAATGAAGAGCCTGAAGTAAATCTTGGTCAGTGAGACGATAGGAATAAAGGATGAGAGTTTCGAGTTTGCAAAATGGGCTTGCAAGACTTGTAAATCAAGTACGTTTTGAGGATATCGAAGGTAGCAGGTTGTAATGGTGAGGAGGTCTCCCCAATGTTGTTTGAGAAGTTGGTCAGGAAGCACATAGCCTGACAAATTCATAAGCGTGAGAGTAGAGTATGAGGGAGCAAGCACAATACTGGGCATTCTTTTGACGTCCGCGGCGCCCTAAAGATCGTTGCCGGTCCATAGCACTATCTCCCGCAACATCAGCCCAGGAAAGATGTGCGGAACCGTAAAACGCTACTTTGGGCTGATCGTCAGATGCGACGAACAGATTGTTGGGTTTGAGATCCTGATTAATGTGCAGATGACTGGATAGAGGGAGAAGGAGTCATACGGGATGTAGGATCTAATTTCCATGGCAGAACTCGAGACCACGGAAAAAGGTCATTCCTTGATGTCTGCTAGGAGAGCGAGACGAGGAAAGAATCTTCAACGATCATTTCGAGATCCGAGTCGAGGGATTTGAGGACGAGGTTGAGGTTTGCTGTGGAGAAGGAAGCGTCTGGGAGCTATGGTGTTTGTGTGGGAGCAGCGGTATTGTTCATGGAGGACAAGTTCAAGTTGCACAACTCTAGGATATCCTGGTGCTTCAGCTCCCTCAGATACTTGACTTCCCGGATGCCGGACAGAACCGGACGATCCTTAAATTGATCTTCTTAATAGCGGCTTTGCGCTCAGCCGAAGCACCTCGTCTTTGACCACGGGAATGTTCGCGTCCGGCGACATAGTTAGTGCTCCTGGTGAGGCAAGATAGACCTTGGAACACAAGAATCATTGCTGGGCGTATGCAGGAACACGAAGAGCGCGAGAACAGGACCTGCGATGTCGAGGACACAGTGCTTTGCGCATTTCCAGAAGTTCCTCGTGGCCACGGATCGACCTTGAGCGCTCGAGCGATTGCGTTCAATGACTAAGCGAACACCGTGTCATCAGTGAATGGGGTGACCGCAGCGATTCGTTCCACTACCACCACTTAGCAGCTTTCCTACGAGAAGTACTAGAATGTCCTGGCTATCAACACTGGCTTCTATTGGCATGGCTATCGGCCCTCCTTTGGTACATAATCATACCCCTAAACCCTTCAGTATGCCAATGACGTTTCGGCTCGACTACAGGTTTATGCCGACCAGGCCGCCTCAATAATTCGGAAACGGCAAGAGCTCTATGTAATACGTGCTTCTAAGTCATATGGATTAAATAGCTGGTATGCAGTGACTCGACCGGCTTCTCTCGTGATGTTTGCGCTATACTGTCAATGCTTTCCGTCAACTTGTCAAGGAAAACCCTAACACACGATATGCAGACTACTTGCGAACATCACTCGCTGTTTTTTTTGGTTAGGGTACGTGAACAGCGATCACACGGGCTTTCAGAAAAGTTGACAAATCCATAATCAGAAATCACTTCGAAACTGCCTTGCTGATCCAGTCGGTCCTCATGATTCTTGCTCAAGTCGGTGCAGGTACTCTTCTGTACTACTCTTTTACTCACGGCGCCCCCAGCTGGCCCTCCTTTACATCTGCATCAACTACCGAGCGAAATTGAGCCCAGAGTCCCTTGGCTCATCCACCCGACCCTTTTCCTTCTGGCAATGGCCCGCGTATGCGCAATACATTGAGTTTCTTTGCGGTTTTATGTGTGTCTTCTTCCAATATTTTTGCCATTCCTTGATCTGACTTTCGGTCTATCAGACTATGCCAAGCCATTCTTTTTCTCATCTTGGGTAGATCAGAATTATTCGTGAACATCCTTGGCTTTATTGCACTCGGCCTCGAGAGCACACTCCCAATTCCACAGCTCATAAGGTATCCCTCGTACCCTGCTTCTTCAAAATTGAACCGCTTAACCATGATCCACATTCAGTAACTATCGCCAGCGTTCGCTATACGGCTTCCGCTTGTCGACCTTAGTCGGGTGGTTTGGTGGGGACGCCTTTAAGTGAGTTCTACCCCCGGTGCCCTTAACCTTCAGAGTGATCCGACACTGTGCAATACCAGGACAGCATACTTTTTCTTCCAAAACTCTCCGCTGCAGTTCAAGGTCTGCGCCATTTTCCAGCTCTCGGTTGATATTGGTGAGTAGTCGGGATGACTGTCGTATCATTGACCCATCAAGCTGAATTTCTAACCCATAGCTATTGTAATTCAAAGACTGGTCTATGGCAACGCCCCTCCCATGTCTGTGCTGATTGACGAAGCAGACGAGCTGGAACAGGCCCTCGCCCTGGGAGACGATAATTGATAACTAATAGATAGTCTTCTTAATCTCTCCCAATAGAAGGAGACTGTACTTTGTCTTTGTGCATTCGGCCCGGAGCTCCATTCGTGATACTTTTCAATGGACAGCGACTGAAACACAGCACCCTGACGACATGGCACGACAATCCGTGTGGACCGTAAATGATAATACGAAAAACGTGCGATCTCCGCTATGGCCGATCCGGTGCCCCCATCAGGGCGGTGATCTATTTTTGCCTCACGCTTGTTATTAAGGTGGACTGACATGTATTCGTTACGTTTCGTACACCCCCTCTCTTGTATTCCTGTAATCTTAAGCCCCTAGCGCGCAGCCCTTGTTCCTATTGACTTCCATCATGGCACCAGTTCATGCACTGGACCGGTTTTACCTCCTCTTGACTCTCCTGGTTACAGTTGGGTGGCAGCTCTCTGGCTTTGCGATCGCCTACTCTCTCAAGTTCGACAAGATCACCGATTTTACGGGTGGTGCGTCATTAATACAACTTGACAGGAGATGTCGGTGTCGCTGACTCGGACAAAGGTTCCAATTTCTTTTTGTTAGGTTGGCGGGGGACAATCTCAGGGACTTCAATTCGAGACCTCATCTACGTTCGTACAGCGCTTCTGACTCTGCTTATTGGAAATACGTTTTATGCGCGGAACATTGGTGCGTTCGGTGGGGTACGGGTTGGGACCTCGCTGATGTGGCTTAAGTTGCAAGTATCTTGGTCATGATATGGGCCATCAGGATTTCAGGTAGGAGCACCACCGAAACCTCGCCACCGCGGTTACCCAATCGGATCCTTTGCAGGGTTCTTGCTTTTCCGTGTGCTGAAGATGGGGAAAGACAGTCGGTTTGATGACATTCGTTCCCACTTCTTCAAGTTTCTCGGCTTTTGGGTCGGTGAGGGACATCGTTTTGATATATGCTTGATGACGACTGAGTCAAGCTATTGCGATTTTTGCAGGCCAAATCGTTTGGGTGAGCATAGCTGATGAGTCTTTGTAGGCGGTGTAGGTACTGACTCAAGGTGTCAGATTTGGGTGGTCTCTTTACCTGTTGTCATCCTCAACTCTCCTGCTGTGTCCGACAAAGCGGCTGGGGGAGACAACCCGGGGTTCGGTACAGGGAGAGATATCGCAGGAATCATTATTTGGTCAATCGGTCTTGTCGTTGAGTCTGTTGCTGATCTGCAAAAGGTCAGTTTTCTTGCTTCCATGAGGTCGAGTTGCCCATTGTGTATGCTAGTACCTCTACAAAACCCGCAAGACAGCTCCCAAAGACGTGCCGATGAATGTAAGGTGATATTCAATAACACAAGAGGCAGCATTCTAATTGCTTACAGCGGGGTCTCTGGGCATGGTCTCGCCATCCTCCCTACTTCGGAGAGTGAGTTGTGCAAATTATTCGGACGTGTTTACGGACTGACGGAACACAGAATGCTGTGTTGGTGGGGAATCTGGATGCTCTGTCTGTCTCCAACCACAAACGGTTCCTTGCCGCCTTCCAGCAGGGCGGCTCAGTATGGCACAGTGGTCTCTCCTCTGTTCACCTTCTTGTAAGTGTAGTTTTTTCCTTATACTCCCCACGTTCTTTGAACACCAATTGTATCCAGCCTTCTCATGTTTGGATCCGGGATTCCTACTGCGGAAAAGCCGACGGCGAAGAAATTCTTTTTGATGTCTAATGGACCCAGCGCAAGACCTGAGCACGCAGACGCGTGGAAGCGCTACCAGGCATATCTAGGGAAGACCTCAATCCTGATACCTATTCCTCCTGTAATCTATCGGGCCCTCCCAGGAATAGTTAAACGGACAATACTGTTGGATTTCTCGTTCTTTCAGTTCAATGAAGAGAAGGATGGACAGGCTGTTCTCCAGGAGGCGAGAGAAGAGTAGATTTGTGAGCGTTGTATATCTGTAATTACGTTGCGGTTTGAATGTCTAAATTTGGAATGGTGGTGTGCAAGGGGAGTAGTATGGGCTCAGCCTTGCTATCCAAGGGGTCTGTATGTCCTATCTATGAGTTTGATTCGCCATGAATGAATGATAGGTGCATCGCGCATGCGGTACGCAGCTGGAGGGGGTGTTGGACAACAACTGCAAACACTCATAAGTTTCCCTTTGCCCTTCACCTAAGTTGCTACCAACAGCCGCAGCGTCCACCTTGGACCTAGACATATCTACTATGGCTTTGGACTATTCAAAACCCATCGCTTTTTGCGAGCATCTCCAACTCTCCAGTCTCGGGGTCCAACCAGCCTCGATTTCTTTCCAGGTGTGCCAACGCGACTCCCCGTTGCTGCTGACGTGCGCATCCTTGACTGACTGTGTCTCTCCCTCTTTTCACTACAGGTACTTTTCACAGATATCATCTCGTAACTTGCCCTCACTGCATTCATATGCGCTAGACATTAACACTCGAATCCGATCACTTCATTTGTGTACGCGAGAGGATTAACGAGCAGAACCAAGTTGTCATTATCGACCTCTCCGACGCTAACAATGTGCTCCGTCGGCCCATATCCGCCGACTCTGCTATCATGCACCCTTCGCAAAAGATTCTGGCGCTGAAAGGTATGTTTTCATGCTGGGTCTGAGCAACGTCATCTTGATAAGTGTGCTTTTCCAGCTGCGCGTACCCTCCAAATATTCAACATTGAAACTAAGCAGAAGGTCAAGTCTCACGTGAACAACGAGGACGTCGTCTTCTGGAAGTGGATATCTGACACGACGATTGGTCTGGTTACCGCGTCCGCCGTTTACCACTGGACAATCACGGACCAAACTTCGCCACCTCAGAAGATTTTTGACCGTCACGACACTCTGTCAGGGTACTCAAATCATTCAATTACCGCATAACGCCCGACGAGAAATGGCTTGTCCTCATTGGTATCTCTGGAAACACGACGGCCCCTTCCGCGTTCAAGGTCAAGGGCTCCATGCAGCTATATAGCAGGGAGAGAGGTGTTAGCCAGGCTATTGAGGGTCACGCGGCTGCTTTCGCGGAGATCAAGTTGGATGGTCACCAAAAGCCTACGAAGCTTTTTACCTTCGCCGTGCGCACAGCGACAGGTGCCAAGGTTAGTTGGTTTGTTCCTCCTACATCTGATTACTCAATACCCTCCAACAGCTACACATTGTTGAGATCGACCATCAAGCTCCAGACCCGCCTTTCACCAAGCGCGCTGTCGATGTCTATTTTCCTCCTGAGGCGGTCAATGACTTCCCGGTGGCCATGCAGGTGTCCAAAAAGCACTGGGATCATTTACCTCGTCACCAAGTACGGCTTCATTCATCTTTATGACCTCGAGTCTGGTGCATGTATATACATGAACCGGATCTCTGGCGAGACAATTTTTGTTACAGCTGAGCACGAAGCGACGAATGGTATCATTGGTGTTAACAAGAAGGGTACAAGTCCTCAGTGTCAACGTCGATGAACAGACTATTGTTCCCTACGTCTTGCAGACTTTGAACAACACGGAGTTGGCGTTCAAGTTGGCCAGTAGGGCGAACCTTCCCGGCGCTGATGACTTGTACATCAAGCAATACCAGCAGTTGTTTGCCTCTGGACAATATGGTGAAGCTGCCAAAGTGGCCGCTAATTCCCCACGAGTAAGTTGTGTTTGGGTATCCTATAAGACTGCGCATAACTTACACAGTTTGCTAGGGTATTTTGCGTACCAACCAAATCATCGAGGCTTTTAAGACTGCACCTGCACCACCTGGGGGTCTCTCTCCTATTCTTCAGTACTTCGGTATTTTACTTGAGAAGGGTGAACTCAACCACCTCGAGTCCTTGGAACTTGCTCGGCCTGTTTTACAACAGGGCAGGAAACAACTTCTCGAGAAATGGCTCAAGGAGAACAAAGTGCGTAGCCTCGGCAATCAGCGCCTACTGGTGTAGCTGATGATGCTTTTAGTTGACCTGCTCAGAGGAACTTGGTGATATCGTTCGTCTCCATGACATGACCCTTGCACTCTCTGTCTACCTCCGCGCCAATGTGCCCAGCAAGGTCATCGCCTGCTTCGCCGAGACTGGTCAAACCGACAAGATTGTTTTGTATTCCAAAAAAGTCGGATACGCCCCTGATTATGTTGGTTTACTCCAGCACATCATGCGGACCAACCCGGACAAAGGTGCAGAGTTTGCTGGACAATTGGTTAACGATGAGTCTGGTCCTCTGGTTGACATTGAGAGAGTGAGTTTATGGAAGTTTCTTTTTTGTTAGGGGCGCCAGCTTAACCTTTCCCCACAGGTCGTCGATATCTTCATAGTCCCAGAATATGATACAGCCTGCCACCTCTTTCCTGCTGGACGCTCTGAAGGACAACAAGCCCGAGCAAGGTCACCTACAGACTCGTTTGCTAGAAATGAACCTTGTCCATGCTCCCCAAGTTGCTGATGCCATCCTCGGAAACGACATGTTCACACACTATGATCGCCCAAGGATTGCCAATCTGTGTGAGAAGGCGGGTTTGTTGCAACGTGTAAGTCATCATGCTGGGGGAGCGCGGGGTAATTTATAAGCGATCCATAGGCTTTGGAACACTACGAGGACTTGGCCGACATCAAGCGGGCTATTGTTCATACCACTGGGCTGCAACCCGATGTGAGTGCGGTTCTCTTTGTGTTCACTCATTGAAGACTCATTCAATTATGTAGTGGCTTGTCAGCTACTTCAGCCGGCTCACCACGGAGCAGTCGATGGCATGTCTGAACGAGATGTTGCGTGTAAACATCCGCCAGAATCTGCAGGTCGTCATCCAGATTGCCACCAAGTATTCCGACATTCTGGGTCCTGTCAAGCTCATCGAGATGTTCGAGAGCTACAAGAGCTTCGAGGGTTTGTACTACTATCTCGGCTCGATCGTCAACCTCAGCGAAGACCCCGAGGTAAACTTCAAATACATCCAGGCCGCTACCCGTACCGGCCAAATCCGCGAGGTCGAGCGCATCTGCAGAGAGAGCAACCACTACAACCCGGAAAAAGTCAAGAATTTCCTCAAGGAAGCCAAGTTATCCGACCAGCTTCCTCTCATCATCGTCTGCGACCGTTTCGACTTTGTGCACGACCTTGTTTTGTACTTGTACCAGAACGGTTTGGTCAAGTTTATTGAGGTGTACGTCCAACGTGTCAACTCGGTCAGGACGCCGCAGGTTGTTGGTGGCCTTTTGGATGTTGATTGTGATGAGACGACGATCAAGAGCTTGCTCGCTAGCGTCCAGGGCACATTCCCTATCGATGAGCTCGTTGCTGAGGTCGAACAGAGGAATAGGCTCAAGTTGATCCTCCCCTGGCTCGAGGCTCGTGTTCAGGCTGGCAGCCAGGATGCCGCAATCTTCAACGCCATCGCCAAGATCTATATTGACAGTAACAACAATCCCGAACAATTCCTCAAAGAGAACAACGTATGTGATTTCGTTTCTAGAACTGTTTTGTTAGCTGAGCTTGCGGCCTAGTTGTATGAACCACTTGTTGTTGGTCGTTTTTGCGAGGCTCGCGACCCATATCTTGCATACATTGCCTATGCTAAAGGCTTCTGTGATGAGGAGTTGATTACCATCACAAACGAGAATTCCATGTTCAAGCAACAGGCTCGCTACCTTATTAAGCGTCGTGAACTCGACCTCTGGGCTCAAGTACTCCCGGATAACAACATCCATCGTCGTGCTCTGATTGATCAGGTGTGTTTCCTTTCATCCTCACCGTGGGATATCACTGAGAAGACTTTTGGCAGATCGTTGCCACTGCTATTCCCGAATGCACTGATCCTGATGATGTATCAGTGACCGTCAAAGCTTTCATCCAGGCCAACCTTCCTATTGAGCTTATTGAGCTCCTTGAAAAGATCATCATCGAACCTTCACCGTTCAGCGACAACAAGAGCTTGCAGAATTTGCTTCTCTTGACCGCCATCAACTCAGACA
The DNA here is from genome assembly GCA_023014365.1 of Lepiota brunneoincarnata. Lineage (NCBI taxonomy): Eukaryota > Fungi > Basidiomycota > Agaricomycetes > Agaricales > Agaricaceae > Lepiota > Lepiota brunneoincarnata. Next base: position 1,865,372 of record JAEBUN010000003.1, read on the forward strand.
AGGGCAAGGTCGTTGGGTATATCAACAAATTGCAGAACTATGATCCCTCGGAGATTGCCAAGATCGCGACTGATAAGGGACTGTATGAAGAGGCATTGACGATTTACAAGAAACACGAGCAGCATGCACAGGCCATCAATGTATTGGTTGAACACATTGTGTCGATTGACCGTGGTCTGGATTATGCCAATAAGGTCAACAAGCCTGAGGTTTGGAGTCGATTGGCTAAGGCCCAATTGGATGGGTTGCGTATTAAGGACTCAGTTGGTACGTATCTAGTTCCGCGATCATTATTGACGAATGGCTAATACCGTTTGTACATAGACTCCTATATCAAGGCCGATGATCCCTCCAACTTCGCTGAAGTCATCGAGATTGCCAACCATGCCGGCAAACACGATGAGCTCGTGCGCTACCTGCAGATGGCACGCAGGACCCTCCGCGAACCCAAAATTGATACTGAACTCGCATACGCTTACGCAAAGACTGATCGCCTACATGATATGGAGGACTTCCTGGGCATGACCAATGTCGCTGATATCCTCGAGGTTGGAGAGAAATGTTTCGAAGACGAGCTGTACCAGGCTGCCAAACTGTTGTTCACGAGCATTTCAAATTGGGCAAGACTAGCGACTACTTTGATCTATCTTGGTGAAAACCAGGCAGCTGTCGAGAGTGCGAGGAAGGCAGGGAATACCCAGTCAGTAAATGGCCCATTTTCCCAACACTATTAGCTGATCATTTTTTGTCAGGGTCTGGAAGCAGGTGCATAAGGCCTGTATTGGAAAGAACGAATTCCGCCTTGCACAGATTTGTGGTCTCCATATCATCGTTCATGCTGTAAGTTTCTGGTCACCGGGACTATGACAATTATCAATGGCTTCTGTAGGAAGAACTGGGCGCGCTCATCACCATGTACGAGAATGCGGGTCACTTTGAGGAAGTCATTAGCCTTCTCGAGGCCGGCCTAAGCTTGGAACGCGCTCATATGGGTATTTTCACCGAGTTGGCTATTCTGTTGAGCAAGTACAAGCCTGCTAAGCGTGCGTTAACATTGTTTTCCTGTGCATGAGTGGCGTATTAAACTTGTAATCTACAATCAGTCATGGAGCATCTCAAGCTGTTTGTTGCTCGCATCAACATTCCAAAGGTCATCAAAGCAACGGAACGGGCTCATTTATGGCCCGAGCTCGTATTCTTGTACATCAAGTACGATGAATTCGTGAGTGGATACGTCGGATGGTATTTGATTCGTAGTTGACGAGTTCCTCAGGACAATGCTGCTCTTGCTATGATTGAGCGCTCCGTTGATGCTTGGGAACATAACCAGTTCAAAGACGTCGTCGTCCGGGTGGCCAATGTTGAGATGTGAGTCCGCAGATATTGCTTAGAGCTTTTGGATATTTACCCCGGGGCATAGCTATTACAAGGCCCTGACATTCTACCTCCAGGAACAGCCAACACTCCTGACAGACCTACTGACTGTTCTTATTCCTCGCATTGAGCATGCTCGTGTGGTTCGTATGTTCCGCCAGATTGATCACGTCCCCCTCGTTCGCTCCTATCTCATTGCCGTGCAACATGTAAGTCTGTTCAATTATCTCGGGAGATGGCATCCAGTTGACGACCACGTAGCTCAATATCGAAGCTGTTAATGCCGCGTATAATGATCTCTTGATCGAGGAAGAAGATTACAAGACCCTCCGTGACTCAATCGACAGCTTTGAAAACTTTGATAATATTGCTCTCGCCCGTCGGTTAGAGGGCCATGAATTGCTCGAGTTCCGGAGGTTGGCAGCTCATCTGTACAAGAAGAACAACAAGTGGGAAGAATCAATATCCCTGTCAAAACGAGACAAGCTATACAAAGACGCTATGATTACTGCTGCGGCATCAGCATCAACTGAAGTGGCAGAGGACTTGTTATCTTACTTTGTGGATATTGGCAACAAGGAGTGTTTTGCTGCTACGCTATATATCTGCTTCGACCTGTTACGTGCAGATATCGTGGAGGAGTCGTCGTGGCTGCATGGATTAAACGACTTTTACATGCCGTATAAGATTCAGGTACAGCGGACACAGATCGAGAAGGTGAGCTTTGCGACAGAAAAATATTGATGATATGCTGATATTGGCTATCCAGTTGGCACAGCTGGAAAAGGAGGTTAGGGAACGAGCGAAGAAGGATACACAAAAGGAGCAAGCCGAGGCAGAGGCTCCCATCATCAACCCAGCTGGCATTGGGCTGCTGACATACGGGGGGTGAGTAAGGGCCGGAAAGAGCATGTATGAGCCCAATGATGGATTGACACATGTGTTTTTCAGAACTGTTGGGCAAGCACCGACTTTGAATGGACACTCCATGAATGGGATTCCTCCTGTACGTCCATCCACAGATTCCCACTATGAATGATGGAGTGGCTGATGTTGCGACGGATCTACTGTAGGTGATGACTGGGTTCTACTGATTTGAATCCCTTGCCTCGCTCGCTTGTTATACTTGTATAGTCGTAGTCGGATTCATTATAATGCTGTGATTGTGTGCCATTGTTGTTTTTAGCATTGCTAATTGGACCGTTTTTTTTCCCCTTTGTCTATTTTCTGAGTCGCTATTAGCTTGGACAACTGGAGTGATGACAGAGTTGTTGAAAACTATTGATCGTCATGTGAACTATTTTCGGGTTGGGTGTACACAGCCGTGTCAAATCGACGGAGGTGACAACTGCGATCTGCTATATACCCCATTGCCACTGGTTTATACCTTTCATTCCATCTCTTCTTGTTTTTTTTCCTTCTTCCGGGAATGGCTTTGAATCTACTGGATTCCGCAGAGATCATGACCGCATACGAAACAGTGCTAGGTAAAGAGCTGAACTGGTATGTATATCATTATTCCTTGCTTTGGGAATGAGTTAACTCATAACGATGGGGGGATTTCAGGTTCTTGCTGCACTATCCAACCAATACAGTAAGTGAATTCACGGGGGGAAAAACATCTCATGTCGTAATCATGCGTAAAGGTGGACACATTAGCGTTATACGCATTTGGCTCGGACGGACTTGAAGAGCTCAAGACCAAGATCGATCCGGAGGATGACGACAAGGTGGTGATTGGGTTCCTGAGAGCGGACGAGCCGGATGAAGAGGGGGAAGAAGACGAAGAAGGAGGAGAGGCAGGAGGAGAAACCAAATATGTGTTGGTCAGCTATATCCCAAAGGGTGTATTGGGTGTTCGGAGGGGTGAGTACCTTGAGCTTGAATGGTCCCCTTTGGATAGATAAGAGCCGTGGTTAGCGCGCGCACAGGTACATACACGCCGTCTGGGGATGATATTCAAGGTGAGTTGAGCCGTCGTGATGATACGTCTTAGTAACAGAGTGGGCGTCTAACCCCATTGTTCCCTCAAAACTCATTGTTTCATTTTACCTCACGTAGAAACACGATGCGGTACTCACGGCCGAGGACTTGTCCCAACTTACCAACGCAGCTATCGTACAAGCCCTGGCCGAGCCCGATCCTAGTATCCTAACATTTCACGCATCCACAGGCGCAGAAAATCCGAGTGTTGAGCCAACTCTTCCTACTCCACCACCACTGACGACTGGCTCGTCGGTTCCCTATACTTCACCCTCTGTTTCTCCTTCTGCCTTTCAACAACAGCAACAACCGGCCGCTGTCGAGATGGGTCGAAGCTTCTCTCAACCGCCTGGGATGGCCCACCCGCCATCGTCGGCCCTCATAGATTTGAAACCAGTCAAGAGGTCCTACTCTGAGATGTATGTGCCACCCCCGGCACTTGGTTACAGCTCTGGCCCAGCACCAAGTACATCGCCGCCCGCACACTACAAACTGGGGAGTAGTATGTTCAGCAACCTGCTAAGGAGGAAGAAACGGACGGCATCTGCGTCAATGGTGAGAGACATTGACGAGAGCCAGGAGTCCGAGGATTCAATGCCGCCTCCGACACCGCCAAAGGATAAAGGCGTCTATGCGGCTGGAATGTCAATGGCGGAGCGGCGTGGGCATGAAGAGCGGGGAGAAGATGGGATTATAGATCCCCTTCATCATCATCGTCACCACCACCACAATCACCACCGCCGCCGCCATGATCCCACGGAGACGGGGGGCATATACACGTACGAGCCTCCCTTCTCAGTTTCCGCTACTGAAGACAGGATGACTGACGAAGAGAACTTTGTCTTTCCTCCTCCCACTTCTACTGCTTTCCATCACCAACACAGTGTTTCTGAGTTTGCGGTCATTTCGCATGAGGAGGTCGGCGGGAGCGTAGACAGAGGCGGCGCGAGAGAAGATGCTGGGGATATGGTTGTTATTAGTCCGGATGAATTTGGGTACGGGTATGATAAACCGCTTCCGTCGACGCAGCAAGTTTCGACGATATTGAGGAAAGGGAAATGGGCTGGGCCACAGGGGCTGTCTGCTATCAAGGACCCTACGGAGAGGGCGAGGATAAGGATTGAGATGCAGAGAGAGAAGGAGGAAGAGGAAAGGGAGGCACTTAGGGTTGAGGAGGAGAAACAGGAGAGAAGAAGGAGGGAGAAAGAAGAATTTTGGAGGAGGGAAGAGGAGGAGGCGGAGAGGAGGAAGGCGGCCATTCAGACTGAGGCCATGCGGGTTGCCGCTGAAAGGAGGAGACGGGAAGAGGCGGAGAAACGAGAGGAGGAGAGGAGGAATAGGGAAAGAGAGGCGAGGAAGAGAATGGAGCGGCAGAAGAGGCAGCAAGAGCATCAAAGATTAGAAGAATGGAGGAAGGAACAACAGAGAGCTGCTGAAGAGAGTGCAAGGACGGAGAAGGAGGCGCGGAAGAAGGAGGAGGAGGAGAGGAAAAAGAAGATCATCAAGGCGGAGAGTGAAGTGAAAAAAAAGGCAAAGGAGGGCGCAATGACGGGGTGGGTAACGATCCAGACAGACGAGTCGGTCGTCTGGAAGAGGCGGTACTATAAGTTGGTGCAAGACACAATGTACCTGTTCCGCACGGCAAAGGCAAGTGTTATCAACTTCCGGAGACTTGTTGCTTATTGTATAGACATAGGACATGAACCAGGTCATGGATACACTGCATGTGCGAGGATCTGTGCGGGGACTGAAGGAGCCAAAGGATGGTCATGAGGATTTGAAGGCGATACCATTCTCGTTTGCAGTTGAATTCCACGACCGAGGACCATGGTCGATGTATGCAGATAGTGAGGAAGAAAAGGTGAGAGAGAGAGAGAGAGAGAGAGAGAAATTTTAATTGAAAATATGGCTAACTTTTTTGGTAGTTTAAGCTCCTTGGACTGTTGCACCATGCAGCTCAACTGGACTTGTAATGTAGTGTGACAATGTGACCATTAGCTTAGTCATCATTTCGATATCACAAGAGTTGAGCGTTGAGAGAGAGTTTGTGAGCATGGCCGGTCTTGTCTCGCCAAAGCCCATCTCGTACCTCCAGCAGCAACAGTACGCTATTCCCTACTCCCGTGCACCCACAACAGCAAGTTCTTCCATATATCCAGACTCTCCAGCTAGCGCTGCCAGCAACCTTGCACATCACCAGCCCATCCCATCCACCTCGGCAGCCGGTGCAGGTGCCGCTGGCGGGGGCTACATGGGAATCAACATGAACATGAACATGAACATGAACATGGGTCTCAACATGAACGTCAACGGGCTCGCGGCCAGCATGGCAGCTGTTGGTGCCGGTTTGGGCGGCGTGGGCATGGGCCATGTCAGCGCAGGCTCAGGCGCAGGTGCGGGTGCCACGACCGCCGTGCAGGAAGATGGCAAGATATATGCGCTGGTTATTGATTTGATGGACCCAGACACGAGGGAGGCTGCTCTATTGGAGCTTAGCAAAAAGAGGGAGCAATACGATGATCTGGCCTTGGTCCTTTGGCACTCGTTCGGTGCGTAAACTTCTTGAAAAAGAGGTACCGCACTGACATGCAAAGTGCACAGGTGTTATGCCCGCCCTACTCCAGGAGATTGTATCGGTGTACCCCATGCTCTCACCGCCCAACTTGACAGCGCATGTGTCGAATCGGGTTTGTAATGCTCTGGCTCTACTTCAGTGTGTCGCCTCCCACTCGGAAACAAGACAGTTGTTTTTAAATGGTGCGCGTCGTGGTCTCCTTTTGCACATATCTAATCATTACCATTCGGTAGCCCATATACCACTCTTTCTCTATCCCTTCTTAAATACTACTTCTAAAACACGGCCCTTTGAATATCTACGCCTCACCTCACTTGGAGTTATTGGCGCTCTTGTCAAGGTGCGTCGGTCCCAAGGCTGATTGGTATTTCCGCATTGCTGACATTATGCACAAGCAAAACGATAACAACACTGTCATCCACTTCCTCCTGTCAACTGAAATCATCCCTCTCTGCCTCCGTATCATGGAGACCGGCTCGGAGCTATCTAAAACAGTGGCGATATTCATCGTCCAAAAGATCTTGCTCGACGAGACAGGATTAACCTACATCTGCCATACCTATGAAAGATTCTATGCGGTGGGAACCGTACTTAGCAACATGGTGACCCAGTTGGTGGAAACCCAGGCGGTCAGGCTGCTCAAGCATGTAGTGCGGTGTTACCTCAGGCTGAGCGATAATGTTCGGTACGTGGAAGCCCCTGTTTCTGAGTCTGTCCGAAGACCAACAGCCATTCTAGCGCCCGCGAGGCATTGCGGGCGTGTCTCCCAGAACCGTTGCGAGACAATACATTCAGTGCACTGCTCAAGGTAAGGGGGGCGTTAACCCGGCTGTTCTAGATCTCTTCTGACACGACTGTAGGGTGATCTTGTGACAAAACGGTGTCTGACAACACTGCTGAATAATTTGAACGAGCCGTAAATCTTTTGTCTGTTGCTTCGAGCTATCTATATCATGGACTGCATATCCTGTATTTCATCTCCACGATTACTCTCGTACACGCATAATATTTTTGTAGAGGAGGTTAATGTAGATAAATTGTAAAATCATATCCCGTGGGAATTGCACATTTAATCTCCTTCTGTTCCACCGCCATGAACAACTCTACACAACACCCGTTCTATTTCTCCTATCAACCTCGTCTCGTCGACGCCGTTCCGGACCACATCCTCACCCTTGCAACGCCCATCATCGCGTACTGGTCTCTTTCCCTCTTCTTTCATCTTCTCGATGTCTCAGGATGGAAGTGGCTTGAAAAGTATAGAATACACGAGAGCGAGGAAGTCAAGAATCGTAACCTCGTTGGGCGTTCACAAGTCGTGATGGCAGTTCTATTTCAGCAGGTCATCCAGACGCTCCTCGGGCTCGTGTGGCTTGAGGAGGAAGTTCCAGGGAGCAGCAGGAGCGCTATGGCTGGAGTCGCGAACGACCTACAAAATTGGGAGAGACTTGTGGAGCCCGTGGCTAAGGTGCTCCTCGGCAAACGAGAAGCGGAACAAATTGTAGCCAGCGTTGGGTACTTTGTGTACTGGTGGGGAGTGCCCAGTTTCCAACTCCTTGCTGCGATGTGTGTTACGCTCCTCTTCGCTTCCAAACTGTGATTGTGATAGCTCACTTGTGGAACAGGTTCTTCATTGACACATGGCAATACTTTCTTCACAGATTCATGCACGTAAACAAATTTCTTTACAAGTCTTTCCACTCGTGGCACCATCGGCTCTATGTGCCATACGCCTTTGGGTCGTTGTATAACCACCCCGTGGAAGGATTTCTACTTGATACACTCGGTGCGGCATTGGCAGAGTGGGTGACGGGCATGACGACGCGCCAAGCAATGGTGCTGTTCTGCTTCTCGACTCTCAAGACCGTCGACGACCATTGTGGATATAATCTACCATTTGACCCATTGCAGATGCTCTCTGGGAATAATGCAGATTACCACGATATTCACCACCAGGCGAGCTTACCCCGTGTGCTGCGGATGTGTTGCTGACGTTTTGTTGTTGCAGATTGTCGGCATTAAGTCTAATTTTGCACAGCCCTTCTTTGTACACTGGGACGTACTACTTGGGACGAGGATGACGAGAGACGGCCTAGAAAGACGCAAAAAACAAACCCCAGACAAGACCGAGTAAAGCCCCCAGACACTTACATTCGCAAACAAGCATCCTGCCCCACGACTCAGCCTCTCTCGACATATGTGCATATTATATTCGTCTTGATGCCTGGGGCGGTTCGCGTACATAAATAACTCCCCATGAATCACTAACGTGCCAGACAGAACGGTCATTGAACCACTCCTCTCCTTCCACTTGTTTAATAATGCTCCTATTGGATGTAAATGACGCTTGCGAAGACTAATCGTATAATACACCCAAGGAACTAGAACCGTGCCTTGCCCTCCACCTGTTGTGGCCGCACTTTCAGTACGTATGTGGAAGAGAGTTCCAGGGGTTTCTAAACATATCAGAACACATACTCCTTCCTAATAAACTGGGAAATTTGCATGTGCATAGGGCCTTGTTTGTGTATACGTTTCAGGAGGATCAAGAAGTTACCTGACGCGTCGGATATGAATGGCATGACCATTGACTGAGCCTGAGTGCAGCTTACTTCTGATCCGTTCCTTTCGACTCCGCTATGGACTTGGTACGGTCCAGATATGACGGTTGTGGCACAGATAATTTCACAATTTTTTTTCAATGGTACAAAATACGAGAGCCGTAGATTAGCTGTATTACCAGTTGGCCAGGATGGATTTTGTGAGTGGCACGCTTTCCTCCATTTCGTGTTCGTACTCGACTTCCACGTGGGGTCCTCCTGTGTTTTTTTTTTTGGTTGTTTCAGGTGAGTGTGAAGGCTGCTTAGTGGGGCTGGAGTGGTTCTATACGCACTCTTCGTTTTCTTTTCTGGTCTATTGCGTGGTGCGGAATTTTGCGGGGCCTTGCGCTTCCCGAGTGTTTTCTTCTTAGACGATGGTGTAGATGACGCGTGTTCTTCTTCCTCTGAGTCTTCGGAAAACTGCTTCGAACCTTCGTCCTGGACAGGAGGGTACACTTTAGCCGCAGGCAAACGGCCAGAAGGAAAAGAAAACCGAGGAACCCACAGCGTCTTCCAAATCACTCAAGCCATCCCCATCCTCGCTCTCATCCCCACTCAAATCACTAACAAACTCTCTATCTCCCCAACCTTCTTCTAGCTCCTCCTCCTCCTCCTCCTCCTCATCATCATCAGTCTCATCATCAACCATACCCAATCCATCCTCCACTTCCACCTCCCTTTCCTTCTCTTCATTTGCACCCAGACGCTCACGATCCAGTATGGCCTGCCATACACTCTCGTTGACATTCAACGGAGCATCGCCATAAGCCTTTGACTTGAGGCGTTCAAGAAGTTCTTTTTCGATAGATCTTTCGAGGTGTGCTGCGGAGAGTGCTTTACGTTCTCGCGTCGCCTCTCGTCTTTCTAGTTTCTTCTTGATTCCGATGAGTTTGGGTCTATTATGTGCGTGAGTCAAGAAATTGCACATATATATGTGATATACGCACAGTTGCCGGAGCTTCAGACGTCGCATTTTGATGAGATATTGAGTGATTTTGGTCACGCGCTGCTTGCACTTGTGAATGAGAAAATTGGGCCAGTAAATAAGTTCCGCATCGATCTAACGACTCGGTCTTCATGAGCGACAAGAGGCAAAAGGGGGCAAAGAAAAAAAGAGAGAAAACGACACACTTGTTCTAGAGCCTTGGTGTAATTATTCGACAATTTAATACGTTCCCACATATGTGCTGGAGAGTGTGCTCTCTCGATAGTCTTGACATAAAGATACAATACGCCTATTTTCAATCCAGTATTGGCCGAGTCACTCTCCCAGTAATAACAACAACGCGCACCTTCTTTTTCACGGACGGTCGCATACCGCGAGTTAGCCAGGGGACACGCCTGGCGATTACAGAGCCCAGTCACATTATACTCGTTCCGACAAAAGTTTTGTGTCGTTGTCCTATTCCAACGAATCAACACACTCTCAAAACCGCACACACCGCGAAAGCAAACACTCACTTGACTTTGTACGAGCAAAATTGGTGGTTAATCACCGACCAAATGACATCGTCACTTTGCATAGTGGAATCAACCACAAATCACAATTTTTCTTTAGCAAGGGGGGCCGGAATCTTATTTGTCCCAGATTGTCTCCACGTGGCTGTGCCCATCCCCATTGCTGCCCCTCATGCTCACTATCTCAGCATCTCCAACAACTACAGTGTACGGTATATACACAACCCTTAATGGCCTCTCTATTCCTCCGCCGCCCTCTCACGACCGTCATCCTCCACCGTCACCTCTCGAGACCGTCAATATTACCACCACCCACTCGCTCCTTATTTACCACCACCCGCCGCTACGACTTTCATTTCGACACACATCACTTTGTCCAACGCCTCGAGCGCGAAGGCCTCAAGCGCGAACAAGCAGAAGGCATCATGTCGGCCATGGCCGAAGTCATTGACGAGGCGATCCGGAACATGACAAGCAACATGGTCACCAAAGCCGAACAAGAAAAGGTTGGAGTTATACTCCTTCCTCCTCCTCCTTTCCCTCAGTTATTCCTAACAGCACCAATACACTCAACAAGTCGACTTTGCTCAGTCAAAGTCCGAGCTGCAACTCATGGCCAAGAATGACCTCGCAATGATCAAAGCAGAGAACGAGCGCCTCGTCAGCGAGATTGAGAAGCTCAAACAGCGCCTTCGTGAAGAGATCACACGTACCCAGGCCGGCGTCCGTCTTGATCTCAATCTTGAAAAAGGTCGGATGCGTGAGGAGAGCAGTGGCCAAGAGCTCAAGATCAAGGAGGTCGACACCAGGATAGAGCAGGAGATTGCGAACCTCAAGACTGCAATTCAGGCCTCCAAAGCGACAACACTACAGTACCTCGTTGGTTTCGGTGAGTCGAGATACACTGCGGTATGATTGATGACCCCAACTGACCATCCACTAAGTCACCGGCTGTTCTGCACTTCTTATGGCATATCTCAGATTCCGTGTATAATGTACAGTACTTTTCCAGAATAAGGTTAAATTTCAATTACACCTTTGTATAATTAAAAAAAAAAAAGGAGGGAACCTACGCAATATACAATAGAGCGGGACATAGAGCACGAGGTAAACAAAAAATGAAAATGAAAATGACTTTAGGACATTTGCAGCCCAATCACGAAATCTTGCCATGTCGTCTGCATGTTTGCTTCCGGCGATCCAGAAGACCTTCTTTGAGATCCTCCAGGTGGCGTCGGGTTGGAATCCAGTAGAGGCGCCGTCGAGTATCCGCTTCCGTTCATCACTCCGCTCCCATAATCGTATACTGGGAAATACTGCGGGAAAGAAGCCGTCTGCGACGAGGAACCACCGCTACCCGAAGGACCCGCCATGGTAACATCACGTACAATACTTCCATTCTGCTGGTGAGGACCGGTGTGGCGCATACCCTGTTGAGGTTGCATCTGCTGCGGCTGCGCCATAAATGATGAGGGCTCCGTCTGATATGTCGGCGTATTGATCGTTGTCATCCCATATACTGATACGGGTGATATGTCAATATCAGAGAATGTTCCTCCCCCCTGTTGGCCTTGTTGAGGACTCTGCACCGGGTTCCCCACGGGAGCGGGAGCATTAGTGGCGGAGTTACCAAATGACCGCAAATATTCGACTACACTCGGGTCCATGTGGTTCTGCATGGTGGGAGATAGCGGGAGAGGAACAATCGGGTTTTGTGAATTGGGGGATCGTTCAAGAAGTTGCGGAGATGATGGTTCGGCCTTTGCCACAAGTCGGGTTTTGCCTCCAAGTACTGCTAGCTCATCGTTATCGTTATCGGGCGTAGGAGGTTCAGAAGTTGAGATGTATCGACTAGGCGACGGGAGAGGTGGTTCCTCGCCTGAACTCTTCCAAACTATAGTGAGCTTTTTGCTGCAAGTGGAGCATGATTTTCTGAGGACCAAGGTGAGCAACCGAACACCCGAATCAAGACAGTTTATATTTACCAAGACTTTGGTTGCCCGGAAACCAGGTGCCGCCTTGGAAAAGAGCTCACATGCTGAGTCCAGCTGAACGAGTGCTGAAGGCGCCAAGCTCATAGACGGACACCGCGTCACGATAGATCCCAGTACGATCTAGATAGTTTAATTCAGAACGGTGCATTTCTCGTGAGAAGAAATGGCACCTACGGCACAGGAGAACATATGCGTCCACAAGAACCACATTCTCTCGCTAGGGGCCTTGAGTTGAGTGTGCAAGTTTCTCATCAACGCGACAAGTGACCCTGCGCTACGATATGCGGCGATGACTGAGGTGCCATAAGGACTGCCAAGTGGGTCTTTAGGATGATCACTGATTGCCCTGGCGAAGAAACTTCTGTGGAGATACAACAAATCTAGGCCAAATCAGAGTGGGGCAGTGAAGAGAACGGGAAATGGACTTACTCATTTCGCGGATGGCGAGTACGATATGCCTTTGTAGAGTGAGCATGATAGTGTCAGGGTATCCGCCCGGTCGAGATTCTGAGCTTCCGAATCCAGCCACCTGGAGGATCGGAAGAACGGGGAAGGCTCGCATCTTTCTGTCGAGCTGTAGGACCGTTGCATAAGTTGGCATCTTGGCACCGAATGCCTGGTCATGCAGTAAATTCATGCACTCTGATGTGAACCGGTGTTTCCAGGAATGGACTAGCATCGAATTTGGTTACTCAGCCCATACGTTCAAAATTTAGAATCATACTCACAGGCTTGTTCATCGGAAGTATCGCCGAGGAATGGTTGTTTGCAGTCAATATGGGGAAGGGCAAATGAGGGTGGCCGGCCAAATGTTAAGCACTGCCATGAATCATATGTGAACAGCTCCCAGAATATTTCACGACGACGCTGCGTTTCAGCGGGGTCAACCTTCCAACGGCCGCTATCTCTGTCTATAGGGGAGCATCAGTTGTTGATAACAATGGCCGTGGGGCTTATAAACTGTCTTACGTAGTCCAATCTACGTGGATGTGGTAAGTGTGGGAGAAGCGCAAAGAACTGATATAGCTCACGCTTTGGCCAACTTTGACGGCAATGCCCATTATGGCCCACCTGGCTCCAGAGGCGGTTCCATGCCGATCTGCCAAAAACAGATAATAGGTCATGAGGCACTGGAAGTTGGCGATATGAGTCGATATTCCCAAAGCGATCACGGAGCACACACCAAAGCCTGTACGGCATGAATTGTCGGCTCATCAAAAATCGAGGTATGGAAAAGTGCGGCTCGGGCCAACTGATGATACTTCTCGGCCTCTAGATTGTATGCTGGAAGGGCTGTGTTCATCAATGAACCGATGGCGAGGACCATGAACATTAGAGCGAGCTTGTGAGCCAAAAGGGGTTCTTCGGAGAGCGGGGCGGCAGCGGTGTCATAGAACGTAGAGTAGACTTGGGTATCAAAGGTGTCCATAGATATGGGGTTATACCTAATGACCGGGGGGGGTTGGTGAGTGTCGGCGAGATAGTAAGAATAGCACGCTTACATCCAAGCAGCATGAGTATAATAGATATTACGCAATTCGTAGGTCGTTGCGGTTGAAGGCAGATACCAGAGCAGGCTTTGCAAACTATTGCTATCCCCTTGGGCTAGAATTGAGATGGGGAACACAGAGGCCCTTTTGAGAATTTCTGGAGGTAACAGCGACTGAATGTTGGTGAGGGCTTCATCTGGTTCCTCTTCTTGGTCTTCATTCTTGAGCGGACATCAGACATATGATCTGGAACCGATCGGCAAGAAACTAGTGCGCTTACTTGAAGGAAATACTGTGTGTCATATTAGACTACGGGTTTATGGAACATGCGGGTTGAAATACCTACCCATGAGTTTGCTATATGACCGTAATATCTTGATTTGCCGGACAGATTGATGGACAGGGATCCAAAAGCATCTACAACATCGGGGTTACTCTCTTCATCCCTATTCGAAGCGGGGGTGGTGCCGTTTCGGAACGCAGGTGGTTCTCGTTGCAAAGGGGCCTTTATCTTGAGGAGATCCTCGGACAACAAGGGATGGGTTTCAGGCGACAGCTGTGAGTGTTCACTACGCAGTGCGTCCTCGAGTTCTCTTACACGGTGGGCGAGTTCCGTGATCTTCTCAGTGCAGCTCTTGGGTGGAGGCTAAAACAAATCTAATACCTGTTCATATACTGAAGGTTGGTTTGCGCGCATATAGCTTACCGATTGCCTTGGCCCGTGGTCAGAGATCCCTACTGGGGTTGAGCAAGGGATGTTTGCGAGCAAGATTCTGCAGGGTGGACATACATCTGGACAAATAGCGCCGCAGCCTCGTTTCACGCAAGAGCTGCAGGGGACCGCACGGTCGCATCGTAGTTTGAGCCTGGCAAATAGTGTGAGGAAAAAAGAAGAAGCGAAGCGAGGGACATCATGCATACCTACGACACTCAGCGCAGCTGAGCCGGGTTGCGCCTTTCCTGCGCTTCTTTACCAGACCATCGCCTGAAGGGTCGGGGCGGGAGTCATATGGCGAGGTGGACATCTGTGCTTGGATGATGGGAGAGGGAGAAGAAGAGGACTTGCGTATCTGGATAACCCATGGAAGATTACCAGGTATCCTAAATTGACTGCCCTCTCCAATACACGGAGATGTCCGTAAACCGATTTACGCCCGGTCGCTCGCAGTGGCTGTGTCTCTCGCCCGCGCCCCTCCCCCACAACCTCCGTCGACATGCCTCCGTGTCTCCCGCTGTGTGATATGGGCTCGTATATGAGGGCACTTGTCACAAAACACATAGGCACATACATGCTATGGACCTGCTCCTGTCCCAGCGTGAACACCATATTGTTGGGCCTTCCATCAATGTGCCCATCAGCTCCCTCACACACCCTATCATCCAACTTCGGTAGTTCTCACTCCGCGACAGGTGGAGATAATTTATGGGAGGGGGCGGCTTCGACATCACTATTTAGACTAGGCGATTTGTGCTTTGTGTTTGAGCGTTATCGACCTGTTTCACTCGGCTGTAACTTGTTAGACCTTAATCAGGGTAACCTCATCAGCGCGACTTCCCCTTCCCTTGCCATCCACCCGAAAAAAATTCGAACACAGCACAACAGCCATCTTCGCAAGCCACGGGTTCGTTTTGATCCCGATACGCGAAATCGAGAAGGGAGCGTCGGCGACGAGCATGCCTCTATTCGTTTGTACGTGTGCTTTACAGCTCTTTTGAGAAGCTCCTGCTGCCTGCCGCTGCGCAAGGCGATCCAGTGTGATCCTCCTCACGTTCACAGTAACACGTCTTCTGATGATACAGCAGCACCATGAGGGGGACGCGAATATGGGGAACCGGGGTCAGTCACACCAGTCAACCGGCCCATCATCACATTCTTTCCAAAAATTTCCCAAATCTGTCAAGCCCAAGTAGTCCGGGATTATTTTCGGGAGAGTGCAGTGATATCCAATCAGAAGGTCGAGGAAAGCCTGGTCGCTTGCACGACGACATCGTATCAGTTATTGCCTGTCAGAGAGCAGGTTAGCAGATTTTGTGAGCGACCATGTCGGTCATAATGGGCACAGGGCAGGGCAACAATCATTGATTTATTTTTTATTTTGGCACTTTTGGCCGTGTGGGTGTGGACGGTTTTGGGGTGGGACAGCTCTATTTTCACACTTCTTCCCAGTGCCTCATGATTGATTTTCATCTGGGTAGGTCATGGTGGCTGATTTTCGTTCTTGGAAGAGTGTCACTGAGAGCAGCTTCGGGCCCTGCGCCGGATTCTCGTGCTCCAAATGTGTTAACACGTTTTCGACCTTCTAGCCCCGCTGTAGGAAAGATGTTCGGTCCTGAAGCATCCGGGGTGACCGTATCGTTTCTCTCGTTTCTGCTCACGACACGTGCAGGGTTTGTATTCTATAGCCTAGCAGTCTATTTCCGACAGCTGTTCGGAGGTGGGGACTGAATAAAACATTTGTCGTCAGTGCAGATTCCATCGACAGCTTGCCCTCTGACATCATGAGATTGTATCTCTTGTTACTGATGGTACTAATAGTTGAAAGGGCTCGAGGCACACACTCTCGCCTTTGTTTCCTCGACTGCGTTCGGTATCTGGTTGGGTTTCTCCCAGATTGGCCATGGCGGCGTAAGCAACGTTGTCGTCGGTGAGGTGCTCATCGCTGGCCCTGTAAGTATAATTTAGGAATGGTGTGATGGGTTGCTCCCACGGTGGACAAAGCTCTGATGGTTGGCAAAGTCAGTATTGGTTGTACTCATGATCAGTACCTCTGTACTTGTATCCTGATACCCTCTGTATGATGGCCACCCTAGGCCTTCCCCCGCGCCCTTCCTACGACTTAAACGTTGTCTCTGACTCGACAAAACCGACAGATTCAAACACCAGCTACAAGTTTCCCCACACTCGTGCCCAGCTCTCTGCATTCGCTCGCCAACACAAGTCAACTGAGAACCACGCGAGCGATGCGGACCATGATGACCTCAACCGCGTGCCATCTTCCCTCGTGAACAAGGTCGTCTCGTTGCTCGCTGATGAAAAGGAGGATGAGCTCAAGGCCCTGCTCAAAGAGACCTATGACATGGACAGTGAAACAGTCAGTGCCCTATCTGTCCCTTTCGCGCGCCCAATTCTGAACAAAGGACCGGACCCTAGGTTGAGGAGAGTGTCTTAGACCTAATGCACAAACACAGGGATGATGTCGCAGGTGTTCCATTTCTTTTTTTGACCCCAACGCGTCGTCCGGTTTCTCGTCCTTCATCCCGGGCGTCAACTCATTCGGCCCGTCTCCATCCCGCACGCCCAGACACGCCTTGTTCTGCTCCTGCCTCGCCACTCGCTTTGATGTATCGTCGTCCTCACACACCGGCTACATCTCCTTTGGCCAACGGTGAGGCTCGCTCCTACATGAGCGCCAAAAGCGACTATTCTCCCACATCTTCTCCCATCCTCGCTCATGCCCAAGCAACGCAGGCTCAGGCACAATGGACCGCAAGTTTACCAGCTTCGCCTCTGCTTACTTCCCGTTCACTCAACGCAAAAGCGTCTGAATTTAAACCTATCCCCCGGCCGCTTTCTTCTGCATCCTCCCAGCCTGGCTCACTCCTTCGCGCAGACACACCGTCTCCGGACATGTGGGCGCACAGCTCTCTTCGTGCTCCATCCAATCTTGCCATCGCTGCACCACTCATCGCCGATCAATCAACAGCTCCCAGATCACTCACTCCTAGTTCATCACTCCGCTCATTTGTTCGTCCCGAAGAAGAGGAGGAAGAGGACCCCTACGATCCTTTCTCCAACAACGGCACGCTACCGTCGGCGTTCCACTCCATCACTGTTTCCGACTTTGACTCCCAGTGGTCCGTGTCCCCTCCCAAAGAATCCGAGCTCGACCGCGTTGGAACCCAGGCACCTTACGAATATGGCTATCCTCATTACAGCAATACCAATGGAAGCGCTGATCCCATCGACGACGCCGAAGCGAATGCTGCTCTCACCGATGGCATGACGCCTTTTGATGTTCTCAGCTCCGTTTTTGGGTCCACACTTGCCCCATCTGAGCTCGAAGAGGCTCTTGCTGCCAATGGCTACGAGTTTGAACGTGCAATGGCCTGGTTGGTCGATCGTGCCTTGCCACAGCAGCCGGCTTCGCCGCAACAGCAGATTAGGATGCAAGCCATGGGTGGTAGAGTTACGCTCGTTTCGCGCGATGCTACAGGAAATATGCGCGGCGATAGTAGAGGTGGCTATCATAATAACAGTAGCAACAGTGCTGGTCGCGGAGCACCCCGATATGTCAACGGGCGCCCTGTGCAAACGGGCAACAGGGTCTGCCGATACTTTGTCGCCGGAGAATGTCTCAGGGCAGATTGCCGCTTCAGGTGGGTACACCAACCTCAGGGGGTCAAGGATAGGAAAAGTTTGTATGCTGAACCTTTTGCCAGCCATGATTTGGAGCGCGCCTTGTGCAGATTCTGGCTCCGCGGGATGTGTGCGAAGAATGAAGCCTGTGAGTTCTTGCATCATTTACCCAAAGATGCGGATGTTGCGAGTTTGAACATTGCCATGTCCCGGTCCAATATACGATCTGGACCGGGACATCATGGCCCGCATGAGACACACAATGCTCCTGTAGATGAATTCCCTGTGCTTGGATATGAAGGCAACGCTGGGAACAAGCATATCCACGGGTACTATGATCCAGGTCGGACACGGTTCGCGGCCGCGGTCAAGAAACCGCCGCCCCCCAAAGTCAATGGCATGCACCTCTCTCGTGTTTTGGGGCCTTCTGCGGACAATCTATATCACCAGTCTGCTATTGTCGCGCCTCGACCCTCACCTCGGTTGAAGCTGCGTCCGCCGACGTTGCTTCCGACCCTGCCTACTGGAGAGGCTATCAATCAATTATACATGTCGTACCGCCAACGAGCATTGCAATTGGGAGCAGCACGGAATGCCTGTCTGTCACGTGCTGCTGATGCCTGGAGGCGAGGGGACGGTGCTGCGGCCAAGAGGTTCAGCAGAGAGGGGCATGATTTGAACGCCAAGATGTCAGCTGAGATGGCAGGCGCCGCGTCTAAACTGGTCAGGGAGCGGGCGCATCTGGCGGAGCAAGCTGTAAGGGGACGGGACATGGGTTGGTCTGATGATCCCGGAGATAGGACTGCTAGGGGTAAGCCGTGTGGTGACGGACTTGGCGTCGTTTTGGGTGTTGCGAGGAAGGAGGTGGGTGATGGGAAGCTGACAAGTGGGGAGAGGACGGAATGTATGTTGGACCTGCACGGTCTGCATGCGAATGAGGCTACGGAGGTGCTTGAGCAGTTCTTGTTGACGGTGAGTGTGCTGGTGCATTTCTTAGACATTGAACTCTATTGATGTTTCATAAACTGCTTAGTTGGAGAATGAGCATTTCTATGGTTTAGGTATGAATGTTGTTTTTTTGTCATGGTGACCGACCCTGAAATCTTTCGCTGTAGCTTATGCAATTGTTGGAGAAGAGAAACACACTGGCACCCAGAACCCAGCTCGTGGTGCATCTCGCGTACGCTTAGCAACGGGTGTGCGCGAGTGGGTTCACCGGTGGGGATACCCATGGAGCGAGCGCGATGGAATCATCTGTATTGATCCCTTGACGCACGCGTCTGGTTGATTGAATGTTACTGACCTATACGAACGAGAGCAAAAGAAAAAGTAGGTAGAATAGAAATAAATGTATGGATATTTTTGACATGAGTATCGCACACGTGATGCTCACCGCACTGGTCTCCAGGCAGTTCCAACCTGGTCCTCGTCTCCCTCTCAATATGTCCCTTTGCTCCTAACCACCATCTACCATTCCACACACATGGCCACCAAGATTAAGGACAGCTCGCCCAAGCTCGAAACATCCTCCTCACACACCCCCACGGACAGGAAACACTTCTCTATCGATCTCAGCCTGGAACTCGAACGCCAGCTCGAGATGGAGGCATCACCCCCTCCAACTCCCAGTGCCTCAACAGGCGAGATTCACCCCAAACACGAGTCCCTAGACCCCCATATCCTAGCACATCTTGTCACGCAATTAAGAAAGTCAGTGGAAGACATAACCAAGGAGAGGGATGACATGGTGAAGCTTGTGGAGGGTGCTACCACGCGGGAAGCGTCATTGCAGGACACACTGCAATTGATGACCGAGAAGGCAACAGACTACGAAGAAGAGCTTAGTGCGGCAAAGAAGAAGATGAGGGAAGACGAAGAAGCCATTGCGCTTTTGCGGAATAAGGTTGAGGAAAGCAGGTAAGCGCCCACACCCGTCCCCCCTCCCTCCCTATCAGTCCCTATCTATTTCGGCGAAGGGGTTTGTGGGGGTCTTGTGATAGCCTTTTTCGTTGACCCTGTCTTGTTCTAGGCGGGGATTGATGCGCCTTCAGACGGAGAGTCGACGTCAGAGTGTTGTACCCAATTCATTGGATTTGTCCCGCGCCGGCGTTTCCGCGTTTGGTAGCCCACCGTCCTCGAAACGTGCCTCATTTACACCCCTGACCGGGAGGGCGAACGGTCACAGACGCATCTCGTCCATCTCCGTTGACGGGAATGGTCTTGCTGCTCTTCATTTGTCCGATTTGAACCCCAGTCCGAATAGCCTGACCACAACTTTTCCGGAGTTCTCAGGTTTGTCGACCACTGGTCTCCAGGGTCCCCGGCGATCATTGTTTGGGAAATACTCTCCACCGAACCCTGATGTCCCGCTTCCGCCAACAAATACCTCATTAGCTGACATGGAGTCGCTGAGGAAGGAAATTGGGGGCCTGAAGAAGGAGCTATCAGATACCCGTGCCGAACTGGCAGAAGCCAACGAAGCAAAGGAAGCATCAGATATGTGCGTCAAGGCGCTCCGAGAGTTCATTGCAGAAAATCGGGTCGGGGAAGACATTGCAGGAGAGGCAAATATGAAGTTGCCGCCACCGCCAGCCATAGGAAGCGGAGGGGAACCTGACCCTGACAAAAGGGTCGCTGCTGCAAGCTCTGGATGGGGATTTAAACTCTGGAGAGCGGACGCACCGAGAGCTCCTCTAGCAGTCAACACCGCTGCGCCGCCACCAACTCTGGTCCAGCAACCACAGAATTCAGCCCCGCTCTCGCGTAAGCTCGGAGGTTTCTTCAGCTCGCGTGCAAGTATCTCGTCCACCAGCTCCCAGATCAGCTCAACAACGCCTGTATTGCAGACTAATGCCGCTATACCCACTACCACGAATGCACGCAATTCGCTCTCCGGGCATAGTGTTTCTGATGCATCTTCACTCGCCGAGCCTGTCAGTCCTTCGTGCGAGAATCAAGGGAACGTGAGGATTGCTGGCGAACGGATGGGAGTTCCTATGGAAAAGGAGAACGATGTAGGTGTCTCGATTTCGGTTCAGTCAGCTGATGGAGTGCGCCCGGGTGCCCTCGTTGGGTAATTTGGCCATCTATTGCTTTTTTTGCCTTCAAGGATTTCGGTGCCTGTGGAGAAAATATCCCTTAGACGATTTACCCTTTCTCTTTCCGTTCTTCGGTGCCTATGTCTATGACATGACGATTCACGATCCCTTATGAACACACACATAGGTACAGCTACTCTACCCTTTTCCTCATCAGATTTCGTTTCATGATATATATAAAAGTGTCTCACTATTATTACTATGGGGTTTTCACACTTGTAGCACACTTGTACATCCGTTCTCATCGTATTACTATGGTATCATAATCATTGCGCATCGATATGATGCTTCCCACCTGTAGAATCGTGTCATTACTCTCTAAGCGATCTGCGACCACCCAGTCGATGGTGGAATACAATATTCAAGCATAATAACCAATTAGACTATGCGAATGCCAAGACAATTTACACACTGCGAGTGTTGCAAGTGGTTGGTGTGTATGAGTACAACATGAACATGAGTGAAAGCGCCAAAATCCAAAAATGTCACAAATTGTCCAATATAGTCCCCCAATGGAGAAGAAAGGCGAGCTTCTGCTGCGCACGAAGTCGTGGACAGCCTTGGAACAGCGCAAAAACGTCTTTACACCAAAGATGGTATTTAACCCGATCATCAGGTTTGGGCACAAGTTCCTGTAAGATGGTTTCATTGGAAAGGCAGTCCTCTCGTCTCAAAGGAAAGCACCTACTTGTGAATTGCTCCGAAGCATGGAGAGAAATTTGAAAGTAAGTTCGATCCCAGCACGGATTTGAGGTGTTGATTCGGCTGTTTCTCGTAGAGTAGACTCGATGTTTTTGAAGATGGCTGATAATATTAGCGTTAATCCCTCCCCCAACAAGATGCGTCTCGGGGAAAGGGCACACCTTGTAAGAGTGAAGTTTGGAAGATCTTGTGCTCTGGGGCATCCGCACCCTCTATATCAGATGCGGGCAGGATCCCGGCAGTGTCCTTGAAAAGAACGTTCTGGCCAGCTTCTTGGAGTACAACTTGGTGCCAGTAGTTGGGTTCGATTGTAATGCTGAAGGTCGCAAGTGATTCAATCAAAGTGTCCAGAAGTTTTGCGCTCTGCAACTAAGGAAGGGTTTTCAACAGAGAACGTGATATCGAGAGGCGCACTTACAGCATAGAAAGTAGGATCGTGTCGGAGGATCTCAGCATAGATAACGAGCTGTATCCTCACCCGTAGCCAATTAGAGCGAATGCGGTTCCACAAAGGCTCAATCTCATTTAAACAGAATGACCAGTCCTAGGTAGTAGCTCTTTGGTAGTAGGGCATAATGGCAAGAGAGACACAACGTACCTTGAGGGTGTCATGTTGAATTAGGATGTGCATACAACCAATGAAGCAAAGGACCCAGCTGTCGAAGGCAGTCAGGTGGGCAATATGTCCTTCATTCAGCAAGTCGACGGCAGCTTCACAAAACCGTCTTATCTTCCTTTGAGCAATCCAGAAACATGGAAACACTACCTAGATCAGGTGTAAGCGCCAATGGAGGGTGTGAAGTAACAAATACACACTGTCTGCAGGAGTTTTTGTTCCTCTTCTTTGATGGTTGCAAAACTAAGAGCTTGATTTTCCAACAGTGCCAGAGTGGTAGGGTCGTCGAGATTGATGCCAAAATCAAAATCGCCGTAATCTTGGCTATCAGGATCGTCCGTTTGAACTGCTGGTAGTCGAGGTTCTGGTAACGGTAGACATTTTGTTCTAGCATCCAGAAAGCTCTCAACGAAACGTCGCATTTCTTTCATATTACAGTTGGCTTCTTCTATGGCTTTCGAGCACTCGGTTTCAAGAAGTGGTCTGAATGCGACTAGATAACGTTATCAGGTGGTGCGTCACCATTGGGGAAATGACTTACGGAGAAAGCAGACGTCCGGGTAGCGGACTTCGCTCGCAAATGTCTCCATGATAAACCGCCCTGCAGCCCACAAGGCTAAGATGAGGAGCAGGTGATTCTGCGTCTTGTTCTCATGCTCGTTCTGCTCTTTTAGTACATGGTACCTGAACGATCGAAGCACCTTGAACTCAGATGCCACATCCTCGACTATTGATCCGAACCATTCAGCAATCCCTTGCACAGCTATGTTCCTCCGTACCATGAGCGATGCCAGAAGTCGAATCCCACGAACGGCAAGGGTCCGAGTCGATAGATCAGACTCTTTGAAGTCGATGCTCTTTTGAGCTTGGGCAATTCTTCGAGTCGCGGAATCGGGGTCAACGGCGATTGCAAGTGCAATAGCTGCCAGTCGGTTGCAGATAGGTGAAAGGTCGTTAGCATCTGGAACTACATCCTTCTGGGATCTGAACCTTGATATTGGAATTATCAGCGCGAGCATCTTCTTAGTCTCCGACTGAGAGAGACTGCCAGAATCAATGGCACGCATGAGGAGTTTGAGGACCGACGTGAAGGCCGTATCGTTGGTCAGTCGTAACTGAGAAAGCGAGTTCCAGTCGCACTCCAACATGAAGTCGGGATAGTCAGCTTCCTCATGGCAAAGATTAACGAAATTTCGAGCGCGAAAAATGTCAACCAGCTGGTTTAGGGCGCCGAAGGAGTGATCCATGCCCCACTTCCAGTAGTCCAGCAAGTGATAGCACCGCGAAATGATGACAGAAAGATATTCGTCTCTCTTCTCCAGCGTTTCTTGGCTCAGATGGCGTAGTTTGTCCAGATTTTGGGCGAGCTGAACTTGTTTCACAGTGTATGCGACGAGAGTCCATGATGAGGAGAGTCGTGAATGGCTAGTGGATATTCCATGACTTGAGAAGTGAGAGAGGGCCATCAAGGCAAAAACATTCTTCCACAGGTTCTCACCCGTTTCGAATGTGTTGAATGGCGATAGGGACTGATAATAATAGAGGATCTCGCGCCAGAGCGGGTTCTCCTTATGGGAGCTGGCTGGTTGGTGGTTGTCACAGGCTGGGAGCAAATGGATCAAGCACACCCACATCTCAGCAGCATAACATGTCAGCTTTGAATCATCGAGAACCTGATTTTCGTGGACAACCTTGTAAGGTTTGCGAAGACCGTAGTCAAAGAGGTAATGAATTAACAACCGTACTGAGGCCCCGAGAGGGTTCAAATCCACCGGTTCCAATAAACTGCTGGACAATCGGTGCCCGGCTCGAATGGATGTCTCAATGCAGAACCAGCAAAGAGATAAGAGGATGACGTCGAGGGCTTTCGCTGGTATCTCCTTGGACTTCAAATCGGAGACGGTTGATAGCGTTTTATTTTTTACGAATGTGAGCAAGAGATCACCACCGCCTTTGTCCTGCCGAAAGCGGAACCAACTTATGAAACGGCAAGCAGACCTTGCCAAGTTATTCCAGTCCTTTATTGTCTCCTCGTATCCATCAGAGGGAATGTCCATGGAAAGCCCCGATAAGCCGTCAAAAATCTGTCCTAAACAAGTCAGAAAGTCATCAAGCTCCATCGAAGGACTGATCGACAATCCACAAAGGTGGGTTGGTTCAGGGCTGAGGGGGGCGTTATTTCTGAGGATATCGAGCAGTTCATGCAGCCAACCCCTTCCAACATAACTGGTTGGGCCAAACGTAATCCCAGGCTGTAAGGTCTCTATGCTCAAGCCGACGGTGCACTCCTCGTTACGACGTCGTGGACGCTTTCCTAAACGTCGCCGTCGAGGGTCCGAAGCACTCAGGCACTGTTTGCGCCCATCTACTTCATCAATCGGCTCGGGAGCGGCGTGCGCTTGGGTCCTGCCATTATCATTCCGCGCCGTGCCCGAATGCTGCTCGTAAGGTTGGTGTGGCGTGAAGGAATGATAGAAATCGTCGTCATTGGAATCAATGGTGACTTTGATCGGCTTCTTCAGGCGACCTGAAGTGATGAAGGGCTGAAGTGGATTAGCCATTGGATATACACCTTGTCTTTTTGCTCGCTCCTTGCGTTCCCTGCGCCTCTCCTCCCAGCTCTTCCGCTTGTTGGGCTCCGTTGTTTCAATTTCGATTCTGATTGGCTCGGTCGCAATCCCGGCTGAAACCAGCATTAATCAGTTACTCTGAGTCGAATGAAGACCACCACAATTATACCTGCTGGTCGTTTGCCACTGCTAGAGTCGGGTCTCTTGGTAGGAGCGTGATGTGAGAAATCGAGCAGCATCTGCCGCTCACTACCATATCTGCGCACATCGCGAGTCATCACATCGATTTTATACTTCGACCGAGAGGCTGGTGGACGGGTGCCACGAGTACTGCGGGTGTTATGTTTCCCAGATCTTCGTCGCGAGGGGGCCTTGGGAACCTTTGGCTTGGAGATAGAGGCTCCAACAATTCGCGTTCGCGATAGCATCCAATCAATCAAACTCTCCTCCTTAACCTTCACATTACCACCACCTTGCCTATCTTCGTACAATGCGTCGGGAGCATCGTCCCTTAAGTAAGCACTAATATCCTCCTGATCCGCTCGCTCCTCCTCCGAGCTATTGGTGTCTTCATCTGAGATTACAATGGCTTCAGATATTGGTGCTGAGAAGTGACGAACACTACGAGGACGAGACGGCCCAGCATCTTGCGCCCCCTCCAGGCGAGAATCCCAGGTATTGTCCATGGCCGATGGCTCAATGCCGACATAGTCCCGAATGTCCCCATCGTAGAGACGCTGTGGGGAAGTCGACCTACTCTCCTCCTCGCTTTCCGGGTCTCCTCGTATGTCGTGTATGCCCCTCGGATTCACGGCCTTTCTGACCCGCGATTGACCTGGGAGCAAAGGCCCGTCCTCTTTGGTTGCGTCTTCCCCAAGGCGACGAATACGCTGCTTTTCAAGGTATTTCGTCCTGTCCCTTCGCAACATTTCTTTGGCGACCTTGGGAGGATACATTTTACAAAGAATGCGGTACTGTTTGCTCAAGAACTTGTGCAATTCTTGGTCCGAATCTGATTCCGAGTCGTCACCGCTTTCCGTAGCGGAGGAAGTGTCATCCCCGACTTCCATAATTTGCTGGTGGGTGTCATTCCGTTGGAATGGCCCTTCTTCATGTTGGGAAGAGTCTGCGCGTCTGGTATCTGCCTCGATATCATCACCGGACGTGAAGTCGTCCATGAAATAATCCCGTAAAATGTCTGTTTCACTATGACCTGTTCCAGGTAACGAAGGAATCCGGGAAGTGTGGTTTTGTCGAGAAGGTGCCAGAGCCCGAGCATCAGGATCCTGGTAATATATATCGGTCACTTGTGCAAACAACGTTTGGTCTGACCTAACTCACATATGAGTTGGACCCGTTGGAGTCTGGGGAGGTAAGTGACATCGGGAAGCGTTTCTGCCTCTTTTTAGTTTCCCTCTCTTCTTTTCGTTGTCGCCTTTCTCTCTCCATCTCTTCTCTCTCTCTCCTTCGCTTCTCTCTCTCGATCTTTCGAGCTTCCTTCACGAGGTCCTCTCCATCCTCATCGGACTCAGTAAGGGGCTCGAGGAAAGCAGGTAGCGGCTGTGACGGTGATGATGGGTTTTCGTCTTGTGTATCAACATCTTTGCCTCTATTTATCGTTTGTTGTTGCGATTCTCCCTCTACATATTCTTCCTCTTCGTAACGGTCCTCAGGAAGATTTGCACGACGCCTTTGAAGTCGGAGGACATCAACAATAGCAGCAGGGTTGTTCTTCAAGACAGACTTGTACTGGTAATCGTCGTACAAGTACGGGCGCAATTGATTCGGCTGCCGGCGGCGAAGTGGGTACCGTTGGCGCTGCCGCAAACTCATCCTGCAGGCTCTCCGCACCCACAGCAGCCTTTGGGGCAAGTTCCACAGATTCCTCAGGTGCAGTTCCCTGAATCACTTCATCCTCAATACGAGAGCTGGTAGTATCGGGAGAAGTTGGAGAGGAGGCAGGAAAACTCAAAGGTGACTCGTCTCTGAATAAATGGCCTTCAGAGGTTCCAGAGCCAGCCTGCGAAATCGGGACAGGTGAAGTGGATTTAGGCGGAAGTGCAGCAAGTTCATCTTCAGATTCCTCCTGAGATTGGCACAGTGATTTTTGTTGAGATAACGTTCGTCCCAAGGACGGCCTAAGGGAGAAGTGTTGTGAAGAAAGAGGTGACTTCTACCAGTAGTTCAATGACAAAAAAAAACAAGAGCCAATTGACAAACCTACCGTTTGATCCAGTACGTTACTGCCACCAGCTGCAGGTGCCGATGCCTCCCTGGGTGAAACCATCCCACCGAGAAAGTCTATTTCTCTGCGGTGGGGATGCCCTCTGTGGAACAGTCCAAGAATCCCGTACTTCCACACCCCGCAGCACAGTGTCATCACCTGTAGTCAGATCAATCCTGGATACCTCCCGGAGGTATGCCGGTGACCGAGAGCCTGGACATCTCATCGACCTCCATCTTCACGCCTTCCTCTACATCCTACGGCGTCCTGATCAGATTTCTGAAAAGCGTTGACGAATAACCCAACACCTTCGTCGCTAGAATGATCAAGCTAATTGAACATTCAGCCTAACCACCGAAAATCGACTGAATAAATACACACCTTCCTCCTCTTCTTTGGGGCATCATACGTGTAACTATTTTCCTCATTTAGCCCAGCACTCACTTGTGTCTTCGGCTCTCCAATTTCCAACTCCCCAGCATCCTCGACCCGATCATCAGTACCTGCAACGCCACAGGACCGCTGGTAAGCATCGCCCTGCTCCTCTATATCCGACGTCTCCACGTAGGAAGCCTCTCGAGTAGTGGTCTCGTTCATGTACCGTCAGCTGAAATCATTTGTAGTGTGCAGCCTTGATTCCACAAAACCGGCTGGAAGGAGTGATTCAGTGGTGATAGTGCACGTCACACGAGCCTGCAAGATCACATGAGATTGTGACTGACGCGCATCTTATTTTTGCTTTCTTTTTCCTTTCTTTGGTTACTTTCTTGCGTGTTTTTTGGTGGAGCTATACGGACTGACCAAGGCCTGGAACTGATGCGTGTTCCTCCATCAAGGACTGTTCCGTGAATTCCTTCTTTTAAATATTCTTCCTCCCGTACTATACCAAAACTTGTCAACTGTTACACTATTATGCCCTCATACAAGTACGGGATACTACCGTTCAATAGTCGACCTTTTTACCTCCAGGAGCTCACCGCTCTAATCAGGATACAATAGAAATGAAAAAAAAAACGAGTTCAATGTGTGCATCAAGAGAAAAGACAATTCTGTGAGAATACTTATTGAGAGGAAAGCTGGAATGATGTGGCAAACGGATGGAGAATGGTGTGGGACACAAGTGGTTGATGGATGGTGGAACAAAGCATATTCGGTTCATACAAGACAGGATAGACAGCCAATGATAAAAGGGGAACTGGGGGTGTAGGGGGTGGATGTGAGGTAAAGTCGGGAACTGGGAATAATGGATGGGCAAAACAAAAAAGAAAAGCTACAATGCATAGTGCACAGGAAAGGGGGAAGTAGGTCAAGCGGTTTGCATGCATTTAGGGGCAGAACGATATTGAACACAGAAAAGAAAACGTATGTGACCCTTGCCATCGTCAGTATTGGATTGAGCAATGGACTGAGATTCTGGGGGGAGGATATGTATGAACGATGGTGCAAACGACGACGACGACGACGGATGATGCGAGTTGGGTGTTCGTATTTACAAGCAGTGACTGTTTATTGATGATGACTTCTTTTCGACTCGCGACTACAGGCTGAATGGCGGAACGGCGGCCAAGAAAGGTCTCTGAGCCGCAGCCGATCCTCGGGTTTTGGAATTGGGATGATGTTGGTGCGTATGGTGCCATTGGTGGTGGTGAGAATGCTGATGGTGAACAGGTCCCCAACTCTTTTTCTTCAATTTCCTCTCTCTCTTCGTCTCCTTTCGGCCCTTATGTGCGTGCTTGTTGAATTTGTGGTTAGAATCATTTTGTTGCTGACTTCCGGACCCAGTCGGCGTCCGATCACCGTCACGAACAGGAAGTATGACGGGTGAGATGGCCATTGGTTCCTGACGTTTCCGCCTCCTTCTTTCCTTCCCCCTCTCCTTCTCCTTCTCCTTCTTTTCCTTAGGCCACATGATAGAGCTCAAGGGACTAGCTTTCATGATGTTGCCATAATCCACACTCGAGTGGGACGTATGCGCATGTGTGCAGTCAGAACTCCATCCCCCGTTCTCCCGGGTCTGTCTAAATGCGCCCACAGAGATCACATCCCATCGACTCATATTCTGCAGATGCTTTGCCGGGCGCCAGCATAGCACCCTCGTCCGCACTCTCGGCTACTCGTTTGAAGTGACCATTAGCATTGCCAGTGCTCTCAGAAGATTCAGGAGCCAAAAACGACGCCTCGAGCACGTCGTCGAGGCCTATGGTGTTAGGAAGGGGCTCAAGCTCCCCCGCAAGAGTAGCTAGAGGCAATGAAGAAGGCGACCCGAAATCGTTATCCGAAGACAGAGTTTGCAAAGGTGACAACAACTCAGAAGTAGTTGTGAACGTCGACCTCGACCTCGAGGCGAGCATGCGCTTCCTCAACATCTGCTCAACCTTGATAAGATAAAAACCGAATGAGATGAGTCAGTACACGTTGAGATGGGGGTGGATAAACAGGTGAATCAAGGCTTTGGATACGAACGGCAGATAAGGAAAAGCATGATAAACGTACCAGGTTGACTCTAGTGGCGTTCGAACGACCACGGTGCCGGTTGAACCTCGGATGAGGGGAAGGTACCTCTTTGGAGCCATCAATTATTGCCCGGCGGGTTTCCTGAACGGGTACGAAGAGGCCAGTCCTTGGACTGTTCCCCTTACCAGAACTCTGACTTCGACTCTTTGCTCTCCTCCCTCCGAAACTGTCGCGATCATGATCATCTGAGTCCCAGAACACTTTTCCAGAGAGGATGTCCTCCGGTTTGGGCGGACCAAGACTCCCATTCCTACTAAAAAGCGCATGGCGGAGAGGTGCTGGACTGACAACAGGACTGACAGTAGATAAAGGGTCGATCGCAGACACATTGAACGGTAAGTTGAACATCTGCATCGCCCGCTCGTTCGGCAGATTATCTTCGCCTACGAGCTCTTCATCTGTGGTATCACCTTCACAATAACCACCATCCTCCTCGTATCTTCCTTCATCGGAAGCACCGACGCTAGTTGAGGATACATCCATGTCGCTCTCATGGATGGGTGATGGGCTCGCCTCTACCTTGAACTGGGAGGCGTCTACTTCAAAATCGATATCGAGGATACCGCGATCATCACTCAGGCCATTAGTGAAGATAATCTGGCCATCCCAACCCTCGGTTACTTCGAGTTGGAGGTTCTCCAACCCTTGACGTTGTGCGACAAGCTCGGCGATATCACTGGAAGAGGCGGTATCCATATCTGAATGATCACCATCCTCCCCATCGCCGTTGTCGGTGGGTGAACAAGAGGAATCGGTGTTGGTATCTGAATCCGTGAGGTTGGAAAAGAAGAGATCAGCATCGAAGCTTGACTCATCACCCTCCGACCATGCGGTGACGAGGCCAGTACCAACGCTTTTTTCATCTGTTTCTTCGGCATCTTCGTCGGGGTCTTCCTCTTCCTCCCCTTCCTCCTCTTCCTCCTCTTCTTCCTCCTCGCCAGTGCCGTCAGAGTCGACGTTCATCTCAGAACCACTGGATCCAACGCTCTTCTTCCTAGGCCTGATCACCCAATCACCATGAGGATTACGGGCACGCGGACCATCATCGCCAGAGAAGCTCACGACGCAGGCGAGCCTTTTGGTGTGCCTCAGAAACGATGAAACTCTCCTCTTCTTTTTCGATGTCAGAATCAGTACCGAAGGAAGGATTCTCGGATTCGGACGAATCGGATGAGTTTCCAGATTCCATGGATGAAAAAGCGGAGGCCGAGAGGAAAGTGGGGAACGAGACGGACCCGCCATCGTCGTCAGCCATCGCAATGATGGTCAGTATCGGTGAGGTTAGAAAGGGACGAATTGTCATCCTCATCACTGGCGACACGTCGCTTGCGGTTTTGAGTGCGCTTAGGGCCTGAACGATCGGCCTTGAGGCCTTGCTTCTGTGGCGGCCCTGACTTTTTGTACTTGTTGTTGCCCACGTTTTTGGAGATGAAGGGTTGGGTGGAGTGTGATGGGGAAGGGGAGGCTGGCTGCAAACGAGGGGCAACCCCGCGGGTGGCGGTGGAAGTTTTTTGGGGACGGCCTCTGCGTTTGAGGGGGGGAGGATATGATCGTATGTTGGGCTGGGTGATGGAGGAAGATGCCTCGCCGTCGTGAGCGGGCGCGGATGTCATCTCTGAGCTGCTCCCGAGTTTGTTTAAAGGCAGCCCATACTGTTTGTTGCCGAGAAAATTTGGAGGTACGGTGAGTTTGATCTTGAGAGGAATGGACTTGAGTGGAGGGTGAGGACGAGAAGCGAGACTGGAGGAAGAGCCAACAAATTGGATACTGTGC
Source organism: Lepiota brunneoincarnata (assembly GCA_023014365.1). Classification (NCBI taxonomy): domain Eukaryota; kingdom Fungi; phylum Basidiomycota; class Agaricomycetes; order Agaricales; family Agaricaceae; genus Lepiota; species Lepiota brunneoincarnata. The sequence continues at coordinate 1,896,700 of JAEBUN010000003.1, forward strand.
TGGGTCGGAGACGTAGGCTGCGGAAACACCATTGGCTTGTTGTCGCAAATACACTCGCCATCGCAGACTGGGCATATATCGTTGTCCTCGTCGTCCTGGTTCAGTAAACTTGCGGCGGCGGCGCTTCCGGTATGAGGATGAGCAGGCGGCATTGCAGGAGTCTGTTGTTTTGGTAGCACTAGGAAAGGGTGGATGAGAATCGGAACAGAAGATGCGAGGCGATGATAAGATGCGGGAGCAAGCAGGCAGGGGAAGGGTGCGCAGGGCCATGGTACAGGAATGGATAGAAAGACTCACTGCTGAGACGATTTTTGGCCATTTTGGGGAGAATAACATGAGTTCTTTGAAATATCCAGGATTACGATGAGAATAGAGGGCTCCTAGCCTTGGGATGGACCTCTAGTGAGATTGTGGATGGGAGGAGACCCTCTTTTGATGGAAAATCTCGTCAGTTCAGTTCCTCTCAGGGTCCTTCCTCTAATAGAACAGTATGTGCCTCCTGCTCTTGAGAGTATTTATTACACCCCCTATCTTATCAGCCATCGCCCTTAGAAGCAGCGCCTACTCGGACAGAGCAAGAGCCACTACGGCGGATACAACCTCGCAAAGCAGGAAAACAAATTTTTCATCACGCGATGGGTATTGCCGGCCCATCAGATCCGGATTTTGGTCTCCACGCACCGTGTAGTTTAGCAAGGTATCTTTACCGCGCGCGGGGCTGGTTGCTTTTTTTTTTCTCTAATTGACACCGATAGCTATAGCCCCAAAAATCGATAAGAAAAGAGGAATGTTGATCAGTTGACACCTCTCCTGTCATATCATTCCATTTCATTTGTTCTACTTCATCAGTCGTTGTTCACCAGTGTGTTTCGATCCAACACGTTGCAGTCTTGTGACCCTCCAGACGCAATCCTTCGTCTCGCGGCCTCTCTCCTCGGGTCCCTGATCTCCTTTTCCAGCCGCCCTCGACTCACTTGATACCATCGATCGGCCCAATTGTCTGTCGTTCTTGATTTTCATCTCCGCGAGTAGCTCTTCGTTTTTCATTCCAATCCCTTCCGGTCCGTCAAACGACCGCTTAATGTTGCCTGTGTTATCTGCTGTACCCTCTGGTGGCGGCCGCCGATCTGTCCCCGCCAACCGCGGGCATTGCTCTCTAGAAAGACGCGTCCCACCACTGGTCGCTCCCATCTATTCTTCCACCTAAACACGAATCCCTTCCTTTGTAGCTATTTTAGGCTCGACAGAGCACGTTTCCACAATTCTGCCCTTGCTCCCCATGCCAGAAAGAAAAAATCCCAGTATGCTACCAGAGCCAAGACTCGCCGACAGAACGCAACCCTATCTAGAATCTATTCATCGGTTCAGCTTTGCCGCGCCTCTGGCAGATGTACGGCTGGCGCCACAGGAAAGCCAGCAGTGATGTGCACACTACCAACACATGTGATCGTGTGACCATGAGTTCACACTCATGGTTCCCTATCCCAGTCGGCTACGACCGTCACTTCGGGCGCTGATACAAGATCTGATTCTTCTGAAGACTCTCTTGACAAACGTGCATTCAAATAAGTCAACCCTGGCATGATCAATCCACGACGGGCAAATACTCGCCGTAGCTGCCTGAGCTGGACTCTGCGCTTCAGCTGGTCAACTAATCTCGTCCATTGGTGTACGGGCAGTGGTCACTACACTAGCATCATCGAGGGAACAAGTGATCCTCGGGGAATGACTCAACAGTCACTGGGACTGAGGATGATTTACTCGGCCCCGAGCCGCCACAACTACATCAAGTCTGAGCCTGAAACCCGAAGCATTCTTTACTCGTTACGACGCGAGACAACACACGTCCAGAAGAGCCGCATAATTCCAGGCTATCAGGTCAAAGAGCACGGATAAAAATTTCGAGTTGAACGGCCGGGAGGAAATATTCACTCTCTCCGGTATTTGGATTCAATGCACCACAGTATTTTGGTCATCATGAGTTCCGACAGCTCGACATTGTCCCTTGTGGCTGACTTGCCTGGCAACAACGGACCCGAGTCGCTGAAAGGACTCGACTCGACCATTGAAACGTTCAACTGTTGAACTTCCATTCCTCCTTTGACAAAAAAAAAAAAAAAACTCCGGATGAAAACCATCTACGTCTTACAACGTCATTACCACAATTTTTGCGATAGTGACGTAGAAAGCACACGTCAATAAACTAAATACTCCGTAAGCCACTCCGTCAGATCATATACGAGAAGGCCAGCAATTCTAGTTATGCTTTACCAAGGTAGACACAACTTCACGGATGACACTCTGAGCAGTGTAGTTTTCATTCAAACTAGGAATTGCCAAGGGCCCAATTTGAACGTAGAGGAGAAAAGTCGACGCCGCCTCATGACCCTCGCAGCTTCTTCGACCGTCCAAGCGCCGTCAGGCACGGTCCCATGATACCCTCCATGCTCTGCTTCGCGCATCCAATTCAGTTGGGCACACCATTCTGAGAGAATGTTACCACCAATAGAGATGAATCCGCCGGCTTTATACCAAATTCTCCAGACGAGTAGAAGAGTCTTCAAGAGCGAATCAGGGACTCTCTCAAAAATAGCCACTCCTACTTGTAACTGCGTGACAAACGCGGTCGAGGCCCTTACTTAACATTCTCACGCGCAATCATTACAATTCTGTGCACGCTCCATACAACCCAAACGCAAGCTGGCAACACACCGGACTATATCGGAGCTCGTGACGATATCGGGCCGTGACTCATGTCACGAGCCCCACCTATGTAAACAAGCTACAAGAATCATCCATGTCCTCAGCAGTTCCAACCAGTGCAACACAAACCAAAGAAAAGCTTTATGCGCAGCTCGCAGCTAGCCTGGGCCGAATGTCTCGTGCCATTGGCCAGACTGCCGATTTGTGTGAGATGTTGCAGGTTGATCTGCACGCGATGAGGACGCTCGCAGGACAAGATGCTGCAAAGTACGTACTATGTTTGCTCTACGATATAAAAACCGAGGTGGGACTGACGTGGTTTGTCTGCCCTTCTGTGTTTCAGGTTGATGACCGTGGCTAGTCAGCTGAACCCACCAGATGAAGAAGAGGAAGACACGAATACATCATCCTAGCACCTTTCCCAAGTGCTGTGCTTACCATGTATACGGATCTTGAAGTGACCCTTCGCATATCACTACGAGTGGGAATTCTCGCCTTGAATGGTCAAACTTCGGCGCTCACAACATTAAATACACCACTCCACTCCCATTCGATAATCGAAACATGTAGGAGTTATATACCTAGCCCAGTTCCTTCATTTACTCCGCGCCGATGACCGCCTGACACTACCTCCTGAGCATTGGGCATATGAATAGGGAAGCTACCAGCCATTCTGACCGCTTTCAAAAAAAAATAACATATTCCTGAAAGACCAACCTCGTCTTGGGCCTCGACCGCCATTCCCGAGACCCTCCTGCAAGCCAATGCAGGGTCCCACAGCGCCGTGAACCCTCGAGGACACATTGTCGTTGGGCAGTCAGCCCACTCCACGCCGCGTTCAATCATTGGGACTGAGCCCTTTACCGACCCTTCGATCTGCGCCCAAATTACATACAACGACAATGGTGGGAGGACGGGTGGCTTTACGGGACTATCCATGCCAACGCCAACCTTGCTAACGAGCTTAGAAGGTAGATATTACTATTGTCAATGTGTGTCGTATTGCTGAGCCACCAGTCTAATCAACTGTGAGACTGCACCCGAGGCGACGCAACCAGGGTTTGGGGTTTTACGAGATCATTGAGTACTTGAGTACCATACTTACGGGTCCTCATTGAATCACAGCCCCTTTGAGTTGGCTTAATCGTGTAGCTTTGTCAGGAGACATTGCTTGGAGAAATGTAAATGACGAATCCTCCGCAAGACGGTGGAGGTGAGTGAAATTCTAAAAGCTCACGGCGTTCATGATTGGTGCAACTGCGTTTGCTCGCAAGTCTGTCAAGAGACTGACAACGACATAGTAATGAGTACCGTGGTGCTGTGGCTCCTCTCATGAGGGAGTCTATCTTTAGGTGCTTCAATAAATCCCGTCCCTGTCGAAGGCACCCCATTCGGGTTTGATCCTCCGTCGAAAGTTACACCCAAACATAAGTTTCTGTATTCATTCTCCTCCAGCAGGCACCACTAGTTATGGAGGAGTGCGTAAATAACCCTCTATTCAATCCCTGTGGCGGGAACATGTTTCTCGTCAAGGAATATGCCGTAGACCCGTGGCAGGGGAGGCGCTTGGCTAAACAACATCCGACCTCAGGCTCATCGCTTGCATATAAATATCATGGGGCCTCCCAGTGATACCCTCGAGATCTTTCCCTTTCACTACCCATGAAGACTCCGAACCTCCCAGACATCGGACCAACATACGGGGCTTTATTCGTCGGACGTGAGGAAGGCTGCCAATAACTCTGTTCGATGCACTGACGTTAATGATACCACTAGTCCTGTTCGCTACATTGTAAGTGATGCTTCGATGGTTCATTGCTGTACCTGTGACCCTCGATGTTCGCATTGTAGCTTTCAGGGCATTCTTACTGTTCAAGTGTATTCCTACTTCGATAACTTTCCGGATGATCCTCGACGGACCAAGACGTTGGTTATTATACTATGGTGCGTCCCAAGCTGCGATTCCCGGTTCCCGTTGAAGATTAAAGAGCACGCCACCAGGACCCTCGACTTTGTACATTTAATATTGATCGCATATTCAGTTTACTACTATCTCGTCCGCAATTGGGGCAATGTTGAAGTCCTCCCTTACTTCATAATCCCTCTGAACTGTCATCTGCCGCTGCTCGCTCTGTCGACACTGTTATCTCAAATGTTCTTTCTAAATAGGTACGTGCATCCGTTTTCCTTTTGCACGCAACACTCATGTTCGGTCCCCGCAAGGATATGGGTTTTCAGTCAAGGAAACCCGTGGATCGTAATACCACTTTTCCTAGGATGCTTCAGCATGGTCGGCATCATAATTGCCATAACGACAAAACTCATACAAGCAACACTGGTGAAATCTATCAAGGGTCTTCCGTCCGGTGTTACGGCGCTGGTAATTATCGGAACCACCAGTAAGTTTCCCGACTTGTGTTGATTTCGTATACTCAGCTCCCTCGAAGCTGATCTGCTAATCGCGACGCTTCTCTGTCGTTATCTGCGTCTGAAGAGCAGAGGAGCCCGCGAGATGAAGTGGGTTCCCACAGCACAATGTTGTGTAATAAAGTTCTGACGACCTCCCTCCAACTGGTAGAGCGACAAATGATGTGGTTTACCAACTTATTCGGTATACGGTAGCTACGAGTGTGCTGACAAGGTCAGTCCCAGACGAGTCCCAAAGCATCGCATACACTCATTTAATTGATTCAGTGTGGTTGCGCTCGGTACTCTGACTGCTGTGAGTATCGTGTACTTCTTGATACAGCCTACTAACGACTCGCCTAGTTTCTCGTTGCCCCCAAGTCTTTCATTTTCATCGTGCGTGAACTGACCCAGTATTTCGTTTGACCCAAAGTCAGCCTCTAAACAAACTATGAACAGGGTATCCATATCTCGGCCGGGCGTACATACTACGAACGCCGTACTCGTAAAGTCAGTCCACCTCTACAAGGACAATCGGAAATATGACTCATTCAAATAAACTTACACATGTCCAGCTTGAACGCACGTCGGAGATTCCGAGAAACGCTCAGGAGTAGCGAACATAGTGCCCCCGACAGATCACTCGAGTTCGCGGTGACTTCGAAATTTCTCCCACGTCTTAGTCACACCCGAACCAACATGACAGAGTCGGATCATATAAGCGGCAGTAGCACCGCGGAGGCTATGCTATCAAAGGTGCGACGCAACAAACCAAAAGCTTCTCCGCGGCGGCTAACCAGAACAAAAAATCTTTTTCTCCCCAACCCGAACCACCTCACCTTGCAGCCCGCGAAACTCTATTCGCCACGCTCCCGGTACTCAATACCATAACCATAACGGAGCGTGAATCATTAGTATAGATCGACATGTTTCCGGGGTGCTTGGGAGCTTTGAGGGAAATTTTCCCGCCGGAGATGCTGCGACCCCCATATAGTGACGACGTACACGAGGATATGCGTTACCAATGCTGTTAAATCTGGGAATCTCGAAGTGCACATAACAATATAGTAGCACCAGCCACGAGGTACTGCATTATAGTTTTAGGGCTGACCTTGGTTCCATGCCCACCTACCGCACCGACGGATAATCGACCTGCAACCCTACACGTGTGTCAACGATTCCTCGCAGCAGACGTCCTCATCCCACCGTTTCACAAGAAATCACACAGCTTCGAATCCTGTATGGAGAGTGCGTGGCCAAAACGTGAAGCTATGTAGCATGGAAGATTCATAATTGCAGGCGAGAAAAGTTTCATTAAACTTTGAGAAGTATTGTTCGAACATACCATCCTAACTGCAAACGCTCTCACGACAACACAACGAGGACCGAATGCATCCAGCTCACATCTGCAGATTGGCTTTCCAGTCATCTGGCGGATGTCAACAAATTTCGGACAATAAGTCATAGCGCATATATTATCTTGGGTTGCAAGGACACGAAAGTACCCGAGCTCCTAACGGTTGCGTGCAGCCAAGACAACAGGAAGATAGCCACGAGCGAATGAAGAGGTAGCGGGAGCATAACAGCAGCGGTCATATGAAGATGGAACCGGTCAATAGATTCGGAGATAAACGTATCTAGCTTGTAGAGGCGTCCCGGTCAACTACGCGAAGCGGAGGAGCAGCATCGTCGTCCCTATGCCGCGCCTTGAATGACACAAATACCCCGCAACTCCCTCAGTCCCCGCCGTTTCTGGGACATTGGTACCGGCGAAGGTATTAGGTCCCCTTGTTTATCTATTCCGCGGGGCCGGAGCGCGACCAGTGAATGCGTTTGGGTATCCTTGGAAATGACAGGTGGATGGATCAGTGGGCTCCCGAATGCTGGGACGAGAATGGGAAGTTGTGCCTTTGAAGATGAGGGTTCGGAGTATTTGGCCTTTAGGGCAGGCATGTAGGGCGAGCCTTAACCCTGCTGGGCAAACTGGCAGAGGCACGGTTGGCTTCGTATGTGGTGGATTTGACGGATGAGGCATTGCCTGTGCGGGCATAGTGGTTTGGGAAAATCCCGCTTCCGCGGGTGTACGTCGAACGGTCCTTGGCGGAGAAGGAATATTTGCTGCAGGGGCAACGAAACAACCAAACATTCCCGAGTCAGAAAAAAAGGGCGACATTCTACGGGGAACGCGCATCGTACCTGACCGAACCTGTGGCGCTGAACCAGGATTAGCAATGTGATTATTTAGCTCCGGGGGATCGGGAGCTAGCGTGGGTCCCGATACAATGTTGCCCTCTTGTCTATACTGACGAGCTTTATTAATGGCAAGCCCAGCCAGAGATCATACTGGACAGTACTTACGCCCGGTGGTCTTTCCATTCGCTCTGCTTGTTTACATTCGGCCCATCGACGCGCCATTGGGCGTATGGCCAGCTCCCTATTTGCCGGTATATGATTTTGAACGTTATTATCGATCTTGATTTCGGTCGGAGGAAGGAAGCTGTCCCAAAAGCCTTGGCGTATCATGCGAATGTCGGGGCGCCTGGATGGCTCATTATCCCACATCTTCTCTACGAGTTCCCAGAGGAAGCTAGGAGGTGGATGCGAACATGGAGGAGGAAGAATGGGTTCTTCATTAAAAGCCAATCTCGAGGCCAACATACGGTATAAGCCTAGGTTCGCAAGAGGTGGTTCTCCAGTATAGATCTAGGACGCTGTTATTATTCTGTGCTTGCCATGCAGTGTGCACCCACATACCTCGTAGATCGTGATGCCCAGTGAATAAATGTCAGCTTTCAGGAGATCAAGGTTGGTTTGATTGGGTGACCCCAATATTTCTGGAGCCATCCAGGGCAAGGTGCCAATAGGGTCAAGATCCCGGGATCGTTGAGACAATTCGGGTATCGAAGATAGGCCAAAGTCGGAAAGACGACAGACCAGGTTGTCGTCTACGAGTATATTCGCGCCCTTGATGTCCCGATGAGCAATGGGTGGGGTGAATTCTACATGTAAGAATTCCAAGCCCTTCATAACTTGCCAGACCTGGAACTGATGCTGAGTCGTGGAACCAGAGTGTCAGAGAGCACTCACGGGGGTCAAGCGTTCGGTATTGGGATACTGCTTGAGGAAGCTGATGATGTTGCCGTATTTCATGTAAGGCATCACGAGACCAAACTGGCGGGTTCGTTCATCGAAGCTGGCGCCCAAGAAAGAAATTATGTTGGGGTGGTGAAGTTGGCGGCATAAAATCAACTCCCGGATGATCTTCAAAAATGTATGGGTGAGTTTATGGGGGAAAAGTTCGAGATGTTGATACCTCTGAGTTATTGAGCAAGTTTTTTCGGATGCGAGGCTTCTTGATGATAACCATGCGACCCGCAAGTGACCCTTTGTATAGATCCTGCGGGGAAGAGGACATAAATGAGGATTCAACGAAGCTCGACGGCGAGCCTTGGATTCACAATACCGAAAGTGCGGTGCAAGTGAAAAAGCTGAGCTCTTCAATGCCGTCAAGAAGTAGGGAAGGTGGAACGGTTCTACGACGGCGCAGGAATTTCAAGAGATCCTTCCTGTGGCGCTTTGGAAGGTTGGGCTTGTCTAATGCCTGGCGTGAAGAACAATAAATATAATATGACGGTGGCCCGCTGCAGGTAGCTCACATCTTGGGCAAGCTGTGCAAGACAACTTTGGAAGGCTGGGTCTGAGATGTTGCGCAAGTCATTATAAAGCCGACTTCCGGGACCGTGAAAGGTGAGGATATGCTGCAGGTTGGAAGAGGATAGATTATGGAAGCCAAAGAATAAATTATATGAAGGATCGAGAGTTACGATTCGCGAGGCATTTGGTGCTTTCAGGACGAGACTGGTGACTGGCGACCATCGTATATCGAATTCAAGCCGGGCAAAACGATGAAACCGTGGGTTAAGTTGATATAATGCAGTTGGTCGGTGTCTCAGGAGAACGGCAATCTGGATAATGATTCTTTCCATGTGACACCTAGACAGGGTAAGGCCCTGGCTGGATGGTGTAGCATGGGTTGGCACTTACTGGTTAGTTGCTGAGCGAGGGCACGCCAATAACTCCAGGAGTTGGCAGAATGAAGGATACCGGGACCCGAGGTGAGACTGTATGTCCTTGAACACTTGTTCAGGGGTTACGGGGGGAAGTCGATTCTGGGAAAACATATCTAGAGAGAAAGGGGATGATACCGCAGGAATATATATATATGCTACTTAACACACGAGGCAACCCGATCCGACGCGGGGACCTCTTCGCCGGGCGTCCCGGGCGCAATAACGTCTGATCGGTGAGAGCCTTTTCAGCAGTGGGAATCGGCACTGTAGCAATTACCAATGGTGCTATAATTAACATGCATGATAATCTGCAAGACGTATTCGACCCTGTGTGTAAGCTATGTAAAGATGCTGTGGAATAATAAATTAATACGTGAGACAAGTTCACAGCCGTCAGCACATTTGATGCGCAGAACAATCGCCCCGCCCTTATTTCCTTCTTGTAACGTTCCTTAACCCCTCCGCCTGTGACAGCCCCATGCGGGCCAGGGATGCCTGAACAACTCTTTCGGGAGTCGTCACACGATAGGTATATCCGTGTGGGTCGTTAACAGGAATGGTTCGCAGTGTGTGCAGAACTCCTGCACGTCGGAAAATAGTAGGCATACCATATCGTCCGAACATAACACCGCGGCAGTTGCTGTTCCCAGACTGCAATGTGGCGGGCAATCGTCCATGGTCCACTACCTTCAACACTTGCAGCGAGTAGCCAAGGCAATGCCGAATGAGATTAAGCTCGGAATTAGGTACCGATGAGATCCCAGTATGGCATGAGGATTTCCGGAGATTTCCACACCAGTTGATAAAGTTTATCTTGGCTGGAAATGAACAAAAGCAATGTATTTGTTTTGGTTTGCCATTTTAAGAGTTCAGACCCTTCAGCGCTTCAGCCGTGATGGGTATACGAGATGACTCATGGAGGATCTTTCCGGCGGTAGAAGCGCATCCATATCCCTACTTCAGTAGGGAGTCTTAGCGGTTTAATGCTGCAGAGCTCCTCGTCGAGCTCTGGTGTCGGTCAAATCAGATGTCGGATATTAAGTAGGCGTGCCATGGGGACAACTAGGTTCTTGGCTCCTGCAAGTATGCACTTTGGACAAGGTGGACAAGATGCCAACGCCGAGTTGCCTTCCGAGGACATCCGAAGCAGTATCCGGTTCCATCCTTCTGGATACGACTAGCCATATATCGGTGCTCGCGGGCGTCAACAAAACACCAGATAACAAGTTCAAAGGTTAGTGTGAATCACACGTAGGGATCCCTAGGTGTCAGAAACGCAGAAGGACTCCACTTAAATCGGTTGGGTGCGGCCGGTCAAGGTAATAACGTTGTTGGAGCGACCCAGATTCTGCATCTAGGGAGTTATATCACTGCGTGTCAATGCGCATAAATCCCCAGAGAAATCGCGAAGGTTTGTTAAATCTATTGCCTTATTGGGTATACCCCTACTTGATTTAACACATCTTCAGTGTAATTTATTGTGGCCGGTACACAATGTATATAATTTGTTTGCAATTACCTCTAAGCAGCGTACTACTATCTGCGAGACTTTGTTCTCTGCCCCGAGGTAATTATTGCTTTCTCAGTTCTTGAGTATTTCGATATCGTTGGAACCCAGTCACGGGCCGTCCGGGCCGACGCTTCCCCACAATAACCTCATATGCTGTCAAGCATGTCAAGCAACAATTGCGTCGGGTTCCCACGCAGTGCAAGTCTCAGTCTGCCTGCTGGCTGAGCCAAGCCCACACGGACTAACAGATAAAGGACGACCCACAGAACCTTAGCATTTCAAGTGCTCAGCGCCACCAGTTTCATCCGCAGCGGCGGAGCTAAAAATCGAGTGCTGAAAGGGATGCCAATAAATTAGATCCAGGTAAGCCCATTATGTACTAAGATTTGCCCGATCAGTGTGCGGACACGGAAGGTGGAACGGTGTAGAAGTTATAAGATTCAGTAGCTCGTAACGCGAGTACTGAGGTGTCTAGCGCTAAACTGGTAGGCATATACACTACCGTCCGTAAAAGGTATGTCGCGATCGGCTCGACATGTTCTTGTTATCTCAACAAACGGTTCCGGGACAGCGCAGGAATTTCAGGAGATCCCCCCTGTGACGCTTTGGAAGGTTGGGCTCGTCTAATGCCTGGTGTGAAGAACAAATAAGTATAACATGATGGTGATGTGCTGCAGGTAGCTCATATCTTAGGCGAGCTGTGCAAGACAACCTTGGAAGGCTGGGTCTGAGATGTTGCGCAAGTCACTATAAAGCTGACTTGCACGACCGTGAAAGGTGAGGATAGATTATGGGAGCCCAAGAGTTAATTGTATGAGGGATCGAGAAATACGATTTGCGAGGTATTTGGTGCTTTCAGGATGAGACTGGTGACTGGCGACCATCGCATATCGAATTCAAGCCGGGCAAAGGGATGAAACAGCGGGTTGAGTTGACGTAACGCAGTTGATCGGTGCCTCAGGAGAACGGCAATCTGGATAATGATTCCTTCCGTGTGACACCTAGACAAAATAAGGTGCCCTGGGTGGTGTAGCATGTGCTTGGTACTTACTGGTCAGCTGCTGGGCGGGGGCCTACCAATAACTCCAAAAGTTGGCAGAATGAGGGATACCGGGACCCGAGATGGGACTGTATGTCCGTGAACACTTGTTCAAAGGTTACGGGAGGAAGGAACGTATCTAGGGGGGGAGGGACCGACAGCAGTCTGTATGCATATATGCCAATACACGAGGCAAAGCTAGTGTATGGTGGTACCCCGAGGAATCCGACGCGGGGACCTCTTCACCGGGTTTCCCCAGCGCAATAGCGTCTGATCGGCGAGACCCCCTTTCAGCAGTGGGAATGGCTAATGGTGCTGCAATTAACAATGTAACATAATCTGCAAAGCGCATTCGACGGCGCACCTGTTGCGATGCTGTGGAACTTGGACTGATCTGAGATATGGTTTGATGGAAAAAAAGTCTCGTCTGTCTGCATATATCCACTGGCGCAAAGTGGACTTTTACAAGTTCGCACCCCTCTATGGCAGTACTATATTCTACAGATTTCCCCTAACCTTCTCTCACCCCCGATCCTCCCTGGCCCCTTCCGCACCAAAAATCTCCGTGCCTATTATATGATTATCCTGTACCAACCTGAAGATGGGGGGTTACAAAAAAGGAAATAAGAGCGAGGTGAGGTTATATTCTACTTCCACATCAGCCGGGGCATGCCGAGCAACACAATATGTGCTGAACCCCTCCAGCTGTGACAGCCCATGCGGGCAGGGGATGCTGGAGTGGCTCTTTCGAGGGTCGCCAGGGGGCAGTGTGGGGACATGATGTGTATATCCGTGTAGGGGCAAGCTCTGAGAGTGGTGTGCAGTACATATACAGCTCTTAGGTGCAGTACTCTTGCACCAAATAATAGTCATACCATTGGGCAAATATCTTTCGAACATAACACCACGACGGTTGCTGTTCCAGTCCGCAATATGGCAGGCAATCGTCCATGGGCCCACTACCATCAGCACTTGCAGCGAGTAGCCAAGGCAATGCCGAATGAGACCAGGCTCGGAGTGAGGTACCGAAGAGATCCCAATATAACATGGGGATTTCCGGAGATTTTCACGCCAATTGAGCAGTTAGCTTGGGCTGAAAATGAACAAAAGTAATGTATTTGTTTCAGTTTGCCACTTTAAGAGTACAGACCCTTCAGCAGGGATGGGTACAGTATCCCAGGTTGGTAGGTCGGATGGTCGACAAGCTCGGACGAGCACTTCTATCTCGCTCTGTACCAGCTCAAGAGTTATCATGCTTGGTATATACCATCTCTTACTTGTTCCATATGTTTTCCGGGTATTTTGAAGGAAGAAATAGAGGGAGCATAAAGAACAGCAAAGTCCGCGAATGTCGCTTTCTGTCACTCGGTTTGAAATTTGCTGGTGAGAACGCAGTGACTGATGTGACCGTTCGACCTTGTCGACCATCCGACCTACCAACCGGGATAGTATGCGAGAAGGATCTTTCCGGCGGTAGAAGCGCACCCATATACTCAATTCAGTGGGGAGGCTGCGATTTAATACTGCAGAGCTCCTCGTCGAGCTCCTTCTCGGTCGGTGAAATGAGACGTCGGGTATTAAGTAGGGGTGCCATGGGACAACTAGGTTCTTAACTCCTGCAAGTAAGTATGCACTTTGGACAAGATCGACAAGTTGCCAGTGCTGAATGGCCTTCCGAGAACATCCAAAGCAGCAGTCCGGTTCCATCCTTCTGGATACGACTAGCCATATGTTGGTGCTCACGGGCATCAACGAAACACCAGATAGCAAGTTTAAAGGTTAGTGTGAATCACACGTAGGGATCCCTAGGTGTCAGAAACGCAGAAGGTCTCCACTTAAATCGGTCGGGTGCGGCCGTTCAAGGCAATGTTGCTGGGGCGACCCAAAATTTGAGTCATCCAGAGATTTTAAAAATTTAAATAATGTATTATTGTTTGTAAGACTTTAATCCCTGCCCCCGAGGTAACTCGTATTGCTTTCTCTACTTAGATATTATTGGGACTCGGGTACGGGCCCTTTCGTCAATCCTCCCGCATTAATCCCATATGCTGTCAAGCAACAAATGGCGTCGGGTTCCCACACAATCCAAGTCTCGGTCTGCCTGTTGGTTGGGCCAAACCCGCGCAGACTAACAAATAAGGGACGGCCCACAGGACCTTAGCATCTCAAGCGCTCAGCGCCACCAGTTTCATCCGCAGCGGCGGAGCTAAAAATCGAGTGTGAATTCGCAAGCGAGCGGGAAAGGGATGTCAATAAATTAGATCCACGTAAACCTACAACCAAGATTTGCCCGTTTAGTGTGCAAGAAACGCCCAGTTCACGAACGGAAACCAGACACCTCTGACGAAGGCCTAGAATTGTCATGTCTGCGACGTCTTTTGGAAGGTGAAGGACTTCGCAAGTCCCTTGATGTCTGCTCTTCCTGGAACTTTTGCACTTGCGAGAGCATCACGTTCTCCTGTTCATCTCCATCCCCATGGTCAGAGTGTGACCAGTGACTGCGTTTAGGTGTGCTTGGAGACGTGGGAGTGGGGGAATCTTGGGATTCGTGGAGAGCGAGGTGTAGAGGGACAGTGACCCGAGGTCTGCATATGTCTTCTCTGGGAATGATGAGGCGTGTTAGGTCTCGGGGGTGGTAGGTCTCCTGAGTGAGCGGCGTAGGTCTCATCGGTCGAGGTTGGACTAATGCGAAGACTGAGCGAGGAGTATACGGAGGCGTTAGAGGACTAGATATTGTCTTTGTCGTTGTCATGGGATTGAAAAACTCCGCCTCTGGACCTCTGTCCGGCAGCTGTTGGACGGGTACTGCTGGTGAAAGAGGGGCACTTGCGCGCATGCTCGGTGTCACGGGCGTCGCAAGACCGCGAACACGTTCGAGATCAGAAGAAAGCGGTGACATGGTACGAGGAACATGAGTCGTCGCTCGTCGAGGTGCTTTTCGCAGCGGTGTATCGTGGCTCGGACGGGCGACTTGTGTAGTTCGATCTGGGGTAGCGCGCTGGTGATTTGTGCGATCATTGACTATCTCCACGTGCTTTTTCACCCCATGATCCTGAGCGCGAAGTGAGATGGGACCAATCATATCCCTTAGGCAAGCACTCACGATTGCTTGCCACTCCTTTGTGATCCATCGTTTAGCTATATCTTGAATAGGCTCCTCATCCGGGGGTAGGTGGAGAGCTCCGGGGACAAAAGACCGATCGCCATTGTCAATTTTGATTTCTTTCGGAAACAAGAAGTTGTCCTCAAAACCTTCTCGAATCATCCGAGTGGAAGGTCGCCGAGAGGGGTCGTCATCCCACATCATCCGGACAAGCTCCCAAAGGAAATCAGGAGGCAGCCGGTGGGGACACGACGGGGGAAGCAGTGGCTTCTCTTTGCGCGTTACCCTTGCTTTGAATATGGCAGGAAAGTGGCAGCCTGCAAGGGGCGGTTTTCCAGTGTAGATCTGTTTCCCATCGTTATTTTTTGTTACCTTGAGTTGCACAATTGCGCACCTCAAATATCGTGATGCCCAATGCGTATATGTCTGCTTTCAGGAGATCAACCTTGTTCTGTTCAGGTGGTTGCAATAGTTCCGGGGCCATCCAAGGATATGTACCAACGGGATCAAGGTTCCGGGATCGTTGAGACAGTTCGGGTATTGAGGATAGGCCAAAGTCAGAAAGACAGCAGACTAGGTTGTCGCCTACAAGTATATTCGCGCCCTTGATGTCTCGGTGAGCAATGGGCGGGGTGAACTCTTCGTGTAAGAACTCTAAACCCTTTATGATTTGCCAGATCTAAACTGGGTAAGTTGTAGAACCTGGGTAGCACAACAAACTTACGGGGGTCAAGCGTCCAGTATTAGGATACTGCTTGAGAAAGTCGATAATGTTGCCATATTTCATGTAAGGCGTTACGAGACCGAATTGGTGGGTTCGTTCATCAAAGCTGGCGCCCAAGAAAGAAATTATATTGGGATGGTGAAGTTGGCGGCATAAAATCAACTCCCGGATGATCTTCAAAGCGTACAGGTAAGTCAAGGAAAGCGGAGGCGGCCTAGTTCATACTTCTGAGTTGTGGAGTAGGTTCTTGCGGATACGAGGCTTCTTGATGATTACCTTGCGACCAGCGAGTGTGCCGTTGTATATATCCTGCAGAGGAGAAACATTCAACAAGGGCTGACTGTGAGTCCTGAATAAGATGTACCGAAAGCAGAGTGCAAACGAACAAGTCCTGTTCTTCGAGATCGTAGAGGAGCAGGGATGGGGGAACGGCACCAGGACGCCGCAAGAATTTCAGAAGCTCCTTTCGATGATCCTTCGGAAGATCCGGCTCATCCAGCGCCTGTCATCGAGATAGCATGAGCGTGATAAGATTTCAGTTTGATGGAGGGTAGCTCACATCTTGGGCAAGTTGCGCCAGGCAACCTTGGAGCGCGGGATCCGAGAGCTTGTGCAAGTAGTCGTATATTGGGTCTCCAGAGACATGAAGAGTGAGGATGTCCCGCAGCCGAGGAGGGGATAGATCATTGAAACCAAAGCGCAAGTCGTGTGCGGGATAGAGGGTAACCATCCGCGAGGTGCTTGAGGTTTTCAGGACCAGAGTGGTAATTGGAGAGTGTCGGACATCAAATTCTAGCCGGGCAAAAGGATGGAACAACGAGTTGAGTTGATAAAGTGCAACTGGGCACTCTCTCAGGAGATCGGCAATATTAAGGATGATCTCGTCAAGGGGACGCCTGGTACGAAAAGCCTAAGGGATAACGAGTGATGTGATCTATGACGACACTTACGAATTGGTCGTCGAACAAACTTGTCCCAGAAGTGAGAGGAATCGACTAAATAAGGGGGTGTGGAACCCAAGATGAGACCGTATGTCCACGAGGACTTGCTCAAAAGCCCCCCGAAAAAAAGGGTTTTGAGGCATTATTTGAAGAGCAGTGAGGTGAAAAAGAACGAGTTAATACTGAAAGCAAAGGTGGGTATATAAACTGCATGTCCTTGCCACGAGGTGGATGCGAGACCAAGATATTACAATGGGGAGCTGCGTCGAGGATTGCACATGGCAGCTGATGCGGCCGGACCGGAACTGATCATTGCAAACACCTGCAAATGGATGAGGTGCTAATCACTCGCTCACCGTCCACTTTAATATTAATAATGTCCGTGCCTGCGTTTCTTTCTTCCCTCAGCTCGAGTTTCACCGAGTACCCATAGCTTGGTAAGGTGCACTTCTTCCATTCCACTTCTGCTCTGCTCACCCCTCGGACAGTCCACTATGGCCGTTGATCAGGCTTTGGTTGCCGTTGCTCGTATTGCTTACCTGACCTCGGACGTCATAGTCGACTCCCAACCGCCGTTCCCTGCAACCTCTGCGTTTTCCCAGGAGTACACTTCCCTCACTGGCTCGTCAACTAACACTCCTCGTGTGATCACCGCACCTTTTGGGGCAGATCCCGGCTCAACGATCCTTCGCAGTTCCGCCAACCTCACAAGTTTTACGGCAACCTCAGCGCCCCACGTCTTTACACGGCTGATCTTGCACCTTGCCGAACTTTCTTCGCGGCCTGTTGTCTTTCATATCGCTGTCCATGATGATTTATCTGATGTCCTCCTTCTCCGCTCCGCCATTCCATACTTTATCCTTTCATCAACTTCCCAACAAGCGCATGACAATGCTCTGCTAGCAGCCCGCCTCGCTCGATCAGAGCAGAAGGCCGTCGTGCATGCCTTCTACGTTTCTCATCAGGATGAACTGCTGGATGTCCTTCCCGAGGACAAAATTCTCCCATTCCTTCTCGCCGACAGGCATCCGGTATCTCCGCCGGATGAAGGTGAAGATGTGACTCCAGAAGGTATCAGGCCCAGTGGCGCCAGCGGACATGCAAATGGACATGCTGTGAATGGCCACCCCATAAATGGTCACACTGCAAATGGTCACACTGCGAACGCTGTTCACGATCCAGCTGCCACCACCCTTTTCAAGGCTTACCAGATCGTAGCTGCAGAGACGTCTGCCCGGATCGGACGACCATTACACGACTCCATCATCCGCGGTTCCCCTGATCCGCGGACAGTCATTTTTACCGTTGGACGCCACGATATTTCTTTTTCAGTCGAAGGTATATCGTTTGTTTCCCTTAGTTTGCTTAGCCCCATACCTCAATACCAGCTTCTATCTGCGATTCCACCTTCGGTCCAACATGTTATTGTCCTCGACCAGGTACATAGGTGGACAACGAAATGGACACCACTCTATCTCGAGATTGTCAGCGCTTTACAGCACCAGGATGCAGAGCACCGACCAGTTGTCCTGAGCGGTGTTCTCGGCGACCTCAGTGGGGTAACACACTCAGATATCCTGAAACTTGTGCGATCCTCTTCTCCGGCCCGCTTGCAGCTTGGCTCCCTAGCCGCCTCTTCACCCGCTAGTACTACGCCCACTGTCCCCAAGCATGAATCGGCATATACCAAAATTCTTTCCCATGTCTTCGGGGATCGTTTAGAAGTAGCAAACTCGCCTTCATTGGCTGCCGCCCAGGGCCAGGTTGCCACAACCCCCGAGTTCGCACTGGGACGCATCCGCGGTAAAATTGATGCTAGATCCCAGCTTGTGGAAGCTGTTCAGGACTTGCTTCGGAGTGACAGCATCAGTTCAGATCTCCACGCCCTACTAAGCAAATGGATTCTTTCGAAAGACGACGGTGTGAAAAGCAAGATGCTTGCACAGGAAGTTATCACAGCCTTAGAACATGCCCCGGTCAATCACCCCGCTGCTGTAAAGATCCTCTCATTACGATCTTACCTTCCTGCGGTCTCGAGCTGGATCATCGGCTCGGACGCATGGTCGTATGATCTTGGTGCCTCGGGACTTCACCACGCTATTGCCTCGGGACTCAATATCAACATTCTGATAATCGACACCCTTCCATATACTGCGCGCAACACTGCCGACCCTCATCGGAGGAAACATGATATCGGACTTTATGCGATGAACCACGGCGACGTTTATGTTGCTAGCATTGCTGTGTTCTCTTCATATTCGCAGGTACTACAATCGTTCGTCGAGGCTGATAGATTCGACGGCCCCAGTGTCGTCTTGGCCTATCTCCCTCACCGCTCGGAAGAATCTTCTGCGATCGAAGTTTTGAAGGAGACCAAGCTAGCTGTTGATGCGGGCTACTGGCCCCTCTACCGGTGGGACCCCAGCAAGGAGCGTGATGGGAAGGAACCCTTCTCTTTGGACTCTGACGCGATCAAGAACGACCTCAGGCAGTTCCTCGACCGCCAGAACCACCTATCCCAAATTGTTCGTTCCGCACCCCAGATTGCCACTGAACTTGTTGGCAACCTCGGGCACACCGTCAGAGAATCCAGGAAACAGCGGGCACAGCAGTCATATAATGATCTCCTTTCTTCCATTGACGCTCCTCCTCTACTTGTCCTGTTTGCCTCTGATGGCGGTGCTGCTGAGAAGAAGGCCAAGCGCCTGGCGGGCAGAGCAAAGGCTCGCGGTCTCTCTACCACTATTGCAACTATGGACTCAATTCCTCTCGAGTCCCTTGCAGAGGAAGAGTATGTTGTGTTCGTCACCTCGACCGCAGGTCAAGGCGAATCCCCTCAAAACGGTCGTACCTTTTCTAAAGCACTGAACGCAGCCGCCACCCACGGTGACAAGATCTTCACCAAGCTCAAGTTTTCCGTTTTTGGTATGGGCGACAGCCACTACTGGCCTCGCCCCGAAGACGTTCACTATTACAACAAGCCAGCCAAGGACCTTGACACGCGTTTGGAGAGGCTTGGTGGCGAGCGGATTGCTAACCTCGGTCTTGGTGACGATCAGGATGCCGACGGGGCTGAGACCGGCTACAAGGTCTGGGAGCCTCTCCTCTGGAAGGCCCTTGGCGTCGATTCTATCGAAGTGACTGAAGCTGAGCCCGAACCTATCACCAACGAACATATCAAGGCCGCGTCTAATTATCTCCGCGGAACCATTAACGAAGGTCTCCAGGACTTCAGCACCGGTGCACTTGCGCCGAGCGACACGCAACTGACCAAGTTCCATGGTATCTACCAGCAAGATGATCGAGACATCCGTGATGAGCGAGAGGCACAAGGTGTCGAGCCGGCTTACAGCTTCATGATTCGTGTGCGCATGCCCGGTGGTGTTTGCAACCCCCAGCAATGGTTGCAAATGGATCAGATCGCCGATGAGCATGGTTCGGGAACGTTCAAGATCACGACGCGTCAAACGTTCCAGTTTCATGGTGTCATCAAGAGGCACCTGAAGCCCGCCATCCAAGACATCAACCGGGTATTGTTGGATACACTTGCCGCCTGTGGTGACGTGAACAGGTGAAACCGGCCATCGTTTATCGATTATGGAAGCTGACTAGATTCAAGGAATGTCATCTGCTCCTCGATCCCCACTTTGTCAAAGCTCCACGCCCAGGTGTACGAATTTGCCAAAGACGTTAGCAGCCACCTCATTCCTCGAACCACTGCGTATCATGAGATCTGGCTCGACAAGAAGCTTGTGGCCGGCGAGGCGCTGAAGGACTTTGAGCCTCTCTATGGTGAATTCTACCTACCTCGCAAGGTGTGTTCCGCTTTTTTTTTTCTAATTATTGAATGATTCCCCACCCCTTTTCTAGTTCAAAATTGCTGTCGCGGTTCCACCGACTAACGACACTGATGTCTTTGCCAATGATGTTGGCTTCATCGCTATCGTCAACAAAGATGGCGAGTTGGAGGGCTTCAACGTTGCAATCGGTGGTGGCATGGGTGTGACCCACGGAAACAAGAAAACGTATCCTCGAACTGGGAGTATCCTCGGTTTCTGTACAGTCGAGCAAGGGAAACATGTCGCCGAGAAGATCATGCTGGTGCAGAGAGACAACGGCAACCGTGCTGAGTGAGTGATTGTATGTAATCATTACCGTAACCACGCTCACATATCCCTTAGTCGTAAGAACGCCCGTCTGAAGTATACTGTTGATCGCATGGGTCTCGACGTTTACAAAGACAAAGTCGAGAAACTTCTCGGATACGCTCTTGAGCCCTCTCGTCCATTCACTTTCGACAGAAACATCGACGATTTTGGATGGCATGTTGGCGAGGATGGCAAGCATCACTTCCTCATGTTTATCGAGAATGGTCGTATCCAAGATGAGCCTGGCCGCGATTTCAAGACTGGTCTACGGGAGATTGCGAAGGTACACAAGGGGACATTCAGGCTTACGGCGAATCAGCACTTGATGTTATCGGATATTTCCCCAGAGGAGCTGGATACCATTAAGAATTTGCTTGCCAAGTACAAGTTGGATAACTTGAATTATACCGGCTTGAGGTTGAGCTCTTCGGCTTGCGTTGCGTTCCCGACTTGTGGGTTGGCCATGGCAGAGTCCGAACGGGTAGGTCACTCGTGTCCTGTTTATTTTTCTACTACTAAAATACCTGAGTTAGTATCTCCCATTATTGATTGACAAGGTTGAGAAGATGTGCGAGGAGAGCGGGCTTAGGAACGACTCCATCGTTATGCGTATGACGGGTTGTCCTAACGGATGTGCACGCCCCTACGTCGCAGGTATGTGTTGACAACTTGGCTCGCCCTCACAAAACACTCACGCCCGCAACAGAGGTTGCATTCGTTGGCAAGGCACCGGGAACGTATTCCATGCTCCTCGGCGGCGGCTATTACGGCCAACGTCTAAACAAAATCTATCGCGGTAAGCAATCCTCTTTTGTACCGTTCTCCTTTGTACCAACACATTCGATTGTCATACACAGAATCTGTATCAGAGCCTGAAATTCCTTGCAATTCTTCGACCCATGATTGAACGCTATGCGAGGGAGAGACTGCCGGGAGAGCGATTTGGTGACTTCACTATCCGTGCTGGATATATCGCTCCTACCACGGAGGGCAAGGCATGGTATGACCGCATGGGTGGCGAAGGTATTCATCGCGAGTCGGCCACTGTTACCGTTGCGTAGTCGGGTCTGCTACTCCCTCCCACCCCCACCCCGCGTCAAGGACGAAGCCTTTAGGTTCCATCTTTGTGTAAAGTAAAACCTGCTAGATAACTTAGCTTGCTCAGGACCCGCTTGTCCACCTTGATCTGTTTCTTCACTGTTATGCTTTTATCGATAACGTTATGTTGCGTTGAATAAACAATCGAAACTTTGTGAATAGGTCGAGTGGTGATTGCAAGGCCGCACGTGTTGCATACGAAACGTAGACGTGTAGGATGATGCAATGAAATATTAATATACAAGCACGGCAAACGGCTGCTGGTATGAATCAGAGTATGAAGCAAGCCACAAACACCCGACCAATGCTCCAGAGCAGAAGATTTTTTTCAACCGCCTCCACCCCCTGTATCGCTAGATTTTCTGTCTTTTCATTTCTCTATACCATTTTTTTCACAGACAGAGGGGGGGGCGCGACCAGATAAATGGTGTACCAGGTTCATGTAGGACTTGGCCGCCCGCGCCTCTTTTATTGTCTCGGTGAGAGCGTGAACGACCGTGTCGATGTCGCCACGCTGACCATCGACGACGGACACACCCATGTGGCCGATACGGAAGTATTTGTCTATTGATATACACGCCACGATCAGTATTTCGGGGGGAAGTATAATTAAAATGATGGATGTCTTACCTTTGATAGCAGTATGCA
This sequence comes from Lepiota brunneoincarnata, assembly GCA_023014365.1. Lineage (NCBI taxonomy): Eukaryota > Fungi > Basidiomycota > Agaricomycetes > Agaricales > Agaricaceae > Lepiota > Lepiota brunneoincarnata. Next base: position 1,919,090 of record JAEBUN010000003.1, read on the forward strand.
AGCCGCCGGCAACCACGATGTCACGCTTGACGAGTGGCGGGATGACATCGGCAGCTGTCAAACCCTCAGGGAAATACAGCTGTCACATGGAAGCTTTCAGACAGCGAGTATGAAGGAGACTAGAATAGTAACTTACGGCGGTCATACCGTTGGCAGCCTCGTCGTCGCTGCCTGCTAGCTGCTTCAGACCAAGCTTCTTAGCTGCCTCTCTCACTTGCTTGCTTGCCTCTTTATGCAACTTGAACCTTTCTTCCAGCGATTTCTCTACAAGAAAGAATTAGCACTCGGTGTTGATAGCCAGAAGCATACACACCGCCACGAAGAATGAGTTTCAAGGATGCATGGTATGCATACATGAGGTTAACGGGTGGAGTGGCAAAGTATGCAGCAGCTCCAGACTCGTATGCCTTCATAATTGGCAACCACTTCTTCCAGGAGGCGTAGTAGGACGAAGGTGGCGTTTTCCGGTTTTGAAAGACCTAAGTACATGTACGTTAAGCTTAGCGGGGACAGCACACGACACAAATACTTACATCGAGAGCGCGTTTGCTTGCTACGACGATACTTAGACCTGGAGGAGTGCCGAGACCTTTCTGACTGGCTGTGAGCACTACATCAAGGTCCCATTCATCGAAGCGGATGTCTTCGGAGGCAACGGAACAGACGGCATCCACGATAACCTGCAAACCCCATGAACAAAAACGTGACAATGAAACATTTCAAGCGAGATTTGCGCACGAGGGTTTCCGGGGAGATACGGCGGACGAGGGCAGCCACCCCCTTTGCATCGGAGAGAACACCTTTTCGGTATCATCAGATGAGCTGGGTGCCCATAATCTTCTGGTTATAAACAAGAACCCACCAGTACTAGTGTCGACATGTGTCACAGTAACTACCTTGTATTTCTTTCCGCTCTTGAGCTCCTTTTCAACATCGGCTAGAGCTACAGCGCGGCCAATGGGGGCCTTGAGCTGCGTGACATTTGCACCGTACGTTTCCAAACAATCGCTGAAGCTATCACCAAAGTACCCCGAGTGAAGAACGAGGGCGTTCTCTCTTTGCTCGACAAGGTTGGCAGCAACCTAGTGGCAGAGGTGAGTGGACTACCTAAACGGAGATAGCCAGTTGGAAGGAAGAGAATCACCTGGTCCCACCCAAGTGTTCCGCTGCCACTGATGAGGAAAGGTTGGCCAGTCTTGGTAAAGAGGACCTCTCTAAATTTAACTATGACTAGAGGATGAGGTTCCCCGAAAGTCCAAGCAAGCTCACCTCGTGAAACGGATACAATCACCAAATACAGGAATAAAGTCCGGAGAGACATGAGACATGGAAGGGTGCGCATTAGCAAAGAGCACCTGGGGCACGTCAGGATTCAGTTCGAGTTGGCGGACGCGAACCAACCTCATCGGCCACTTCAATTGGGCCTGGAACCCTGTGAGGTCGTGAACAGGATGTCGTATGGGAGAAGGGCTTTGTGAACGTACACCAGGAGTCTAACGGTTGTGGTGGGCGTAGAATGAGCAACCACGAAAATATAAAGTGATAAAGAACCGACTTGTGAGGTGCCTGGCATGAAGGTGTAAGATATAATCACGGAATCAATGAGGTGACTGACCTGCTTGAACTCGTCCTTGGTGGTCATGCTGTACGGTCTGAAGAAACGTCTAGTTGTTGGGGCAGAGAGGAAGGAGCGAGATAACCTGAACATGCTGGTCACACGGCTGCAACGATCACGGAATGCCGCATATCCAACATGTATCCCCGTTCTACTTCCTTTTCGCCGCGGCATTCCGTCGACTCGCGTGACGTCACACAATATTATCATTAACTAGATAATCTCATTTCGCCGTTCACCTGTCCCCCGCCCACCACGCCCGCAATCGTCTTCTGCATGTCAGTCCATTCCGACTCTCTGGGTATCCCCATATCCCCAATATCATAGATATACAACTTGCCATCGCTCCCACCCAGAGCAGCCCGTCGTCCGTCTTTGCGATCCCACTCCAGTTTGTTGATTGCGCGACCTGAGCCTACTATTGTCGACACCACAGGAACCTACCCTTGATATAAGTTACCAGTCCCTTACCCGAGGAGAAACCATCGCACCTCTGTATCCGTATTCAAATTCCACAAGTCAAACCTACCCGACCCATCGACAGTCCCAAACAGCGCAGGATGCGCCGGATGCCATTTGACGTCGTACACGTAATCGTCTGCTTCATCAAACGAGTAAATCGGTTGTATGATATGACTTGATGTCGATGGCTTCGCAAGGCTTTTGGCACGCCACAGTTTCACCATCCAATCGACTGAGCATGTTAAGAACAAGTCCGAAAAGTCCACTGGGCCGACGAGTGGGTGGAAGTGGAGTCCCATGACGGGCCCTGCGTGGCCCTTGTACACATCATACTGATTCAACCCAGCCTTTGCCCCAGCACGGTCGTAGCGGTTGGCTTGGTAGACATTGCCTTCCTCCGTTCCAACCCAGAAGGTAGTTGTTTCATTATCAGGAAAATCTAGTGTTGTAATGGCAACCTCTCCTGTCTTGTTATGACCGGCATAAATCAGTTCCAGTGTTTCCTTGTATCGTTGTCAACAAAATACCACAATAAATTCCAGTTGGTGAATACCTGTGGTTGCGCGAGCATATCAACCAGCCAACTGCATACAGTCCCATCCGTACTGCTAGTGATCAGGTTGTGTGCGTTCTGTGTTCCAACCATCTGCATCGCATATACAGGATGTGTGTGTCCAGCCGCTGACAGAGGGGTCTTCAATACGGGTAGGTGTTTCGAGCGCGTATCCCATAACAAGATTTGACCAGAGTATGTGCCACCAAAGATCAGATTTGAGTGGAAAGGAGAAAATGTTACTGAAAGAACGTCCGACTAAAACATCCATGAAATCGGTTTCCAAGGTACCCTAAAAATCGCTCACTTGTGAATGAAACACGAACTCTGGCCGCTCCAAGAGGTGGAGATTCCAGACGGCGACTATGCCGTCTGGCTCGTTCAAGGCTGCAGGATTTTTATTATATGATGCGACGCTTAATTCAGGATACTACGATGCAACTCAGTTGAGCCGATGGCGAGCATGGATCTCGCACCTTGGGTGACCAGTCCACGTCAGTTATAGACCGATTCTTGACATGTCGTTCGTCAGCAAACTCGCAAACTTTCTTCACCCGTTTCCCCTCGGAATCATCCCTGGACAAAGCAAAACTGTTGAACCACCTATCACAAAAGAAATAGATACAGACATACACCCCTGGTTCCGCACCAATGGTATAATCTCGTATGTAGTCATAGTTGTCATTTAGGGCTCGTTGCACGATTTTCGAAGATTGTTCGACGAATTCTAGGAACTCAGGAGCCATTAGTATACTAGCACGCTCTTCCTCGGACAACTCTGCCGGATCGCATCAATTTTTTCCAAGTTTCCATATGTTTCTAACACCATACCTCTAATTTCCTGTTCAATTTCCTGGTCTAGCTTGACGCTTTCTTCTTCTAGCTCCTTGTCCCGTGCAACGCGTTCCGCTTCTGCCTCCTTTTCTCGCCATATTCTCTGTCTGATTTCTTCCTCGATCTCATGGTAATTGGTCTCCGTATCGATTTCCGTAGTCTGTACCTCCTTGTTGTATATCACACGTTCCTGCGGAAAAATCCATGTTAGATTTTTCGGCAGCATTCATTCCCCAGGTTACATACCTTTTGGGGTAGCTCGAATAATTCTTGCTCGACGTCAACCAGGTCATTCATAGGACGAGGTATCACCTCCCTGAGGACAAAAGAAATTCTGGTTAGGTGTACACGAATATATATCATAGCCGGCTGACCGCTCAACAAAGTGATCCGTCCCAGAACTCACAGTCCGTCCCATCCCCCGATCAGAGGTAAAATCACTCTGTCTACTGCCCGCCCTCGGTGAGAGCCCCAGTGCAGAAGAGCCGGGCAAGGGCACCGGATGACCCAAGGCAGGTGATCCAGGGATGGACGAGGAAGGCGTAAGGTCTCCTGTGCTAGTTGTACCACGAAGCAAGGAATCTACGATGTCTGTAATATCCGGCCTTGGCAGAGAGGCTCCTACACTCTATAACACGGGAAAGATGTCAGGATGTAGATGTGAACACAATCAAATTACACACCTCTACTGAACGTTTCTCTGTTTCCGCCCTTTGCCGCTCTGCCCTAGCCTTGCGCAGCTCAGCAAGTTTGGCCCTCTTGGCTTCGATTTCTGCCCGTCGTTTGTCTGACATTATAGTGTTTAGCGACCGACAATATAATTTACTTCGCGACGTGAACCACCCGCAGTATTTATGCTTGTTAACTCTGGAAGGCGAAACAGCCAAACTAGGATTTAACTACTGCTGCAATGGTACCACTGTAACCACTGTACCTACCAGTGGCACCAATCGGCACCACATCCACCATCGCTACCAACAACACACCCACCGCACCCTCCAACACTGTTATCAAGCACACCCCTTGTGCTTTCGGCCTCCCTCGGACTCGCGGTATAGAAAGCCCGGCTATCTACACTCATTCTCTCAAGGTCTGAGATTGATTTCGCAGACATTGAGTGAACATACCACATACAATCCCACCGTACCCGAGCCTGAGCCCTCTTGGACTATCATTATGATGCTTGTGATTCACTAAACTCTCTATTTTCTAATACCACCACTACCACCTTCAGACGCCATGAGTACTTGCGTGCGGGACTCCCCAGCCTGGTGGTCCACGTTACGCTCCATGCTATGGCCCATCGATACAAACTTACCATTCACTGAACCAAAATCAACCTTCAGCCAGCCAATTGCAATATCCAGCTCCCGGAGCCCTTCTTGGTCCCGTAACGTCTGGCATATGTTCTCCAACGTGGCTGCATTGCTCTTGGCTATCTTTTCGCCTTGGTCATGTGGTGTCACAAATATGAATGACCAATGTTCTGGAAAATCCACTTTCGTTTTTTTGCGCTTCGTCATTTGGACAGCTCGGAGAAATAGGTCCACAACATGTTTGACGCCTAATTTTGCAAGACCATGCTTCTCGGAGATGGTCATTTGTAGCATGGTGACCATTGCATCCAAGGAAGGGAAACGTTCCGTAGGGACATAGATGTGATCGTCCATTGGAACGAGTGTTGTGTCCTTGTCGAACACATCTCGAACCAGAGAGAGCCCCGGACCAAGTGGAAATGTGCTTGGAAGTCTACCGATGACGTGACACTGCAATGGCTCTTTGGACAATTGCAAGACATTAACGACGAGTGGCTCGTAGATGGCAGCAAAACCTTGCGGAAATAACTTGAACTCTGAAACGAGCTGCTGTAGTTCAGTATTAGACTGTTTGAGGAATGCTCCGAGGAGAACTCGCCGAAGAAGAGACGTAGGAACCTGATATGCGAAATGGGGTTTCATTTGGGGATTCGGTGATGCCGGTTCAGCGAAGAAGAATGTGTGGAATGTAGTAGGTTGGATGTCTTGGCTGACACCTCCCCCGCTTATTGCATCTGCGAGGGCATCTGCACGGTTCCCAATATTCAGGGGATCGAGAACCGTCTTAAAGTCTTCCTCAGGATTTCCGGAGCGTATTGTGTCGCGGTATACTGGATTAAAACAATGGCTTGCGGAGGGACCCAGGAGATCGAAGAGCTCCAAGGGGGTGTAGCATGATCCATTATGCCAAGAAGCAGGTTCTCTATCTTTGTATAACTTTCTAGATGAGCATCACGTCAGATTTGTTAATACCTTGGATTGGTTGAATTTACTGGAGTTGTTCAATCTCATCTCTCGACCACAATCCCATGACCCAAGCTCGTGCTTTCGTTTCCTTCGCCCATTCCTTCCAACGCTCCATTTTAGGGGATGTTGCTTGGACAATATATCCTGTGCACTCGTGACAAGTGAAACGGCGAGGAGGGATGCGTAATTCGCTGTTGGAGTCGACCAAGATCAGTGTTGCACTTGTGATATCAATCCTGGGAGGTTCAGCGAGTTGTAGAACATGACAACCATCCTGGTTGCAATGAATATACCCTGTTTGAGACTCGCAGAAAATAACAGGCATCCGTCGTGACAATGCCTTTAAGAAAGCGTAGAACAAGAAGAGAGTTTTTCCTAACAGGGCCCGAAGTCAGGTCTTGCTTGCTATTGGCGCAGGTAAAGCATGACGTACCAATGCCAGGTTGACCACATAAAACCAGCCCTCCTGACCTTTCTGCGTCCATTTTCATCTCCATCTCTAGGAAATCCCATACAACTTGGTATTCCGCTCGACAAAGGACCAAAGGTGTTCGACCAGGAGTTTTGATATGTTTGATGCCATCCTTTGCGATTATCGGATCAAGCTGCCGGACCCAAAAATTCTGATAGGCGGACTCATACCACTCGATGTGGTCAGCCATGAGCGGGTGAGACAAAAGAGGCGTGTTCTCGTCCACACGGATGGCCCGTGCCCAGCGGTAACCAAATACGAGACCGGACGTACTCCCCGAACAGAGTGGTACTACCAGTAGTAATCGTGACCTCAGTGTTACACCGTACACATAGCCAAAGCAGATCCGCTTTTGATCACACACACAAGTCCCTCCGTCCATGAAAGGCAAGGCCAGCGGTCGCAAATCCGAAACTGCGCGTATCTACGCCCATCCACTCCCCGTCCTCATATCGTCCCCGGCACATCCAAGTCGTATCCAATCCATCCTCCGCTTCCTCGGCCTCTCTCTGACTCGTATTGACAATCCCCGTTGTGAAGGCATCTTTGACCCGTACACGCGTTCGGTCTGGGTAACGAAAAACGACGATGGCTTAATACTCTGGAGACAAGGGTTCTTTGGCAAGGGTGATCTCTCCCGGAGCGAACCCAGCTGGCACATTCGACAGCTGAATATACAGGAGTCGGGGGGAAAACGTATGTACATCCGTGTATCACCACCAGTCTCACATGTAATAATCAATCTAGAGCTGACCTCGGAAGAAATAACCGCGAGACGAAGAGCAGAACGCAGACAGTTCAAAACCGATCGTGCAAAGGCCATTGCAGCAGTAGCAGAAGAAGCCGAACGTATCTTCGCCACTGAAGGCAGGGTGATAGCACCAGCGCTGTCCGGGCCAACTATCCCCTCCGCAGCGACGTGGACACCTAGCCAACCCGTAGCCGCAGAGGAGGGACCATCCACAACTCTGAACGAAGCAAATTCAGGGTCATCTCCGACGGACGAAGAACCCCTCGTCGACGTCGAGCACCTCCAACTAACCCTTCAAGAAGCTTTCTTCCTCCTGTGGACCCTCGACTGCCTCACGGTTCTTGACCCACACACTGTAGGTTTCTCATCCTTTCCTTGTCACCTCCCGATTCACGCAGAAATCCCAGTCAGAAACTATGACCCTTCCACAAATCTGGACCTCCTTCCAACTTGCCCACCTCCCACCTTCACGCTCATCCAACACACCCCTCCCACTTGATAACCCTTTCCTAATCCGCTACATTGTCTATCACCACTATCGCTCCCTGGGCTGGGTCATCAAAAGCGGCATCAAATTCTGCGTCGACTACCTGCTCTATAAACGCGGTCCTGTCTTCGCCCACGCTGAGTGCGCCTTTTTTCCTTTTCTGTGTAGCTCGCCTGAGGTTGCAGTCTGACTGTCACTTTGCAGATTCGCATTGGTGGTCTGCCCAGTTTACGAAGACCCTGCTGATCAAGTTCAGTCCGATCTCAACCTTGAAAATTCCTCTCCTTTCCCGTGGTCGTGGCTTAGCACGATCAACCGCGTCAATTCTCAAGTGCAAAAGGTCTGTATTCTTCGCTCTTTACTAGCTCACCTTTCTGATGATCCATATTAGACTCTTGTCCTCGTTTATGTCACAATACCCGCCCGAAGTCGTGTTTCCCTCGACATTCTCAATTCACCTGCCTGCTTGGCATATTACTCGGTCCATGAGGTCATTTTGCGTAGATTTGTACCCGCAAGGATGCGAGACTAGTCCCTGTCTATTGTATTTATACCTCCATCGTTTCCAATTCTCCGCTGTGGTATTGTCCAATGGTCTCGCATGGGTTGCTTCTTACTGTATTAGGCGCAAGTACGCGGCTGTGGCTCGCAATGACAGTAGAACCATCAATTAGAAACAAGGAAATAAGTTACTCAAAGGTATCCAAAAAAACACCAAAAGAAAGCAACAACTGAAACCACGGCCACCACCACAACCCGCCACACTGGACTGGTGGCATCGGTGCCGATGGTAACAACAGCAAAGGTATCATATTGCACCTTTAATTCCAACCTTGTGATACTTCGTTCCATAAACTTCTGCAAGCTTGGATATTGCCGGTTTGCAATCCAAAATTCTCTGACTATCAGGAACATTCGGGTTCACGAAGAAAGCACATGAGTGGTCTGCGAGAAATGTTCGTGCTGCTTCTAGCGTTTCAAATGCGAGCTCATTGTGTATGAATGCAAGCGGTATTGTTTTGTATCTGTAAGCCAACCGATTTAGCATCGGACGGAATACCCCGAGTAGAGACTTACGCTCTTGTGATAACTGTCAGAGCGCGTGTCCGTTCTCGGTCGATGAAGTGGTCCATAATATATGCGCCCATGTTAGGCGCTGAGAGGTATAACTCGAAAAGTGAGTGATAATTGCCCATGGCTACTGCCCGCTGAACCGCCAATGCGTGCTTGACAGCTTCATCCGCTTTCTGTTTTGGTGTTAGCTGACCTACATATAGATTCAATTCTACGGAACATTATCAATAGCTGTCATGAGAATCGTAGACTGAGCACCCTACCGCTTCGATTTCGTCCGTGGAGGAGCATGAGAATGCGATATGCCGTGAACTCTTCGACTTTTCCTGGGATACCAAGATCATACAAAGTTTTCAAGGTAGCTTGGCATTGGTTGTACTCCACCATGTCGCTCTACAGCACACTCAGTCATTCATGGCTAACAGAATTTACCAACAGCTCACAGTCTCAAGAGCCATACGAGCATGGATCTCGTAGACTTGTGCTGTGAATTCATTTTTGATCCGCTGAACCTAGTGCGCGGTCAACAAGGCAGATACTAATATCAAGGCTACACGGTTGGAGAATCACGACGCACTGTGAGATCTTGCCGCAGGCTCTTGAATTGACTGCATATCCAGTGGTAAGGTGTCTTCTCCCTCCACCGTTTCTTGAGCTCTGCAAGAGTGACTTGGAGAACAGAATAAGGACGTATTGTTTCTGGTTTGGGTTCCTAGAGAAGCATGTCGTGCTATAGGGAGTGGACACAAGGGCTGCGGGTGCTTACACTGGTTAAACGCAAATAATCCTTGAAAATCTCCTGCGATGTTCCCACAATTGTATGCTTATCCCAGTCGATAACGTTCTGGGGCCAATCAAATCAGCCACACAAAACCTCAGGGCGAGAGGGGGTAAGAACACTAAACCCACCGGATCTGCTTCTGGTTCATCGGCGCTACCATTCGTAAACACCGAACCTGCTCTCGAGTTCCCCCCATACAATTGTCCACTAGGTGACGTATGTGTCTTCGGCAGCCCCTGCCCCACTTTCAAGCTCTTCATCCTCTCCAAATCGTGCTCCCTCTGGAATCTCTCAGCTCTCCGGTTTAGTGCAATTTGGTCATTGTAATCAATAACTGAGGAATGTGAACCTGTCGAAGCTTGTGCAAGTTTCAATGCCGCTTTCTTCGCTTTTTTGCTCAACGGCGGATTGTTTTCAGATGCACTGTAAAAAGGAAAGAATTAGGAACAGCACATCTGGACCATAGTAATAGAGGCGTACCTTTTGCGTTTGAGGTGACTAAAATTCAGAGGAGGCTTAGGAGCAAGACTATAAGACGGGAACGGCAGTCAGTTATTGTTGTATCTTGATGATATCGGAACATAATTTCCAGGAACCTTTTCAATTGGACTGCCTCCCAGTCTGTCGTCCATAGTGTATGAGCGGCGAAAGCACCAGCGATTACCTGCCTTAGTTCAGCTTGAGCTTCTGTCCTGTTGGCATCAGTCATTTGTCCAAGGCATTTTGCGACCCATTCTCTACATTATCCGATAGTCTATGAGGCATGATCAAGCTTAGTACATGCGGCCGACTCACTTCAGTTGAGGGGGCCAGGACTCGTTCGACATGTTATATCAGTTGTGTATTAGCGCAGGGAATGGAGGGAATGGAAAGCACAGGGCAGCAGGTGGATGGTGTCAAGGACAAATGTGGCGGCCGACCAGAAGCAGTCAATGTGACTGGCCGTGGGAACGACCTGCGGTTGGCAAGCTCGGACAAATAAAAAAAATAGTATTCTTCACGCAATTCTATTAGCAGGTCGATGTATATAGCTCATGTCATCTAAGTATGCACCCATAATCTAATGAGTCTTATTGGCAGGAGGGTTGTAAACTGCGGTGCAACGTATTAATAATTATAGAACGGTTGGGCTATAAACTGGACTCACTGATCTTCCTGTTCTTGATGGGACCCCACTTGAATCGCTTGACGTAGAGGGATAGGCAGAAGAGGGTAGAGAAGAGAATGACAGCCTTGATACCGTATTGTTTCCTCTCATCGTGTTCAGGTTCGGCAGCCCAGCTGAGGAATGTCACGACATCCTTGGCCATTTGCGAAGTCGTTGCGGGCGTACCTATGAATTCCTTAGAGGTACATTCCTACAATATAGCTAAATAAACAACGTACCATCGTCGTACTCAACCAAACCATCAAAGAGGACACGAGCCATAGAAATAGCACCGCCAGGGAAGTATGGATTATAGTTCATGTCTTCACGAATTTCAACACCAGCGGGAGGATCCATGTATCCAGTCAAGAGAGAGAAGACGTAGTCCTGGAATTGCGTGAACAACCACATTCCATTGCCACAGAAACGACAACACATACAGCGCCACCATGGCGGGCCTTGATAATTAAACTCAAGTCAGGAGGGAGGGCGCCACCATTGCTAGAACGAGCAGCTTCCTCGTTGGGGTACGGAGCAGGCATATAGTCCGCGAGTTTACCAGGACGCTGGAACATCTCACCCTCAGCATTGGGACCATCGGTATATTCCACCTCCTCAGCCATCACGCGTGCCTCATCTGCAGTGTGCGAAACACCGACAAGGTTGCGCCATGCGATACGATCGAGCGAATGGCACGCTGCACAGACCTCGCGGTACACCTGGTAACCTCGACGGATACTAAGTCGAGACCACTGGGTCACAAGTCGAACCACGGGAAGGACCGGACTCACCTGGCATGATCAAACGAGTCAAATGGGCCCTTGTGGGACCACGGGTAAGCACTGGGATGAAGACCCTCGTCGCTGAGGTGATTGGCGTGCACTTGACCAATGAAGGGGAAGGTGCCATAGAGATGGGTATACCAGGCTATTGAGCCAGCAGTAAAGAGTGAGATGGAGGCGAGTGCCGCGCGTGAATTTGCGAGCGACTGGACAAGACTTTTCAGCGCCCTAGACCCCTTCCCACTTTTCTCCACGCACCTCGAAAGCGGAGGACGAAGCCTTGGTTGAGGCAAAGCGGACCTGAAGTAGCAGACGGTCAGAACGCGAGTACGAACACACACAAAAAGACACACAGAGGCGGTGCGGGAGCCAGTAAAAAGCGTCGAAGAGCGCGACGCACCGATATTGGTGGCTTTCTTCAAGGCTCCTGCGGATAGCCTCGACAGCATTTTGTATGCAGGTTTTTGGAGAGAAGGGAGAATGTCAGTGACCTGGTCACACGTGACCCTCCCTCGACGGAATGAATCGGGAATTTACTACCCAATCAGAGTCGTTTGATTCGTGTCCTCACGTGAGATCATTGTGAGCCTCTGGTTGTTGCAGATTGATTCTGATTACTCCAGCACTCATGATAATAATAAAAAAACACAAGAAATATTACAAGTCTCTCAGAACCTTGCTAGGCTTATGATGGCGTCGGAAGAGCTGGGCTTAGTCTACTCCTGGGGGTCAAACGATCTACAAATGACGGTAACATAATAAATCTCAAGACAATCCTTGGTCCAAGCTCAGAGACATCGAATTCAGTGCTAAGTAAACCGTCCACTTAATTGGGCATAGAAAATACTGTTAGGGCAAGGAAGATACAGATCCCAGTGCATGATACCCGAACACAAGATGGGTTGGGTGTTAAACTCTCAGAAGATGCAGTCGCATATTTCTGAAGGACTGAATCAGCACTCGAATTCCGTATAGTATAAATGACTCGTTCCGTACCTTCTGCGCAGCAGCACAGACAAATACCAGCCAAGCACGCCATTAAGCCCCCTGACGCTCCCGAACCCTTCTGTGGTGCTTGTTGCCTATTGAATACAATCATTTTAGCCTCCTATTGCATAATCAGAACCGCAGAACCCACACGTAGACGACCTGCGGTTGCTGGGGATGCTGTGGAGCGTAACCCTGGTTATATTGCGGATGGTGTTGAGCGTTGTCCTGCGGATATGAATGCTTGTTCCCTTGGTGTGATTGCGGAGGTTCCTGAGGAACATGCGTCTCAGTCGCGTTTCACCCACCAAAGAGAACTTGACGAATACCTGAGGTGGGTAGTAGCCACCCGGAGTAGGATCGGGGGGAGCACCTGTGGAGTGGTACGGGATCGTCAGTCCATGCACTCAAGGCTGCCTCGCCGCCAAGAACAACCGGAATTCAAAGTAAAAAAAACAACCGCCTCCGACCGACTGTTCCCATCAAGACATTCATGATAATCCAAACCCAAGTTCTAGAAAACCGATTTAACCATGAAGAGATACATACCAGGTGGAGGCGGGTAATAGTTGCCTTGGTTTCGGTAAAATTCGTTTGCGCTCATAGCGAGGTAGAAGAGGTGTTAGTTGAGAAGTGTTGGTGGAAAGGAAGAGAATAAGAGGGCAAGAATTGGTCACTGTTTGTGCAAGTTAATAAGCAACGCGTACGAAACCAGTGCAAGGGCTGGGGGACCCTTGCCAAATATAGCTCAGCATGTCCTCAAGGAAACTGAGTCTGGGTAAAATGAGGCCAACACGTGCTGGTAAACATTTTACCCTCTATTTTTCTCTTTACTACACTTTCAATTGAGGGCTGGGTTCCAAATCAACATCATTTCCACTTTATAAACCCCAGGTCAGCGTCTCATACACGTGATCTATGTCGAGGAAAGTACATGCAGGAACCATTATACAGAACAGAGCAAAAAACAAACATTCGCATCCAATATTATTAGTAAAAAGGTCCCCTACTCCGGAGATAACAATCAAAGAACGAACTATCCATAAATCATCCGAGCCAGATTCCTCAGGAACTCGCCGGTGGCATATACGTGAACATCCTAGCTCCCTGCCGAAGGAAGCATTGCGTCAAGCGAGTGGGTGCTAGCGTTAAAAAAAAAAACAGACAAGAGACCAAATTCAATCATCACCCTGTTGAGAGTCAGCTGCGGAAGCAACTTACGAACGGCGGTATATTGGTTCAGCGCAAGGACATCAAACGATCTCGTCCGTGCTTGCGCTAATACAGTACCCTGCCCGGCAAGGCCAATAGATCCCGTAGAATCGGTCCTGAAATTTATTAACCACCGCACTCGATCCCTATAAAAGGTGAGACTTACCCTGATAATCTAGTGAGTGTTATCCCGAGCTGATACCGTCCACGCCAACGGATGCTCACGTCCGGGAACAAGAAAAACAACCCCAGGTTTCCTTGCAGATCCTCGAGTTGATCTATCGAAGAAACAATATTGCCATACAGGATTGGCGGCGATCTTCCGCATCCAATGTCTGAGCCCATATCTAATGGTGTCAGCCCATCGTCCGAGAACAACGACAAATGAGCAATGAGGAACGGCAACTCCGCTTCACTGTTTTAACGAAGAAGAACCAATCGCAGACAGGTTGTCAACGACAAATAGACGAAAGAGGCAAAGGTGATAGAAACAAGGACGTACGGCACCACGGAGTTACCAGAGGGGTCCCTTACAGTCAACTGCGCAATGATTGGCGGGGTCATAGGCAACCGTGAAAGATTAGAATATCCGAATTCCGCCGTTTTCTGCGGGTGTTGGACAACTTCGAGGTGATAAGACCTATGACTTGATGCTAAATTCGCATCCAGCACGCGATGCATTAGAGAGTCGTACCTCGTCTGAGGATCTGCGAGAAGCGAAGCAACCTGAATTCTGGGCTGTGGTCGAGGGAGCGTAGGTGGCTGGGATGGATACTCAACGAATGAGTTTTGGCTGGAAGGGGGACTTTGGCTCCCAGGGGAGGGAGTGCCGTAGAATATGGACGAGTGGCAAGATCGTGGGGAGGAATAGCCACTGCTGAGTGACCGTTGGATGCAGGGGGTAAAGCGGTTGGATAGTCTAGGAGAAGCATATTTTATGCAACGAGACGGGCTACAGGATGTTCTTTTGGCCCGTCGACAGATGGTATAGGGCAGCGGAGTTGCAGATGGCACATGACGGATATGCTTAATGAGTTTGATCGCTACCGGAGAGGGAAGGGACTATTGAGATAACGGGCTTGTCAACCACACGTGTGGATAAACGAGGGACTGCTTAACCTTGTATATGCATCGGGACCCTTGGCGCCGCCATGTTACTGGCGATATCAAGCAGAGCTTGGTATTGTATAGAACCCGGGCAGGCGTTGGCCTTGTCAACCTGTCGTCATCATCATACTGCAAGTTCTCGGAGCCGGGGAACATCCGTGACATCAAGGACTCCAACTGTGCCTTCTAGCAAGGTCCAATTTCGCTGACTGGGTTTGTAGAAGACCGGAGAGTTTGTGCAGGATTAATTTATATCATTCTTGAAAGGGGGTGGATGGCAGACGAATATGAAGACAGCGACAGGTATCATCTAAAGTTCTCGAAGTATGTCAGATCACAGGTCCATATCAGGGGCCAATCTGCCAGACCGAACAGACGGATACCCGAATACCCTCCAAAGTTGATGGATACTTCTTCGCGAGATTTTCTTCTTTAGGGAAAATCAGTCACGATCGCCAATAAGGCAGAACCAGAGTAGTGGGGAGAGAATTAAGGTTGTAATTACATCTAATGTGAGATCAAACGTTCTTTTTCACAAAGCTCCAAACGCCTGCCAGTCCCGAAGCGATAGTCGCAGCAACAATCATTGGCTTGACTCCGGCTGACAAGGCCGATTAGGGTTGGATATGTGAGATGTCAAGGACGTAAAATAATTACCTGTTGACTTGTATAGTGCGCCTGTCAATGCGCCAGCGGTGATGCTGCCGAGGGTATCGTGCTTTCCGCGCGTAGCATCAATAGATGAGTTAATGGCATTGTACACGAGGGCTACAAAATAAAAAAATTAGGAACCGGGTGGGGTGAGGGGCAAAGTACTAAAGGGGAATACTGCACGCACCCATAACACCAGCCGAGTTGCCAATAAAAGTGCCTCTCCTTGTGACAGAGTTGAGGACACTGTTGATCCGCAATCTCGAGTTTGAAACGGCAAGCGGTCTTCGAGCGCCCTCCCGCAATCCCCACAGACCGCCAAGGGTCAGACCTAGAAACAAGGAGGATGAACATGTGACGAGTTAGAACAATAAGAGAACTAAGAATGGGACATCCGAGATGGTGAGATAAGGTGAGAGAGGTGCAGGGAGCAAGCGGGGCTCGAAGCGAATACACGAAGTCGCAAATTGAGTAATTTGAAAGAGATCCCCTACATACCGCTGAGATACATGGTACCCGTCCCGTAACATAGGTCATCACTCCAACCCCTTGAAGGTATCGCCGTACCGGCGCCAGGCAGCTCGTTCGTCTTGTCATCATCAAGAAGCAGGTAATCGAGTTTGTCTCCCAGGCCAGCGAGTGGGTGCAGCCTTGCTGGGTCATAGGCGGCCATGAGGTCGTTTGCTGTAGGGACGTGTTCCGCAGACGGGGGAACCGCGCCCGACCTGGAAAAGTCTGCAGCCCGGAGAACATCCGAAGGGGAGGCGGTGTCTGGGGATGAGCTGAGGGACATGAGAGGCGGGGAAGACGTGGTAGAGGACGGTGAGGACGGAGTAGAGATGCGCACAGGGAGGTGACGGTGACCAAAATTTTGCGGAATGGGGCCACGTGACTGTATGTCATTGCACGGGTCTCGATCGACAAATTGGCAAAATGTTGTTCTCCATCTGCTCACGCCAATCCCGCGAACTGGCGCGCCTCCTCGTCCAGTCCGTATCTCGGAACTTGGCTACCGCCGTTCATCCTCGTTCGAATACAATCAGGCCCAGAAGCACCGTCACTCGGGCTGTGCCTCCTGTCTTCGCAAGTACGTCCACCCACCCGGTTTCAGTATCAGTTTCTCAATCCTTCTTAGGATGCGCAACATCTATAACACCGCATTCAACCGCATCTGACCCAGCAGAAACCGAGGCAATGCGCTGCCTGGAACGGGGCACCGCAAAACTTGAAGAGGGTGACGTCCAAGGCGCAAAGGAACTCTACAGGCGCAGCACAGAAATCAAGAAAAACGCGAGCTCGCTTTTCAATCTTGGCGTGACCCACTACCACTTGAGTATGTTTCTGTTGTACGGCGCACCACGGGCCATACCATTTACGAGATCCAGAGGAGTATGACGAGGCAATTGCCGCATGGAAAGAGTCTATAGCGTTACAACCATCGAGCCCAGATGCACATACAAGTACATACACCCTTTCACGTTTCCCCAACTGCATAGTTATTGATCCTTCCTCGCTAGACCTTGCAAGCGCTTACATCATCTCCCCTGGTGGGTGCCGTCAAGGGCATTGTTATCATCCTATGTGTCACTGCTAAACCCGCCACCAGTCCCCCGTCCGGACCTTGCCTTGCACCACCTTGAGTAGGCTGATCTACCATCTTTCTCACAATTCCTTCTGATTTCTCCGGCAGGATTGCTTCCTCACTGTCTCCGGAAGATCCTGAAATAGCCTTCAACCATGCGGCCGTTTTGGAAGCTAGTCAGTTTTTGGGGCCTATCGTCACCGTCATTGTGTCTAACATTAGTAAATGCAGCCGGCAGACTAGAGGAAGCGCTTGAAAAATACAAGCGCAGCAAAGAATGTGGCGTTGAGCGTGCCGCGATGCACATACGCAATGTAAGTTGCAGGTTCACCCGGCCATACCACGCATACTAATGTTTTGTTCAAGGTGAGTGCAAAGATTCTAGGCAAGAAATTGAAAGAACAAGAAGGCTGGACACGTTCGGCCGATGACAAACCTTCCTCTTAAGCCCCACTTCTTCTAGGCACTTCTTGGTGTTCGTGGTGGAGCGCCTCTGAAATGTGATCTAATCGTGCTACATAATTCCGAACAGATGTCGGTTAATACTCGTAGCTAATTGACAATCCGACCTGTGTCGACTACATAGGGTTGCGTAGCCTCCTGATTCACCGTCCGACGATTCCCTTAGTCATTCGCATACGTCCAAGAACCGCCGATGGATGCTCCTTGAAGAGTTCTCCTGAGGGTAAAGCGGGATCCTAAACCATGCTCCCCGAATGTGGTGCACACCTGGGGAGTGAACCACATTTTCGTCAACCAGTCACTGAACCTCCTCTCTGCAAGATCTATCTCATCCAGTACCAACACCTTTCACTGAAAACTCAAAACAGGCTTATCAAGTATACACTCGCTGTGAATGCATGTTCCGAGAGGACGTTCATCTGATGAAACACGATTTCCCTAACCAGGGGTTCCTACGGCAGAAATAAAAATGATATGACGGCACTTCCTAGAAATTCCTCGCTCTCTTGACATTGCTGCCGTCTTAGTTACCACCCACGGGATGCTATTGCTTTGTTTCGAAGCAGGGAATTTACTAGTTCTGCCCCGTTTACGCAGCGCAGGCCTCCCCTCACCAAACTGTCGGGTCGAAAGAGTTCTTTGCACTGGGGTTTGCCTCGATAGTCCATTCCGGACCAGGGGGTTGGACATGATCTCTGCTTTCCGTGGTGAGCTTAGACTATCAGCCTGATACTCCAGAACCAGGGAGTGGGAAGTTTGTTGCCGAGGTTTATTGTTCCTCGAAACGTCCATTTGGCTAAATGAGACCATACTTATGTCCGCTGAATCCTAATTTCTGACGTATGATGCATCATGGTGATGGACAAAGCTGCTGTGGATGTGACCCTCAGGGATGCGAAATGAAGAGATCGCCCGCAGTTCCGGTGGAGGCGTGCTACTCAGCGATAACCTTCCTACTCCTTGTATAGGGCCCTGTCGATAGGTAGACAAGGCCAGAACAAAATCCGACTTGAATAGGCGCTATGTGTGCGCACGAATTCATGGGCGTTCCTTGTATCACCGACGACCTGGTTAATTACGCCGCACCCTGCAGGATCTATAATGTGTCCGATGTGTTGTTATTCCCGACCTGCTCTGCTATCCTGTCCTAATTTTGTGGCTCACCATCACGGACTTACCCGATCAACAAAACCCGTGTTCTAGTTTGGGTAGAAGCTTTGGAAAAAAAAAGGGGGAGGGTCATCTCACTGGCAGCGACAGAGGAGATGAGAATCGAATACTCCATGTATTATGTTCAGGATAATGGACATTACACCGTGCAACCCGCGTCCGCGGAAGCTGCCGAGTGACAGTGTATGTTTAGCCTACTCTCACTGACACTACCATGGCCCAGTGAGACCACCACGCCCCCTCGATCTGGTGTTCGATGAAGATCCTGAAGAACCTCTAGATCGTTGCCGGTCATGTGCCGTGCGCTGCAGATCAGAGTTATGCGTCGTATCACCCCAATTACCTTGGCCTCGGTCGCCGTACTGACCGTGAGCAGGAAAGGTTGGAGCTAAGCCGCGCGCAATTCCGCCATATCCTGATCTTGACCTTCCAGGAGATGGTGCCGACCAATACCTCTGTGACACAGAGGCCGCATGTCCACTGAAGCCGGAAGAAAAAGTAAAATCAGAAGCAGAAGAAGTGGGCGGGGGCATTATCGCAGGGGAGCCTCGGACCCGACGGAGGATGGAAGATACTTCTGATTTCGTGTACGTGTGATAATCTGGTTGTGGCTGGGGTTCTAAATGATCTGGGCCTGGGGCGGGTTGGGAAGGCGGCTGAAGGTAGAGAATGCGGTTGTATCCCTCGTAAGGGCGTGGATGACGGAAGTCGTTGGCAAAGCGTGCGAGGATCGGGAGGCCTTCTTCTGCGGACTTGATGGTGGGATGTGATGTTCCTGTTCGGTTTGAGGAGCGTATCAGCGATGAACTCGATGAAGCTAAAATTAGGGATGAAGTGGAAAACAAAAGAAAGGGGGGAACCAATCATCACAGTTATAATGAAGTCCTTGTGTTCTGGCGAGACGAATGAACAGAAGTCTAAAACCCACTTTTCCGCAGTCGCCGGGCGCAGATCTATTTCGGAACCAACAAAAAGAAAGTGTCCAATAAGTCTTGGTTAGGATACGGAGAATGTAGAAGTAATTAATGAAATATCACCAGGCCAGGGAAAGGCCTATTTACTGATCAAGATTTGGGAGTGCGGAAGTAGAGTGAAGCAAAGAAGAGCGACCCACTAACCTCATAAGGTGTGTCGAAAACAATAACCCAAGTCAGAGTTCCGGGGAATTCATGGGCAATCTTGATCCAATGCGCCCGTTGCCTGGAACATTGTCAAGAGAGGATGGGGAATGGATGAAAATCAGCCACTTCATTCAGCTCAAGTGGAGATAGGATGTCAACGCAAGGAAGGCCCGGAAAAACCGTGAAGTCCTCCCGAGGGATTCACATTATACCCCAAACACAGTTGTATCGATCCAACTCACAACCGGCCGAGAGGTTAATCTGGGAGAGTAACTCACCCAGCATCAAAGTTCGTCCGGTCAATGCAGATCGAGTATCCCAGACCCAGATACTCTCGTGCAAGCCTTTCTACCCTTTGTCTGCTCCCCAGATCATCCTGATTACATCTTCGAAACTGGGGAAAATGCGTCTCAAGTGCTTCTGCAAATGTTGACTGCTCACAGCATGAAGATCGGCGAGGGCTTTAGGTTAGAATCTCACCGACCTTGCCAGACGCGATCAGGCCGCAAAGGATAAGGACGATCTTGCTCTCCGTTTCAAACTCGTCTCGCCCCTGACCCACGATTTCAAGCTCGGGTTCGTTATCGTTCTCGCCGCTGTCAACTTGCGCTGGTCGATCGATTGGAGATATCCCGGGCGAGGGTGTATCTTGAGCAATGTTGTCACCCATTCGGCCTCAATGTCGGGGTTGATGGGAAACCGCAAACGTGGTCTGTGGGTCACAGTTGTCCCAGCGTACCGTGTATATCGGGTTAAACCCAAAAGATCATAGCGAAGTGCAAGCGATTCTATTACATGTGGTTCGCGGGTAGCCCCTCACAACGTGCCGTGGGCATGGTTGTATCCTCAACTGGATTAGAACGTTTCAACATATGAACTCTTGAAAAATGTCTTGCGGCATTTCGGTTTTCTCACATACCCCATGGCTACATCCCCGGAATTCGCAGTGCTCATCCGATATATCCATTGAGCACCACTCTTGCGCCGTCACATCCAGTCAGGACTAAACCAAAGAAGTGTTTTCCAACCCGAATCCGTGGGGAGAACCCTATATTGACATCGCCGCTAACGTGAAGGCGGGAAGGGCAAAAGGGCACAGAGAAAAGGCTGCGCAAGGGAACAGGAAGGCAGTGACTAACGACCATTGACGGTGGCTACGGAGTCCTTCCTATTCGCCCCCGATAATCCAGCGCCAGATGTCCCATCATTGGATCCATTATTGTTGCCGCTTACCGGCACAGGCGCGGGAGGCAACTTGTTGGGGTGGTCCGGGATTGCGTCGGTCTCCTTTTTTGCTTCCTCCCAGGCTTCCAGATTCTGCGAGGGAGGTGGTGAGTACCGTACCACGTATATCACACTATGGACGGGTGACGAGTAAGAGGATATCACAGTTGGTGGACGAACTTTTTTGCACCATTCACGGTGGCTGCGTGCCATATTAATTGCCATCTCCCTCAGATCAGCGACTTTTTGGCGTTGAAATCTGTCGAGGTCGGCCTGAATAGTGGAACTTGAATACTTCAGATCTTGCGCTGACAGATGGAGGGCATCTTCCAACTAAGGGTCGATACAATTAAGCAGAGGGGTATCAACCGATGACTGGTGACCCACCTGCGAGATTGTTTCTCTCGTCTTTGTGATCCCGTTCCGACGGGCAGTCTCTGGATCTACATCCATCATACCATGCAGGGTGTAACTGAGAGCATTCAAGAGACCCATGCCTGGAGCTCGTGTTCTCCGCCGAGTAGGATTCGGTCCTGGGTGGGGCGGCAACGCAGTTGGCCAAGAGCTCGCTTCTGTACGAATCTCGCTCGTTTCATTATTCTCTCCTTCCTCGCTCGTATTCTCCGGATTGGACGGACTAGTTGGAATCTGTTGACCCTCCTGACTAGGCGATGCGCCGGGCCTTCCTCGAACAAGAGCCTCATCCAATCGCGATGCCTCTCGCTCGCTCCTTTCGAGCTCTTCTAGCGTTTCGCGCTTGTTCGCAAGGCTGTCCTGGGTCATCTCATATTGAACGTGTTTCTGGTGCCGGTATGCCAGTAACTTCTTTATAATTGATGCGAATTGGGAATACTCGTGCAGCGGCTCTGCCCAATTCTGTTCCAATTCCTGCAACTATCACTACGATCTCAATACTTGCACCGGGTAATGGAAACCTGCCCAACGCACCAACTTTGTGGTCGACATGTAAGTAGCGTCGGCAGCCTGCCCAGTCTTCTCAATTGCAGCCGATAAGGCGCTTGTTTCGTTCAGGCTGAACCCGTTAAGTGCAGCCCCCAAATCGGCATGATCCTGAGCGTAATCTTTCCGCAGTCAGCATGCTTCGTCTCGCTTGTGCAAAGAATACATGATACCTGTCCAACGTTTGATAACCCTTCGAGTGACCTTTTCCATGGGACCACTGACATGGTTCGCAAATTTATGTGTGAAAGCTTCTGAATCAAGGAAGCGTTGATCAGGTAGGCGTAGGGGGTGGGCTGCCGAGGGATTTGGAAGGACAGAGTATGCAGGTAATGCATTCTGGTCTGTTGGATTGTGGGAAGGAGCCTTTAGGATGTTCTTTGGTAAGAGTGCGATAGGGGGTGAGCTCAAGACCTCCGTCTGTTTATATAAATACCGAATGTTCGGAATATAAGCGGTTACACGTACCCATGACACCTCTCCGTCCAAGAAACGATGGAAAACATGTTCGTTAGACAATATGGGGTGACGTCCGATGCGATTGAGAAATGTCTGCAGCATTCGTTTGCGCCGTGCGATCATTGCCGCATCCTCCTTCGCCTTCGCCTGTTTGACTGCATAGTCTCCAATTGTGTTCTTGGACGGGATAGGTGGTATAATCAGCGTCGGGTACAACCTAGTCATGCTCGATCGGAAAGACTCGAATTCGGAGTAGCGGTGTCGAGCTTCTGCATGCTAAACCCTTCATCAAACGAGGCCGCACAGTTGAAAGAAAGGATAGACGTACGCCGGTCCTGATCACATAGACAATGTATGGGGAACTCGAGTTCACGGATGTCTTCTGCGCCTCCGTTATCTAGCAAAGCAATTACCAAAGCCGTTCTTGATGGAGTCAGCATGACGCACTAGAATCTCTACATCGTCTCCGGAGTGCAAAGCTCGGTCCGTACTGCAGCAGAAGTCGGTCTTGTAGTTGGTCTGTGGTGCTTTGTGGGTGCCAGGCGAAGGAAAAGGACGAGTCTGAGATCTGGGCGAGGTGGGTGAGAGCTGGTTGGACGGGGGCTCGTACAGCGCGACCTTCGAGGTCGAGGAGTCTTCTGAAGGCAGGTGGCTGCCGTCATCGAAAGGGTTCTCGTCCTCAAAGGTATTCATGAGTGGTTGTCCCAAAACAAAGAGGCGGGTTGTGATTCGGCTGTGGCTGCGGAATCAGCGGTCGTTGAGTCGGCTGGACTAGGCTTTGTGCAACTATATCAACTGGTTGAGGAATGCCGTCAACAGTGCTCGTGGCAGCGACGGAGAGGTAGCTAGGTGTTGGTGCAGAAGTGCGTAATAAGCTGCTTCGCAGGTGCGTTCATATTTGGTCTTGTTCCTTTGCCGTGGCAGTCCCCTGATCTCCCCACGTATGTATTCACAACTATCTACATGTCTAGCCAAACACGTTAAACCCTCCCCTGACCGCCTCTTCCACCCCCAATGTCTCTTTAGAACTCAATTCACCAGCCTCATTCTCCAGAGGCCCTCCAAAACCTTTCCCTAGCAGTGACGCAAACAGCTCATCAACCTGTTCCTCGTGCCAAGCTCCAACAACCGGTACAGGGACCATAAAATTCTGCAGTTTCTCATGGGTCTCATATCTGTCATTCCGCGTCAGTGGCACACCACAGCGCCATCGGGTTCACGCACCGTAGCTTCCTGCCCTTGCTCGCTCTTGTGTCCACCTTTTTCTTCGCCTTCTTCTCTCGCTGGAGTGCCATCCAATCATAGGCTCCACCCGCTCCATCGCTTCGAGACTCGACGATATCCCGCAGCATCTGCTGGTAGAAATCCGTGTCATCGAATACCTCGAGATTGTCTTCTTTATCGCCCACTGTTTCGCTCCCAGTCTTTCCGCGCAGCGTTCGGGTCCTTTCTAGAAGCCGAGTGTAGTCTAATAGTGTCTCGTCGACTAACTGAACAGCGGACTTGGCTTGCTGAGAGTTTTTAGAAAATGCATTACGATTTGAGGGCAGTAACACCGAGGGTGCCACAGCCTGGATTTTGGCGGACCATTTTGTGAGCGTCTGGACAAGCCATGAGTGGAACCTAAGATAGCTTGTTATTGCTGAAGTCCGAGGTCAGGACTTGTAGGACGTACGCTTGCTCTAGCTTTGTCGTACTGGAACTCGCTTCCGTTAAATAGGCAGCATACTTTTCGATGTCGTCTCCGTCCTGAAGTCTCCGCTTCTTTCGTGGCGGCGGCGTTACGGCCTCGTTCATGCTAAGTAGAGTCTGACCAAATGAGGTGTGTTAGACCTAGGTGGTGAGGGGATAAACAATAGCGGACTTCTTGTAGTTCAAATAAATCCTCAGCTAAAAGAATCGACTGTTCAAGGTACTTCATTAGATCCTCCTGGCATTCCACCGACACTAGCACTTTTCGTGAAGCTGGCTATGGGCTCGATCAGCTTGGATGTTATATTCAACTAAGGATGGACATACAGACGTGATTTGATTTGTTGTTGTCAGCGTCTTCTGCAAACGGATTCTAGCATCAAGTAGTGAATCCCAAATGTTCTAGATGTATCCTTAGCTTGCACGAGAGTATGGATAGAATATAGTATCGCCTACCATTTGCCTCGCTACCGCCTTCCCCTTTCTCAAATCATCCTCCCTCGTTTTCTGAAGTGTGACCTTGAGGTCATCTGTCTGGCTAATGTCTCCTGTCGCTTTCCGTTTCTGCGGGGGCGCAGACGCCATGTTCTCCTCTTCCTCCTCTTCCTCGCTACCATCTTCAATATCGTCCTCCTCGCCCCCACTTGAGAGCTTCTCGTCGCTCGGTTCTTCATCCTCAAATACCTCATCATCGCTAATTTCTTCTTCGCTTCCCTTACCCACATCCAGCTCTTCGTCCCCCTCTTGGTTCTCATCTTCTTCACTTTCATCATCTAAATCCTCCATCAACTTCCTCCTGCTCGTCTTCACACCCTCATATTTTGGGTCCGCAACACTCTCATTTAATCTTCGCAACGAGCTGGGCCTGGAGGTCCAAACGCCCACCAAAACCGTCAGCACCTACGATCCACTGGATACAAGGCAGCCCACGTACCCGACTTCGAAGTAATGCCCTCGAGCTGCTGAGGACGCGGCACGGCCCTCGTCGTCTGACCCTCGCTCATAAGTTGGCAGATCCTCGGGGTCAAGGTCTTCGTGATCACCCGGAGGACATGTTAAGTGAGGGGTTTAGGAGAGAAGGGACAGCAACGGCATACCAACTGGTGCAGGTTGTTCCAGCTGAGCGAGTTGTTGTGCAAGAGAGAGGCCTAGCACGAGTCGGGGACTCAACCATGCGTCGTTCGTTTGAAACAGGAGAAAGACACTTACGCCCTGGAGTCATAACCACAAAATGATCGCCGAAGGTTTGTTCAAGGTTGATGGCACGTTTGGTCGAGACAAAAAAAACGCCGATAGCTTTGGGATATTTGCGATCATGTGATGAGAGCGATAATTTTGAACAAGCACCATCCACCCACAGAGACAACTTGTAGGCCAACTGGCTCTCATATTCCGTGTAAAGTAGCATGGGAATAGGAGATGGAGATTCAGGCTGACACAGGAAGGGTCACGCAGAGGGGGGCAGAGCGAGCACCGCAAGTCAACTATGTAGACAAACACATTCTGCCACATCGGCACATATCTACTAGCAACTACCATGCATCCATGCCTGTCCTCTCCATTTCATCTACCTTCCTCATTAATGCCTCAAAGAGTATACTCTTTGGCATTCCCATGACTCCGAGTTTCCCAGATCCAGTCGATTTCCCACTTATACTCCCATCCAACCCCACACCTGTCATCAGCATTGGTTGTGGTCGTGATAAATCCACCAAACACAGTTTGGACTTCTGTGCAAATATCACATTGGTATCAGCTTTCTTCTTCAGCACTGTGTCTGTCACATCCTGAACCCGATCCTCTCTTCCTCCTATCCCTCTTAGCACTCCCTTACCACTGCTGGTATCACCATTATGACAGTTCAGATCGGCAAGATCACTCTGTGATCCGAACTTTGTCAAATCATCCAGGGTGACACTTGGAACCCCATCATCCTCTTCTGCATCCCATTTCCTTACCACTTTCTTCTCTGGCTTTTCTAGCTGCTTGTGTTTGGTCCTCCTTCTCCTGGTCATAGGATGGATACCCTGGCTTGGGGTTATTCCTAGTTCCTGGGACAACCTAGGCTCTTGGCTTGGGGTTGGAGCCTCCTCTCCCAGAGTCATAGCTTCCAAATTGAGGGTATTCTGTGCAAGTTGTGCACTAACATTCACCAGTATCCTTCCAGGCCCTATCTGAGAGGGAAGGGGTGGTGGTGGTATGTCCAATGCACCTTGGCTGATCATCCAAGGCCAGGGAAAAGGTTTCCAGGTCATATAGTCCACAGGAAATTCAAGAACCTGGCCATCCATATCCCTGTGGTGTTCTTGATAATGCTTGACCAAGGCCTCAGTCCCCTTAAGAGGGGACCCTTTACAACCTATATAAATAATATCAGTAAATAGTATAATAGAGAGATCTAAGAAAAGGGGTCAGCCCACCACTGAGGGGACAGGAAAATGTCAATCTTGACAGATGTACAGAATCAACATGTTCTGCAAGTGCCAGGTGACTACTGTGTAGTTGACAGTTACACCTTGGCAACTGGCAAAAAAAATCATTCTAGGAGTTGTGCTATATATCAATTCAAGTATGACAAATGAGATAAGAAAGCACCTTTGTGGTACGACAATGCAATGTACACAGGTGCTACAAGAAGGGTAAGTAAATGATGATGGAGAGAAGATAAAAACAAGCCTTTTTTAAAAGTGTCCAGGAACCCAATAAGACATTGCATTCCATCTTTGTCCCTGCACCCCAATCACATTTGACCGGGTTTGCTGCATTCTTGGCTAGCTCAACAAGCACATCAGCACTCATTATGACCTGAGTTTGAGCCACTGAGCCTGAGAGATGAGGGAAACTAGACATTGTAGACAGCAAGAGAATTCAGAGTGTGATGGGAGTCGGAATCCACTAGGGAGCCGTGAAGTAACGAACAAGAGCCAGGCAGGATGATAGGAGTCAGAGGTAAGAAAATGTGTGACCCAGTCACAGGCCACGGCCCTAGATAGTTCGGAGCTCTAGGTCACAGACACGGATCAATAGCTACCCTTAGCGCTTTCGGTAATGGATCATAAAGATGGATGCTCTCCCCGTATACAAAAAAAAAATCATGACCCATTCCCTGACAGTCCCTTAAGCCTCGCCTCTGCTGCTCTTGCTCGTCGTTCCCTCTCTACTTTCGCTCTCATCTCCGGCGTCAGCCCAGCCACACCATCACCAGCTCCTGCACTCCCACCTAGCCTTCTCGGGCCTGTCAAGCTCTCCCGACTTTGGTGGGTGTCGGGCTCTGGTGCAGGCTCGGGTTCGGCAATACTAGCATTGGCTTTCTTTGTGGCTGCTTCCCTCTCCCGCTCCTTTACCTTATCTTTCAATCCTTTCCGCCTTACCTTCTTTTTCTCCTCCCTTTCTTCTTCCATCTCCTGGCTCAGCTCGCTTGGAACCCTTGCAGCTCCTAACCAGTCCCATTTGTCTGGGGATGTGGCTGCACATCGACGGAAGATGTCACGAACAGCCTTACTCTTGGCCAAATCGTATGCCGCTCGCTTCCCTCCAGGTTTCAGAGGAACCTTCTCCCCTTCCTCCTCCACCCCCTCTTTCCCTTCCTCTCCCATCTCTTTGTCATCCTCCTGCATTAATGAGGAAGGAACAGGTATCGTTGGGTCCGCATCTTTCTCCTCCAACAACCACTTTACAACGTTTTCGCACCCCAAGACCACGGCTGCCTGTAGTAGAGTCCCCGCCCTCTTCTGCGGGCCGCTCACATCTCCACTCACGTACTCTGGTATCGGTGCATTGACACCACCCAGAGCATCGCCTTCTCGTTCCCAGAATGATTTTAGCGCTTCCATGCGATTCCTGGTGACCATGTCTAACACACGGAGCCATTTCTCTTTAAGCTGTTCTTCTTCCTTTGTGAGTTCTGGTTTGGGCGGAGCGATAGGCTGCGAAGGCGGTTGGGGTGTAACCGCCGGGACAGGTTTTGGTGGTTTAGGTTTTATAGAGGCAAGATAGGCTTCGTCTTGCGCTCGAAGCTCTTCTTCTGTTAAGTGGGAGAGTTTGGGTCGAGTGATTTCGAGGAGACATCGTGCAAGCTCTGACTGAGTCTACGCACGGATTCAGAGCTAGTCACCAAAAGTCTTTAGGGGGTAGCTTACCGGCCGTCTCGTAGGGAATGGGAAGGTCCTTAGACGATCGTCCCCTTTGAGTATCGGTCCATCGAAGTCCAAAAAAATGCGTCGGTTGGAAGTACTAGCACGGATCCATATCCTTTCGCAAGCGTCAATGTCCTCTGCCCATTCATGAAGTAAATTACGGATATCCTAGACCGAAGATAAGTCGATCCGAAGGAAGGGGTAAGACGAGACACACATCTCTTAGGGCCTGTTCACCATACCGGCGAAGCAACGCACCAGCGCTTTTAGCAGGTCCCTTCGCGTTATCATTCATAGACTGCGAACCACCCTGCTTCCTCCGCGCTGACGACAAACCAGTCAATGATTTTGTTCCAATGACTGACCACGAATAGAACTCACTTGTGTACCGATGAAAGGTCTTATGCCTCAAGACCTCGGTCTCTGGCTTGGGTTTTTTCAGCTTCTTTTTCCTACCCGTCGTGGTTGTAGCTGCCTCCTCCTCATCCTCGGCCTTCTCTCCATCCGACTTTCCTACCTTGACGATTGCACCGGCAAAATGACCTCCCGCAACCATGAACATCGCCCACGTCCTGCCCTCTTCACCACCTTTCTGCATCTCTTTGAGCTCATCCAGATACCTTCCTGATTCTGTAAGGTATGTAGGAAATACAGCCTTATAGATACCGAGTTGGGTTTGATGTTGAGATGAGTGAAGCCACGCAAGTGGGGACTGAGGGAGCCGTTTTTGATGTTGGTCGTCAGAAATAGTGTCTATATGGGAGTTGAGACGTTTCGTTTTGTTGATGAGGGCGGTCACTGCATCTGACGATGCATCCCCAGACGACTCGTCTTCGGAAGAGGAGGATGCTGAGCCAGATAAAGAGTCCTCCAATGCTGTATACGGTAGTTCGTCACGTTAGCTTTGGGCCCTCTGAAACGAGTGCCAGTGAAACAGTATGAACCTTCCAGGAGTTGACTGAACTTTTCCTCGGGTACAGGCTGTCCACCATTCAACCGCGTTCTGACATTATACCGATGCCAGTCGGAACGGAAATGTAACCTCTGTTCGTCCACGTCGAGGAAGGTGACACCTAGACAGATATTGCAGGCTCTAGCCCCAGCAGTTGCTCCAGGAGCTGTTGCGTCAACATCGTGGGTAGAAGGAGGGACAGAAGTCGCCCGGTCATTCCCAAGGACTCTGAGGGGTGGTGGCGGCTCCGAGAGCAAAGTTCGCAGAGTCAGGGTATCGAGAAGTTCTTTAGGGAGGTTGTATATGTGATACATCTCGTCGGCTGTCCTCTGCAGGCGCGGTATATGTGTAACTTGCAAACTTGACTCGATCATCCAGCCCATTCTCGGCCATCTCCGCACCTCCTTGCAATATGTCCAAGAGCTTCAAAGACAGGCCACGCAACGTCCTCTGCCTCTTCGACGTCGATGGGACTCTTACCCCAGCGCGCCAGGTCCGTCTTGTACGCAGTAGACGAACAGCCACCCCTAATGACTCATCCTAGGGAGCATCGAAAGAAGTGATTGACGCCCTCTGTGAGTTGCGGAAGAAAGTCGTTGTGGGCTTTGTCGGCGGCTCCGATCTAGTGAAAATCGCAGAACAGCTCGAAACGTTTGGAAACAGCGGTACGTTTGAGTTGCCTTGGTCAGCGACCCTTGTACGATCTCGCTGTCGACCCCTGACCCTTCACACATTGCAGCTATCAATGATTTCGACTATGCGTTTGCTGAGAACGGTCTTACGGCGTTCAAACTCGGTCAACCTCTCCCCTCAGAATCGTTTATTAATTTCGTTGGCGAGGAGCGATACAAGACCCTTGTCAACTTCATCCTTCACTACATCGCTGATCTGGACGTCCCTATCAAGCGGTAACAGTTCACCCTCGACGTAGTTTCATTCGAGAGTTAACTCCTCGTTAGCGGAACCTTTGTCGAATTCCGCAGGGGGATGATCAATGTAAGCCCGATTGGCCGTAACGCAACGTCAGTTCGCTTTATCAGACCAGGAGCATCTTACTGACTGTTCAGTTCAGGATCGAAGAACGCAAGGAATTTGAACGGGTCGACAAGGTAAGAACGCCACCACCGTGCTCCAGATGCGAACCACAACCGCTTTCTTTTCAGCAACACGGATATCGCGCGAAGTTCATTCGGGTCCTCAGAGAAAAGTTCCCCGACTACGGTCTGACCTATTCCATCGGTGGTCAAATTTCTTTCGATATATTCCCCGACGGCTGGGACAAGACATATGCGCTAGGACGAGTAGAAGACGAAAGCTTCGACGAAATCCATTTCTTCGGTGACAAGACGTACCAGGTAGGCACATCCATCTCCATTTTAACTAATCTGATAACCTCCCATCTAAGGGTGGAAATGACTACGAGATTTTCAGCGATCCTCGTACAATCGGACACTCCGTGAACAGTCCGGCAGACACCATTCGCATTCTTAAGGAACTATTTCTCAATTAACACCTGGATTATACAATCTATGCGTTATTCACACTAGACATGATGTTCACAGCAGGGTATGGCGGACACGGTATAGACGCTCATATTATGGTGGTACACATAAGATGGACGTACGCATACGTGGACATGGTGAATTGCACGAGTGAGCCGTCTCCGATTTTGGGTGTGTTCAAGCAGCATTCCCCTCAGCATAGGTGAGGAGATCAGAGTCTCCGGGGTCAATGACGGTCATCACACTAGTGTGCCCAAGTCAATGATCGATGTACCAGGTGATATCAAGATCTCACTCACCCAACACGAAAGAGTTTGCCAGCAGCAGTTCCAAGCGAAACATTGGTACCGGCAAAATGATGGACGGTAGTCTTTGAGAGCATGGCGTAGTACTCCAGCTCAGACTTGCGCAGAGGGGGGCAATTGCCAGCAATCAATACGAGCTTGGCTATCATTTTCAAATCCCAAGAGAAGAACAAAACAGAATACGGTCAGCTCAAGGGACCTTCTCAGCCTCATGCTCCAGCCCCCGAAAATATAGGGAACGAAGCTACGCACCTTTGCCATTCCGCATGGACTTGAGGGCGGACTTGTAGCCGAGGCTGTATTTGCCCGACTTGACGACGAGGGCGAGCCTGGCAGAGATAGACTCTGTACTCTTTGCGGCCTTGGATTTTTTTGTAGGGGCCATGGCTGATTGCTTGCAGTTTTTGGTCGATAGGACGATGGCAAGGCTAGGTAGGGGGTCGCTAATAGTACTGTACAGTTTCAAGTGATTAAGTTCGGGGAGATAACGTGACATGATGTGTGACGTCCATGAGCGTGACGGAGAGAATACAAGTCCCTCCATTCCGTGGCCGGGGCGTACCTGTAGACGATGATCTCGACCACACCGAGTTTTACCAGCAAAGGAGGTTGGGAACTGGACAGAAATATATTACTTGGTGTATCCCACCCATTTCCCGTTCGTTGTTGGGTTCAGCGATGGCAAGCATTGGTACGCGTCACCCCCCTGCCCCCACCCACCAGTCACGGCATTATGGCTCGCGCATGATGCGTTAAATTGCTTGCTCGGTATATATACATGACATGTATGGCGCGTGGCACAAGTAAATTACATGTGATTATTGTGGGGGCATTATAATCTATCGTGGTACCATCATTGGAAGAAACCAGAGCTTCCGGGAAACCAAAACGCGGAGCATATACGAAGAACAAACATAAAATCACCAGGCCTCTCCATCGAACCGCTCCAAAACTGCATTCGCATCTTCCACATCCTTCTGTGCCTTTTTCCGCATGTAAAATATAGGACAATCCTTACTTGTACACAAGACGTCCTAGATTTGGTCTATCAAAAATCGAGGCTCGTCACTGAAAGAAATGCCCAGACAAACCTGATGAAGAGATCCCTGGCATCGCTGACACTGTGTCCATAGCCGCGCAAATCGTATTTGCATCTCAGAAGTCGACATCACCTGCTTTTGATACAGTTCCGGGATCCTAGGGCGGCAATTGTTGCACACAGCCCCGTCTTAGTTCCGGAAAAGACCACAAAGAGTGTCAGTTGATCCGATCCAAGATAAAAAAAGGCTCACAAGAGAGAGAGAGGGAGAGGGAGAGAGAGTGGAATAGTCATTGGAGACGTGGGGCGAAAAAAAAAAAGGGAACTCACTGGGAACGCTGTTGTTCGGACGTAGCGCCGTTTTGCACCCAAGGCATGTGACCGTCTTAACTGCAAATTTCATGAGTCCACCCACAGTTGGAGTGGCGATCTGTATCGATCTCGTGTGCTCTCCCGAGACTACGTTTGAAAAGCGTGAGCTATCCGAGGTACAATACGGACGAAAAGACACTGGAACTCACGCAGTGACGTAGCCTTTTCTCCGAGTATAGGCTCGAAAATCCTCATCAACGGCTTTGAGAGCTGATTCTCGAGGTAATACTTTGTATCAATCGGCATGTTGTTCTCCAAAACGTATAGAGGATCTTCCGACTTCTCGTATGCAGCAGCCCCTGAATGCCAGTCGAGATTGGTTTCGTCGGCACCGCCGGCACCATATCGAGACGAACTCACCTTTGATTGATTTGATAATGACGTAGGCGACACGATCGCCAAGAGCAGGCGCAGATCCGGCATCGCGCTGCTTCATCCGTTCCGCGAGCTCAACGTGTGCCTGTTTCCCTGCATAATCTAGATCGGATCGGTGTCAATACCGCAAATCTCCATCGACATGATCCCTTTAACTGACCTGTTTTCGACAATGCTTTGGTGATCACAAGCTGCGACATATCGACTTTGTTCTGTAACAAGTCTGAAATGGTTTGCTTGACGTAGCTGGTGCGTCAAGAGATGAGATAAGGTCGAAAGAAAAGGGATAGATACGGACTTTTCAGCGGCTTTGGCATCTCTATCGATCAAGAGTTTGTGGAGACTTGTTTCAATGACAGTGGAGACTAGTCGGCAGTTGTCTCTGCGCACGGTCTATGATGATGGTTCAGAAAAAAGATTCGTTCTATGGATGCGGCCACAGCACACCTCGATACCCTTGGAGTCCATTTTGTCGTATTTCTCAGGTTTGGTCCAATATAGCCCAGCGTAGCGTTTCTTGCTGATCAGCAAATACGGATAATAAACCTTTTCGAACTCGAGCTTGATCGGCTTGATGAACTTGGCCGTAACGAACTCAGCTGCTTCGCTTCCTGTGGATACTGTCAGGGCTTGCAGGCCTGAAGGCTTGTTCAAATACAAGCGTACCGAGTGCCATGACCTTCGCCAAATCACTTGGCCCAAATTTTACCATGACCGAGTCTGTGTCACCATAAATCACATGTGCATCATAGGAATGACCATTGGCAATGCAATACTCGGCTTCCACTTCCTAAGATACTTGTTCGTAAGTATACATAAAAACAGAGGGAAAGAGCGGGGTACCTGTTTCGTTTTCTCGATCATTTGTCGACCATAGGCCGTAACACTAGACGAAATTGCCAGGCACGGAAGTTTACCGACTGTCGCCCCAGTAAAACCATAGACGGAGTTGGCGCTGATCTGACATATCTCAGGTTTCAAATCACCTTGAAAGGAGAGGGGACTACCTTCAGGGCCAGCTGCCGGCCATCCAACACAGCCTTTTTGAACGGATCGGTCTCCATTTTGAGATCTGCTTTCGCTTTTTTTCGTGCAGAGATAAGGTCCTCGAGAATAGTTGGTAGCAAACCTTTTCTCCGTTTAATGGAGGCAAAGAAGTCTACGAGGAGCCAGTGGGAATAACGCAGGTTAATGCTAAAAGCGTACACACCATTGTTTGGCGTTTGAATGTAATCAACATCTTTGACGAGTCCTAATCTGTCAATAGTTGGTTTGTCGAGCAATGTTGTATAGCATAGGTTGTGAGCCATCATGATCGAAGGGTATAGCGAGCTAAAATCGAGCGTTGCAATGGGAACATCGTAGTATCCCCTCTTGGGCTCGATAACGGTCGCTCCTTCGTACGCTTCATCCGAGCCTGTATAAGACAATGGAGTCGGCGCGCGTGATCTATTGCTGGTACGTTATCAACTTACCTTCACCTTTCAGAGCTGGTATGACATAGCCCTCCTCATTGGCTTTCCTGAAAAGCTGTGAGAGCACTTTGATACTTTGGCCACGTGCTAACAGGTAGTTGAATGGTACACCAGTCACACGCGCCATCTCCGTGTAGTTAACGAAGCACATCAGTTTATCCATCAACCTTTGCGGTAGATAGGCATCCTGGGTATTGAAGGCATCAGCGGTTAGAATATTAGCAACACAGCTTTCTCAAACCTTCAAGCAATACACGGCCAGGCGACGTCGCGACTCCGGCGTTCCGTTTTGGAGTTCTGTAATGACAGAGTGATGGACATCCTCCTTTTGTTCTCCAAGGAACTGTGCGCACACGGAATTGAGGGTGTAACTGCGCAGCTTGTGTTCTCTTTGCATGAATTGCAGAATATCCATTTGCAACCGACCGTCAAGCGGGGTTTCTTTCGAGTCACGTTGACCATAGGCTCTCGAAGAGAAGTGGGTAATCTTGACGTCGGTTTTAGCATCTGTGGTCAAGAACTTAGCGCAGGACACGAGATCTAACGTCGAGTCCATACTTTTCAATCGACCCAAGTAACCGAATTTCGTAACCTTCAGAGCTTTCGCCCGATCTATCAGGTAAGGGAAATCGAAACCCGCGATGTTATAACCAATGATCACATCGGGGTCCACCTTTTCAATAAAATCCCGCCAAGCTTGGAGCATGTCCGGCTCCTTATCAAAAGACAAGACCTGTGAGCCGACAATGTGGGCACAAGTATTGAGTGTGAAGACATTTCGAATGAATGGCTTGTCCTCCCCTAGCCAAAAGTCAGATGGAGCGGCTTGATTTTGACGCAACGAGCACACCATGCTTTGTTACCATGTTGGCAATCTGGATTACGGGATCAACCTGTGCCTCCGGGAAGACGCCCTTTCTACCAGCACATTCGATATCAAAACTGAGAATTCGAAGGGGTGCTATCTTTGACCAGGCGCCCTCAGGTGTATGCGAAATGAAGGCGTCGTATCTGTGACGTATAAACATGATATCTCATTGAGCGTCAACAAGGGTTATACCTCATATGGATTTCGATTTGGCACTGTGACCGCTTATGCTGGCCGTTGATCAGCTTATATTTTCCGGCTGGGACTTCAATCCAGTTCATCCCAACAACCTAGTGAACGAGTGTGTCAAATGATGAAAAAGCTCTTCTAGCTGATTACCAAGTGAATACCTTGGTATCGATCATGAATCTCAAAGTGAAGACAATATTACTTTCAAAGGTTGGAACGGGATCGGCCGGAAATAAATCCCTGAAATGACATTCCGCGCGCTCAAAGAGACGTGGAGGGATAAATCATCAGGCCAGTCGTCAAAGACCATTAAGGGGTAATATACTCATCTCTAACTTTTGGCAAGCTCTTGGGATCGGTAATCGTTAACTTGAGAAAAGGTATCCAGTCGTCACCCTTATACCCCCACAGCGTCCGTTTGGACACCTTCTCTATCTGCCGGACTGGGTAGCCGCCAGTGAGACCCTGCGGCAAAACTGTGAACGAATGGAGGCAAGTAGGCACTGATACCTACGTTTAGATAGTCCTTGAACGCATTCAGGTCCTCGTCTTGGAGGCCTCGAGGAAGTCCGATGTAGAAATATGGGAGAAAATCAGTGATTAACGCCATGACACTGTGGCCCTCCTGAAGAATACAAGAGTGTAAATGATATGGTCCCGAGCAGGTATTTTTCTACCCGTACCTGTGTTACCCCGTACATCCTGATCCCGAATGTGCCATGACCGTCAACTCCCTCCTCCACGTCAATCTGCTGGAAGACTGGAATGATCAACACTATGCAGCGGGGAAACAGATGATTTTGCGGACACACCTATTGAGTCTCGGTTAGGGCCGATGGGATCCAATGTTGGGCGTGCCCAACTGTCCGCACCACCTTCAGCTTCTATAGAAAATTACTTCGTCAAATGTCTGTTCTGGAACTCCAGAAACGATCTAACCATACCGGTAGCGTTTGCCTCCTCTTCCCTCTTCAATCTCTCTAGCACGTCGGTAAATGAGGGCTGCGACTGTAGACCCTGCGAAGCAAATGACCCCGTATTCCCCAATTTCCTCTTCTTAACGACTGGTCCTTGCTGGAGATCTGCCAGAGTCCTGGAGAGAAGTGTAAATGTTAGGGGCACATGCTCAGAGACGCGAATATACGCGTAAGCTAACAGCAAGGGATGTACCGTGTTCGCTCAAGCGGCTTATTCTCCTTTGCCGACAAGGACATTCCGACGGATTGGAACAGAGGGTAACCCTGTTTCTACGTTGCTGGGGCAAACCTGAGATGCTACAGACCCGACGACGGTGGTAATCGCAAGCTATCGTGTTCGGTACTAGGTGAGGGTGGAAGTTGGATGGAACGTTTTGGTCTCATCAAAATTAGTGACAAGGTGACGCACGCGTCTGGTCTCAGCACGCGTTTGCGCATCAATCCATGTTACAATGATCGTTAACCATAAGATGCACGGTGTAAGGATTCCTACGTCTATTCAATAGTGCTTTGGTCCCAGGGCCCGAAGGCAAGGAGGCACGAGGGATCGAAGCGATCCGCCCCAGGGAAATACACTACTGTGCTACTGTATATTAAGGACGGTTTGGAAACTTCAAGTCCCTTTCTGTGGCCAGGATCCCAAGCTAACATCCTGAGAGGTTCCACACGTCCTTTCAGGGGTCCAAGCCATCGACTCTAGCCACACGACCCTTGCCTCAAAGTTCGGGCCATCCAGACCCGGCAGCCCAGCGCATTTCATCCAAGCCAGTTAAAACACCAGGTAAAGAACAAGATCCGGATAAGACGTCGGAACCACTGGTGATAGGGAAGTCCATAGTTTTTGTTTCCCCAAGCCCCAAGGGCCTGGATGCGCTCGCCAATACGGGGCGCGGCCACAGAAGATGTCACCTTACCCAGGTGGCTAGTAAACCTGCTCGTGAAGAGATACAAACTAAGTCCAAACTGCGCTCTGCGCAAATTTGGAAGCATCGAGGCCATGCAGTGACCACTTGGGCTCCTATGAAAACCCGAGACATAGCATGTCGAACACCACACACGGTCTGTCGGCGGAAAGGCCAGCCAGCAGAGACATATG
Source organism: Lepiota brunneoincarnata (assembly GCA_023014365.1). Classification (NCBI taxonomy): domain Eukaryota; kingdom Fungi; phylum Basidiomycota; class Agaricomycetes; order Agaricales; family Agaricaceae; genus Lepiota; species Lepiota brunneoincarnata. The sequence continues at coordinate 1,956,243 of JAEBUN010000003.1, forward strand.
AATAGGCTGGGAAGGAAGCTCTGTTCTGCCTTTCCCTGCCGTTTCCCGAAAGTCTGCCACTGGCGTAATAGTAAGGTTCTGGATGGAAGATGGGAGGGCTCTAATCTGCTCTGGAGCTGAGAACAAAGGTGAGTAAGGCATTCAATGACATGCGAAGCCAAGGAATAGAGTACCACTTACGACCTGTCGGGTTTCTATCTTGATGGAATTGCTGGAGGAGTCCGTCCCGTTGGGATAAGCTAAAAACACCGATTCATTATTATGCCTTTAGCCGCACCAGATGGACATCGTCAACAGCAGCAGAATGCTAAAGCCAACGGCCTGACGTATATAATATGAGTAGGGGCAGAGCAGCGGCGGGGCGGGCCCGAGACCCGATATGCCAAAGGGAAAACAGAACAGACGGGAGGATTTGCGGAATACGAGGGGGGGTCTCAGGCTCGATATAATAAAGGTCATGTATACCTTCTCCGCTATTTACTTTGTCACATCTCAGGACACAAGCTAGGTGTGCGCGTGTGTACTACCAGTGTTTCTTGATGGGGACGCAAAGACCACAAGGCCATGAATACGGTTCGAGATCACAAGTAAATTACAGACGTTGTCTGGTTTCAGAGCAAAAAAGAAGTTGCTGAGTTGCCAAGTGGTTCTACACAGGTAATCCGTTTCGAACAAAGAAGAGGTGACGATGGTATTATCCGCTTGGCTTCTCGTTTCCCTCAAACGCTTCGTGCACCAAGCCTTTGGACGAGTCATAAAGCCTATTCTAGAACAAACAACATGACAACGAAGGTGGCAGGTAGAGAGGACAATTCCGGCGTGAGATGGTGGAACCCCGCCATCATCGTCCTTCAGAGTCACTAGACTAGGGTGAAATTACAAGGACCAACAAGGATCAAATACCCAGAATACATACAGAGAATGTACAGCATCGGCAAGAAAACATACAAGATATCGATGCATGTTATAGTAGCGATGGTGACATGTCAATAATGGCATGGGGACCCCTGCTTGCATATTCTGATTTGGATACGTAGTTTCTCCCACCACTCTCATTGAAGATTATCTGAAGGCAATCAGCATCATATCCCTCAAGATTGTGACGTGGACAAACCTTGGCGGCAATGCTGGTCCCTAAGAATGCAGCGAAACCATTCCCAGTTTCTCGGTATTCGGCGTAATAATCAGGAACGTTAAGAACGCGCACTGAACGAGGCTGGATATCCATCGAGGCCTCTGGACTATACAAGAATGGGGCCAGTCGGGATTGCAGAGCGAGGCCAATACCTGGAAGGACGTGCCAGACAATTCGTCATTGAGCATCGCGCAAGTAGCACAAAATACACACACCTTTGACGTGCCGTGTTATATCTCCTGTGACGACTAGGCCGTGCCAGATGTAAATACGTTGATCAACATCTGTCAGGTTAACTGCATGCGCGACAATTTCTTGAAAGGGTCGAATCAGATCGTCCGTATCGCGTAGAGGCAGGTCACTAAGACCGTTCAGCAACCTTGGGTCGAAAAGCGGCTCGCACATTCGGTGACGCTCCTTTCCTAATGTGAGTGAGTGTTCACCAAATTGTACCGTAATTAGATCGAGTGCTTCAATTTCGCGGGCACGAGCCTGTTCTGCGGCAGATGCCTTGGCAGTGGCCTTTTTCTTCATACCGCTCTCTATTACCGCCTTTTCTTTTCCGGCCACGACGACTGCGGCAATGTCGGTCACACCTTCGTCCTCCGGGATGGCCGTCTCGCCATCTGAAGGGACTTTAATATAGCCTTCCCTCCATAGTTTCTGAACAAGCTCCATCAGCTTGTTTTGCAGTGTTTCTGGGTCGAGGGGATTTTCGGGGGGTGAGAGTGTGTTCATGACATTTTGGTTCGATCGTAGGAGGTTGGCGAGGTAGATTTCACAGTCCCTTAATCCTAACGATACCCGAGCCTTTGCGTGGTGAGCGACAAACCCATCATATATGGGAGTTATGTCGGTCTCGAAATCGCCAATGTCAACGACGATACCGCTCAAGCTGTTCACGGCGTACATCTGAGCCATGGGTAACTCTAAGATGCCAAAGCCTGCAACATTGAACCGTTCAAAAAACACCTGGCAAATCCGTTCATACGTCGACCGCGAGAGTCCAGAAGCGATAGACAACAACACAGGTGACTCGTTTTGAACACGGCGTCGTTGCAATTGATTAAAGAGAATGTACTTCCTTTTCAGTCCGTCAGGTTTTATTACAGGGGTGTTTCATACTTCTTACCAGATAGCCTCTGCTTGTGTCCAGTCCGCAACATCACCCTTTGCAAAGGGCCAGGACACAACAATGTCTTGCCCCGCAGCAAGTGCTTCGTCTAGCTGTGAGCCGACCAGATATTCGGTAAGAGGTGCCTTGAGTATTTGCGGTAATGCCGAAGTCGCTCTGCTGTTGGATGCTGTGGTCGTATCGAAAACGCTACCGTCCCGTGTCGGTGCATTGTTATCGCCGGAGGCGCCTCTTCGTACGCCAACGCGCGCAAGTACTTCCTTATTGCAGAGAATTCTCAGCATTCGTGCGGACAGTATGGTCCAAAGAGACTTACAACAGAGGGCATTTTCAAAAGGTCATATAGACCAATTCCTGCACGCACGACGGTTTTATTGGTTTCGATGATGATAACATTCGAGTCGCGCAAGGACATGGCTGAACGCTGGATTCAAGGTTAGGGTTCGGAGCGACGCAGGCTTCTAAGCGCCTCTTGCCTTACCTGGCTGTGTCCCCATATAGACGCATATTTCAGCAATCGTATGATCATTTCGTCCGGGAAACAACTGCCATGTACACACCGCTCAATGTCGGGCTGTCTGGCGAAAAACCTTTCACAGACTACTCGCGGTGGAGGCTAATTGTGACCGACGGGGGCGGACACGTATGGCGTTTCCTTAGGACTGACGAGGAATGCAAAGCGTTACCCCAAAACACGGTGGACAAGTACTGGCTTGGGATGGACACTGTGAGTGCAACGCCTGTCGTCTTGCGCGTGACTCCACCAACATATATTTTAGGGTCTCCCGGATCTGCCACCTGCGAGAGATGCGTATGAAGCTGCAAAGAATGGCTACGAGTTTTACAAGCACCTCCAGTCGGATGACGGTCACTGGGCCGGAGAGTATGGCGGCCCTATGTTTCTCCTTCCCGGTCTTGTCATTGGTTCCTACATCTCCGGCATGACCTTCACAAAAGAAGAGCGTCTCGAGATGATTCGCTATTTGTTCAACAGAGCCCACAAGGAGGATGGTGGCTGGGGCATGTAAGTCTAGCATTACTCCTTTGAGAGCAATCACCTACTTTTCCCTATGATAGCCATATCGAGGGTGTGTCAACCTGCTTTGGAACAGGACTTAATTATGTTGCACTGCGGATCTTGGGAGCCGACGCCGACCACCCCGTCTGTGTCAAGGCGCGCGCTTGTCTGCACAAACTTGGTATGTCGGTACGACTCTCATTCCCATATGAATGTACTTAAAAAGAACAATTAATAGGTGGTGCTGCTGCCATCCCTGCGTGGGGAAAGTTTTGGCTGTCACTCTTGAACGTTTATGATTGGGAAGGCAACAATCCAGTTCCTCCCGAACTGTGGTACGTATGCCGCTCGGTAACGTCGATACAGTGGTCCTGATTAATCTCGAGGCTCCTACCGGACTGGCTTCCATTCCACCCTCACAAATGGTGGATACACACTCGGACAGTCTATGTGCCCATGAGCTATCTGTATGGTGTTAGGTACAAATTCCCCGAAAATGACCTCGTTTTGGCCCTACGTCAGGTACATCACTGCGGCTCTGAACTCGATTTTTTTGGATTAACCATTTATTTTAAGGAGCTGTATACCCAAGACTACCACTCCATCTATTGGCCTGACCAGCGTAACAATGTCTGCAAAGTTGATTTATACGCGCCGCACACCAAGCTATTCGATGCGATCAACGTCGTTCTTGGAGCCTACTGAGCATTGTAACCTGCCACCTCTTCGTGCTGCTGCCGTCAAATGCGCCTACAAGCTCATTGTCTATGAGGACGAAAATACTGGATACCAAACTCTCGCTCCCGTCTCCAAAATGTTCAACCTCGTTGCTCGCGCCCATGCCGAAGGTCCTGAGAGTGAGGCGTACAAGATGCATGACATTAAGCGCCAAGACTTCATGTGGCTGGGTGAAGACGGAATGAGGATGTGTGGCACCAATGGAAGTCAGCTCTGGGATATCGGGTTTATTACTCAAGCTCTCGTTGAGACTGGTCTGGCGGGGCTAGAGGAGAACAGGGAAAGCCTGATTAAGGCTCTGCACTGGCTGGATAACGGGCAAATCCGCGACAATCCTAAGCACTACCATACCAGCTATCGGCACACTACAAAAGGCGCATGGGGTTTCAGGTATGAAGTTGAGTTGTTTTCACGTCACGTTAGCTGACGCGTTTTGCGTAAGCACCAAAGAACAGGGTTATACTGTCAGTGACTTGCACAGGCGAAGGTCTGAAAGCATGCATGTACTTGCAGCACTACGTCGAGTGGGTGATTCGCCTTTGCACCCCGGCTTGCTATCTTACAGACCCCCGAGCTTTACCCCTAAACTCATTTCGGATCGTCGAATGTTCGACGCAGTCGATGTCCTTTTAACCATGCAAAACCCCGGAGGTGGATACGCCAGCTACGAACCCATTAGGGGGCCAAAATGGCTTGAATGGTTGAACGCTGCCGAGGTTTTCGGTAAGTAGCTGCGGAAATCTGAGCTAGTTGACAGGCATCTACATTTGTGATTTACACAGGCAATATCATGATTGAATACCCCTACCCCGAATGCACAACCTCCGTCATTACCTCCCTCGCCATTTTCCGCAAACTGTACCCCGACTACCGAAGCAGGGATATTGAGTGAGTTCCTTCCCAGCAATTTAGTCCTCGTGGCTGACAAGACACAGGCGCACAGTTCGAGAAGCTATTAAATACCTTCACAACGCACAACAACCCGAGGGGGGTTGGCTAGGTTCTTGGGGCATCTGCTTTACTTATGCCACACAATTTGCATTGGAATCCCTTTCCCTTGTAGGCGAAACTTATGAAACGAGCGAATATTCGCGAAGAGCGTGTGAGTTCTTAATCAGCAAACAACGTGCAGATGGTGGATGGGGTGAGAGCTACGAGGTGCGACGTCTCGTTCTAGTCCCAGGCACTCGGTCATTCTCAGCCATTTCAGTCCTGCGAACAGAGCGTGTGGGTGGAACACGAGAATACCCAAGTCGTGCAAACATGTTGGGCTGTCATGGCCCTCATGTATGCTAGATACCCATATCCGGAACCCATCGAACGCGGTGTACGCCTCGTCATGTCTCGCCAGCTTCCTGTACGTTTTCAAAACTCTGATTATCCTGGTGCACAAACGTACCCCCTTGATAGAATGGCTCGTGGCCACAAGAAGCGATCGAAGGCATCTTTAACAAGACTTGTGCCATTTCCTATCCCAACTTCAAATTCTCGTTCCCAATTTGGATGCTTGGAAAGGCGCATGGATACCTGAAGGACTTGAAGGCAAAGAACAGTATGCCGAATGGGAAGGCTGACGAACTAATGAATGGGAGAGTCAGTGAGGCCTCCCGTTGATTATACCCACAGTAAGGTATTATTTGTGTATTTAAGTAATTTGTATTTCGATGCCGAGAGGAAACGTATGTCAATAAATTGCCGGTCACAAACCCTAACCCCGAAATTTCATTCTGTTCCCCGTCCCAACTCACTGCTATCGCTTCAGATGCAGTGCATTCTCCGCCCAAAGATACCATGGACAACATCAACTAGAAGCCCTTTGCTTAGGCGTCCGTCTTACTTTGATACAATATGTCGGACTAGGCTCCGGTTCATCAACACTGAGAGACGGAAACCTCAGGCAGAAATCCCCTCCTTTCGCAAAAATGTTGCGTCCGAAATACAACCGGAAGTTTTCACAGCGAAGGTAGGGCGACCGGGAGCCGGGAAGCAAATATTAGTGCGTTTATCGAGGTATAATGCCCGAAGGATATGGTTCACTGAACACCAACTCGTATAACAGTTTGTTGCGTTTGGGACATTGTTCGCCTTCGGCTACGCTGCATCACGGACGAATATCGAGACTGAATACTGGAAGAAGAAGCTCTCCACCGTATCGCACTCGTGGGGCTTTTCAACAGTCACAAGTCTTGACCTCGAGAGGGCTCAGCGAGCCGAGTTTGTCAGAGTGCGATATGTTCCGCTATTCTGAGTCCTCCTCCAAGCCTGACCCATATCAATCTGGTGCAGAAAGTCCGCGAATCGTTTGGGTATGTCAATCTCAAAATGCAAGAGCTCCCGGGGATAGTGAGACCTTGGGCGTCCGGTGGTCTCGTTGCTGTGTTACAGCCCTGGGTGGACGCGTCGGAGGGGAAACGACTATGCTGGAAGTTGTGTATGCTAAACGCCGCCGTCTGGGCAGCATGGAAAATTCCCTCGGTGGCGGCCCGCCATGACGGTACGGTTTATGCACAATCCGCTGTCGGGACTTTCGTTCACACTCTTGACGAGTATGTTCAGGTGAGTTTCTGAATACTATGCCTCAGGATACACGACTTGAACTAACTGCTTCCCAGTCACCGGGGTCTGTTGCACCTTGCATTCAATTGCTTGGCGTTGGAGGGATTTGGTGAGGATCGCCATGCTGCTGCATACTGGTGGATGAAGGGCTCATATCGTTTTGGGCAATAGGCTCAGCAGCGTACTACTTCCTCGTGAAGGACCAAAAGAATCAACAGCCACCCATGCTCGAATCAACTGCCTCGTTCCACTTCCTCTCGTTCTTCATTTCTGGTGAGTGTTTTGCTGAACTACTTAGTCAACACACACGAGCTTTGTCCTCGTTTAGCTGGTCTCTTCGCCGGCCTTGTCTCGCATATCGCTGCAACAAAGTTCCGCTACCCTCGCCTTGTAGCCCAATTCGCCTCTCAAGCACATAACTCCAAGAAGGTTGATACCTGGGCTGCAGCGGTGTCAGGCATCCTCCAACGCAGCCACCACAACAGTAGCAAAGAAAACCACTTCAAGATATCCTGCCGAGCCTGGGCGCCTCTGGGGCAATTTATGCTTCCGTAATCGTGACGGCGTTGGCTTTCCCCGATTCCCAGATCGCGTTGTTCATACCCCCGTCATATCCGATCAATATCCAGTGGGGAGTGGGAGGGTTAGTAGCATTGGACATGATCGGCATTTTGCGAGGGTGGCGGTACGCAGTTTGCTTTCCTGTCCATCACAGGAGTTCCTGACTTTGTACTGCGCAGAATCTTCGATCACTGGGCACACCTAGGAGGTGCAGCATTCGGTGCAGCTTACTACGCATATGGATCCCAGATCTGGCAATCGTTCAGACGTGCACTAGAGTTCGAAGTGCCAGAGGAGAGGTGAAAGATCTGTTGGGAGACTACATACCCACCTTCAGCAGTGTATCAATACCATTATAATTGTAGAGCACATCCTATTGACACCCCTCTCAACCAGACAAGTGGGTCTTCTCAGAAAACAGAAGTCTGTATCATTCCTTTTATGACAGGGAGTCGAGTGAGTCAAGCCCATGTCACCCCACACAGGGTAACACAGAACCGAAACACCAGACACTGAATGCTGACCAATACCATTCGCCGATACTCGCATTGACAGGTTCAAATTGCTTCTAGTAATGCATTCAAGGCATCCTAGTGGCTAATAGTACACAAGGAGGAAGTCCTCGAAGTTTAAGTGATATGGCATAGGACCGAAGAGAGAAGAGTCCGCGAGGCATTCTCCCCATCAAATTTGGCTCCTGTGGATTCGTTCGACGTGATCCAAGCCAAGTGCAACTGGAGCAAACTGGCTGTCATAAACAATATCTTCTGTGGTCGAAATCAGCCAATATTTCATTTAATGTCAGCAATAAGCATACTGACCATCCTCGATATAGAAGGGATTTCTGAATGTTAAAGGTAATATCAAGGCGACACGATACATGGAGGATTCCTGGTCAGATGCTCCTATTCTTCCTTGCAGACGTTTCCTCGTGTCTTTAAATTTCTCACCCTTTCGAGAACCTCAGCCATGGACCCAGTACGAGAGTGGAATATCTACAAACCCGTTTCAAAACAAACTTAAACGGAACACCATGCGTTTGGGGCAATCTCCTTGTAGAAGTGAAAAACGTTAATGACTTTGTCTGAACCACCGGCCTCCAACTCCTCTTTCGGTATTTCCTGAACCGCGACGTCAGAATGACCGTACCCCAAAGTCGGGGCCCAACGTACTTCAGCATATAAATCTGCAAGTTCGGGAATATCGTCAACTGACATCGTCCCCGTTAACTCTTTCTGCGTCTTTCTGTCTTCTGATATCTCGAATATCCGAATTTTGTGGGTTCCATTCAGAGTTAATGCGACGAGCTTTGATAGCTGATCCACCAAGTCCGAAACCATGCTGGTCCTGAGCAAAAAGAACGAATGCATCCCCTCTTCCTTGTTCTGAATACCTGTCCAGGTGACCGTTCGGCTGCACTTCGTCTCGAGGTCAACGATGCTGACGTCCAGCTCCTCGTAGAGAATGACTGGAATCCCCGAATTGAGGTGACCAGGTCCCGTGATTTCGGCTACCGTCTGGTTTGAAGTCTTCCGCAGTACAGATTTCGGTGAACCGTTGGCGAGATGTGTGGTTGTGAAGCGCAGCATATCGGGGTCACGTTGGAGGATTTCCCCGGCCCTGGCAGCCATCTGCAAGGGCATAAGAGTCTATTATATCTTGGGGCTCCGAAAAAAGCGTACAATGTCGTAGTTGTGCCTCTTACTGAGAATAAGGCTGAATTCTGAACGACCCTGCTCTTCGAATTTAGGCTTGAACATGATGATGATTCGATTCTCGAGGAAGTCGAAGAATTCAACAGCGTTTGAATGCAAGCCTTGCGATTTGAGATCACGAATGCTGGAATATATTAGCTTGTGCTTGAACCGGATATCAAAACGCCCACTGTGTCTCCGATAGATCAACTTGGAAACAGATGATATCTCCGTTCCGTATTTGATTTCGAGCGAACGTAAGTTTTATTCGTTGGATCACACCAGGCCCGACTTCCTATAAGATTCTATTATTAGCGAGGAGCTGCTTTGGGATGAAATAGAGCCTAACCTTATATAGAGTCATCGACGTTCCAATCGCCCAACGCATCCGTTCGTTTATCGCGGGGATGAGATCAAGGACCTTGGCATTCCTGAGAATCAACATTTTGCCCACCCCATGCAGAGTTTGTTCGGAGGGATCGAAGTGTTTCAGAAAGATTGTCGTGGATTGCGGAGGAAGGTCAGGCTGTTCGCAAAGTCAGCTGAAGTATGGATAAACTCGAGTAGAGGGGTCCAACGGGCCTTGGATGGATCGGAAATAATATCGAGATAAAGAGGAAGGACATTCAGACGAGCAGCCAACTCGTTGCAAATCATCTTGATCACTGGGTGTCGTCAGTACATGCACTATCTCAAAGCCTCTACCATGGACTTACGGAGTGAAGGGTCATTGTCAGGAACAGGGTCACAGGGGCGAATTGTCCCGTTTTGCCTACTCGCTAAAACCCATAGCCGGATTAGGCTTTCCGGGTAGCCGAAATATTTGGCCACTCTATCCTTGAATGCATGATACGTCTCTGTCTTTAACACGCGAAAACTGGGCAGATCAGAGGCCGGCCAGTTCCCCTCCTCGAAAGTAGCTAAATCAAATCCTTCATGGCGGGAGAACGTTTCGTCTGTGATAATCTATATATATGTTAGGACAAGTCAAAACCCAATATAAATGCCAGCGGACCTTGACGGTGAGGAAGAGGTGTTGTTCTTCCGTCTCCCTCTTCTCCACCTCCAGCTGTGAGCGTTCCGAGTCGAGTCGAGACTCTTCTTCTCGAATCAATGGTCGTCAACCTGTAGATAAGACCGCAGACGCACTGAGGTGATCCGGAGTATCCCCTTCGAGCAAGGGCGCCAAAACTTCGTTGATTGCAGATGCTCGGATATAAACTAACACGCACGCCTTCGTGAGGCGTTGGTCGTCCCCGCCATAGTTCCCTTCCAGAGCATCCTTTTCCGTTACCACTGTTACGCGGTCATTGTCGAAGTTCAACCACCCTCCCTCTGGGTCAGGCTTGATGAAAGCATAGTAGCGGCCGTTGTGATAGTTCCCGGAGTGAACAAAAACACCATGCAATTTGTAAACCAAAGGCTGCCAGCAGTGCTCGAGGAACCCAGCAAGGTCAATCTCGGGCGGGAATTCATGTCTGTCATTGACCATGACCATGCAATCTTGCACTTCATCAAACACGAACCGTCTGAGTACGAGGTGGAGAACTGGCGGGAGTGACTCGAAGATAACTCCCCTGTCCTCAGTGTGACATTCATTCCCGCCGACAAGCGTTTCGACTGCGATATAATCTTTGAAGGATTCGTACAAGGTCTTTAGACCCCTGACATTTAATTCAATTTCTAGTCACTGAACATGAACAACTGGGGCCCTTGGTGTGAAATAGATTCATACCAGTAAACTCTTCAATTCTGGAAGATCCAGATTCGCGATCGATGTCGATGCACCTGATGCTAATGCCTCATCTTGCCAGCAAAAAGCTTCGCAATGGCACCTTCGGCTTTCGTACCCTAAGGGAGCAGTAAGATTTGTAGGACATTCCAAGGTCGATTCTTCAGTACCTTCATCCCGTCCGCTAACCTATTCCGAAGCAGGAGAAAGAGCTCCGATGTATGGTGCCGAAGAAATGAATCAGTGGACTCCCAGCCAAATGACTTAGTTAGCTCTACTGTATCTGGAAGGAAGGATCTGTCCTCCGATCTCAACTAATGGACGACATTTGAACGTACCGACAGGTGCATCGGATGTCTGAAGGTGATAGAATAATCGCTGGAGGGCAAGGGAAGTACTCTCGGTAGGATCGTCATCCTGTGTAGGTATTTGATAGACAGCCTGGTAAAGATGGGGCGTAAAGGAAATAGGGGGCGATGAGTGAAAGGGCCGCTCACTTTTCGGAAAAGGCGGGTGCAGAACAGTGATTGGAGGAGTATGTTCAAACTGCCGGTTGCGCCTTGGTTATTCAGACCAACATAACCAGTCGCCTTCCTTGAGTCGTGGCTACTGGACTAATGAGTGGGAGGATGGTCAGCAGATGGAATCACGATAATGCCCACGCCCTCTTACTGATGCGAGGTTGGCTACAATATCCATTAGAGGGACAGTTTCTGTTTACAAGTCATGTCAGTAAGCACGCCATAAAGGATGCAATGTGGCGAACCTTCCAGATAGACCGAACTACGTCAAGGCACAGGGATTACTGGTGAATGCTGCGGCAGATGGTATCACCACCAGCTATCAACGCGATTTGGAGTCCAGCATGTCACAGAGATTCGTATCACAGACTGCCGATGAGGTGTACTAGGAGAATTACATGACAAATCCAATGTAATCGCGCAAGGCACTCGACCCCCTGGTCATGTTCTACTATATCTCTTTCCTCCGTCCGCCTCCCACGCAAATTGCACCTACAGGAACGGTGTCAATAACGCCCCAGATATCAAACGACCTAAGAACTGAGCCGTGGCAGGGCTCTCAAGATATTTATTATTCTTGGACACCATATGTCCAGTCTTCTTCCACTTTGTCACCACCGCTCTCTCCCACCTTCAACCCCAGAACAACTAGACCGGTCAAATTGACGACATACCGTCATGCATCCGCGTACAAGGAAATCCCAGTTCCAGCGCCACCAGGTGCCCGCGACGGCGAGCATTGGCAATTGATCCTCTCCTCATTTGCACAATTTATACCTTTAGGCAACCCGAACTATGTGATCGATACGCGTGAACCCGACATTGGGCTCCTACCGTTTCCATTTATTTCCATGCCGATCCTGTTTTCCGCGAAGGGGCTGGGGTCAGGTGCAAAGAAACAGGAGAGGATCGAACGGATATATAGAATCGCTCGCTTCACTGGAGAGACCGGGTGCACCGAAACAGCGGAGCTTTGCGATCTGAAATTCACGGAACAAACATCTTTCGATCTGGATAAGGTCAGAACGATCGCTGTACATCTTATCTCGGTGACCAACACTAAACATAGAAAATATGGGATAGTGGTATTGGGCTCAGTTCTTGGCTCGTAGAGTTTCAGATGCTGGATTCAAGCCAAAGGAGCGGTCATCTAAACACACTGTGGAACACCATCTTCTCAAAAAGGCGTCGTCGCATAGTTGAACTCGGTCAGAGCAGCTGGATCCCACACTCATAACAGGGGGGTTTGACACTTGACTAGGTGCTGGCACTGGAATCGTCTCCATAATAGTTTCCTCCTTACGTTCTCGGCTCAATACAGCCGAGAGTGAGGGTGATAAAATAATCGCGACAGATCTTGGTGAGAACACCTTCCTGGGTTGGGTGTTTCCAACCTCCGACTAATATGGGTGCTGCACGTAACCAGACACAGCTATCCCTCTGCTGGAGCACAACATATCCTCCAATGCCCATCTATACCCACACAATGCACCAGCGGCAGGTGTCCTCGTCTGGGAGGATGAAAGCCTTCCTGAAAACATCATGGCTCTTGGTGGCGTTGACGTTATATTGTAAGTCTCAATACCTTCCCATTGTCCTAAAGCATGCTGATGTGTTCTGCTTCGTAGAATGTCAGATGTCACATATAACACATCCTCTTTCCCCGCCCTAATTCGGACTGTTGCGAGGCTAATGCGACTGGGAGATAAGCCCCCAATGATTCTTCTCGGATATAAGGAGCGAGACAGAGCCGAGCGGGACATGTGGGAGATGATGGAATATATTGGGTTTCGTCTCGAAAAAGTCGGAGAACGGCGGGGGGCGGCTGAACCTGCTGTGGAAATTTGGCTTGGCCATTTTCTTTAAGTGTCCCCGGCATCCATGTAGAAAGGCACTTTAGGATTGATAGCACTAGATGTAGGCCCATCTCCAAGTCGTGTTTCGGAAGTAATTTGGGTCCGTAAATGTACCACACAGTTCAGTGTCTCCCGGGGAATTCAGGGGGTGCGAAGGTTAAGTTTACAACGCACATCAATTCTTTCTAGAGATGGTAGCAAACAGAAACAGGAGCTGGGAATTAGTGTAGGCAAGGCTAGTCAAGTTGAAACGGCAAGGAATTCATTATTGACTCGCGCACGTCACTGCTCGTCGTCGTCGTCGTCGTCGTCCTCTTCGTCGTCGTCCAAGGGTATGAATCTTCTTCCCTCCCGCTAGGTCATGTGAACTTTTGGAGCAGCTTCGGGGTTGGATGAGACACATACCGGTGGGGAGCGCCGATCTCTCGACCTGTTGCCCGGTACGAACGCCTGTCCCATCACCATAGTCATTCGTCTGCCCAAGACAGATTCAGTGCCGCGTTGTTGGTGTGCATGATCGTTCACTGTCGGTGCCGACAGGTTCTGTTGCGTTCTAACGGGCAGAATCCCGCTGGCTTGTGTGAGAGCTGATGGGGGTTGGGGTACTGGGGGTTGTTGGTGGGATATTTGATTAGTGACGTCAACCTGTCGGGAAGGGTTTCGGGATATGGTTTGAGCCCCTACATTGTTCTGGGCGGGTGTGTTGGAAAAATGGGCCGTGTTGTTGGTTTGCCTCGCAACTGGAGTGAGTGTTCTTAAATGTGGGATAGCGGCCAAATTGGACAGAGAGGTATTTTGTGAGCGGGTGTTTGTGGCAGGGGTAGGAACGCCAGGGATGTGCGGTGATATCATCTGTTGTATAGGTGCAGAGGTGCGACTGGTTAATAATGTAGTACGCGAAGCAAAAGGCGAACACCGAGCAGTGCCCGCACGCAAGAGACTTGGAGTGGTGCTACCGGAGCCCTGTGTTGCCTCATGCTGGGGAGGGACGAGCCCTGAGTGGAGCCTTGTGACTTCGGGTTTCAACCTCCAAGTCCTATTGTCCGGAGTGGCCAGACCTCGTGAGATCTCCGGGACTCCTCCACTCGCACCATTGGTGCTATTGGCTTGGTTCTGTGCACTAGCCAAGTCCGGTGTGCCAGTCCGGATCTTCTTCAAGGGATTGGAACAATGCGTGTACTGTGGGGAGGGTGAGTCCTCGTTCAACCGGTCAGATAAACGCCTTTTCCGCGCAGGAGTCCTAGAAAGGGCACGCGGGTGGGCGGAAGAACCAATGGGAAGATCCTTTTGAAATGCAGTAATGCTAGAAGAGACGTTTGTCGCAACTTCTTGTATGCATGCCTTTAGTGAGTCTATTTGCGAGGGGATAGTCTGGACGAGAGGCAAGAGTGGTAAGATGGCAGCTAGCAGGGCATTTTGTTGGTCCTGGATACTCTTCAGTGTTTGAGATTGAGTCTCAATCGCTTGGCAGTGTGTTTGATTAAACTAGGGGTTTTGATGAGAAACAAATTTGTTTTCGCGGGTAATGTACCATGTGCAGGGCATCAAGACGTTGGTTAAGACCTTCGACGCGCAGCTCCAACTTATCCTGGAATGTGAGCACCTGGTTTTCTTGGGAAGGTCGCCCGACTGCTTTCTGTATCTCTGTCTGACTGCGGTTGACTATAAGTTATCTGTGAGTATGCTGCATATAGCTTGCTGCAGGACGTACCGAGGTCGATCATATCGTTGGTGAGCGTGTCCCGATCTTTTTCGAATAGCATTCCGATAGTCTTGAGCTGCTGTGTTGCGTCGTGCATACTCTTAAGCATGCCATCTGCACGCCCAGAGAACTGTTCCAGGCGTGCTTGTGTGTCATACAGTAATATCCGGGTTGATGTAGCGTTTCGATCCTGAGGCGCTAAAGGTGGTGGTGGTATTTGCAAGTTCCTTGGAGATGGCCCAAGCCTGTCCTTCTTTAGAACCTGAGCCCAGAGTGCCTCCGTAGGAGATCTTCGAGGACTAGAGCCAGGCTGAGAGGAGTCGAGTGTGATGGAGGACATCAAACGCGTGTGTAACGCATCACGGTCACATTACGCGTCTCAAGATTGCGGTCACGTGCGCCAAGCGACCTTTGTTGTGGACCAGGTTTAACGATGCCGCCTCCGCGTCGAGTCCGCATCCAAGATGAGCCTACCGACGAGGTAGACTCCGACCAGGATACAGAACCGGAGATACAGAAACCCCAGAGAAGTAACCTCAAGAAACGGCTCAGTGAGGTTCACCATCCAGATGCTGATGGATCCTTCAATTCAGATCCGACTCGTGTTCCCCTCAAGTCCGTCAACCTCAACGACGATGCCGCAGAAAAACGGAGGAGGCGTAAAAGCACAAAGCTTACCGTAATTGACGACTTGACGCTCTCTGGACCACTCGGGGAGGGCAGTGGCGACCAGGAAAATCTCGAGCCATCGCGTACGGGCAGGCAGAAGCAGCAAATCAACACAGTGACCCCACCTGCGGAAATGAATGTGCCTCTGGATGTAATGAGCTCAAATTTCGAAGAGTGGATGAAGATGGCTACCGATAATGTATGTCATCCCTGATGTTTTCCCGAGCCGTCTCATAGTCGACTTGGACTAGAAAATCAATGCTACCAACTCTTGGAACTTTGCTCTTATTGATTATTTCCACGATATGTCACTCCTCAGGAATAATGACGACAATTCCATCAACTTTCAACGCGCCTCGTGTACCCTGGACGGCTGTGTCAAGATCTGGACAAGCCGAGTCGATAGTGTTGGAACGGAAACAGGAAAACTCCTCAGTAATCTTGCTAGCGAGGGTCGTGAAGACGATGAAAACGAAGAGAACTCGGACAATCCTGATGCAGATCCAACACAAGCGAAGAAAAAGAAGGCCCATCGGCCAGCTGCAACCCTCGCGAAGGACCCCTCCCAACTCCGGAGCAAGAAGCTAGACCTGGAGTTCAGCGTTGATCCCCTGTTCAAAAAAACATGTTCCGACTTTGATGAAGGAGGTGCTCAAGGCCTCTTGATGAACCACCTCAGCCTGGGCACAGGCAGCGACGCGCTGAGAATTATTTTCGACGCCAGTGATTCCAAGCGGAAGATGGAGGAAGAAGAGGAGGTGGAGGAGGAGCCTGCCTTTGAAATAAATCTAAGCTATCTGCGCGGTCGGTGGCATTGCCCAGTTTTTCTCCTGGAGGAACCTGTCTTGATAATCAGCTTACAGACCATTTTCTACCCGACCTAACGGCAATCGAAGAAATGGAGATTGCACCATCTCTGGCTGGCTTCGAATTTACCCAAAACTCATTCTCACTGCATAATGCGACATACCTTGGCAATTTCGGCGACGATGACGACGACGACGACGCTGGAGCTCCCACATTTGACGTGGATGGTGACTCTGGAGGTGCCCCCGTTGAAGATTTTTTCAGCGGTCCCGATGCTATCAACGAGGATTATGGCGGAGGGATGGGTGGAGACGACTATGGCGGGGATATCAACTCAGCTGGCCCTGGAGGCGATGACGGTGGTGTTCCGTCTGGCCCCTACGTGCCTTTCGACCCACGCAAAGTGCCCAATGAACGTGATTTGGTCATGGCGATGGCGGACGCCGATGAAAATGGCGCTCTTGACTATTTTGATAAGAATTTCATGAAAAACTGGGCTGGTCCTGAGCATTGGAAGCTACGCAAGATCATTCGGAAGCGTACGTCCTAGTTTCTTCAGCTTCGTTGCCCACACCCTGATCGCGCCTTACAGCCGAGGGTGATGCCAACGCGGCCAAAGCAAAAAGCAAAAAAGAGAAGAAGGAAGCGCTGACGATTGATTTCTTCAAACCCCTCGACAAAGACCTCAAAGAACTGAGCAAAGAGCTTTTTGCCCCTGTGGGCAAGGGGCAAAGTATCAGCTTGCCTGGCGTCGGTGCAACGGCGAAGAAAGGCAGGAAGAAGGCCAACGACAAGAAGAGCGACCATAGACTACCTGACGATATGCACTTTTCAAGTCGACAGCTTGTCAGATTGTTCTTGAAGCCCAAATTTGAGGTTTATACTCTTCAACTTATTGGAATAGCACGGGGTTGACCTGAGTTTGCAGCTCAGGATGCGCGGCCGGAAGGTCAAAATCAACGAGAATGGCGATGGCGAGGTGGATGTCAACTTCTGGGCACAGGCTGCTGTTGATCAAGCCAATGATCGCCGGGCTGAGGAAGATGGTGAGGAAGGTAAGCTGATTGCTCCAAACGTTCAAGTTTCTCACCTCTGCTCACTAACACGGACCTGTGCACATAGACGGTGGTGTTAATGTTCCCTTCAATACACAGTTCTTCCAGGACGATTATGATGACGGTCCCGGGTTCGACGACGATGGTGGATATGACGGCATGGCACCTGATATTGATGCCGACGCCGGAGAGCAGGATCTCTTGGCACAAACTGCAAATCAGACACGGCGTGTTCGCCCACAGGCAGTCAATTATGCCAAGAGGGCAAAGAGGGTTGACGTGAGGAAGTTGAAGGAAAACATCTGGAAAGGATTGGATATTGTTGTATCACACAAGGAATGTAAAGAGGAGGAGGAGGAGGAGGAGATGGTGGTAAGTCGTCGCCTTTACCTGTCATTGCAGCGCCTTACAATTATTTAATCTATGCTAGGATGTCGATGAGGACCAGCCAGCTACTGATCCTTCAGAAGCACGTCAGTTTAGCCAAGTCATCACCGGCTTGCAGAAGACGTATCCGAGGGACAAGATGGAGGAGATCAGCACGAGCTTCTGCTTCATCTGCTTGTTGCATTTGGCGAACGAGCAAGGTCTCAAACTTGAGTCCTCGGTGAAGGAGGAAGATGAGTTGGTAATGGAAGAGGATGAGGTCGTAGAGCAGAAAGCTGGAGACATCTGGGATATCAAGGTCAGTATTTTTGATCCCTGCGCCTTCAATCCGACCACTGATCTAGTTGTGTTCCATGCAGATTTATCGAGACCCTACGGCCACACCGGCGGCGTGACTAACGCCCACTTTCTTCCCTGGACTCGGACAGGATTGTTATATCGCATTGTTCTTCTTTCCAATATTTAAGGCCGATCTTGTACACTACTTCGTCTCACGGTATCGTTTGTCCTAGTGTACAGCTATTTTAAACTCTCGCAATGTTGTACGCTTTCGTAGAGATAGACTAGTCCCTCACGCACTTGCTGGGTCACATCATCTCAGTGGAGAATTGTATCGTTTAATCCGGTAAGGATACAAGCTATGTTAGAAATACACCAGGGGATACAACGGGTCACGAAGAACTATCGCTACAGGTTATAAGGGAGATGATGAGAAACAGGGTATAAAGGAAGTTCCGCAGAGAACAAGATTAAACAAGGCACGATACAGAAGGGTCGTATCTAGAAAAACCAAGCACCATCGCACGAGGAAAGGAAAAAAAAATACAACACACGGCTTGTGGCAGATGGAGATGGGGGGGGGGGGGGGCTGGGGGTATCTGAGGGGTAACAAGGGAAGCTCAGTGCTTGGCTGTCCAGGCACTCCACATGTCCTCATGCCGCTTCTGCTGGCGCGAAGAGTAGGCAAGGTACTCTGAGAAGGCATGAGGTGGGAGCTCGAGCATTCCAGAAACGGATTCTTCGAGGGATTTTTCAACGTCAAACACGCTGAGAACATCGGAAGCGGCGATGCGTGCGCTGGGGATGTCAGACGCAAGAAAGACGCGTTCGCCAAAGGGGGAGTAGGTCTGCACGTCCAGGTACTTGTCACGCTTGGTATGGGTACGCGCGGCTATAGATAGATAGATAGAATGAGCATAGCAGAAAAAGGAAGAAGGAATGAATTACCTTGGACAATCATGACCTGACGTTTGACGATGGCGACGGCAACTGCACCATTGTTCAGCATCTTGACTTGGTGTGATTGGGAATGCGAGGAAGCGATGGAGACGTATTTGGGAATAAGGCTGAGGAGAACCTCTGGGTGGATAAGCCTTGAAAGGTCTATGGTGGAACGAGTGCTGGTGCAGGCGAGGTTTGAGGAACATATTGCAAGTCGTATTTATACTTATCAGAAGATATTGCCGTAAAGGCCATGTGTACGAGGTACAAGAGACCGAGCCGATAAGCGATTACCCTTTTCTGGAATACATTGGGCAAGTCACCCTCCGTATATGCCGTACTTTCTGCATCTGGCGGCTATCTTTTTGTTTATCCAACAATAAGCAAACAATAAGAGCCTCCCAAAAAAGCATCCCTTGTCTGGAGGCCTTTTTGTCCTATAAACTGTTGATCTCATATGCAAAGATCACAAAGAAGCTAGAATCCTGAACTCAAATTCCCACCCCATTGTTCTCGGCGTCCGTCCCACTTAGCGCCTAGCCTCAGGATTTGATATGTTGATACGATGGTTTTTAGAAATGATTCATTCCGCTCGTGACCAGTTATTCCTATTACTGCGCACAGCTACCATACTAGTGATTCCTAGCAAATGCCCTGGAGATTCAAGCTCGAAATGATGCATACGAAACAGAAGCGAGAAAAACGTTGATCCATCGAGACGCCGTAAGACCAGTAAAAAAACCACATCGCCGGGGTCAATAGAGCCAAATCAAAAGAAAATCGGGGGTTCAATTTCGCGCCGAGCTAGCGTGCGCCAGTTGCTAGTGGTATCCAAAGTATCCCTTCGTCAGTACTGTAGTCGAAGACCGGCTCAAATTCGGATTGCATATACGAACATGTCTCGGAAGATGGGATGTTTCTTCATGTGAGAAACGCTTGGTCGCACTACCGGATTTGGGGAGAGAGCCTATGCGGGAAGAAGGTTGAGCGGAACGTAAGAGAAACGCCAGGAATCGACTCGGCAGACTTTTTTGACAAAATCACGCAAGATCTCTGGCAACCACTCTCCAGGGTCGACACAGATCTTCATGATATCATAACTATCTGCAATCGGGTCGTATACGAAAGGAAGCTGGAAAAAATGATTATCAAGCTCTTTAATAAGCATGGCAACGAAACATTCACCTTTCCGGTCAACAACTCATACAACACACATGTCATCGCGAAATAATCGACCCCGAAACTATAGCCCTTGCGTTGCCAAACTTCAGGTGGTGCAAATCCCTGTGTACCGAAAGGCTCGTTCGTCGTATGCGGGTTGCTTTCCAGTGCCCAGATCGGCGGGAAAAGGTCTCCACCGGTCCTTCTCAAGCTATGAAATAGCGGGTATTTCTCCCTCGGAATGGAGTCATGGTCGAACAATTTCGCAAGGCCAAAGTCAATGATCTTTATATGTCCAGAAGCGTTGAGCATGATGTTCTCAGGCTTGATATCTCGATGAATGATGCCAAGAGTGTGAATGCCATGAAGACCAAGGAGCTGCATTGATATTGAGAGTGATAAAGTGTGAAGAAGCATCAAGTGCGACTTCTACTCACAATTTCAGCAGTCCAGAATATAGCGAGTTCAACCTCAACGATAGGTTGGGCTTTCGTGAAGTCATACAAGTTCCCTCCTGATAAATACGACTTCACATCGCTGTCCGATGAGCGCACGGCCCCGATTCAAATCAACACCAAGACTTGCCATAGCGATCAACACCTGGTTCCTTCGACACCTGCCAGTAACTCAACTTCACTACCCAGTCAGAACTGACCGTCCGATTCATCGCGTCAATTTCATCCTGAACCGCGGCGTCTTGTTCGGATGTTCCCTCGCGGTTCATGATCTTGATAGCGAACGTTCTGCCTCCTTTACTGGTGCCACGGTAAATCAGGCCGTATGAGCCTTCTCCAATTGGTTCGGTCCTCAAGGTTGAGCTCGCGCATGAACGAGTCCTCACGACGAAAGGAATACAACGGGCCATTAGAACATAGATCTTGCTCAGGTTCGTTCGAATGAATGAGTTCAAGTTTTGAGTACTGGAATATTGGCGTGGAAGGTGTTGTGGGTGTAGTTGCGGGTGAGAAGATATCACAAGTTATAAGTAGATGGGGTGGTGGGGTCGAATTCCGTCGAAGTAGTAGCCGGAGTGGTCGGTGGAGCGATTAGAGGAATCGAAGGGAAGCGGACGGTGGAAGATGGGCCGAATTCACTGGAATCATGAATTTGTTCGAGCTGGGGTATCAGGTGCAATGTGGCCAGATCGTTGATCTGATCCAAATCCGTGGAGACGCCGGTAGTCGGTGAGTGGCGTTCAAGCCCCGACTCTAATCCAGAGTTATCCTCCACAATTTGCTGCCGAGGCCGTGTAGTATAGTGGGAGCGAACCGATTGACCCTCCTGTTCTACGGCACTACGAAGCGTCGCTTCTTCCAAAACTACGAGCAACGAGTCGATCCATTTGCTGAAGGAACGGCTGTGCCTAAGAACCCAGAGAAGAAATGCGGTTAGTTCAGGTCCGAACCGATGCAAGACCGACTGGGATGTGGCATGTTGGGACTGCCACACGAGCAATGGGGCAAGCCCGTCGCCAGAAGAATGGAAGGAAGCCGACAGTGTTGTCCCAGGAGAGCCTTGCAAATTTGCGGAAAAGGGAAATAGCCAAGCAAAGAATTCGTTCGGGTGATGTGGGCAATGGCTGAGTGAATGAGTTCAGGTGATGACGGACCAAGTCCTTGGGGGGGAGTGTCGAAGTAAATGCACAAGGAGCGTAGCAGATAGTGCGCCAGAAAATGCGTTGGCGAGCGCCAAGTGTCCAGAGGAAAGGAAGAATTTCCAAAGAGAAAGAAGGTAGAATCTTATGAACAGGCGGGCCATATCCCGAGCGTCCGATGAGGTCGAAGTTACGGGCAATAAAATCAAGCAAGCATGAAAAGAGCAAAAGCGAGAGGGGAATAGGCCCGAAGAAGGAAAAAAAAAGGGGAGGAAATAAAACTGAAAGGAACGTCAGCTCCCCGCAAGTGTTTATGGGATCAAGAGGGACGGTGTTAGCCACCTTGGCCAGTAGTCAACGTCACGGCAGGCTCGATCAGCAATAGTCTGGGTTGCATTCCAAGGGATTTACTTCAACAAAGGGCGAAAACGTTGTAAGCATCCTACTGCCTGAGTACTTCAAGTCTCGCCACTGAAGTCCCGAAGACGAAGAGGAAGGATTCCTGGTCATTAAATCACTGTACACCTGAATAGGGTTGCCCGCCTAGCTCCATGAGCACTACGCGCCAGTTGGAGTTCCTGGGTTGATGGCAGGTGCCCAAGTGCGATATATCGCCTCGGGTCGGTCGTAGTCGCGTTTCCTGGCTCAGGGCTGCGTTTCCATGCACCGCGGTATCCCAGGCAGGCCCAGTCAAGTAGGAGGAACTAGACGCCCCCGGTCCAGTGCGGAGGACTGGATGCGTGGGGTGGATGAATTTGGGAGTGTGTCTGGCGGCACGAGTCGGATTGAAGGTCGGGTAAGCCAGTCGACGGGACGGCGAGGCGCGCGACCGAAATCTCCGAGAGAGTGTCCCAAGGGAGACACAATGTCTTGCCGCTGCACGTGATGAGTTATGCTGATAACTACGAGGTGACTGCACACGCCGCACCGTAAGTCGCTCAGGGGCATGGATTATCCGGTTCTGTTCAATTCAATTCGAGTACCTGCAGGCTCAGACAGAGTAGCAGATGCTGACGAGGAGGTGGGTCGCTTTACTGTATTCAGACACGAGATAAACTGATACCATCTAGGTTTTCCTGTTGTACTCCGAACTACAGAAGAAGAGGTCTGATTCTTCATTCGAACAATTTCGGGGTCTTGGGCATGTCGATTCGCGACAGAGCGCCTTAACAGTATCCATCGAACTCAAAGGCGGAGTAGTATCTAACGATGATGCGCCTGAGATGGAATCTAGATACAGGAATAAACGGGGCAAACACAAAGCGAGGAGTCAAACACTCGGACGTATTGATGATAGGACCATTGAGATTACTCTAGCGCAGGATACTGCTGCCCTGCGCAGCCGAAAGGGAGATACTGGGAGCGTTCTATGGCACGCTAGGTTGGTATCCCGGTCGCTACTGCAAGTCAAGCTCCGGCTCACGTCCACCTGAAGCCTTGATTTTGCGCGTTTCATACTCCAACAAGCTCACTTAAACTCTTCGGATTCAATTTTTGACTTTGAGAAGCTCAAAAAGCAGCACATTCTTGAGCTTGGGTACGTTCGGTTCACGGAACTCTCAGGTATCGTCTGACATCATTACAGTGCAGGGACTGGCATCCTAAGCCTCCTCCTCTCCCCGCTTTGCCAGCACTACACCGTGACCGATATTCCAGACCTGATACCATTGATAAAAAAGAATATAGCTCTCAACTTCCCCACTGACTCCAGCTCCTCCACAATCGACCCCCAACCCCTCGACTGGATCCTTCTCACAGACACACCTTATTCCCGCAGAGAAACTTTGTTTGCCGCTGATCGTAACCCTCTCGACGTCATTCTTATCGTCGATTGTATCTACCACCCTTCCCTCCTCTCTCCTCTCGTCAACACGATTGACTATCTCGTGAAGCCCGATCAAACGGTCGTCATTATTATCTCCGAACTACGCAGCGAAGAAGTGATTCGTGAATTTCTCGAGATCTGGCTCGCGATCCCCCAGTGGATCATATACAGAAGCTCTGTCGAATTTGCCGGGCCGTACGTTATGTGGTTTGGGTGGAAAAAAGAATGTTCTGAGACCCGAGCCTGACAATCAAGCGTGAGCTAAAATATTTGGCTAAAAAAACCCCCCTGCTACTCATTCACCGTCTCTGCCCTTCATCACAGGCACTTCAAGCACCCCGCAGACAATGGCCCGTACAAAGCCACACAACCCACTCGGTAAGTCACACCCCTTCTGCGCATGTTCATCTACCCCCACCCCCTCCCCACACAGACGCTGACTAACCACTCCTTGAAAGGTTACGGACCATCCACTGCTAGTCACGGACTGCCCACCAAGTCCCCGGCCCTCTTTCAAGTTGCAACGAAAACAACAAAACGCTGCGACCACCCTGCCTACTTCGCGAAAATCAATTCACGCCGCTACTCCCACCACCAATGGCACTTCGGGTTCTAACCTCCAGCTGGCTCCTAGGCGCCCTCTTGCAACCAAGACCCTAGCCAACCTCGCTGGCAAGGGCAAGGGTAGTCAAAGAACACTCGAGGGCAGCAAGCGCAAGCGACGAGTAAAACGCCAAACTGTTCCGATCGCTCCCCCCCTTGGCCTTAGGCCTGTAAAACGTGGAGCATATGCCGACTGGGAGACCAGATTTTACCAGAAACAGACATCTAACCTGGTTCCTAAACACTCGTTTCGACAGTTAGTGAGGGAAATTTCTAGCACAACTACTGCCGTATGTGGGCATTTCTCTATCGATTGCTCATTAACTGGACTTTATCAATATTGTCCAGCTCAACATGCGCTGGAAGCCAGCTGCATTACGACGCCCTCCAGGCATTCAGCTGAGGACTATCTTTCGAAACTTTTCTACGACGCCCAGCTCCTCACAATACATGCTCGACGTGTCACACTTATGCCAAGTGACCTCAAACTACTGTGCAAGATTCGGCGGGATAGTTTGATGCGGCTGACCGAGTAGTGGACATAGTCATTTCAACTGCTTGAACACTCTATTATATTCTAATTAAGAATTCTACCCGAGAATCAAAAGGACAGTATGAGGTCTGCAACTCCTGGTCACGACCATTTCCCCCCTAGGGTGTGCCCACTCCCCAGTAGACACACCCCCGCTTACACCACCACTCCCAAGACAGCCACAATGGCGCACGCCAAAATCAGGGCCCTCTCGACACCCCCCGTTCTGCCCAGTGCAACATTTGATAAAGGCCGTGATATCCTAGTCGCAGACACGGTGGCGGCCGCCGACCCAATTGTCGGGGATGGCAAAGGATTATCCGCACCGTTCTGGTTGGTTGCTGCGCTTGAAAGTTGTGCAAAGCCAACCGAGGGGGGCCGATACCGGAAGACGGAATACACGTTTTTCTGCATGGGGAGTGAGCAAGTTGTTGACCTCGGGTTCTAGGACACTAGAAGACGTACGAGAAAAGTGTCACCGATGATCCAAGGTGGTGCAGAGCCTCCGCCTGATAACTCGAAGAATGCGCCTAGGCACTCACCCCTCCCAAGCTCTGACAGCTTGAAGTCGGCGGGGCTTATTGTCCAGACCCTGTTAGAGTCACCGAACCCCAGCTCTACCGTGACCGATGTATCGCAAGCTAATCCACGAAATTTCTCAGTCGCACTTCTCCAGACGAGAAAAGCGAAACTTGCGATAAATGTAGTACCCTTCAAAATTCCCGGAACCAGGTTTCGAGCCGGGAATTTGGCTGAATATGGTCGCAATGGCCGTTGGTGGACCGCCAATAAGGGTCGTACCAGTGTCAATGGCAGCATATGAGGAGGGACCAGACGGTAATGATATCGAGTTGCCGTTCACATTTATTCCTGTGGGAAGCGGTGTGAAATCTCGACCACCCTGGCGGGTTATGATAACACTCACTGGTTAAAGGAAGTACCCAATACGTTCCTTCGGAAGGCAAGCTGACATAGTCAATATCACCAGTGTACAGGCTTCGAGTCCGTGAAGCCTACCCTTCGACTCTCAGTTCTCCGACTTGTGTAACCAGTAGTAGTCACTCACCCATATTGAACGTCCCTCCTGGCTCCAAGCTCTTCAAATTCGTTGCATTGTTATACCTGTGCCCACTATGTTAGCACCTTTCCCGCCGTCCATGAACAATAATAACCCACCTTGTAAGATGGAATGCCATAACTGGCTCGTCCCATGCTCCTCCGCTCGCCAGAGCCTCCCAAAAGGGCGTCGCGTCTGATGATGCAATCTTTTGAAATGCAAGTCCCATCAAACCTGATACTGGGGCCTGCAGCAGTCCTGACGACACCCGATCGCACGTTGCAAACACTTGATTCAAGACTGTGAACCCTGCCATTTGGACTACGTCCTCCCCAAGAGTGCCTGTGGCTTGTCCAGAGCCCGTACACGATTTGGAATGGGACTGAGAGGTTGTGAAAAGTGCTGGAAGAGGTAGGGTTGAAGGTTGTAACAGAGGCGCATCCAGTCACGCAGCTTGAGTCGGCAAGCCAGAGGTCACTGAGTAAAGCAAATTAGTAGCGTTGGTGGGGGGAGGGAGGGAGGAGAGGGCACATACGCTGAACCAGTGTCGAGAATGACGTTGTATGAAACAGCAGGAGTGCCAATCGCCAACGAGCCGTAATAACTTTATTAAACCGGTCAGCACACATACTAGGTCAGATACCGCCTTCGCCTTGCCTCGAATCCCCACCCTGGTTAACAATACTGAATGCAGTCAGATCAATCAGCAATAGAATCGGGAATCGGATGAAAAATAAAACCGTACAAGTTGGACCCGGAGCTCCTTTTCGTCCTCGACTTGCCGCTCCCACCATACTTTCGACCCAGCCCTTGTCGATGTCTGTACGCCCACTCTCCCCACTCATCTTTCGTCCTAGGGAATGGCTCTCTTCGGAGGAGCGGCATCGACATTGTACCTGGGCGTACATCCACCATCGGTTGCGGCATAGCTATAGCCGACAGAGGGACAGAGAAGAGCGTCGCCAATCCCAGATAGAGTGGATTCAGATTCGTCAGAGTGTGTTGTTTTCTCATGTTTTGTCAAGTCGATCGGGAGGGAGATAATAAATGAATTAGAGTTCCAGACTCGTGTCAATCTGGGACCCGCCAGAAATCGGTGGAGAAAGTAGAGTGCAAAGCGTGGAGAGAATCAATACGATCAACGTACTCGCCCAGCGAGAAGAGAAGCGAGAAGTTGAACAGGAAAAGTGGAAGTGGCTGGGAAAGAGTGGGGGGAGGTGCAAGCCAAGGAGCATTTTTCCGCTGCACCGGGTTTTTAATCTTCAACTGGGCCTTGGTCCGAAACTTGAATAGCTGTAGTCGCAAGTCGGACTATCCTGCAACAGACTACATTGGTCTGCGACGACGGAGTGCTATAATTAGAATAATATCCATGACGTATGTGCCCGATCGGATCCGGGAATAGCAACACCGACAAAAGAGGAAACTAAACATATCATCAGCCTCAGGGATCAACAAGGACATCATGGACTTAGTTCAGGGCAAAGCGTGGCTTTCAAAAGAAAATGGAATAAATACAACTATAGGTACAATAGAATATCCACCAAAATGACCAAAAGTAAAATTCTATGATCGCTCGCCACGCAACCTACGGGCAAGAGCAAGATCTTTGGGTTGGATGGTTACACGCTTAGCATGGATGGCAGCCAAGTTAGTGTCCTCGAAGAGCGAGACAAGGTATGCCTCAGCTGCTTCTTGAAGAGCCATAACAGCAGACGACTGGAATCGGAGGTCCGTCTAATCCATCGTCAGTAAAACACAAGCAACATCCGAGGATGAATATACCTTGAAATCCTGAGCAATCTCACGAACAAGACGTTGGAATGGAAGCTTGCGAATAAGCAATTCCGTAGACTTTTGATATCTTCTAATTTCACGAAGAGCAACAGTACCAGGCCTGAATCGATGAGGCTTCTTCACACCACCAGCCGCTGCCTGATTCCCGTTGTCAGCATCACTCATCCCTTCTATGAGAAGCATCCACTTACAGCAGTCTTACGAGCAGCAGATGACTTGGCAGCCAATTGCTTACGAGGAGCCTTGCCACCAGTCGATTTGCGAGCAGTTTGCTTGGTACGAGCCATTGCTGATAGATGATGAGAGAATGTAGTCACTGAAGTAGTTGCGATACAAGTTGAGAGCAAGTCTGATCCTCCAAGGCCCCGCATATATACAGTCGCGCCCACGACACGCACGTGATTCACGTGCTCCGTACTGACCTCAATCAACAAACGGGAAATGCGACACAGCCACCATATGCCATTATATAATGCGGGGCGGACATTAGATCGCTACATTAGCTTCCCGTCACCACCACACTCTCACCCACAACACAACACTCTATTGATATGTCTGGACGCGGAAAAGGAGGCAAGGGCCTTGGAAAGGGTGGAGCTAAGCGTCATCGCAAGATCCTTCGTGATAATATTCAAGGTATGTGTATGGACATCTGAGGGGTATTCGATGATTGACATGGGTTATAGGTATCACAAAGCCTGCCATTCGTCGTCTTGCACGACGTGGTGGTGTGAAGCGTATTTCTGGTCTTATTTATGAAGAGACTCGTGGTGTTCTGAAGATCTTCCTTGAAAATGTGAGTCGACTTGAGATGAGGGTATTGGAGCTCTCTGACACAGGATTACAGGTGATTCGTGACTCAGTAACATACACGGAGCATGCGAAGCGGAAAACGGTTACTGCTCTTGATGTTGTGTATGCTCTTAAGCGATCAGGCCGTACGCTCTACGGTTTCGGTGCATAGATGTTTGGGATTTCATTTGGATTTTGATTGTAATCTTATTGTAATGTAATATTTATTTTTGACGCCTTCCGTCGATCTTCCGCTCCGACATAACGCCCTCTCGTTCTTTCACCGAGGTTTTGCCATGGGATAAATATGCACAGTAATGTGAGAGCGACTAGGGAGACTCGTCCAGATGCTCGTCGATTCCGTTCTACCCAACGAATTGCTCACTGCTATCTTCCAGCATCTTGATCCACAAGCCCTAGCCAACGTTGCTAGGGTATCCCACAGGTTCAACGGTGTTGCAGAGTATCTGCTTTACTCGTTCATTTCCATTACAGATGTTTTGGTTGAACCGGAACACCTCCCACACCGTACCATCCGATGGTGCCAGGCTATGCACTCTCGTGCCCACCTCGCTCGCTTCGCCAAACGTTTACAGATCCGATGGCACGCAGAACCCAGGACCCCGCCCTCACCACTCCTACTAACCGTTTGCAACCAACTCTCGTATACGCTGCCTCTTTTGCTCGAGCTAGAGCACCTCGAACTCTTTCTCGGCCCGGCCAATTTTATTTCCGTCCCACACGAAAACATCCACGCAGTCGAACGAGTCCTTCACAGCTCTGTTTTTCCTGCCCTCTGCTCCTGCTCGCTCGGGGCAGAATATACCAAGGGCATTCAACCGTACACCACCCACCTCACTGCCTTTCTCTCCCGCACACTTGCCCTTCGTCACTTGGGGCTCTCTGATCACCACTCCTCACTCAATCTCCCTCCGGCTACACAAGTCCTTGCGTTCCTTCAGACATTCCGCGGTTCTGCTGCAGCCGCTGCATCACTGCTCCCCGGTCGTCCAGTTCATAACCTCTCCCTCATTGGCCAAGACTCCGATGTCAGTCAGGAGAATCTCCTCCGCATGACATACACAAGCACGCCTCTCCGCTCCCTCGATCTCTCTGCCATCTCCGCCCGAGCGGTCTTGTTACGGAACGTTGCTGCGTATCTTCCTACGCTGGAGCGTTTGAGGGTGAGACTCGCATTGAGACACACCCTCCATTATGCGTTCTCTGGTATCGTAAGCGTCCCCTTCTTTTCATCTCCAAATCACATATTTGACCAAAGAACAAAACTGCTGACTATGTTATCTGCAAGCGTAGAGGCTACTCGCAGGCCTCTCGTCCGTTTTAAGCGCCTTCCCGAACCTCGTTTATCTCGACTTATCCCCAACCGAGAGCGGTAGAGCAAACCCATCCGATGAGAATGCATTGTGTATCGAATGGATCCGCGTATGTCCGTTGTTAAGGACCGTCGTATTTCCGTCCCAAATGGAGTGGGTCCTGGATGACGAGGGTGGATGGGATATGATTGGACCCTAATTGGATTGGACTATCTTTCAGGGGGGGGGGTGTCGATTGTAGGACTGGAACACAAGGTGCGCATAGTGGGAGCAGCATCCTGGAAACCTGAGCCTATCTAGAGTACAGGCACTGATGGTTCTTCAGCTTCTCCGGGTAAATTGAGAACGATAATTAGCCGCTTCGCCCTCGCCGTCATGCTTTCAACCAAAACAGACAGGAGCACAGCTTCTTCTGCGGTTCGCGTGGAAGTTCTGCCTTCCTGGGTATTTATCATCAGGTCGGGCTCATGAGGTCAACTTGGGTCTTGGGAAGGGGGCGTCAGGACGAACAATGCTAGCCCGGGCGAGCGCTGTTTGACTGGACTTGGGCTTGATGGGCGATCAGCGACCACCCCATTTCCACACCCCGACATCTCACCAGTTCACACAATGCTACGAACCACCCCAATTCCTCAGATCATGGGAGTCGTCAGCCTGTGGTGCCTTCTTACACCCTCACGTTCGCTCTTTAGCAGTAAACCCCCATCCGCATCTCGCATCTTTGCGAGGTTCACGCGGCAACCTCCTTAGCCTCCCTGTTATCACAGCTGTGATCTCACTCAGGCGAAATTTGGCCAGGGAGCGCCAAACCTAGACCACTTAACTTTTTGGGGCTCCACCATCTGCTTCCATAACAGACCCATGGGTATTGGCGACACGTTCCATGGGGTAAAGAGGCTCTACAAGATCAAGTTCCGAATTCACAAACCACCCGCCACTCAATTCCAACATCTTTTCCAATGATTCACCAAGGATCCCGCGGTGTGCTCAAGCCTATATGTTCGTTCCCATTGCCCATTCACATCCCCACCAACATCACGAATAAGGTTGTGACTCATGTTTTCTGACTCCCAGTTACGACGCCATGCGAATTACACAAACTGGATATAGCTCCTGAGTGCATATCCGCATATTCATCAGCTTTCACCCTCTTTCTTATTCCCACCCCCTTTGGACCTATTTAACACAGGTTTTTCCTATGTCCGACCATATCGCGAGACTTCATCAGGATGGACTATGGATGTTCGGGGGTGGATAACATCTATGATATATATCTTACCTTATCGATAATCGGGTTTATTCAACACCCGTGCGCTCTTGCCTCTCTAGTAAATGAATGTCTTCCGTTGATCATGATCCCCCCCCTAGAATATCTCCGAATTCCTCCACTCTGAAGCCCTAGGCACGGGTGAAGTGGTTCGCCTGACTCCGCTGCATTTATCGTCCTCTCAGGTTCCTGAACGTTCAATCTCCAATGGAACAACTACCCACACCTGGCACTTTGAGGGTCAACCTATCCCCATTCTAAGCCATGCGCATTGAGCACCGTGGCCCTTCCAGATCTGGTTTCTGGGGTCAGGCCCTGTCTGAAACCTCGGCTAGGATTCCTGAACGTAGGATTCCTGCACACTCAGCTGTCTACCCAATAGCTTCGGAATCGTCCTCGATACAAATTCTCCCTCTCTTGTCCTACGTCCTGCTTTCCTCACCGTTTTGGGTAATACCAGATGCAACCTGCATTGTACCTACCCGTCGATCGCAGGCAACCGAGGCTCTTGCATTCAATCACCTTGACGAACCCTCGCCCCGAACCTCTTGCCCGACCTTTTGCAGTTCAACCGTCCCAGACATGACGAAAGTACAGTACGTCGAACTCCTTTTCCTTTGAGCATTGACCCTGCATATTCACAGACAAAATTCTGATCTTTCGGGCATGGGCAGAGTCCGATGTAGCCCCCTCGAGCCACCCCCGAAGCGTCCCCATCCTTATCTTACTTCACAGTCTCCCGATTTCATACCAACCGTACTTTGCAGAATCTCTCACCCTGACCTCGATAAAACTACGGAGAAATGACAAACATACGCTTATCAATCAGCAGGGAATCAAGTACTACATTACTCCATACTTGGCGACTCGTTGTACATATAGGAGCATCGTACCTATTCTTATCAACATAGACAGGCTTGTGCGCACACATGCCCTGATGAATAACATACCCCCGTACCTGAATCGATTCAAGGAAGAGCACCAGGTAATGATGGTGATCTTCGAAATTGTACAGACGATGCGGATTGTTGGATAGGTCATTCCGGAAACAAAGAACCCTCACAGGTTATCGTGTCCGCGGCTAGCGCGAGGAAGTGGCGACCAGGTGCTTTGTGTGTGCTTCACTGTTATTAACTCTGGAATATCCGCCGATTCCAATGTCTCGTTAAATAGTTCCTTGTCGTGGCTGATTCGTGTCCCCTCCTAAATGCTTAGACTTGAATATACACTGGTATACACATTTCCTGATACAGGTTTGTGGTGATATTATTAGGTATGTGTCCGAGGTTTGTCCGGTGCTAGCACTCTTAATCGCCTCCACAGGTCTCATGGCTAGCTACTTAGACTGTTAACTAGGGTAGGGTACTCTTAGTCGAATTCTTCATTCAATCGCAAATCGATCGTAAATTCGGCAAGGATTTAATACCGAACGACCGGCTCGATCAATTGATCAGAAAAGGTGGGATCCCTTGACTGGATGAGGCCCCAATATTGTCTCCAAGACTTTCGCGTCGCCCCCCGAGAAATATTATATATTGCCCAAATTGGCCTTCCGCTGTGCTCAGCATAACAGACAAGTCCCAAATTCCCAATCGCGGCCCATGGACCCAATCGCGACGACTAGTTGGGTTGGTCCGGCGGACAAGTCTCACAGTGGCCTTGTTAGGAGTTCTGCAGACCCACCGGTCTAGTCACTCTGCTCGATCGCATCACACGGCGAGTGCGATCGGGAGACATAGTCGAGTAATAGGTGATGGTTCCTGGAAATTGTGGCGCTGCCTGATGCATTATGGGTATTAATGATTTCACTACCTGATATCATTACTGTGTTTTTAAAAGAGTTCCGTGCCAGCCCCTGCTGACCTGCCCGGCGTACCTTTACTACCGCTGATGGTCAGACGGAAAGTCGCATCAAATTCTAATCAATTGATGGGTCGAACATG
This sequence comes from Lepiota brunneoincarnata, assembly GCA_023014365.1. Taxonomy (NCBI): domain Eukaryota; kingdom Fungi; phylum Basidiomycota; class Agaricomycetes; order Agaricales; family Agaricaceae; genus Lepiota; species Lepiota brunneoincarnata. The sequence goes on from JAEBUN010000003.1 coordinate 1,988,935, forward strand.
GGCCTACTGGCTCTACAAAAGACCGGCCGGGTAAGTAGCATAGTGTCCTAGACCGGACTAGACACTGTTCACCGACGAAATCCGCTCGTGGATTTCGATACACCCGGCTATGATGTATTGTCTCAACTTAGGATCCGACCCCCAATCGATCATCGTTGGTGACCAACATCCCATCGGGTGTGTGGCGGAGCTCCCCCTTTCCTGATAACAAGGCAGTGCATGGTGTCCTTCCTGGGTATATGATGTACATTCCATTGAAAACCTCCCTGATAAAAATGCATCGAAAGATGACAACAAGCGAGAAAGAATGACTGAATGAAAGGGGAGATGATGGTTGAAGCTTACAGCTATTGTGGGTATATATAAAAAATTCTACGATACATACATAGCGTACACATTAACAACCGTACAGCCGGACTCCGCCCGCCGCATAGGCCCCAGAACCCGCGGGGGCTATGATACGTGCGAGGCCGGGGAAGAAAAAGGGGCATGAACAAAATACGAGAAAATGTCCCAACTGCGGTGGAAGATTAAGGTGAAATTAATAACAGAATTAGCAAAGAAAAAAAAAAAAGAATGAACTCCTTTTTCCACGCCTCTTCTAGAGGCTTTAGGGCGGAGAACGGGAGGTCAGTTCTCCGCCTCATCAACAAAAATATCCACAAAGTGATTGAGTATTGTCTCAATAGCCTAGCAAACGCCCAATCCCGTTAGTTGTTTCACATACTAGTTATGGATGGGAGCCTCACTAAATTCTGATGGAAGGTGTCCGGCATCATCGTTCCACCCGCACCATTCCCTATAGGCTGTCCGAACAATGTTGGTCCAAACACAATCGCGAGGTTCTGCATAGACATTTGATTCTCCGTTGCATGTTGGTTGATTCTAAATCAGCGTCAGGCCCATGTCTGTTTCTGGGCTCTAACCGTGAAAGACCTACCGATAGAGATGTCCCAAGAAAAATTTCAACGTCGAGTAATTCGGATCTGGTAAATCGTTGACGCGCTCGTGTAATCGTATATGTCTTAGTCTATCGTTCTCGATTTCTGTAATGGCGAGCCAGAGCCATTGGCGCCCGGTCACCAGCGACGAAGAATAAATGATACTCACTAGAAGCCTCCACAAAGCCTTGGTGTAATGAATGTGTCAACAGAGGGTCCGGTAGCTCCCTCAGCCACATCTTCATTACGCTTGTCACATTATTAATGTCACTTGACCATTCTGGGGCATCCAGGTCCACTGAATCCAAGTCTACGAAACGGAAACCAGTCAATACAACTTCAAAATGAAGAAATAATCCTCACCCCTGTCCAACTTGGCTTTCAGCGCAGCAACCTTACTCGTCGTTCCACTGAGCCTATATATACCTTGGTTCCCAATTCCATGCTTCTCGATCGCCTCGCAACATTTGATCATAATTAGCGGCACTTCCACCCCATCCCTCGCCATTTGCTCTGAAAGGTCTATCCCAAAGGTCGGCCGACCTTTGTCCGAAACTCCATTTAGGTGGTTATTCGATTGTGCATGCTGTGCGTGGATGCTCTGGGTCGCGGCGGAATTATTGGGGGGGAGACGGGAGGGTTTTTCAGGGCTATGTGTTGGTAGTGGTGGGAGCTAGACAACCACTGTGAGTAGTCGAGGGGAGGTGTGAGTGGTGGTGGCAGGACTTACAAATCCTTCTTCAGGTGGGCCATCTCTTCGTGGGCCCTTTGGAGCTCCTGACCCACGCGCATACACATAGTTTTGCATGTATGTCTTGAAGTCCGAGCGGTTGTCAATTGTCTCGATTGTCGCTTTCAGGCCTAGACCTGGGCAAACATTAATTTTTGGCGCATCGTGTCAAGGGGGGGGGGGGCTCACCATCGCCTTCGGGGGGGATCAATATCTGCCCGTCACTGAGGACGATGCTTTCGTATAGGAATGCGTATCTTGTCAGGTGGTATTGGGTGCCTAGATCAATTTCATCTGCACACTCCTTGAGCGCCTGCAGGAACATCATGGGATTGGCAACGGAAAGATAGTTATGAATAACAAAGGACTTACACGCAATATTCGGGGTAGCTGAAAGTTAAAGTATTCTTGTCGCATCGCCTGTGTATCAGTCACAGCTTTCCTGTACTGATCAGAGGCAGTTGAGACTCTGGCCCTGATATCATCCTCCTGACGCTGGATCTAAACGCCAATGCCAATCAACATGATGATCGTTCTCTATGATCAGAGATTAGCAGTTGGCAACAAACTTACATTGCCTGGGTTCTTTCCCTTGAGCAGGAGACCGCCCTTGGCAACGGCCTTGCCAATAACACGCTTTCCGCCGGCGCCTGATCGACTATGCACCGCGGTCTCCTTGAAAGACTCGCCCTCCTTTTGCAGCAGAACCCGCTCGAGCTCCTCGGACGACATCTCGAGTTTACTTTTGCATTTGTCTGTGATAGTTTCAGAGTCCTGAAGGGCGCGTTCATAACGTATTGCAAGTTCCTTTGTCTACCAGCAGTGTCAAAAGCAGTACACGTAGACGGATGAATGCGACACCTGCCTGTTTCCGGTTCTTGTCAACTTCCTTGACGAGAGTCGCCAGCTCGTCACTCATCTCATTCAGCCGCTGTGCGAACCTCAGTCTGTTTTCGGCCATCATTTCATGCACTCGCATTGATGACTGCCATGCTGACACAAAGGAACTGTATTGGGGCGGGGTAAGAAGAGCGTGTTTGAAGAGGCGCGCAGAGCGTGGTACTCACCCAGCCTTTCCGTCGTTCGTAGCATAGGTTTCAGAGGTGGCACGAGCGATTTTTTGCAGATTGCGGCCATAATCGTCTTCAATGGCGGCACGCTTCTTGAAGAAGGCCGAGGCTTCCTGGTAATTGGTGTGAGAAAGGGTTACAGAGCGCAGGGGGGGGGGGGGGGTGCGCACCCTGCATGAGATAGTACTCTGTTTGATTCGGTCGAGCAGGAGCGGGACACCACACTATACGTAAACGAGGGATTGAGTGAGTGTCAGTTCTGGGACTTGATGGCTTGGGAACGCACGTCGAGTTCGCAGAGGGTCCGGAGTACGCCCTCGTCAAAGTTGGGTTCTACGAGGACGGGATGCTCACTCTGAAGAGTGGTAACAGTGTCTCTGCGGTCTGGAAAGACAGAATGACTGTCCCTCCAATGGCCGGAGGAGGACTTGGGGCCAGCCGAGTCGATGCTGGATCTGGGCTGCGGGGACGAGGAGAAGGGGTGGAGGGGGGATGAGTCTGTCGAGTCTTGCGGCTGTCTCGAGTCTCGTTGGTTGTCAGAGTCCCATGGGGAGGGAGGGTCTGTATGTCCGTCGTCTGTTGTGTTCTTCATGGTAATTGCAATTGTAAGGCTCTTCGGTCCACCTCAGTAGTCTCTCTATCTGGCCTGTCACGTGTTCATCATCTCTCTTTTCATGCTCAAACCCGCCATTCCAGTCATCCCCCGAAAGCGACCGACTAGGACCTACAAAAAGTTTCTCAAGTATGCCTACAAGCCCCCTCCAACCCACGAACAACGCATCTGGGGAAGATCAGCTGCCACCTGGCTCAGGCACTATGCCAATCTGCGCCCAGACGCCTTTACCCCCATCTCAAGCATGGTACGTCTCTTTCCCCACCCCAGCCCTTGCCTTGCTGATACTCCCCTCGCAAAGAAAATGTCAAACCACATCCCAGATGCCACTCTCAGCGAGGTCCTCCAATACGTCAGGAACGACCGCTCAAACCGCTTCCAGGTCGTCACCGACTTTGACAAAGTTGACGGCCAGGCCAACGCACAGAAGACGTGGTACATCCGTGCAAGAGAGGGCCACAGCATCCATGTATGTTACAAATCTCCCCGCTCACAGCTATAACCCTTTGCTGACATTCTACACGCAGGGCGTTGATATCTCGACCGTTCAAGTAACCCGTCCATGGCGCATGCCCCACATCGTCTATGCCACCAAGCCCGAACTATGGAACCTCATAGGTACACTGTCCTATTTCCTCCTCCCACCCCCCTCCTCATTAACCAACACATGCAGAACGAAACGGCATCCAACCAGAATACCCAACTCTCTACCGCCCTCTCAACCACAATCCCAACTTTATCTACTTCACCAGCCACCTAACCACCCTCCCCTCCTCTCATAACTCCTCTCCGGCCTTTCAAAACCAGGAGATCGTCCAACTGCATATCTCCCTCGACGTTCCTGCTGCCATGGAAGCAGGTATCAAATTCTTCCGCACAAAACACGACGACGTGGTCTCCACTGGACTGGCCGACCGAACCATCCCCCCAGGATTCTTTAAACGAGTACAAGTGGTTGTGTTGAAAGAGGAACTGCTCTACTCTTCTCCCCCAGAAAACGCGGAAGCAGAACCACAAACACGAGAGCAGTCGAGGTCGTGAAGTCGAGTGGAAGTGTGGGGAGCATGATTCCTTCTGCCTCCGAGCTCCAGAAGCTCCGGATGGCTGCACTCCACCCTTACTCCACCCCCCAACTCTGATCTCGTGCAATTCTCTTCGCACCTTTGCGCGTTTTGGACCACCCTGACACGTCCCTTGCCTTTGCACTTCAAAGGCGAGACCCTTGCGCTCAGTCATACTCCCCACCATTGGTTTCTCTCGTCATCTTTCGGTTCACATCCCAGAGACGAGATGAAATGATATTTCGTCCGGGACGAACCGTGCACTGGGGTACTTTAAATGTTAAGCTGCAATGATAGTGATAGCGAGATCTAATTCCTGCAGCAAAATGTAAAATACCGGTAGGGGCTCCATGAAGCTAGATAGCGAATACCTTTCAAGTAGCGAAGCTGCCACTGGCGCTAGCAACGACGGCACGTAAGCAGGATGAGCAATATCCTACCAAGTCGACAGCCAGTCCACTTCTACATGGGACAGGGCTAGAATCGACGCTGACTGTTCGAGGTGGATGTACCATAATCGATCTTCTAAATCCCTATTTTCTCTCTATTGCAGTATCTATTATACAAAACTCCTTTCATGATAAAGCTATGGAAAACAAAAACAGCATACAGAAAGACATCATAGTGCTCTAACCCCGGCATGGCGTTGGAACCCCAATTCCTGATACACCTGGCGCTTCTCACCGCCACCAACAACTTCATCGAGCCATGCCGCTCCCCGCACAAACATCTCCCTCGCCGGAAACTCCTCAACAATCTCACAATCAAAATCAGGCACCGTGAGTCTATACTTTCTCCACAGTTCCGAATCCGACGGACTGCCATCTTCGAAACTGTACGCACCCAGCCCAACAGAAAGCAGCTCAAACGCGGGAAGCTTTTCCATGCGTCGGAACATTTGGCCGATGGCGTAGTTTTCGACGAGGAAGAAGTGGGCTGCTGTGGGTGAGGTGATGTGTACGGTTGAGGTTGCTGTGCAGACGATTTGCCCGGAGCATACGAGGTGGACTTGGCGGACCTGGACGATGGGCGTTTTTGAGGATGTATTGGAGATGGTGGTGGGGTTTGGGGGGAGGGTGAGGGGCGTTTTGGGTGAGTCGGGTGTTGGGTGCCAGTAGGTGTGGCAGTAGACGACGGTGATTGAAATTGGGCGAGCAAAGTATGCGCTAGGAGGGGAGTGTGTGGATATAGGGTCTCTTATTCAACTTGTGTGTGTGGGATTACTTACCTCAGGATACGTTGGAGCTCTCCTTGAGCAGAGAGGGCAATGCGCTCAACACCAGTGACAGCTGAAGGCCAAGGGAACTAAACTTCCGATGAGCTTTCGTCCAAGTGTGCGTGACGGAGATACTCACGGCAACGCTGGTAGTCTTGTTGGTGAAGGTGTAGGTGGGAGCCATGGGTTAGTCTGAAGGGAAGACGGGATGGGAAGTTGAGAGTTAAGAACTGAGTAGATGATTGGGCTGAGTGAAGTGCAGAATCACCTGTCCATCCCATGGCTTATATACGTCGCTATCCACTGCATCGAAATGGATGTTGTGTTCATTCTCCTGCAGCGGTGGAGGTTGAGGAACAGAGCTAATCTTAGTAACAGAACCGTCTCCGGCCCCACCCACCCTTCCTCCGGCCTTCACCACCACGATGTTGGTGACTTATTCCTGTGCTAGGGTTTTGAGGTGGTCTGACGTCAATTGATGAGTATAGGAGACAATGCATCAGGCTTGTTTCGATGGGGGAGGGGAGGGTGTCCATGTGGTTAGGCTTCTCCCATAATTCCGAACATTGAATCCCCTTGTTGGCAGCAAATAGCTATCCCAGAGTAAAGTTGACCGTGATAAGTGAAATAAAGAGCAGACCATTCACAAGTCGAGTCAACCAATGCGCTGACAAACTTCAGCACTCGGAGGAACAGGAACAGAAGATTGAACACCTGCCAAGTTTGGAAACTTTGCTGAAAACGACATCCTGCCCCGGATCAATATCAAAGGCGCGCCGTGCCGTCCTTCGGACCTACGAGATCTTAGCACCAAAATTATCATCTAGCCACCTCGCAGTGTGTAGTGGCTCCCTTCGGTCGACCCCTTCCTGATAAGGATCCACATAGAGGCCGCTACTACCCTAATCTTTGGACGATCCAGTAGGACTCGCAGATGTCTACTCTTTTGCTATAACATGGATGAATTCAAATCTTCAATACATAGTGTTAAGCGGTGCCTGTTCTATTCACTTTGTCGACAATATATAAGGCCCTTGAGATACACATGACGTCAATTCGATCTCGGAAAGCCTTTTCCATCGGCAATCATGCGAAGGCTCGGTCGGAGTAAATACAAATGTCGCTTTCCCGGCAGTTCCAGAGCTCCTTTGAGGCGAATTGACATATAGATATAGGCACCGAGGGTCGGGGCCACGGGGACATCGTCTTATCTCCTGATGTTGCAATTCGTGTTGCAAGTAGAAAGTTCGTAGTCAAGGATCTCTTCCATGGATCGTCACGCCCAACCGCCTCCCTCCCTCGCTCTTGGACACCCTTCGTTGTCCATGCGAAAATTCGAGGGGAGGGGAGGGCAGCTTAGGAACCATGGCACGGTCCCACGTAAGCTTCTGCCCTCTTCTATTTGCCAAGGCCACAATTTGATCCCGCTGTCTTGTGAGCGGGAGTTTCAAGTCGTCGTGAATTATGCTCAACCCCGAAAGTCGAGAATGGGTCCCACACCTCTCGGGAGGGTTAGTTCACTCGCACAGAATCCAGGTCATTCCCTTCACTTGTTGGTCTTTCTGGCTGCCTATAGCCCCCTAATCCGGATGGGGATACTTCACGCCAGGACATTCAGTACTTGTATGACCGTTCCCCGGAGTGTCTAAGCTGTACCAGCTCGGCACACTGTATCGCGGGGCGTAGAGCCCACACGAAACCCAGCCCGGGTACAGGACCGCTGTTAGCAATGATTGATGGGCGGAACTTTAACGAAAGTCTGGTTGGCTGGCCTCCGAATGCGGCGCATGGCGATAGCCATCCACCCTTTATGACTCCCCAAGGCAACACCTTCGCTAACAGAACAACGAACTACAAATCTGCGGCTGTCGCCGGAGTCGAGTATGACTAATATTTTCTGCCTATGATCTGCTCGTAACATCTCTTCGCGCAAATGTAGGGTGGTATCTGCCACTCTACCTTTTGCTGCATGGACACGGGATTTGCTCCTGCCGTGAACCAATCAATCAATTCGAGGTGGAGAGGCCAGTTATTCTCTATTCGGCAATTTAATTATCAAGCAGTCATGAGGACATTGGCGGGAGCGCGGCATAGAGTGCTGCCGTCCACAGCCAATGCATTGAAATATAAGTCATTCGATTGAGCGAGGGGTCGTCATGTGCGCCCTTCCAAACCGTTCAGTAATTCCGAGGCCAACAACGCAGGAGAAGACATCGACCAAAGGCAGAGTGGCATCCGTTTTCGAGATTCAGGCGTTCAAGCATGACTTGAGATGCCCATCTGACCACCGGTTCCATTATTCTTGCGGGAACACGAAAGGTCCGGGTGAAGGGCGCACATGTATAGCAAGATCCGAGAAGATAGCAACACTCGGGGTCAGGGCATCGATGCATGGATAGAAGCAGCGAGACTCAACCTCGCAGTCAGGAAGGCGCCGTCAGGGGTGGCACACGTGATCGAAATTCGCCGCCCAATCGATAGACGCCGGATCGCAGAAGATCAGGGGCGCTGTTATATATAAAATTGAGGCCAAACGTTTGCAATTTCATTCTTTGCACCCGATTCACCCCCTGTGCTGAATACCCTGAAAATGCTTCAAAATCGTGGCCGTGTCCTCTTGGCTTACTCTGGTGGTCTTGGTCAGTTCTGTCCATTGCGCAAGCATATGCTGCTGTGTGCGTCAGAGAGCATTTTCTGAGTATTTGATCTGCTGCAGATACTTCTTGTATCTTGGCATGGTTGATTGAACAGGGATATGAGGTATACGCGTTCATGGCAGATGTCGGGCAGGAGGAGGTACGTTCCGTCACTGATTTTGGTTGTGGAAGATCGCGACTCATGGATGCCTCGTCTTCTTCGCCTGCGTGTAGGATTTCAAGGCTGCCGAGGCGAAAGCTTTGAAGGTCGGAGCAAAAAAGTTCTTTTTATCGGTATGTCATCCAACGAAGTCATCTCATAAAGTTTGGCTTGACGGATGTCGTCGGTTGATAGGACTTGAAGCGCGAGTTTGTGACTGAACTCATTTACCCCGCTGTCCAAGCCAACTGTATTTACGAGGTACGGATTTCGCCGGTTATCCATATCATCATGTCGCTTTAAAGATCTCGTTTCTAGAATGTCTACCTTCTCGGAACCTCGCTCGCGCGACCGGTCATCGCCCGTGGGATGATTGAAGTTGCTGAGAAGGAAGGCTGCGAGTGAGTATCCTGCGTATGGAATATTTTTTGGACCCACCATTGATTACCATAGCTACGTTGCACACGGGTGCACGGGCAAGGGCAATGACCAAGTCCGATTTGAGTTGGCTTTCTATGGGCTTAAACCCGATATCAAAGTCGTTGCTCCATGGCGAATTCCAGGTAAATCCAAGTTTTCAGCGATATGTCCGCACTAACTTAGCTAAATTTCCAGAATTTTACAACCGCTTCGCTGGTAGGCAGGCACTGCTCCAATATGCTGCCGAAAAAAACATTCCTGTCCAGCAAACTGCCGCTAAACCATGGTCGACCGACGAGAACTTGTTCCACATTTCTTACGAGGCCGGCATACTCGAGGATCCCAATGTTACCCCACCTGACGACATGTGGAAGCTGACCACAGATCCCGAACAAGCGCCCACATCACCCGACCGCATTACGATCGAGTTCAAGACTGGTCTCCCCGTCCGCGTAGTTGTTCTTCAGGATGGTCGGGAGTACAGCGACGCTGTCGAGATCTTCGACGTTTTGAATGCTCTTGGCAGGAAGCATGGCATCGGCCGTATTGATATCGTCGAGAATCGGTTCATTGGTGTCAAGTCCCGTGGATGCTATGAGTCTCCTGGAGCCACCATCCTGCGTGCTGCTCACATGGATATTGAGGGTCTCACTCTTGACCGCAATGTTCGTGCTCTGCGGGATCAGTTTACCACCATTGCTCTGGCCCGAATCTTGTACAACGGTCATTTCTTCTCCCCAGAGCGTGAATTTGTCACTAGCGCTATCCCCACCAGCCAACGAACAGTGAACGGTGTGGTGAAGCTTAAGTTGTACAAGGGTAATGTTGTTATTGAGGGTCGCGAGAGCCAGGAGGTACGTGACTAGGCGTTGTGCGGGAATACCGGTTTCTAACAGACGTTAAAGGGTCTTTATGATGCTGCTCAATCATCCATGGATGAGCTTGGTGGCTTTGAGCCCACAGATACCAGTGGTTTCATCGCTATTGAGTCTATTAGAATTAAGAAGTAAGTCTCAGGTCTTTCTGTCCCTGGATTTGGTCACTCACCTTGTTTTGCTCAGGTGGGCTCAATCCAAGGTCCGAAGTGGTCAAGGAGGGGTTACTGCCCAGGACGTCTATGGTATTCACTGATTGTGTAGAAAGATGGCTTGTATGTAGAACAGAAGAATGAAAAACTTGTATTCGATCACGTGATGAGAATGGGTTGAATGCCGGAATGAAGGTTCAGTTTCGCGACAGACCCTCTAGCGCAAAATGACTGACCCAAAACACCACCTCACTCTCGTCCCAACCCTGGTCGATGCCGGGAAGTTCGATAATTTGCTTGAGTCGGGGCAGACACTGTCGACAACGATCTCGCCGTTAGACGATTCTCTGGCTGTGTATTTGAGGAGTACGGTATGTCGATAGTATATATACTTTTCCAAAGAATGTAGTGGGGGTTTATTGATTCACAACTAGAGCTATGATACGGATAGACAATCTGTGAATGAGGAGCAACCGATTTACTTTGCAAGATTGAATAAGCCACCGTCGATGGAAAGGCGGCTGGTGCGTCCACATACGATGAAACGGAATATCAGGTTCTCATGGAATGAAACTAGTTTGTTACAGATACATTGGTCATCTTTTCTGCCATGAAAACCTTGATTAAGAGTGCCGAGGGTCAGAACGAGGGGTGGTGAATCTCTTCCTTTTCCTCAATTGGTGATGGGACAATGCTGAAGGCGCCCATGGCTCATCTAAAGGCTCCAGTCCCCGGAAGCATTGACAATGATACGCAAACTCGGGATTGACTACGTGAACTTTATAAAAGAATGTTGGGTTCATGCATCGGTGCGTTTCTCCTAGCCTCTTTTCGAGAACGAAATGCGCTGAGCCACGTGTGGCTAGCAACCTCTACCCCGCCCCGAAGGTCCCCCTCAGTTCACATCTGAACATTATAGGATCCTCTACACCACATTCTCACTCTTCGTGGTTTTATACCTCGCAGAGCCGGGTTACGAAGATGCGCCTATCGGGGACGACCTCTTAGAATGGCTCAACATGCACTTCATCGAACCATCGACACAGGAGGGGGATCATTTGAGCAAGCTCGAAAAGCCATGGGAAGACGAGACGTTTTGGTCCTATTTGACAAAGTACGATTTTGCCGGGTTCAATCGATCTGTGTGCTGATGAAACGGGGATATCTGGGTATGCAGGTCGATTGTCAGGGGACTAACGAAAGCCGCCCTATTTTTCCTGAACGTCCTTCTACAACACCCATCCCCGCACCTTCGGGATCTCACAAGTCTTCTCATACCACTCATCGATACGCAGCCTCGATTACAAGATTTCTCCTCCGAGCGTGAGTTTGCATATTCTATGAGAAGATGGAGGGATAAGGTTAAGGCACTGCGGATCGAGATGGAGAGAGTCCCCGAACATGAAAGGAATGAGGGACGTGGGGGAGGGGGAGGAGGACTGGTGGGAACGACTGAGCGATATCGTGGGCGTCCTGGAGGGACGGGTGAACGTTATCAGGCGAGTTGTGCTTGAGGAGCTTGGTGGGAGATTGGAAGGAGGTTGTTGTCGCGTGGGGGGTGTTTGTGGATGGCAGGTTGAAGAGGCAGGACTTGCCGTAAGTTGATGCTGCTTCCCATTGTTTTCAAGCTCATGACCGGCTATTGGCCGCATAGTGACATTGCGGCTCAGGTGCTGGATGATATGCCTCCTGATCCAACTAGCTCCGAGGATTCGATACATGTTGCACTCCTCTCAGGAAGATTGGAAGAAGCGCTAGAGCATGCACATAAGCTCGACCCGTGGCTAGCCGCGCACTTAGCTGATATTATGGTTCCGCTCCAACTGATTGATCTAGAAGTTGATGAAGAGTAGGTTCTCTTGCCATACATAACTTTCGGAATCCACCCGTTAACTAATAGTCCACAATTGGCAGATCGGACATTTCTTTAAGAGACTATTACATTCTCTCCTACGCCGAATACCTCCATTCCGATCCTGCACTCTGGAGGGTTGTAGTGGATTATATGTATGCGTGCGGTGATGTGGGGCAGCAGCGTGCCGACGAGGTTTTAGTAAGAGTGCCGCTCAGGTTATACGACAACCAAAATAAAAATGACAATGACGGAGGTGAGGGTGAAGGTGGTGAAAGAACGGGACCTGAAGCGGATGAGGAGAGTCGGCTGTTAAGAGAAGGCGCGGTGGTGGGTGTGCTGAAGGAATTAAACGAGGCGTGTTCGGAATACAGGAGAGAGGGTGTCCGGAGGACGATATGTCGGGTAGGTGGGAGACAATGTTCGGGAGATCAAACTTTCGTCCTTAAAGCACCTACTTCACAGATTGCTGCCAAGACCTTCATATCGAGGAAGGACTACGGACTTGCTGTGGCGTACTGCGCTTCAGCAGAGGATTGGGCTGGATTGGGTCGGGTCGTTGACCAAGTCTTAGAAGAGTACATCTCCTCCGGTAGGTATCACCTCTTCTGCTTTCCCCAGTTCCCCGCCCCCTCAAATTCTATTCCACCCTGTCACAGGGCCACAATCATTCATCAAACACGCTTCCTCAATCTCCGGTACTATGCAAGATCTCTATGCAAAGGGCCCTTCTCACTGGGTCTTTCTCCACCGTTTCATGTTTGTTGCGCGCTACGCGCAGTTCCACGAGATGCTCGAGCAGAAGGACTACGCCGCTGCTGCCGGGAATGTGGTTGCAATATTTAGTGAAGAGTTAGCGCCGCGTGCATGGTGGGCTGCCGTCCTGGTAGACGCAGTGCCTTTGATTCGACTCGGTACGCTCCCTACCATCTCAACACACTTCTTTGCTAATGCCGAACATGCATGTACCGATGGATATCTATAGATCAAGAACTCCTTTTCGACATATCCAATGCACTTGTCCTACTACAAAAGCTGGACGAAATCGTCATGGGGGTCAACCAAGGCGCCGAGGATGACTATTTAGACGTCTTCAGGCGTAAGTTGATGGCACAACAGCAGTCAAAGGAGCCTGGGAAGGAGGTAAGCAAGTTGGATGTACTCAACCAGCTTGGGACGGTCAGGCTGTTCCTTGCGCAGTATTTCGCAAGGTGTGTGGCGTCGAGTCACGTCGAGACGCGGTGAATGGTGTGCCAGAAACAGTAGGATAGTGGTGAAGAGAGATGTCACATCCCCTCTTTCCGGAAATTGTGGAGCATCAACCGTTGTGATTTACTAGGACTGCGCCTGTGGTTGATCGTGAGGATTGTTTTACAAGAGCCATGTTGAAGAAACCTGAGGGACGATCGGCGCAGCCAAGAGGCTAGAGGACGTGGGAGTCAGCTCCCATATGACAACGTTTTCCAGGGTAATAGGGGAATAGTTTCATGCGTGGTAACTGGAGCTCAAGTTCCCCGCGAAAGTTGTTGCAAGGCTCATTAAACCCCTCCCGTAAGGGGCGATTGCGGGAAGCTCTTGTGCCTACGAGCATTCTGGGCACGATGGAAGCATCAGCCGTGGCTGCGTCGTGGGCTATCCTTTCCAGTCGGTGTTCGGGAGTTCGGGATATCGTTAGAGCAGGCTACCTATGACTCTTTGATCAACACTTGCTCTCATCGACCTTCCTGAACCCGCCGCGGACTCTTTGCTTGATGTCATGAGCTGATATGGTCTTCGCTGGGGGGTGACCCCTTGAAACCAAAGGCAAACACGGTTTGGCTTCCTGCAACCAATGGTATATGGCGCACACACAGGCAACCCTCGTTGTCCTTGTTTGGTGGTATGATGACCTTCGTGATCGTTGCGGGCGTGAGAGCATTGCCTTCTTTGGACACTGAATTAACTTCAATGATCGGGCAAGTTGGGTATTACACAGCGCAGGGGTTTCTCTCGCAGAAAAACGTACAGGATCCTTTGAGCTTGGTGAAAGACACGGAGCCTAGCGAAACATTCCTCAGTTGAATACCGGGATATGTTATCATCACAGCACTCGGTTAAAGCTCATATCTTATCCTCCTGGCATGCACGTCTAGTAATTAAGAACCTGACCGGCAGCCGCCTTCGATGATCCTGGGTAGTGGATCGATCCATGTTATTGGTGCATAGCTCGAGAGGGTTACAAGGATTCCGCAGTAGCGGGGACCTCGGGGACGTTTCAGGGATGACATTCGTCACACGAATAAGCTCTTTACAAATTAAAGATCTCGTTTACCACCATCAAAATGGGTTCACCCAGGTTGTGGCGGCGAGAGAGAACAATGGGATAGAAAAAGGTGCAACATCCGTGATTTTTCGCCAGAGGTGCCATTGTCGGCGGAAGCTTCGAGCCTCCTTGCTACGCATACTCAAGCCAAGAATCTATGCCCTGTTCGAGAGAAAACTCCAGCGGCACTGGTCACAGTCCCTAGAGCTATCTACCGTATCCACAATGCTCCGGTCATCCTGCATCCTTCCCCGGTTGTCAGTTGGGTAGCCGCCAGTGTCGCGGGAGTGACGTACCTTAGTGCGCAAGCCTCGGTCTGGCAATCATGGGGTTTCACGGTGTGGCTCCTGCTGACCCTGCAGTTCATCTTGTTACAGTCCACCTAGTTGAAGAAAGCCATGCAGCAACAATAGACATGGAAGTGCAGCTTGGCCTACTTTCTGTCTCTTTACAAGGACATCGTGTTGACATCTATATCTGGTGTGCACGTTTAGCAGATAACACATAGCGTCGGTGTTCGCTTTGGACTTCAGAGAGCTGTTGACTTTGGTCTTCGTGCTGCTACAACCCTTCAAGCTTTTATATATCCTCACAAGCTAGCTGCAGTGAGCATGCCCAGTGCCCATCATTTCTGCGATATCTGAACTCTAGAGGATTCCATCGTGGTTTCCATTTTCCACTAAGAGGCATAATCAGTGATCTAGAAAGCTTCCAAAATGGAATGCCATGGCCCCAGCGTTCATCACATGCCGCTGTCCACACAAGGTCCTCAACTGTTCAACACGGAGAAGTAGATATATATGGCCCGCAGGACATCCTAGGGTAGTTCGAGTTCGTTGCTGAAGGAAGCCTTGTGCCTGTGCATTCTAAGCACACTCGTTGCGAGAGATCGCTCCATCTTTGATGCCATTGGGCTCGTGTTGTTGCCCGGAAATAGATGTTTTGCATACAAGCACCCAGTAGATAGTACATATGTAACAAAGGCAGTAGGGTCATGTGCGTGAGGTGGAGGGAAGATCAATCAAGCTTCTGCTTTTTGGCTTCGCGAGGGAAGTGGTTGTTCTCGCCTCCACGCGCAGAGTGTGTTGAGGCGGTAATGTCTGCAGTTAAACTGCCAGAGGGCTCAGGGTAAGGTATATTTGCGAGTTGACGCTGAAGGTTTTCGAGCCATTGACCGCCTTCGGCTCCGTCGAAAAGCCAAACGTGACTGCCAACGTGAATTATTCAAAAAATTCGGTATGACTGCTGGAGCACTAACCTGTTTCCAACACGAGTAGGGGGTGTCACGCCATGTGGGGATATCAGGGGTCGTTTCCTTGCGTTATTTGAGGATAGCTGGGGGTCATTCGAAGTTGTTCCTGGGTTGAGGACATTGGCATTGGAGGGCGGGGGGTCCCACCCCAGTTCTGCGCAGATGTACAAGATGATATTATCTGCGCTTCCCAAAAGGATGATCTGCCGATGCACGAGGTGGGATCAATTAACTAGATTAAGTTCGCTGCGAGCGAAATAAGCTCATATATCAAACGTACATCTGGGTTGATATGGCGAACCGGAGTTTTGTTTATAAGTATCTGGACGGGCGGAGGGAGCACGAGTATGAGATTGGACGTTCAGTTTCGAGAGGCAGCGCTTACTTGCGGTATTGAGTGCGGAAGGTGGTCTAGAAAAATGTTATAGATATATATAGAGCATCGCAGTGATCTATCTTACTGAGGATCTCAGCGACTGGAGACACCTTGAGGGATGTACCGATCACAATAAGGAGGTCAACCTTATCTCGGTCCTCTGCGAGTGCGTGATCAAATTCGTCATCGAGCTTTTCGCCGAAGAATGTGATATCGGGCTGCGCCATGTCCAGCATCAATGCAATGGTCGGGTCATACAATCTTTGCGATATCGAAGTACCTTCATAATTCCAGGCGGAAACTCTGGCGCATCGCTTTCATCTTCCGCATCGCTATCCCACCGCCCTTTGGCTTGTTTTCGAGTTTGTTTGCGCTTCCTCGGCTGAGCATCGGGCGGGTTACACACAGGACACAGAGGCACTTTGCGGGCCATAATTTCTGCTTCGATTTCAGCTCCAGGAACTCGGCGCCGGCACTGGATGCATGTGGCGGTGGCAAATGACCCATGGCACTGTAGGACTCGCTTCACTCCCGCAAGGGTTTCGAGTGTGTCAATGTTCTGAGTGTAATTCTAGCAAATCAGGTTAGAGGCGAGGTGCTGTATTGATGAATTGTACGAGGCTCACACGAAGAAGCTGGGTGATGGGAGAAACATGTTCAGCAAAATACATTCCATCGTAAGTCCGATTTGTTGATCACCTTTCCTTTGTCTTCTATAAGCTTGATGAATTGGTGGCAAGGGGAAGGTATAAAGTTAGAAGGGTATATCTGACTGAGGTTGAATTAGCTGTGGTCAACGGCGGTCCGTGAGGACATACCTAGCGAAAGAGCTAGGGCGAGAACAACTCAGTAATTTAAGGGTAATAGTCTCGAGTTATTAGATTCTTACTAGAATACTGTTGTGTAGTGGTCAGTCAGTTCCGGTGGCCGAGTGGAGGCTCATACCTGAAGGGTTCTCTTTGAAGTAGTTTATGTCGAACCTAAGATAAACTATGAGATGTGCGTGCCTTCTGTAGGTAGATATGGGTCCCGGTACATACATCTGCTGTGGGTCATCTAGGTCGTAATCGCCCCGGGCTTTGAGGGATGCATATAGTCCACTATGAGAACGGAAATCCGGTATCCCGCAAGATACGCCTGGCAAGGTAGGGATTAGCTCGAGTTCCCGGATAGGGAGGATACTCGTCACTAACTAATTCCAGCGCCGGTCAAGATCAAGATACGCTGCGAGTTCTGAATCAAGTTCACAGCGTCGCCGATAGTGTTGTGCAGACCAAGTCTGTCGCGCATTCGAAGTCTCATGAACTCTCATTAACACCATGAGAGTATGCAAATGTCGTTTCAAGGCTCACTGATGTGACATGGCTACCTTCAGGAAGTATAGTAAAGTTTGTGGTCGTAGGTTTCGCAGCTCAGGGCACTAGTGAACTGTTATTTCGACTCGGCCGTGATGAAGGATGAGGCCTGCGAACCAGGAGTACGCCGAGAGCTTCCAATAGTCGAGGAATGGCTATGCTGCGCTGCAATACATATTCTTGTATGAAGGAGGACATGCCTATGAGGTTCCCCCTGCTTGATCAGCGAAATTCGGCATAGCGTCTCGACAAGTGTGCTGACCGTGCTCCTTGAGGTGGTGCAACATTTGCTTCGTCTCTTGTTTTGTCCATTCGAGCTCTTCAGAAAGAGATAGCGGTGTGTAGGCGGTGTGAAGAGCGTGGCAAGTTTAGATACTTACCTTCTGCACGTGGTTCTCTACCCTGTTTGCTCTGATCGACGCCTCCACCCACCGCCCCGTTTTCCCCATCCTTCTCATGTTGTGATAACACTTGCATCAGGTCTTCTACAGTTCCTGGATCAATATCTACCTCCTCCGAGGCCTCGAGAAAGGCCTGGATCTGGAGACTTAGGAGGCTTTCTTCCTCATCAGAGGACGGTGAAACCTCTCGAGTTGTGGAAGGATCTGGTGTCTCTGCCATCGGGTTTTTGGGCTATTTTGATACCAATTTTCGAGGCTTTACGCCACAGTGGGATTGAGGGTCGAGTCGGAAAATGGAATGATTTATTCGGGGATAGTGATGGTTGGAATGAAAATGTCCAGCGAAGTATACCAAGAGAAGAAGACAGATATATGCGCTTCTACATGATGTCATCGTGTCTGTCGTGGTGTTCGGGTTGAAAATACGAAAGGCTACTTACTGAAATTGCGGAGGGCCGACGAAGTCAAAAGAGAGACGGGCAGCCGGTTGACAACAAGTGCAAACCGAGGTGCCGGCCATCACGCACTTAATTGTTCACTGGAAACGATTTCCCTTAGTCTGATTAATGCATCGCGCCGAAAAATATTTAATGGGAGCTTTATCTTCCTTGAGCTCCTTTATCCTCCACCCCACTTTGTGAGTCCATCCCCATCTCTGAAATCATTATTAGTTTCCTCACGCATCACACGCAGTCCACCAACCTACCAGACTCGTAGGTCAAAAGGCTGGGTAAGGATACGCCGGTCTCGACATTACCTTCGCAGGCCCTGGCTCAGACAGGATATACTGCCGGTCAATGAAACTGGCCAGCCTGGTTCCGCGAAAGACGCGCCATAACGCTATTAAATCCTCAACTCCGACGTTCATAAACCGCTCCAGGGCATGTTGCTCAATCTCTCGTTCAGCCATTCACCAATCTATTCCATTCGAGTACGCGACGCGAAGAACACTGTTGTCATGCCCCCTACACACTCTTTCACCCAGAAAACGACGACTGTGACAGTACGTCGACCATGCACATCTGCCCCAAGCTCTTCTAATGAACTGAGCTTAGTACCCTTGGCCTTCGGTGGTCACTGGACTGGAACGCATTGCCCTTTCTGCTCAGGGTGACCTCCAGAGAGTTCTAAGGTTCGTGGGGTTTAAACCCGAGTTGAGTCATTCTTGTTGATCCTGGATCCCAGTGCATACTTTGCTCGTCCCATCTCGGTCATGGTAGTCTACAGCCACACCTTTTGGCAACCTATCCCTGGTGCCCCACCAGAACCGCTCGAACTTCCTACCCAGACTGCTATTGCTTCTGCTTCTCCCGAGACCCCGATAGTGCAAAAGCGTCAAGTCCATCTCCAGTGCTCGGGGAAAACCATTTGTATAGCAACCTCCACCGTTCGTGTCTCCTCCCCCTCCTCCGCCCAGCTCTTTCTCGTCGAGAAGTACGCTATCGGCCAAATGTTCCGGCGCCTCGAGAAAATGCCCGTCTTTGACCTGTTATCAGTTGGGTTGGGTCCATACCACCCGGAAGGACAACCTCAACACTGACAACAGTACGCCCGGATCAAATGAAGCCTCGACATATCACTCGGGGGAAGACAGGGAGTTGTGGCGCAGGTACAAGCTTAGTGTGCCTAGCTTTGACTGTGATATCGTCGAGATCTTCCCAGACAGGCAAATGTTCGTACACGGAGAGGCTTGGCTTGATGATCGTGTCACAGGTTGGTGGCCGCGTCGTCAACCCTCTGTATGCTCCAAGGGAGCTGAACTTGGCGGGGATTAGTCGTGTTTCGTGGTTTCCAGGCTTGGTCAATACGGTGGTCTTGTTTGTCCTTGGATTTTGCTTAATGGTTGCTTATGGTTCGGTGTCATTTATGGGAATGGATCATTGTGCATATTAGCTCTGTTTGCATAATTCCTAGATGCGTTGCTCCAGCTTGTCCAGAGTGGATATCTTGTAAACCCTTTTTATTAGCTAGATCATGAATTCTTACAGCGAATAATATCGAATAGTTACTGCAACTCAACTCGGCATTTGAACTCAGCTTAAAATAGGAAGCATAACTTACAGTGCCAGAACGTTGATGTCGCACGTTATTCTTGGGACAAGCTCGGCTCCCGTAGATCAGGCTACTCCGCAACCAACACATGTGTTTGCTTATCGCATAAAGCATGAACATGGCAATAGTACATTATTAGAAATACAATAATGACGGAGAAGCGTCGAAAAAAAGAATGCCAGAACTAATGATAATAAGAATTCTATGACCGCTCGCCACGTAACCTACGGGCAAGAGCAAGATCTTTGGGTTGGATGGTTACACGCTTAGCATGGATGGCGGCCAAGTTCGTGTCCTCGAACAAAGAGACAAGGTATGCCTCAGCTGCTTCTTGAAGAGCCATAACAGCAGACGACTGGAATCGGAGGTCCGTCTAATCCATCGTCAGTAAAACACAAGCAACATCCGAGGATGAACATACCTTGAAATCCTGAGCAATCTCACGAACAAGACGTTGGAATGGAAGCTTGCGAATAAGCAATTCCGTAGACTTTTGATATCTTCTAATTTCACGAAGAGCAACAGTACCAGGCCTGAATCGATGAGGCTTCTTCACACCACCAGCCGCTGCCTGATCCCCACTGTCAGCATCACTTATCCCTTCTAGGAGAAACATCCACTTACAGCAGTCTTACGAGCAGCAGATGACTTGGCAGCCAATTGCTTACGAGGAGCCTTGCCACCAGTCGATTTGCGAGCAGTTTGCTTGGTACGAGCCATTGCTGATAGGTGATGAGAGAATGTAGTCACTGAAGTAGTTGCGATACAAGTTGAGAGCAAGTCTGGTTCTCCTTTGGACCCGCATATATACAGTCGCGCCCACGACACGCACGTGACTCACGTGCTCCGTACTGACCGACCTCAATCAACAAACGGGAAATGCGACACAGCCACCATGTGCCATTATATAATGCGGGGCGGACATTAGGTCGCTACATTAGCTTCCCGTCACCACCACACTTTCACCCACAACACAACACTCTATTGATATGTCTGGACGCGGAAAAGGAGGCAAGGGCCTTGGAAAGGGTGGAGCTAAGCGTCATCGCAAGATCCTTCGTGATAATATTCAAGGTATGTATATGGGCATCTGAGGGGTATTCGATGATTGACATGGGTTATAGGTATCACAAAGCCTGCCATTCGTCGTCTTGCACGACGTGGTGGTGTGAAGCGTATTTCTGGTCTTATTTATGAAGAGACTCGTGGTGTTCTGAAGATCTTCCTTGAAAATGTGAGTCGACTTGAGATGAGGGTATTGGAGTTCTCTGACACAGGGTTACAGGTGATTCGTGACTCAGTAACATACACAGAGCATGCGAAGCGGAAAACGGTTACTGCTCTTGATGTTGTGTATGCTCTTAAGCGATCAGGCCGTACGCTCTACGGTTTCGGTGCATAGATGTTTATTCCTTCACTTTTGTATCTCTATGTATTTTATAATATAAGTTCTCCAAACATCAATCTTGCTGGAACCTGTGAAGATGCTCATAAGTATATAGGGAGTTCATTCTACACTTGTCCTGCATTACGGTCGGCCCAACATTTAGTATGGGCACATGGTGTAGTTGGTTATCACGCTCGCTTAGCATGCTGTGTTTGCGAGAGGTGTTGGGTTCAATTCCCAATGTGTCCAGATTTTTTGCTTTCATATACATCCTTTACTCAAAATTTCAGCATCATGTTTTCTGTGGAGTGCTTCTTGAGACCTCCTGTCCGCATAATATTACCAAAAAGTCATGGTCAGTTCATGGCTAATTACCTGGCTAGCACAAGACATCTTTGTCCCCACACGCAAAGGGCTACATGAGAATAACAGACTGGGAAAAATATCTGGACACATTGGGAATTGAACCCAACACCTCTCGCAATTGCAGTATGCTAAGCGAGCGTGATAACCAACTACACCATGTGCCCATGTTTGGGACTATGGGATCAACCATACAAGAGCCACTTGGCGCTTGCCACAAGTTGTCTGGATATCTCATTGTCGTACACTTTCATATTAAGTATGAGGTGTTTGAAGACTAAATAATTATGTACACTGTTTAAATGCGTGTGGTCTAACAGAGAGTAAAAAAGTGAAGATGAGAAAAACACATAAATAATGGAAGAAAAAAACTTTTCACGAAGTCGCTACCTTGTCTTTCTGCACCCCCTCCTGAGGCTCATGATTCCTCAACCTCATCTCCACCAGAAACTCCTTATCCCGAATCGTCTGTGACCATGATGCCACTATCTCATTGACATACCGGCTAGACTGCGTCAGGCCTGCCACGACAAAGATCCCCGGATATATGTGCATGACTAAAAAGGATAAGAAGCAAGTCAGTGATCATTGCCATGTCGAAGCGAAATGACGGAACGCCGCTCCGTGTCGTAACTAGTGTTTCGTAGTAGAGTGGGTCAGTAATGGTAGGGTACTCACAGACAAACTTGTCGTCGACATTGATGCCAGGGACGAAATACTGGAAAGCTCGGAACAGAGCGCCAGGTAGTAAAATCATAGCCAGCAGACCGCCTCCAACTGGTGCAATCAATTCTTTCGTGGCAGCGATAGGATCAGGGCGAAGCCACCCATGCGTCATGATCTACACGGGGGATGGGATATGTAAAATATAAGTCACTGAACGGATGAATGTCAGGACTTACGTGTTGTAACCCCCGTGAGACTGCGAGTATTGGGTTGTATCCGGTGGACATGGAATGCAATCTTGACATAGAGCAGACCTAATGCCCAAGCATCCACAATCCGGATCCTCGGGTTCATGGTAGGATCAATTGCCATTCGGATGGGGAGGATGACGTATAGATCCATCACCAAAGCCACCAAGATGGGAAGGATGACACCCAGAGTTACCATCATATACGAAATCTTGGCTAACCAAAGCAGACCACGCTTGATAACCAAGATTCTCAGGTCCGCACGAGGACCTTCAGGTGAACGGCGCTGGCGTCTCTTGTCCAGACGATCAACCGCACGTCCACACAAATAGCAAGCCACAAGGAGATAGAAACCAAGAACAAGCGAGTATCCATCATGTACCTGTTGGGGTGCGAACAGCCGAAAGACACTCCGACCAAGCGTAATCGGAAGTGCGACAGAAATTCCGAGTACAACAGCTCCAATTGCCCACATCGACGAGATAAAGGCGAAGATGCGGTACCTGAACCCTGGAGGAATGTAGACAACCCGATAGTCGGAGTTGACATCGCGCTTGGCCTTCAGCGCTTCCGCATTTTGAATCCTTATCAACTCTGCAGCTTCATCATCGAATGGTTCTCCTGACTCCGTCACTCGAGCTGTCGCCCGCATATCGCGCGGGAGTGCCAAATTGTCTGTGGCAGGCACACGCCGGAACGTACCGTCGCAACAACTGCCAAGTTCAGGATCGTTAACATTGGCACCGAACCAATTTCGAGGTGTGTACTCTTCCCCCGGATGGCGGTCGCCGAAGAAGTACGACGTGAGACGTAGCTGCCTGGCAAGATACTTCCACGCGGCGGTCGTCACGCTTTTAATTGCCCTCTTCGGTCTGAAATAATGCATGGTATAAGGCAGGACGAGGTGCAAAAAGAGGAGGTCAATGGGGACATTGGATAGTGGTTCCCTAGGAAGATGAGTTTTAAACCAAACATACGTTGAAAATCCAATGTTTCTACACACCGATTCTTCCATCTGAATGGCAAGATTGACTTGTTTCCAAGAACAAGAAGACCGGCCACGCTCCCCACAACACAAGCCACGACGATCGAATACATAACTCCACTCATGCAGATCTTGCGCAGTTGAGTGAGGGTTGGTCGATCAAGGATATCACGGATAGGATGCGAGTTCTGATCCTGGGGGTCTTTGATGAACCACATCGCACCCGGCCGCATAACAGTGCGGCATCCTGAAAGTAAGACAGCGAAAGAGTACCTGGTCAAAATATCAGCACGATTCTGTTGTGGTGACAGTAGGAAAGGTGCCGCACATAAACATAGTACCTGCAATCCAATGGTAGAACATAGCCGTGAGTGGAGCTTGGGCGAAGAAGGCAATGCGCGACTGCAGATTTGCCTCAGGGAAGAGCCAGACGGTGCATAGATCCAGAACGATCCCACAACCGAGGGGGAACAGAACCAGCTCGATGAATATAAATGCCGCGACCTAGAACGGTGCACATGAGGAATCAGCCCGCCGACGACCACCAGACCCAACTTCACCTTGATGACGAGCAGCTGCTGGCGAACAGCATTCCGAACAGCCCTGGTAGCCGACCGAGCATTCCCTACTGTCAGGATATTCAAGTAAAGCGCCAGGAAGAGTCCAACAACCGCATATCCAAGGCCGACCGCAAAGATTCGCCCAGTTGGACCGCTGCCGACAGCCAAGCGATACCAACTGTCCTTAAATTTTACGACTCCGAGACGAACTTCCTTTCCAAGCAGCATAAAGTAAGGTTCTGTAGGTCCAAGATAGCCAGGTAATCTTCCTAACACCGTCTTGGTCGACGCTGTCTCCGTGGCCGCAGAGGACGATGTCCCATTAAGTAGATGCACAGCTTCCGTATACTGGATGGACACCAGAACAAATCAGCTGTATGCGGTAGAGCGGGGAACAGGTGAACGTACGGTCCAGTTGGCAAAGTGCACGCAGGTAGCTAACCGTTCCTCGCCAAATGTTTTCTTCATAAAGAACGTTGTGGCGCCGGTAACAAGACCAAGTTTCCTCTTAATTAAGTCTCGGTAAGGCATGATGAGTACATTGTTGATAAGGAAGATGATGAAGTCGACTTCTGGATCGGTCACAATGCGGATAAGTTTGATGGGAAGGTGAAGAATTTGAACGATGCGTCTAGGGTTGAGCTTACAAAGCGACGGGAGTCAGTGCGCACCAAACGGATTTAGCAGGGAACATACCGATAGAAGAGCCACACATTTACCAACTGTGAACGGAATCCAAATACCGAGACCAATAGCAGTGTCAAGAACGAAAATCATTAGAGCAGCCTGAATACGAAACATCAGTCTTTCGTATGAAGCGTGACGGGCGGAAACTCGCATTTTGGAAAACGCCGTATATGGGCCCTCTCATGCCAATCGCTGCGTTCTGGATTAGCGATGATTCAGAGTAGAAGAGTTTACGAACCTTCCATGGCACCTTCCATATCATCCTCGACATTCCCTTCCAAATCATCGAGCTCAGGAGGTAGCCCCACATCAGCGACGGCACCTGGGTCAACACGACCGTTGGCCGGAGCAAGATTCACATCAGGTGCAGGATTCCCATCTATGTCTTGTTCCGGTACTTCGGGCACTCTCTCAAGTTCAATCCCATCCCAATTAGCTTCATTCCAAAACAGTCCATAGGCATCTTCGTCAGCCTCTTCCTCTTCCTCTTCGTCATCCTCCCTGTGCATTTCTCCTTCCCTTTCGAGTTCTAGAGCATCCGGGACGAGTTCAGGTGTATCTCCTCTGGTCTCTGGGGGAACGTAGTTGCGGTGGAGAACGTCATTTGTTCCTGCGAAATACTTTCTATGCTCTGCCTCGAAATCGAAGTCCGATTCTGTATCGTCGGCATCCCTACCAAGGTTGCCATGTTCTCCCGAGGAACTACCTGAGAAGTCGGGTTGACCTTGGTGGTGGACTGTACCTAATCCCTCGTCATCCCGGGATGATTCGTGTAGGGGCAGGGGTGTAGCTTGGGCCCCATCCCCATTTAATCGAGGTCGCTGAGCGCCTGGTGACTGCTGGCCCAAATCAGCAGCTTCGGAAAGAGAACTAGACGCAATGCCTCTTCCCCAAACCACCTGGGGCCGCACCTCACCATCAACACTATTGGAAGAGTTGGAAGCTATGGACGACTGTGATTGATGTTTTTCAGAGTTAGAATCTGCCCTCCGGTTGCGTAGCTCTGGCGCTGAAATGTTGAAGTATTCTTGGAGCTTGGATGGGCTGGTTTCGACCTTCAACTCCTCCGGCGCGCGGTACGTCGCAAGACTAGGAGACCCCAGAGGCGACCTAGCAGGAGAAATCATAAACGGACTTTCTCTTCCTGGTAGAGGTAAAACGGTGGTAGGCAAAGGGGGACGGCGTGTTGGTGCTGAAGGAAGATAGGCGGCGGGTTCTGAGCCCGATGAACTCGGAGAATTGGAAAGGGGATGTGGCGAAGGTCTAGGAGTTGAGTCCGATGTCGAAGCTTGGAAAGTAAACGGATAGATTATATCCGGATTCTCCACGGTCGACGAAGTATGCGACGGGCGAGGTTGATCTATACGGATGACTGCCACCACGGCGACGTGCAGGGTGCACTCTTCCCAACCCCGGAACCCGATGTGCGTGAATTCTTCGCCTAATCTGCTCTGATCCAATTTCGTCATCGTCCTCGTCTGTTCCACTAGCCGGTCTTTCTATCCTCTTTTTCTTCCTCTCCGGCTCAGCTTTATGGACAGCACTATTGTCCTCAACACGCTCAACATGCCGCTCCTCCGGAACCTCACCATTCGTCCCCTGGTTCCGAAGCGCCTCTGCTGTTGCTCGTAACTGTTCCAAGGCTCGCATGGCGTTTTGTTGTCTTAATTCCAGCTCGGCCGGATCTGGCAATGCAGGTATTGGTACAGGCGGTGCCTGTGGAACGGGGACAGGCTGCTGCGGTGGATCGTTTGCCGCAGGAGCCATATCCGGGAAAAGTTCTTCATCTTCGAAAACTCCGGGCCGTGCGTTTTGTGAAATCCATTCACGAAGTAAGAACACCGCTACAAAAGTGAGGACAATCAAAGATGCGATGATTTGACCAGTGAAGATATCAGCAGACAAAGCTATCCAGACTGGGTGTGCAGTGATCCTGCCTATGAAGGTTTTCGGGGGTGGAACAGAAGGTCCATAAATCAGCTTATGGTAATAATGATCTTCATCGACGCTGGCGGGCCTATCCAGATTACCGATATACCAAGCTCTATAGATTTTACTGTAAAAAATGCACTGCGAGATGGATAATTGTGAGACTCACGTGGATTCTCCCATCGAGAAATACATTCGCCATGTCCATACCGTAACCCAAGGGAGGACTGCCAGCCAGATTATTGCAACAGCGATGGCCCGCAAGGCAAACAGTAGACCAAGGAAGGCATGCTGAGAGAGTCGGCGAGCAAGCAAAACTGTTGGCAGCCTGGAGGGCATGTCGGATGCATACACTGACGAAAGAGTCAGCATATGTCACTAATTTACTGAGTTTTGTATACCTTTTGTGAATGAATATGGATGCTTGCAGACATCACAAGTTTTCTTCTTGCTGTGCGCCAACCATGTTGTCAAGCTAGGATGAGTTTATGAGCCCGCCTGCTGTGTGGATCATGCCCAGAGGGACCTACCAGTCTTGGTGAATGTAGCGGATGGTCCCC
The DNA here is from genome assembly GCA_023014365.1 of Lepiota brunneoincarnata. Taxonomy (NCBI): domain Eukaryota; kingdom Fungi; phylum Basidiomycota; class Agaricomycetes; order Agaricales; family Agaricaceae; genus Lepiota; species Lepiota brunneoincarnata. Next base: position 2,015,784 of record JAEBUN010000003.1, read on the forward strand.
GAGCACTTGCACGGATGAAAGAGAGGTTGATCAGGTTCAGCTGGCGCACTGCATATACGACATGTATCTGGAATATATAAGACAATTTTAACAAGTCGACGGGCTTATGACACACCCTGTTCCTCTGCTTCTTGCATCAGGTCGTGAGAGGGGGGGGGTCAAGCTCAAATATACACCTCAAAGAGGAGATACTGGTTGAAAAAAAAAGAAGCCAGACACCAGGTGTTCTGTTCGTCAAAAGTCGCACTCGTGAGGGGGGAGGGGTGTCGGGGAGTTCCTGTAACTGTATGGACGTCTGCCGTGTTCCTGGCCTTGCTGGAGCATTCACGTGACACCACCGACTCCGCGCTTACCTCATTCGGTCACGGCAGGTCACGGCTCTAATAAGACCAAATCATGCTTCAGCTTGTCTGACTCACCGTCTTACATCATCATGAGAGCACTGCTTGCGCTTTATCGCACAAAATCCATCGGGTCTGCTGCAGATCCGAGATTGTTCATTGTATGCGCAACGTCGACCAACGTGTCTTCATCACAAGCATGCGATACTCAACACATGGCACGGATGCTCAAACGTCAATGTTGCTGAGAAAAAAGTCCCCGACAGCACAGGTCACTCAGTCCAAATTTCAATGCATCAGGTGTATCACGGTTTTTGCAGCACATGGTTAGTCGCTATTTTTATGCGCTTGTCGTTCGGAAACCTCAGTTCCTATACATAGTACATCTTCCCGCAGCCTCAGGCCCACAGCCCAAGCATGTACTTCCGAGACCCACCATCAACCAGGTCAGAAAGCATAACCCCCCGTGAGACGCTTTCCCTGGGTGTTTTCTGTGTTAAAAGGGCTTCTAACCATGCGCCCTCGCAGCTTCTTTTGTTCTTCAGCATGATCACCAACTTTCATAGTATGACCATCACGCTGCTTTGGTAGAGCATAAGATTGCACGGGAAGGTTTGCGTCTTGGTTACCACCCACGCTTCGCGATACGGATGCATTGATAACAGCGAATCACTCAGAGAAGGCAGTCAAAAGGAAGCCGTTTATATACCACACCTTCCCCACAGAGGATTAGCCAGAGGCTACTGCCACCTCACTCAATCCAGTCCAGTGCACTGCTCTGTTAACGTCCAAGCCATCATGCTCTGGCATTCTACATTTGTTCTCCTCCTTGCCCATCTCTCCGCAGCTACTCCTCTCGCTCGTCGCTGGAATGACTTTGCGGAAAAGCATTCCTGGGTGGGGATTCCCAACGGCTGGGAAATGCATTCCGAGCCACCCCGCGACTACACTTTCGATCTCCGCATTGGCCTCAAGCAAAGTAAAATGGATGAACTCATTACTCACTTGATGGAGATTAGTGACCCTGCCCATGCTAGGCAAGTCACCCTGGGAACTATCCTTTGATCAACCGCTCATGACATGGATTGCATGTCAGGTATGGCCAACACCTCTCCAAAGAAGAATCTGAGGAGTTTGTCCGTCCTTTTCCTCAATCAACTGAGGCAGTCGAAGCATGGCTCGAAGCCCACGGCATCAACAATGATGATATCATTCACCGAACCGAAGGTGGTGATTGGATCACCGTCCGCGTTTCGGTTGCTCAAGCTGAGCGCATGCTTGGCACCAAGTACAATGTATTCCATCACCCCAAGTCGGGTGAAAAAGTTGTTCGAACTATGGCTTACTCGCTCCCCCGCGAACTTCACGCACACATTAACGTTGTCGCCCCCACGACCTACTTCGGTACCATGAGAAGCATGCGCGTGACTAGTTTCTTGCAGCCCGAGATCAAGCCTGTAGAAGAGTCGTCGCCAGACCTGACCTTTGGCACCGATGCCGTTGTCCCAGCCAGCTGTGCAACCACTATCACGCCCGCCTGTCTTCGTGCGTTATACAACACAAGCACCTATGTGCCTCAAGCTGCCTCAAGAAACGGACTCGGCGCTGCCGGTTATCTGAACGGTTTGTTGGGTTTTGTTTGATCTGCTCCAAGAACCTTGACCTGACTGCTCCCTCACCCAGAATTTGCGTACGTTGCCACATCCGTCCCTACTACTAGACTAGCCACATTCATGAATCAACCAGCAATCGCGCAGATCTTCAGGTACGTGCAATGGGAGTAATATCCATTCCCAAAGTCGTATTGATGTGTACCTTAGACCTTTTTCCGATCGTTCCGTCCTGATGCCGTTGGCTCGAGTTACACTACCGTCCAAGTTCACGGCGGAGGAGACAATCAGAACCAACCCGGTGTAGAGGTAGGATAATTCACTCTCACCATCGTGGAATCGCACTTTCGTAACTCATCAAACTCTCCACCTATAGGCCAACCTTGACATCCAATATACAACCGGAATGTCTTTTCCCACGCCGAACACATACTGGAGGTAAGTTTTAACTGTTGACCGACGCGATCGGGTTGTCAATAGTATCTGTAGCACGGGCGGTTCCCCCCCTTTCAACCCGGACTCTCAGACGCCTACCAATACGAATGAACCTTATCTGGATTGGATTAACTTTGTTTTGAGCCAGAGTTCTATACCCCCAGTGATCACAACCTCCTATGGCGATGACGAACAGACAGTAACGTATAATCTCGTCAGAAGACAGAGCACTGCCCGCTGACTAAAATGCAAGGTCCCGTTTGATTACGCAGTCAGTGTTTGTAATCTGTTCGCCCAACTCGGTAGCCGTGGTGTCACTGTCTTCTTCTCCAGCGGTGACTTTGGGTAAGGGGGCTCCATGAAAAACATTTGTACCGAAATCTCATTCAAATCCCTGCCCAAAGTGTTGGTGGTGGTGATTGTCGTACAAATGATGGCACGAACCGGGTCCTCTTCCAGCCCGCCTTCCCAGCCTCGTAAGTTCTCCCTCCCCGCATCCAACGAGATTACATAAAAGACCTGACTCCGCCATCTTTCAGTTGCCCATTTGTAACGGCTGTCGGAGGTACGACAAGAGTCAACCCTGAAATTGCCGTAAGCTTCTCTGGCGGTGGATTTTCTCGCTACTTCGCCACTCCATCATATCAAAGTGCCGCCGTTACGCGCTTCGTCAACGCTCTTGGAACAACTTTCAATGGTCTCTATAAGTGGGTTGCTTTGTTTGATTGCTTCAAAGACACTTCCTGATACCCGTCGGTGTTTTTAAAGCAAAACGGGTAGGGCTTACCCGGACGTTTCTGCCCAAGGCAATGGCTTCCAAGTTGTTATTGGTGGCCGCATTGGCTCTGTTGGCGGGACGAGTGCCAGCTCCCCGGTATAGCCCCTTATTCATGACCAGATATTTCAGGTGTACTAATCCAATGAGTTAGACCGTTGCCGGCGTTTTTGCCCTCCTGAACGACTTCAGGCTTTCTCAAGGCCGAGCTACACTTGGCTTTGTCAACCCGCTTCTTTACTCCACCGCCGCATCTGGATTCAACGACATTACCGCTGGTTCCAACCCCGGCTGTGGTCAAAGAGGTGACTTGTTGCCCCATTCCCCCTACCCGATTTCTCTAACAAGTGGATCAGGTTTCACTGCTGGTGCTGGGTGGGATCCTGTGGGTCAAGTACTGACGTTCCTATGAGGACAGTTATCTGACCATCTCTTTCCTAGGTCACCGGTTTGGGCACACCCGATTTCCTGAAGCTCCAACGTCTTGTGTAAACATCTCCCGCGTTGTCCGTAAACACATAGCCTGACCTTGCCTGTACCCCCCTTTGTGAAACTGCAATTCTGTAACTAGTATTCGGAGAAATATTGTACCGTGTGCGTCTAGGATTTAACTTCAAGAACCCATTAGGGCTGTACACTGCAGATGATGATGGGGTTAGTGGCTAGTGTTTCATGTCCGTCTTCTCACTAGCCTTCATTCCCGAAGTGCTCGACGCTATCATATCATGGAGCACATTTTCCTCATTCCTTATGCAGCAATTCTGGCATCTTGTCATCACATCAACTGTCAAACACGCTTAGTCGTGTTGACCTTATTGGAACCATCTCGGAGTGGCAATGGGGGCTTATGGGGGTTCAATTCACTTGCGCACAATTGACCTAGCTCCCCATCAGCGATCCATGGAGGGACTGGGAAACAACAACCAAAAGACGGATGTGGTTTGAATTCAATCCCCAATTTAGCTGTTCCGAATCTTCGGTTTTGACGAGCGATCCCGGCGTAACAGCAATTATCTCCAATGCTGACTGGACTTCAGAGGCCGAATTCCCGAGGATATGTTTAGGGTGAACAAGGAAAAAAAACAAAAAACTACAGCTCAGGTTTGATCCCCCCAGGTCTCCGGCTAACCCTTTCAAATGTCGTCGACATAGAAAGCAGGGGCGTATTGAACAAAACAAAAACGTGGCCAACAGCGTTCCTACAGGTTCCGATATGAGGGTGGCCCCCATCTTCAGTTGACGACGTCTTACCCAGCCAAGCGCATTAAGAACACCGGATGACCGCGCGGCTTTGGCCATAACACGCCGAAGAAGGGGGGCAAGGGGGTGGGGGGGGGAAAAGGTTGGGGCCAGCAAAGTCCAGAAACTCCAATCGGACCGAATTCCGGATAGCTGAGTAAGGACCACTCCGAGGTCGTGCGGCTCAAGAACACAAGGGGTGACTTCGTCTAGCTTGCGCATAGCCGTCCTTTGAGGAGGCGAGTAACCATGCGACTACAGTACGTACAAAGTAGCCGAACAATTGGCTTTTTTCCTGACTGTCAGGAACCTAGGGAAGGGGCGAAAAAAAAAAAAACTGACAAAGGCGAAAATGGCAAAAGGATTTTGACGCCCCGGAGCTCACCAACTCGCAAACCTGAAACAATATAAAAATTGAGGTGCTAGGAACGCTTTGAAAAGCCCAAGCGTGAGATGGCGACCTGAGAACATCAAGGATCCACCGTGGACGCCAACGATGGTCGCAAAGAATGACATTCGGCGCAGTCGTTGGAGCGGCCATAGCACCAAAATCCGCCAGAAGGGCCGGAATTTGAACATTGTCGTTACCTCATGAAGAATGTGCTGCGAATACGCAGCACAAATTATGCCCACTTGGTTGTCTAGGTAGTCTTGTGCCTGGATTGTGGCTGTTATTTTTCACTTTGGCATCAAAGCAAAATTTCGACCGAATCTCGGAGCGCTATCTGGTTGTCGAATGACTATAATCTACCTGTGAACGGCATTATCCACTGCACAAGAAGCTTCTTACGATGAGGGGGACGGGTCCGGTGTGTTGGCGTTCAAAGATGGACCCGTGTTCGTTCCTATCAGTCTAATGTAGTGTAGATCAAACGTACAGAACCTTAGTGAGCCGATAGTCGCTGGAGCCCCAGAAATATCCCACAGGGGATGGATAAACTCGGTCTCAGAGGGGTTATTAAGTACTGAATTCAGTGAGCGACCAAAAGATATGCTCACCAGTATCATACAACCTCCTGATGGTGACCAACTCCATGTCGTTCTTGCTGCCAAGACCTTGTCCGTCCAAAAATAGGGGTGCAAAGTACCCCTGTGTCAGCAGATTCCAGGCCGGTGCAAGCGGGACGCCTTGGATCCGCCCGCCAATAATATTCTTGCGCATCCGAGCAAATGAACCCGACTTCCTTCGTTCCCGGCGCCTAACGCCACCCTCCCTCAAATAAACCTTTTGCAATCCACCTGTTGGCGCTTAGTGACAGGAAACATATCTGTATCATATTGACACGGGAGCTTGGGGGGTGATTGGAAAGAGACACCCTTGTCCACCTGTCAGCATAAAAAAACTCGCCTTTCTAAAACACTAGCCCTGTCCGCTTGTCCGAATTTGTGCTGCCCTGACGGGTGGGACGGAGCAACTTTGATCTGACCTTATTATGTAGCCCCAATAAACCAATCCAAGGGTCCCTTGGTAGTGTATTCATATATTCATTGCACGAATCAGATGATCGCCCACGCACAGGGTATGTCCGTACGCATATCAAGACCTACTGGCGTAGACCACCCGGTGTGGATCATAAGACTCCATACTAAACTGCAATATATATATATATATATATAATAGATGAGCCTTTGAATATCGAGGTGTGGCTTCCATTTTGACGGGGTGCTTGTGAGGGTCCCAAAGCAGCGTGCAACTGGATTTCAAGCTCTAGATGCTAATGCAGTAATCAATGCATCTCCAAAATCTTCCGAAAGCATGTCCTTGACACTGCCTTCTTGGTCGACTGTCCATTCGTACGCCTCTATCAGTAATATGTCCGTCAACGGGATGAAGTGGGACGCCAGAATTCGGACAATATTCGTCACTCGGGAAATGGCTGCGCGCGTGGTCTCATCGATGTCCTAGGACAAAACAGGTCAGACGCCCCCGCCTTCAACGGGGGGACAAACAGAATGACGCACATCGTTGACATTGGAGTAGACAGCCTCGGCATCGAAGCCTTCTTCCCCTTCTTGTTCATTCGCCTTTACATGTTTGCTTACCCAGATATAGCCATTAAGCCCGAGAATGAGGTCAACGCCGCAGGGCAGGGCAATGAAGTGGGTCTTGAGGCGTCGTACAAGAATAGGAGGCACGGTGACAACTTGTCCGTTTCTTAGCTGAAACGAAAACGATGAGATATGATGCCTAGCTAGGAACCGACAAAAGGGTGGGTACCTTGCCGTACCTCAAGGAGCGGGTGTGTAATGACATCGCACCATCGGCGAAAAAGGCTTGAACTTCGGCGACCAGCAAGTCACCCTCCTCGAAAAAATTTCGCATTTGCAGTTCATCACTCTCCAATTTTCGTCGCTAGAGTAACGTATTAACCCAAGGTAATTAATATCATAAAAATAGACTGTACCTGAACACCCCCTGGCAGGTTGACGGAGGACAGCATTAGGATAGCGTCTTGTCTTGAGTTTGCATCCACTTTCCACCGTCGCGGTTGTACCTAGGGCGCACGGGGATATGGGGCGGAGACTTGGCAGTGATAAATGAAGGGTACGTACCTCAGTGATGCGCCCGACCACCAAATCGCCCACCTCGGGGCTGTACCTTTGCGACAAACACTTGTATTAACGACAGCTTGGACGATGAACGTCGGCTCAAGAAATTCACCGTACCTGCCGCGAATGGCGCGAACTGTCACCAGCTTATTGACACGTTCGATAGTGCCTGCAACGGACGCGATGACCTCCTCATCATCTACATATGTTCCATGTCCGCTATCTCATCCGGTGTCAGAATGTATCTTGAATGAGGTGAGGTAAAATGGGAGGTCGCCTACCGCATATAAGCTTGCGACGATGTCAGTGTCTCTCCAGGGCAGGTAAGCCTTGATCCGTCGGTTCCGATGTAGTCCTCCTCTAGCTCCATTTCCACGTCATCTGCAAAGCCCTGGGGGTGATTTGCATGGCTGTACCCGTCATGTTCGGCCGCGGTGGGGAAGGATGAGAAAGTGACCATTAGTGCGAATAAGCAGTTGGATACGGGGCAAACACCATCTTTTGCTTACCTCATTTCTATGCTGACTCAGCAGCTCTAAGTATGATTGCCCACCATTCACATAACCGGGTCACCACTCCCAGCGGTGGCGGTTTCTTTCCAGCGCTACGAGATGTTCTTGGAATGCCATGCTGGGACATAAGGGAGATCCGGCAATTCCCGATACTCCAATGATGTCGAGGAGGGAGGGCAGAGCAGTCATTGGGATCATCGCCAAAACCAAAAAAAAAAAAACACCACGTCAGTTCTCTGATAAATGAACTCATTAGCACGCGTTCAGCATGATGCCCGAACAGCGAGCGAACACATGGTTGTCAACCTCCGGACACAATCATCATCCAGGGAACCCATCATCGAGTCTCTGGCACTGACAACACCACCCACAATCATTTATACACTGTAGTTATTTTCACACCCTTTCTTCCATTTTGACATGTTCCGGGAGTCACGGGACGAACGGAGACCGTGTTGCCACTCGGGAGCCAAGTTGGTGAGCTATATTCTCTGACCCGAAATGACTCACACACATGGCTGAACACGATGTTACGCTTGTTACATCTGGACCCTGCAACACAAAGAGACAGGCGTCGATGGGATTTGTGGCATTGCTACTTCAAAGGTGGAGCTTCTGTCTCTGCACTGGCAGCCCAAGGTGATACGCAGATCTCGTTGACAACTACAACACGTGGCTGACATAAGAATTCTGAGCAAATGCGGATGTCCAGGAACGACATCACTTATCACCCCGGTCGGCTCGCTTCTTGAGCTTCTGAACCTTCTTATTAGTGGTGATGTGGTCTATTATGGATAAGGTTGAAACCGGCAGGGTATCTCGTCTAGTCATAAATGACCGTGTTAATAAAAACAAGTAGAACACTACAAACGACAGCGAAAAAACGGCTAAGCTTCAGATCGACCCGTTTCAAATAGTTTAGTAACCCCGAAAGGGAGTGGGGGGAGGGAAGGGATCAGGAATTTTCCACGTCGAAAACGGGTGGTGTATCTACCGGATTGTATCTAGATGATGAGAGCGGTGAACGTTGGCAGCAACGGATGGGATAGCAAGATGTCAGGGATATTACGGTATGCTACAATAAAGGCAAACAGAGAACCTGCGCATATGACACGGAGGACGCTTATTTTTCGATAGGTTCTAGGGTCGAACACCTGGGTGGTCGATAACGAGTGACCGTGCAGGGGGAAGTGATCCGTCCAATTAAACCTTGTCGGCGGACTAATTATATGCGAGGAAGTAGGCTGACAAGGCGGGAAGATCGTTCGAGCCTGCGTCTGAGTAGCCTTGTCTCCTGGAACCGTTGAACTTGAGAACCACGACTGTCCCGCACCAGGCCTTGGGGGCAGCGCCCGAGGTAATATGGTAGATGGCGCGATTGACAGGCGCACCTTTCTTGAGAGCGCCCGGAGAATACCAAAGGTGGAGGGGGAATCGCAAAGGTTCGCTGTTAAGGCCTTGGGTCAAGACGATCCCTTCGGGCTGACCATCGGAGAAGTGGGAGTGTACTAGCGGGATGGGACACATGCCCTGCGACGGCTTGTGAGAGGGTCGACAGCTGAGGGTAATGATACGAGGCCGTTCTAGACGGGGATTGGTGGGTCAGAACACGAGGGAGGCTTGTTCAGAGGGCTCACCTTCCTCTGGAGAGAACAGGATGGCAGAGACACTGATGTACTGGGGCTCGGCGGGTGGGGGGGTAGCAATCATGTTGACGCCGTAGGTGTTGGGCGAGGGAGGCGAGCCATTATTATGCTGGGTGGCAGGGATGCACTCCTTTCGATGACGCGGCCAGTCCTGTAGAGAGCGCAAACTCAACAAGGCGGCACAACCTAGAATGATTTAGACCATTACCTGGTGGAGATGGTCGGGTGCGCAGTACCATGCGCTCTGACAGCGACTGCACCACATGGATGTTGGGCGGCCACACAGAGTGCATGGGTGGTTGATGACTGGAACTGGAACTGAAACTGAGTGCATAGTCAGGCGGGTGAGTTTGAGGAGATGAAGATGTGGTGTACTCTGCCAATGACTTTCCAACCTGTTTTTAAGTGATGAGATGGACCCTCACACGGTCCGGTGATTCCAAGCCTCTCGTTCAACACCAACCCTCTCAGGATCAGAAGAAAATCAAGATTCCCAGATACAGGCACGAGGTTTGAAGTCGAATGAACAGAATAAGTCCACAAATCGGAGATTCAAACACATCAGGAAGGCACAATTTTCCGCAGAATCTGGCTTTCCTTTCGTGGCAGTAGAAACGGACGAAACCGAAGTGGCTCAAGCTATGATATTATCGTATATACCGCCGAAGGGCGGGACGGGATCATTGGCAGTCCGTGCTTTTATTATACTTCGTCGATACATCAGTTCGCAACAGAGGCTCCCGACATACTTAGATGACAAAATTAGGACCAGACTGCGATCAGAAGCTCAGAACCAGAGTAGCCCCTCCGGTGCCCCGTCGTGATACCCCACTCGGCCGGATACCCGGCTAGCTCCGGAGCTTGTGACAGTTGTAACAGCACAACTCCATTTCTTCCCTTTTATTATCTCTTGAAGCAGTCCACCATGTCCGATGATGAGATGAATATTGACGACGGTGGGTACGCCCACATTGGCTTACACGCACCTCTTTTCTCATTACGCCATTTCAGTGGAGGCCGGAGGGGCCATTCGCAGGAGAGGCAGAGGCTTCCAAAATGCGGGTACGCCAACTATACTCGCCTAGGTCTTTCAAGATTCTTATTACCCCAGGCGGAAGCGATACAAAAACTTCAGCAGACGCGACCTATGACCGAGTGGAGTCTGCTACCACTGGCTCGGATACGAGGGCTGCTAGATGTATGTTCCTCACCGAGATGTTTTTTCTTGGTCACCCATCATCATCATCAAAACAGCTGTTGAGGGTTGGATTGTACTCGTCACAAATGTTCACGAAGAAGCGACCGAGGAAGATGTTCAGGACAAGTTCTCGGAGTACGGGGAGATCAAGAACCTTCACCTCAATCTAGACCGTCGGACGGGCTACGTGAAGGTGGGCGCAAGCATTCGCCACTGTCTTATCACATCTCTCTCTGACCCGTTTATGTAGGGGTATGCTCTCGTTGAGTATGAGACAATGGCAGAGGCTCAGGTCGCGATCGACAGCGCATCTGGTACTCCGCTTTTGGAGCAAGCAGTACAGTGTGATTATGCGTTTGTTCGCCCTCCGCCTTCAGGCCCCAAGAAGGGCAGAGGCCCTCGGGGTCGTAGTGCCAGTCCCAACCGCCGCAGATAATTTCAACTGTTATAGATACACAAGTAGCAATCTTTTAAACCCCCACTGCCTTTGGAATTCTGAGACGCGGCCTACCGTAGTCTGTTTGTGGTGGACAAACAGTGTTCACACGCTCCTTGCAGTATAACTTTCATCTTCTTGCCCGTGCCACGGTCTCTCTCTTCGAATCCCTTGCTATGTCTCGTCACTCGGTCGAGCTAGTCGAATCTGATGACAACGCTATGAACGTTGACAAAGTAGAATCAAAGGCTGCTAGTGAAGGGTCAGAGGCCGAAGACGGGGGTGAGGAGGAATATGAGATAGAGCAGATCTTGGACGCGAAAAGAGGTGCTTTTCCTGAAGTAAGTCTTTTTTTGCAGTAGTTGGGCTACCTTAGAACCGGGAACGACGCGTGTAACTATTGACGAACAGGGTCGAATGGGTTATCTTGTCAAGTGGAAGGGCTATGGCGACGAAGAAAATAGCTGGGTCGACGAACGAGACACTGAGTAAGTAATCAGACGAATTCACAATGCAACATGCTCAAGACAGCACAGAAATGCAAAGGAGCTCGTAAATGAGTTCTGGAAAAAGAACGCGAAGAAAAAACCAAGAAAGTCTACAGAGCCCAAGCCAGCTAAGCGAGGACGTAAATCCACGGTAGCCGACGAGGATTCCGACTCGGTTTCGGCAGTCAAGAAACGCAGTCGACGATCAACAAACAAATTAGGGTCTTCATCCGAGGAAGAGGACGAGTCCACAACTCGAATTAAGAAAACACGGAAAGCGCCAGAGAGGGCAATGGGGAAAGCAAGGAAGGATTCAGAGGAGCCTCCAGTGCGCCTTCAAGACATGGCGAAATACATGGACATGGAGAGTTGGGAAGACCTCGTCGATACTGTTGACACCGTTGAACGCACGGACGAGGGCCTCATCGTCTATTTAACCTTGTAGGCTAATCATGCATATCCTTGGCTTGCCGCTATACTGATAATACCACAGGAAAACCGGAGAGCAAATCAGAGAAAGAGTCAGCATCTGTCGGAGACGCCTCCCGCAAAAGGTGCGTCATTAGCCTAAATCTTGACTTTATACCATACCAAACCAACCGCAGCTACTTTCCTTCTATGAGAGCAACCTGAAGTGGAGAAAAGCCGAAGTAGGAGACGACTAGCGGACCACGGGAATCGCTATAGACTACCCTACTATTTTTTTTGGTTTTGTGATCTGCTGGACGTGACGTGGTGACAGGCCGGTGCGTACCCTTCGATGAAGACCGATGGCGGGCGCGAAGGATATGTTTGTCTAATTTAAGCCCTGGTCCGCTTGCACCCAGTTTGTCCTTAATTTTTTGGCCCAAACTATGAATCAGAATTCGTACATCCCTTTCATAGAAAGTCGGCATGCCTGAAATCCTTCCATCTGCCCAGTGTCCGGCGTGTCTTAATTGATACGCGATCAGCGCCTCCCGATCATGTTCATCCATGCTAATCTCCAGAGCTTCGGTGTGGAGAAAGGAAGAAAAAAAAAAAAACCCTGACGTTTCTGCTTTCATACAAGTTGCACTCTAGCTCCCCACTACAACCACGGCAACAGACCCTAGTTGGCCAGATCAGTCTATCTCGCCGTTCACACGTCCCGTCTCAGACTGATACGTTGTGAATTGTGTCTGTTTCCGACTCGGGAGGTCCCTAGCTATGAAGAACCTATGAATACCAAGTACCATTTCTCACAATTCTTTTCCAGGTTTAAGCCTCGAGTAAGTTTCTGTCGTCGGCGGTGGAACGTGATCCGACAGCCGTTATGTTGAAACTTTGCAGGTTTTCCTGGGAGAACCCCTGTCAATACACCAGGTTGGTGGTCTTTACGAGAAACATATCGATATGCGATCGACCGACGGATCCAACTCGTTTGTTATTTACACGGTTATCCGGATGTGGCGGGGCGTGTCCTTGCAAGGCAGGAAGAGCACTTCACCTGGGAACGCCGTGGAGTACACGTGTGGATTATAAGGGTCGGCTGGAATATGCCCGTTTGAGTTGGAGCTGGATGGGTCAATATCTCAGAACTGAAGAATGACTTGATGATTTATTTTTATTGGGCAATTGTGGAATGCTGGGCGACCACATTTGTCACCCAGACACAGTATAAGACTGGCACAAAAAGGTCCTTGGTGGTGGAGAAACAGCACACTTGATCCATAACAACATTGTATGTATACATATATTCCTTTTCCACGACTGGCCGCACACCTAGAACCAATCCGGCACTCCATTATGACATGGACATCATTTCCACGTACCTGTTCTGATTCTTTGGCCAATCTCGTTATTTGGACCAAAAGGACGTGCAACATGACCAATTCAATTGAGCGGAGAGTTAACCAGTTGCGGGTTGGCAGCTCGGGAGGCTATAGATCATTGATATCAATATCAATGCAACCCTGAAAACCCGTTTTGTGTTCAATGATATGATCAGAGCCCAAAATGGTATGTAACTAACAATTTGCCAAGCACATTCGTCAATAATCACAAGTCGCTCAATCGCGCAGCCACTCCTCACCTACCTGCAATGTACGTATTCCCGACGCATTACTATTTATCCCTCTCGCTCGTCATCGGACGCATGGTTTTCGGAGCGAGATACAACGTGGCAAGTTCCGTCAGAATGAAATCCTAATTGGGGCACGTGTTATCAAGTCACCGGCAAACCCGAACTGGGGGTTTACCTGCAATAATAAAATCGCGTGATGACCGACAATACACTCTCTTGCTTGGGTTTCGTCCAGCTGGACTTTTTTTTTATATTTTTTTTATCCACATCCCAAAACGTAAAGCGCTCATATGCCCAGTGTGCCGGGTATCGGCTGGATGACCATCAGCGTCTTTACTTTGTGACTTGCCGGCTTCAAATCCTGTCAAATGACCCTAATTACACCCTCGTGGCCTAAAGACCGCTGTCCCACTCCAATGCAGAAGCGGACAGGGCGATTCGCTGAAGGACCCACAAAACCCCTATGGCCGTTGCTTGCAAACATAATGAAATAGATCAGGGGTACACTGCATAGCATTACCCACTATCAGGAGTTGTTCCCGCCCGTCTTCCCCCAGTGCTGGAAACAGGTACGGCATCTGTGAGTGAGCGGGACACATATAGGGTTGATCCCGCCCATATCGGTTACGTCTCATGGGCTGCAATCCTCGTCGAGTTTTGGTCCGCGAGCGTTTTGCAGGAGCTTAACGGCTACTATTTAAGCAAACTGTTTCAGAAATGCGCGGGCGGGAGACACAATGACTAACATCACGGACACGAGACCTGCCTGATTCCCTTTGGAGGGGTGGCCTGGGATGACTTTGATATCTTATGAGTGAGGATCTGAGAAAATGAAATCCGTTAGATGGACGTTGCGTGGTATTTCCTTTCTTTTGGGCTTGGTATGATGTTTCAGAGCAGTAAGCTAAGCCCCCTATGTAAAAAGTTCTGATCGAAGTGCTTCAAGCTGACGGCAAAGTTACCCGATTGAAAGATATTCGTGACAAGTGCGTTCGGATACAGGATCCGGGGGTATATTGAACATGCATAGCTTATCTCTGAAGCACGGGCCAGTCCGCGGTTTACATAAACGAATAGAAAAGGTCCAGGGACAACGCGCAAGAGTATTTGTACAGAAAACGCCAAAAATGATGTGTCCTCGTGTGGCGGCAGGGTCCGTTTTATGTTGGCGTAACACCAGAGAGTACCAGTATTCCAGTGGAGCCAATTGTACGTTGGAGAGTTCAACGGCAGATCGTTAACATGCAGCGGGCAAGCAATAATGGGGTTCCAGTGTCATGACATGAAACTTCGCCGTCAGGTGGTTGTCATACTGATAATGTCACGGGATGAACACAGAAGGAAGAATGAATAAGACAATTGTACGCAAGAGCACAAAGGATGCCGGAAAATGATTTGCTTTGAACCTCCGGCCACCACGCTTTTTCAGAGTTTGGAGTTGTAGAACAGAATACCAGCCTAAAACCTAGTGGTCAAGAAGATCGAAGCGATTCGCCGATCAAGCGTCAAAGGCAAGCTGATTGGATAGCCACCGCAAAGAATCAGTGATTGCTTCCGAGGAGATTTCACCACTCCTCCGGAACAAACGTTCCAAGCAAGTTCAGCTCGTCGTCCTCAATATCGCCTTCCATTCCTTTCTCCAAGTCCTCCTCCTCAGTAATACCGTCAGTCCAATATCCGGACCTCCTATTCTTGCCTCGATTTCGCTTTCTGTTTCCACGTAGCCCATTGCGTCGCCTTCCCTTCCTTAGACGTTGTGCCGTAGGTGAGGGGGGCTCTGCAACTTTCCATTCCATGTCTTCCAAGTCCAGATCATGGTGAGAGTGGGAGCGGAGCATCAACTCGTCATCAGAAGAACAGCAAGAACAAGCTCCATCAATGTACCCTGAGTCCTGCACGTCTTCCTGGACATCCGTAGGCATTGGCGGTTCCGACCGTTGGACTTGACTAGCTTGAACAACGGTCCCACTTCTTGTCCGTCTTGCACCACCCCCGCCCTGCACAATGGTCCCACTGCGGTTCCTACCTCCTGCACGAGCGGCTATTGCAGAATTTCCATGACCAATCGGTCCACTGGGGGCTCGCTCTCCAACTCCAGAAGCCTTTAACACTTGAGGTGAGACCACATCGCAACCAGGCGTCTCCTGGGATTCTTGGTCGGTGTTCTCAATCACTTCAGCGCTGTCCCCTGCATTATTTCTGGTCCACGTGAGGGACAATCTATTGGTTTTTAGCTTGGGGAGCATGGGTCTTGGACGGCCGTCTTTGCGGTGGGCTGGGTCTTTAATCGACGTGACGTCCATGACACGTTCCAATCCAACGGGGGAATCGTGAGCAACGCGTGACGGGTTGGGGCGAGCCATTTCTGGGGATGTATTTGGATGGTCCAATAACAAAGTGTTTGAAACGTACCCAATGTGGTTACTTTCCCCTCGGGGACCGCGTTTCCCGGCCCAATTTGTGCCTGTTGCTTCTGTCGTTTGTGGTAGCTGGGAGGGGAGACGATGCTATCGCTGATCCAGGGAGAATACTCCCTGGTCTCAGTTGCTGCCCCCGGGTGATCCTCCACATCCTTAATATTAGTCGCCTGAATCTGCCTGCTGGTATCGGCGGGAATGGCAAGGGAAACAAGGGACGGCGGCAGCATCTCCCGAGCGTGGTTAGGAGTCGATCTTCCTCGGATGTGGACGAAAATATCTGTGGTCTCATAGTCATCGCTGTCAACTTCGACAGCATACATGCTCAACTGAGACGGTGGTCTGTTGAAATCCACTGTCCCTCCGAGGGAAGAGGTAAAATATACTCCTGAATCAGCCGAGTACGAGTCGAGATAAGGAGCGAGGCGTCCGACCGATGGATCGTCTCTTAATCGAAGATGGAAGCCAACCGCCGCTGTATTATCCCTATCCCCGGGGTGACGGGTATGGGACGGCAGAAACGACAGGGGGTCAAGGAAGGTCAGAGAGGGCCGTGATGTTGGGACAGAAGGCCGCCGCCGTCCAGCGAACGGATCGGTGGCTGGGCTTGCAGACCGGTGTGTCGGGGAAGTCTGTGCACTCTGTGGTGCGACTATACGACGAGTGCCGGGGATTAACGATGATCCGTTAGAGACGAAGGCGTTTGTAGCAGTACTCGACCCCCTCAGGATATCGGCGTTGGTGCGTGCATTAGCAAGCGTCCGTACATGGCCTCTGCCATGGTTTTCGTCTGAGCTTGTCTTTAATTTCGTAAACGTATCTCGCGGCACCTCGACGGCGATCGCGGAAGAGGCATGAGGCGAGGGTGAGGAAGGTCGAGATGTGAAAGGACTGGCGAGTATGCGAAGGTAGGACCCCGCGGATTCAACCTCGGCGCCTGTATGTTCTTTCAGGACGGATATATGCGCACTTCCCAGGGCCTGCCCAAGAAATAGATATTTCAGTACCCCGTAATAGAACATAACTGGGGACTTGCTCGGCGAGAGCGGTTCCAACCCGCCATGGGCGCCGTGTTTTCTTTGAGGCGACGGGAGCTAGTCCTAGACTTGAGCGACATAAGAATCCCATTCACAAGCCCTTCACCAGCGTTCTTGGACATGTTAGATTGGGCAGCAGGAACAGGATCAGATTCGTGTCCGGGGGAATCTGGCACCGGTTTTGATGAGCTCAGATTAAATATTTGACTTTCTCTCAGCCGCGAGGGATGTGGCGTCTGGAAGAGCTGGTTTTGTAAATTGTTCAATGGATCCATGTCTGCTTCTGCGTCGGTTCGAAGGCCCCGAGCCTCCAAGTGTTCTTTGCCGGTGAATATGCTCGAGCTTGCTAGTGTATACGGTTTCAACCCGGCAGCAGGCCGCAGCGAGGAATGTCTTGAACGCTTAGGTACCCGTCCGCCTAGCTCTGAGTCTGCCGCGTTGCGTTCGGGGTCAGGAATTTCTGAAAGGGGATCCGTCTGAATATCCACACCGCCGCCCTCTCGGGCCGTGGTGTGCAGTTGCCGAGATCTGCGCCCATAAGTGTTGGGCTTTCTGCGGCTAGAGGACATGGTGGTGAGAGCAGGAAGGTCCATCACAAGGTTCTGGATTGACATCGCGGCTGTTAGCGTCACAATCCTATGGCAATCACAAGAAGCATATGCATTGAGAAGAGTCTGTAAGGTAAATTTAAATAGCATATATAAACCAGGCGAACAAAAAAGAACGAAAGAACTTGAATACCCCAAAGAGGAATGTCGCAAAATATATGCAACAAATTAGCGAAAACAGAGGAAGGGCACAATTAATATTACAGCTCAATCCTTCCATCGACAATGGCTTGTTTGGCTAGTTCTTCGACTTGCTCCTTGCTCTTCCCGATTACTACGCTGCCTGGGTCGATATTTTCTAGCGCTGGCTCGGGAGATATAGGAAGAATAGACACTTGTGGCTCTTCTTCCTCCTCACATTCTTCCTCGTCGTATTCATCTTCTGATTCAGATTCGGGGTCAGGGACATTACTCAGCAGTTGATTGCCCTGGCTGGCGAGACTGCTCATCCTGAAGGCGAACCCATGAATCATGTCCTGGACCTCGCTATCCAGTTTATCCAGGATAGGAACCAGCTCGTCTTGAGGAGAATTGACGTGAGTTCCGTTTTGAATTGCGCGCGCGGATTGTTCAAAGCGCTCGAAAGCTGGAAGTGAGTTAGTAAGTAAGCCACAACACGATAAACCAAACCACATACTCCTCATGAGGTCGTGATACTTTTGCCAGTCGTAATATGTAACATCGTCCAGCCAGGCATAGTCGAGTCCAAGGTCTGCTTGCGCTCGGTCCGCCAAAGACTTGACCTGCCGAGAAGCTGATAAAACCTGGGAGTAATCTTGAGTGGATGTTGAACATCGACCAGGAAATTACTCACAGCATTGGCCTCGTTCTCCCTAATCCCAATGTACCAATTATGCACCTCTTCCTGAACGCTCCTCACTATGTCTTTGAACTTGCTTTCCACCTTGTCAATCACTTTGGTCCATTTTCCCCGCTCCTTCTGCAATTCTTCCTCTGCGACATCGCGACTACTGAGTTTCTTAAGATAGCCCTCCAACCCGCTCAATAGCTTCCCGCCCTCAGTTTGCACCTTTTCGATGACCTCCTTGCCCTTGCCATCTGGCCCACCAGGGCTATCCGAAGAAAGCGGACCAATATACTTGACGGCGTCTGCTCGGATGTCCTTGATCTCGTCATGAACACGGCCCTCGAGATCCTTTGTAAGTGTATCCAATTCGGACTGCCAACGCAGATGTCGACCGACGATGTTCGCCCGTTTCTCAGCAACAGCTGCCCTCTTGGTTTCTTCATCCTCCTCTTCCTGCAATGGCGAGACCGGTTCCGGTTTTGGTTCCGGAGTCATCCTGGCTTCCTCTCCGCTGCTATCAAGACCGAGTTCATGTAAGAACTCGTCGATATCTTCAATTTCGGTCGTATCAATGGAAGTCTCTTCTGGATGAAGACTAGCTTGTACCACGGACGCCGCAGACATGACTTCTTCAGGAGCTCCGACTGTGGTAGATGCAGTCTCCGCAGGGACTGGGGTGGATGTGAAGGGGACCTGTCCAGCCTCCTCCAACCAGATGTCCTTCTCCAATAGGACATTACTCGTATGCGCAATGCTTGCTCCTGCCACACGTGCAGCCTTCTTGAGGATCCCTTCAGGGGTCGGGGCAGGAGTTGGGACGGTGGGTACTTCCACAGCCTCAGGCTCTTCCGGAAATATGTCGATAATATCGGGAGTGATAGAAGGTGGAAGGACAGGCTCGACTTTGGCTGCGGACGTGATGACCGTCGCTTGTTCAGTCATTCCAACAGTGGCACCCTCAGGATCTGCATCCGTACCGGGAATGTTTTCGAGCAGGACAGAGTCTCCAGATCCAGTGGGCGCAACAACGACAGTGGTTGGAGTTGCAAGACTGGGAGAAGAACCTGACTTCTCCGCTGCCTTTTCCCAAATCCTCAAGGCATGCGGATCAACATATTGCCTTCGCAATTCTCCAACGCGGCCCAGGGCAACCTGTGACAAAGCTACTGTCCCACCGACAAGACGTTTGCCCTTGACACGCGCCTCCTTCGAAGCTCGACATAATAGGGGCTTGAGTTGGCCATAGGCACGTGACACGTAGGGCCTTGCTAAATCGTATGCACGAATACCATGAGGTTTGACTTTGGCGTACGTAAAAAGAGCGAGTTGCTGGGCTTTGCGAGAAAAGGCAGATATGTGCTGTGCGAGTGCCTGCACATGTGGTACCGCTCGGCGACTGAGATATCCGACGCGCTTGGTGATTGGCGAGATGTACTTGTTAACGAGAGGTTGGGCATAAACATTGTATCTCGGCATAATAGCACGTGTCCAATAGGGCTTGACGGCGCCATTCCACACACGAACGGTAGTGCGTTTGGAGAAGCGAACGATAGTGTTGACATAAGGAGCTGTGCGACGTTGTGCGGCGGCAATATAGGGTGTCACCGGGACGACGTAGTTTTGATAGACAGGTTTGGCATATTTTTCATAAGGCTGGACAATAATAGGATGCGTAACTGCAGCACGGATTGGAGGGATGACGTAGGGTTCAAGGACATATGAACGATAGGTGGTGAGGGAGCGGCAAATGGGCGATGTATGATTGACGTCGGACGGACAGGCGTATAAAGAATAGACCGCGAACGTTGCAAGAAAGAGGAGGAATAGGCGGTCTAAAAGTGGCCGTTTTCTTTCGCGCGAAAGTGAGGAGCCCGACTTGTGCCCTTTTGATTTGCTCTTGGACTTTGATTTGGCTATCCCATTGGGTGTCTGCAAGACCATCATATGTCAGGTGGTTCTGACGAGAGCGTAGGAAGAAGCTCGTACATCTTTATTAGGTTGGAGTGATGTATCTAAAGGATTGTCTGAGGTTGCGGAGCGATTGGAGTATGGTCTGGCAGCGACAGCACGGGGAAGTGCTTGCGTTGAGGTTGTGCGAGAGTTTGGCGGGGCTGGCGCAGAAGGTTTCTTGCGAGTAACTACCATTCTAGCTGGTAGAGAGAGGAATAGGTGGTGAGAGTCGACGTGGCCGCTGAATTGATGGCTTTCACCCCGACAACGTTGCGTTGAAATCTGCCGAACCGTTGGATACCGTTCCAATTTGATTTGGTAATGACAACGTCAGTGTTTGTGCATGCTTACCATTGTCATTGAGTATCAACATTTGTAACTTGATGGCTGTGACCTGCGCATTGCATCGTGACGTTCGTAGTCTTCCCTTTAAAGAGCCGAGCTGGGAAGGTAAACGCATTCCGCAGATGTGATACTGATGGCCAAGCGACAAGAGTGCTGCACAGTCCCCCCAAAAACCCACCGCTAAAATATCAGCAGAGGCCCCACGGATCAGAACCCGCAATTCCGGGCACCTAGAAACAACCCCCAACGCTTGAATACATGATTGCAGAAATGCCTCTAATTCCTCAATTGCGTCGCCGTCTCCCGATCAAGATTCCAACTGATGAAGTGGAGGACCTGGGACCAATCATTACGCATTACCACAAGAACGGCCAACTCCTTGATATGCCTCCCTGCAAGTACAATCAATGGTGGCGTGATACGAGACAGGGTCGCGTAGCACGCGTCCCGAGCAGCAAGCTCCACTCTGCCCAAAGGCACGATCTGCACCGAAGTCATCCAGACTCGGCAACATGATGGCTATTTGTTATATTCGCGTTGAACAAGCGTTTGGGCCCGAGAACACAGTCGTTACTAGCTCCATACATACTACTAGATCACAATACCGCGGCCCCTCCCAGGATGCGTCTGTGCATGCCAATATTTTGCACCACTAACATGGAGTCTCCATTATCAGTGAGCGTGAGTCCTCAGCTGTCCTCGGTCAGGAGTATATCAAATACCACCGGTGAATAAAAGAGTTCGAATGTCAGGTGCACTGGCGAAGCGGTAACCGGAGAGTCAGGGAATCGTTCACATAATGAGCCCAAACGTCTGGATCAGAGGGGAGAGACTGCTTTTAGGAATTGAGGTAGGGTATCCGGCATGGGCTGCAAGGAGATAGGTAGTGAAGCGCGAGTCCGGCGTTTGAAAATTGAAATCACTGGGGAATTCGAACCAATCAATTACCACACTGCCTCTTGGCCTAAGTTTAGCGGGCGGTGGATGAGAAGGTTACAAGCTCCGTGTGCCAGGCAGCTCCAAATCGCAGTCATCTGTTCTGGGAGACACCATACTAAAAGGACCATATTCCGTCACTGTCATTCCACCACGTTCTACTTAGACTGAGATGTGAGCCCGACCCCGACCCCGAGTTGCCGAGGCGGCTCGCCAGTAATTTGGAAGAGTCGGAAGACCACTGGGTGGATAGAATTTTGTTAGGTTCAGACACTAGAGGATGAAATAGCGCCATTCATGCAAACCGATAAGTGACATGTCAGTCGCCTCAATTAATAGTTAGTCTTCAGAGAACGGTTACGGTGGCTCAGCGGAAGCTTGGGTTGGGGGGAGCGGCCTGCATTTCCGGATTATTGCCTTTTTTGGCATTGGACCTACGAGGTATTTTCTGGAGGAAATTTACATTAAAAACATAAGCGTGACGAAAAATTATGACTCCGGCGTGTCTCCAGGAAAGCCGACCGGGGAAGCTCTTCATCGCCGGTCACATGCCTTCACTTCTCCATTTGCGCGGCCTCGGAAGTTCTGATAAACATAGACGCCCCAGTACACAGGGTGGGTAAGCGGATCCACATAGTGTGTCCGAAGGCGCCCAGCGGGGGTTCAGGTACGAATCATAAGGTGCTAGTGCTGTTGTATGTTTCAGATGGCTTCCAGCCCAAGAGGTCATACCTAGGCCCGAATAGCGACCAGATGCAACCAATCTTTTCTCCGATGTCGGGTAAAGAGATGAAAGCGGGGCGGGTTATAATTTTATTGGAGGGGGGCGTAGTATGAAAACGGGGCGGGTTATTTATTGGACGGGGCGCAGTCGAACCGCATGGCGTATCCCAGCGAACCTGACTAGAACAAATGAACGCCCGCCAAGTCTCGTGCCAGTGTACACGACGCATCATGGGTTTAGCTGAGATCATGTTTGGATCCAAGGCTGGTGCCAACTAGCGCCAACTACTTACCATTTTCATTCACCTCCAGCAAAACTCGGGTAGTCCAAGCAGTCATAGGAGTGCTACAATGGCGTCACTAGCGACTTGCCGACGCGCAGTTCTCTCCCACCATCTATATGCACGGACCCTCACAACCACCGCCTCCATTCCTTCCGCTGCCTCTCCTCCCTCCTCAGCAACGGAACCTGCCCCTCTTACCCACTTCAAGGTTACTCTCCGACGCTCCGGTATCTCCCTTGGCGAAAAGATAAAGGGTGCCCTCGAGTCCCTCGGCTTCCACAGACGGAACCAAACCGTCTACCATAAGCACACCCCGGAAATCGCTGGTATGATCCTCAAAGTCAAGGAACTCGTCGAGGTGGAAAACGTCCCCGCTCATGCGGTCCGGAATAAGTGGCAGCAACGGCAGGAGAGGAAAGCGGTGAGGGGATATAAAGTTGTCGGTAGCAAGCGGGATACGTTTATGCATATCTAGAGAATCGTTGTATGTTTAATTTTTTTTTTGGCGTTGGTTCGTGTGTCTAACGCTTTGTGTAGAATGTATTGCTATTCAATAACACGCGATTAGTTAGTCGCTGTGGCTCGTTTGACAGGGGATACTTTACGTGACTTCATGAAATTTGACTCCCGCATTGACCGTGAACCTGCTATTGGCTGCTAAAACAGGCTGGGATGGTACACTTCTCCGCCCATCTTATGATGTTCTCCCACTTGTGTTCGGAGCGTTATAATTCCGGATGGCAAAAAGCGGTCCTTCCAAGGAAGCCTGAAGTGGTTGTTCGACCCGCAGGACTCTCGACACATACACGTGCAAGAAGTGCATACCCTAGCAGTAACACCACTGTCTCTGAGTCTAGGTAGGCACACCGACAATCTCGTCGGTGGTCGTTGAGGTCTCAGTTCCATCGCTTGCGTCTCCAACGGCGTGATACTTGATGCGGTGACCGGTCTAGATGACCAACACTCAAGAATTTCTGATACAATCCGGCACTCAAGCAAGGGCTAGCTTGCAACCGGAGCAATATGATCATAGGTGGTAGGACGGCCGGCAACAAGAGGGTCCGAATGATTGGAAGTAGTATACAACACAAGCAAATGGGGGAACGGCTACAGCTGAAAAGTAAATGAATGACAAATGCTTAGATCAGTAAAGAATGGAGGAGGTTTGTCAGGTCATGGAGGTTTGAGCCCTCATTCACTTGGAAGGCGGCGCTCACAGCCTGGTGACTGCCTTTGAATCTAAGGGCATACCTGTGGAAAGCATGTAAGGAGGTGATCATCCACACAGCTTTTACGAACTGACCAGAAGGGTCAATGCCGTTCGCCGCAAGTATGCGATTGTGGCGAATTAATCTTGCTTGATCGAAACTAAAGAGAGGGTGGGTATAACCAGAGGCAATAAAAGCAGAGCTCACTTGACACGCTCCCTGCGCATGATTTCGAGCACCTCCTGTGTGCCCTGCTCATCCAGACCCGACCTGGAATCGTTGTCCCGTACGTTGGCTTCGACGTCGAAAGCAGAGGAGCTCAGCCCGGCGTTGATTTGTTCAGAGAAGGTGGCGAGGGGTGTGTAGTGACGCATCCTCGGAAATAGGAACTTTATACGATCTGACATACGCGGAAGAATGGTCTCGCGATAGCGATAGGAAACTGGGGGAGGGTCACAACAGCATAGGAGGTGTTAGAGAAAGTAGACCTACCCAGTGCCAAAACAAGAGTAAAAGCCAGCACAGATGCATAGAACAACATTTGAATACAAGACGCCGCCGAAACAGTCGTAGGGTAGAAGGTGTAGGCTGAAGGTTTGAAGGGTTAAACACTGATAAGTGCATGTTTCTGGTGGCTGATATCTCCAACGTGTCTGCAGTCACGTGTCCCTGATTGGTTTCAAGTCTTTGCAGCATTGCTCATCTTTTTTTCCACTGGCAGTCTCCCAACTCTCCACGAGCATTATATTTGACTAAGCTTGTTTATTATCTTTTCGCGGCACGTCCTTTCAGACTCTCGTCGTACTGACTTTTTTTCCGTCGCCGTTGGAAATATGCCAACTCTCTTTGAGACACTCGAGGTAGAGTTTTGCGAGCATGACTCGACGTTCCATAATGACTTGTTCACAGAGTGAATTCTGTCCGCCGTTAGATTCATCTCTGCTGGCTGCGTTGCTGGCTGAAATCGAATCTGGTAGTGATGGGAAGCCCCTATCACCATCAGCGCCCCAAGTTGAGGGTCTTCGCGAAACCTTACGGGAGCTGGCGGCCCACGCTGACGAAGCACAACTCTCTGAGCTTTCAAATATACAAATGACACCCGCCACTGAAGATACCACCAGTTCCCAGGATTTCGGTTTTAGCGGAACTACAGGGAACACTTCCATCAGTTCTGAGTCTTCCTCTCGATTGTCGACCCATTCCTTCAGTTCACCTCTGGGCTTTCTTCAGGCTGCTCTTCCGGGTGTGTCCATGTCTATTTTAAAGAAAGTTTTGGATGAGGCGGAAAGAGATGGCAAGGAAATGGATATGTGGGACATCGTCGGGAGCGTTTTGTCCGCAGAGTCTATCCGGGAGTTGGAAGAACGAGGGTTGGATGGCCTGGAGGAGCTCGACGGTGGTTTCCGAGAGGATGGAATTGAGTGGGAGATTGCAACCCCTAGATCGGGGAAAATGGGTCGTTCCGCGCCCATCAGTAAACCGAAACGCGGACGAACCACAAAAATTGCTCTTGTTGACATTCGGCAACAAAATCATGCTAAACCACAAGCACCTGGCGGTTCGCGTAAATCACCTATACCTGATCCATGGACTCAGATCTCATCTATCGCAACTCACATCGCAACATATTTCTCACCACACCCTCCGTCTCTATTCCTATCCTATCTCCATTCTCCTGAATACGAGACGCCCTACAAAGCGCTCTGTGCGGCTCTCGAGGCTATTCGTAAATCTGATGTTAGCCATAGCCCGGATGATCATTCCGAGGTCCTTTTCAACCTACTAGACGTTCTCTTCGCCGGATACGAGCCCCTTAACTCGGAAGAGCGCTCGCGTCTCGTATACGAAGCCGAATTATGCGTTTGCGCAACTAATGGGCGTGGTGACGATGCCATTGATGTGGTCAGATTACTTCGCGAACTCAATTCAGATGCTGCTTCGGGCCAGTGGGAAATGGGTATATATCACCTCCCTGCATACAAATCTCTGCCCCCACCAACAACCTCCACATCCGGGACCAGTAAACGAAGCTCGCTCCCAGCTGTCCTGCCTCTGGCACCTGATGTACCACTCAAACCACCACTGCGTACCCCTACAACACCCAAAGTCGATCAGTACGAATGGCGGATGGTCCCTGTACGAAAAAGGGCCGATAGTAGCCCCCATCCCTTGGCTCAAAATATACCAGCCTACGCTCGCGCCGCCGGGGATGGTTCTAAGGCGAAAGGTGGCGGTAAACAGACCGGAAAAGGTGGTAAGCGTGGCACTGGCGGCTCGCCACATAATCAGAGACGAATTGGGGAACATCGACGCAAACAGGAAGAGTTTTTGAGGCAAGCAGCAAAAATGTGGCAACGAGGAAACAAAAAATCCCGTGGTGGGGAAATTGCATACTATTATGCGGAGAAGGTGTGCTGGGTCCAAAACGACAATCACCAAGTAGTAAACACCCTTACTAGGCTCGGGAATTTCAAGAGCTAGCAAAACAAGAGGCGCTTGAAAATGCCCGCCTCATGGTTTACTCGAAAAGGTGTTTGTTTTTAATCATGCATCAACCTCTGTTTTAATTCTGTGACTCAGGTCTTCGACTGGGGAGTATGATACGATTGACCTTCATGGTACAACTGTGTCCGAGGCACTGGTTATCGTCAATGAGATCCTCCAAGAATTTCAATGCTCTCCAAGTACGTCCCCGATATTCGATGATGTGATCAAGCTCACCCTCTATTCTCTCACTTGCTCTTACGGGATCCCGCTGCTACTTTGGGATTTCGCGCTGGTGCATCGTGCCGCCTTGTGAAGGCCGACCCCTCAAGATTATTACAGGGCGTGGTTCTCATTCGACGAACAAGGTGGCTATCCTGAAACCAGCGATCAAGAATGCGCTCGTGGAGGACGGATGGACTGTGGGCACTTGGGAAACTGGTCTTGTGGTTCGCGGAAGGGATCATTAGCTTGGAGAAACTACCAGAACGAGACTTACGATGCGCTTGATCATAGGCTGATACCCCTGCATATGCCATTGATATCATGTCCTCTCTGACGATTTCTTGGCTGCCTCGGATCCAACTCCGACTGACATATTGTATTTAGTTCTCATGTATTGGTTACATATCTTCTTGGTTCAGTAGTTGGTAGTGTGTGTCTGTACCTCTAATCATGTATATTTCTATTAATGGCTTTCCAAGAATGTGTCACGCTTCCCACGGCTCGTCAATTTACTCTTCACCATACCAGCCTTTCCCCGGCACCCCAGAAGGCAGTACTTGGGTTCTGCATAATTCTCGACAATAAATATCATGTCCTCCCACGGAACTGACGACTCAGATACAGTCTACCAAGAGCGGAAGCGCCGAAAGCGGAAGGTGAGCGGGGCGTACAGAGGATCGGCGAGATGCTGAAAATCGGACAGAGAACAGGTGCTGCCCGAAAGAAAGTTAGAACTAGCGTGGAAACAGAAAAGCCCACCCATGTTCTCTCCTTTAATCCCCTCCTTTATCCTCCAGGAGGAAGCAACGTCCCACAAGATGACTCCGCTTTTGACGAAACAATGGAGGACCTCCTCCCAGATCTCCTACAGGCGAGATTATCCCTGCAAGAGAATAGCTTGCAATATGATGATAAGGTGATAGACCATCGTCTACCAGTCCCATCACGGAGGTCTGAGATTAAACCGACAGGGCTCTTGCCTTAGACCATTGACGCGTTCAGAAATTTCATCACACATTGATAATCATCAAGGCGCACATGATGTTTCCTCCGCTCTCATCACGCGAAAACTGAAGTTGTCGCAGGTACGAATGCTAATCGCGGGCTTATGTTAATCCATCGAGCTTGCTCAAACAATAATAGGAGAGGCGGCGAGCTCACGTACCTTCGAGAAGCATCGTAGCGGCAACTGACTCTTTGAACAGAGTACAATACCTTCCAGACAAGATTGGGCTCAAGACACCAGTCTTGCGCGCACTCCGGGATATTCGGTCGACCCCATTTGAAAACTCGTTTTTGGCACGACTACAAAGCAACAGAGGAACCAGATTACCCGGCTTGATCGCAGTGGATTGGGAGACTGTCACTCCCTGGATGAGTCTCATGAGAGATATCCGGGATCATTATAGCCTCGCACAGTACGAAAACTTCAATTCGTGATCATCGATGTAACCTGACATGTGCATTTTACGAAATTCGTGCAGCCCTGAGCGACAACAACCAATAGAATCTCGGGCACCAATAACCTATACATGTCTTCAGGCGTCTCATGTCGATCAGATTCATGATTTGTTGCGGCGTGTATTCTGGACGGGGATAGATGGTGAATACTGGCGCCTTTCCCAGCTGTTCATTGCTCACCTCCGATCAGTCAGTGACTCTTTGGAGTACTCTCCTGAGCGGTGCACCGTGGTCGCAACCTACAAACGGCTGGTTGTTGGAGTGGCAATTTTAAGCTCACCTCAAGAGACTTACATAACATATCTTGCTGTCAGAGCCGGTTGGGACAAGGCCCAGATAGCCAGGTTTGTTCCCAGAACTAGGCTCATCTGGCTTACGGCTTACAAGTCCCGCCTATTTCAGAACCATGGTTTTCCACCTGATCATGTTAAATCCCAAGAGAGATATTACTTTACACGTTTCTGCGAACAGCTCGGCAATGGTAATGTCATTGACCTTACCTCGCTTTCTCCCGTCTGAACACCGCTACAGCTTTTGTATAACCAATTCGGGTTTAAGGCGGAAGAATTTATTGCTGGCTTTTACGAGGACTATTTGGACTCGGCGTCAAGGGCCTCCAAAAATGCATTCAGACTACGGCTTCGCCAGCAATGAGTCCCAACCAAATCCTACCCGAAATTCCACCAGCAATCAAGATCGCCAAGAGTTTAGTCCTTGCGATTTCCCTTGCTACAGCCTCGGAGACCTGGGAGCAATCTCATCATCGGCGGCTAGGGAGACAACCAAACAACAATCGCAGAATGCCGAATAACTCAACGGTCGATAAATTGAAAATGATTCCGCCAATGGAGATCTCTTTACGATCCCTTCTTGGGAAGACCCATCCCACGTCTCGGCCATGGAGGCTCTGCAACGCGCGCCGTCTTTTGCATCAAATTCTGGACTCTGGGATGTCCCGCATTGCCTAACAACTGGTCCCCTCCTTCCATACGGGTACTTGAACGGTCCTGTTGCCATAAACGCTCCTTCTCGCCCATAGTAGAGACACTCCTCAGGGTTACCTGATATCCACCCCCCGATACCCGATGCCATGAACAGCTCCTAATCGCGCGAATTGCGTTATGTTTGACCTTTCACGAGATCGCATCTGCCAGATTCTATGGGAAGAGCTTTGGTCAGAATGATATCCGGTACCCGCCACGATATTTTCTATCAACCCTGGATATGCCTCATGTGTAAACGGCCTTGGTGTTCTCCTTAATTCCAGCGGCCATTCTTCGAAAGTTCCTTCATGAAAATTCTCATGATCGAGTCATTGGATGTCCGTTTTCGACGGCATGTTTTCGTTATTCTTTATGTATAACGTACCAGATTCCGTACATCCCACAACTTGACAAGCGAGGGCGGGCTCTGCAATGTTGGTCCCAAACCCAGACACGGAGGCACATCCATACCGCGCCATGAACCAGGTGATGGGCCCGGGTCCTCCGCAAGTTAACCTGCCACCCAAGCGCGAATATTAAGGTTGCGAAGGCCGACTCGCTTGTCTTGATTGGGAAGCAAGGAGGGAGGCTCCAGGCCACTCTGATTCATATGCCTATCACTTCATGATCCCACAGACCAACTTATGCTTTAAGTGTAGGATGACTAGCACCAGACATCGTACCTAGCTAACACAGTTTACAATCTACTGTGATCGATCTTCCTCCGCTCGACTCCTGACTAACACCACTTCGTTCTCCTTCGGAATCGACGTCTACACTGCGAATGTTTTCGACAAGTGTACCGTGCTTCGCGCCAGAGTATTGTGTCTCACGCCGTCATGAAGAGTCAATACCAAAGTCAGGCTTGGATAGTGTGTGGACAAGCCATACTGCTAAAACGGAGGCGACGACAAGTGAGGCCAGCCAAATAAGATTGGTGAGCATACTACTTGTGGGGAATATTATATGACTGAGGATTATCCTTTCATTGCTGAGCCTGCAGAGGAGGAGATTGTAGATATTGGAATAACAAAGGTTCAGAAAGGGGACTCAGAACCGAGCGGTGAAATATTGGCGGAGACGAAACCGTTGAAGCGAAGATACATTGAATTTCGTGCCCCACCAACGTTGATGCGTAGACGGGTGTACGTGATAATGTACTATGGAGTTTTTGAGTAGACACAAAATATCCAGAGGCAGACGCGTTGAGTACGTTGGGGGTGGGATCGATAGATGAATTGAATGCTCTATCCGAGGACTGCTGGGGTCGTGGAGTCAAGGGGTAGAAAAACAGCAGGGGCTGCATTGAATTTCCACAGAATAGAAGGACAAAAGTCTGATTGGTAGGGAGGGAAAAGTTTGAAGATTGAGTGAACCAAGCAGAGTTGTAGGCGCGTGCTGATGGGACTTTGGGGCTTCAGGGGCGCGCTAACGTCATCCAATTGACGGTTGTCAGTAAACACAGGGCAACCGCCATACCTTGCGTCAGATAAAGAGGCTGGCGTCCAGGAGGACAACTGCGTTTCGGGCACGCGTGTGCCTTCGGAAACCCTTAAACGTGGAAAGATAATGGGTCCGTAGCCACGAGCGTGCGCACTATCAGAGATTCCACCAACGGGAACACATTTGTTAATCATATTCGAACATCGTGACAAAGGCTCAGCGCGGATGTCGGTGAGAAGGTAGTTGATAAGAGAGGGGGGGTCGCCTATATATGTCCTTTATTTCCTCGAAAAACGCGATACTAGGCTCCGCTGAGAGATTGTCGGCCAGAGTTAGGGTCAAACGAGATTCAGGGGTGCTCCGGGGGACTAGGGAATGCCCACTAATATGTCGAGGAGAATACCCTCACCCAGAATCGGTTTTCCATTTTGCATGTGTTCTTTCAAGCATCAGGACCGGTTGAGGGTGACCGAGGGATGATGAGGGTGATCAAGGACACAGAAGATCACATGCATAGTTTCTGGATCGTTTCGGCCAGACAAGATGCACAAGCGACTTAATAAACAGCGTCAGGCTCTAGTACAGGCCATATACGTTCGACATCCTTCGCAGTAGAGTATCTGTACGCCTAACGAGTAATCACCATAAAGCTAGGAGAAAACCAGCGAGCTATCCCACTTTACTCGTAGGTCCGATTCAATGTCGCTTTAGTGCGTTCGGTCCCCCTACCGACGGCAAAACGTACACACATCCGCGAATTTGTATTGGGTGCCTCGCCGGCCCGAAAGCCTAAAGCGTCGTTGTAGCTGCCTCCGCCGCCGTCTTCTGTGTCTAGTTGATTCTTGTTCGTTCGTGTAAACAATGAGCTCCACCGGATTGACGTCAAACCAGGCAGAGATCTCGCAAGGATTGATGTTGCAATAGACTCTCGCTCCTGGGTTTCCATGCAGTATTCCCCACAAGTGGGACACAGAGATAAGACGGTCAGGATTCCTCCTCCGACATCCTCTGTGGAGTGGAGGATGTGTTCCTCCAGGAGTGTAGCGTCCGACAAGAATACCCCCAAATAAAGGTCTTCAAGCTTCTCCAGAGGAGCCAACGCGTCGGCAAACGATGTCTATAAAGTAGCCATTGTATCAGTGAAGGTTTTAAACGGAAAGTATATGGTCGTCAACAGCAAGATTTTCCACAGTCAAGCAGTGGTCGGGTATCGGGGAATGCCGGGCGTACAAAAGACTGTCCTCGAAACAGGACACACAGCAACCTGAATCAATGCGATCCGTGGAGGTCATTTCAAGGACGACCAACCGAGGGAAGGTGTTGGCGATGGAAATCAGTAGTTGGGTATCGATTCGCGGAATACTGGAGAATATGAGCTTTCTGAGACCATGTCTCGTGGAGGAGTTGATGAATGCACGGAGAAGCAATTCAACTAGGAAGTCTTGTGTCTTGAAACCCTCGTTTGCGAACCAGACCTCGAGGATCCTCAGGTGAACAAACGACCCAACATGGTAGATTTGGCGAGTGATCACATGCTGCAGGAGTGAAGAGGGATCTATGCAGATAGTTAATCACAGATCAGCACATATATGCGCCCAGAAATCATGTTTCGTGACCCAACCTGACCCAACAAAAGCCACAGTGCTCCTTGGTTTGGGCCAAGATTATATCCAGGAGCCTGGAGAACTGTGCACGAGATTCGACTATCACATCCCGAAAGTAGCGGCGCAAAGCAAGCTCGCGGAATGAGGTAGAAGCCTGAGCGAATGCAGCTACGGTGGCGAATGGGCGATCCAAGGAACAAGATAAAATCATAAAGTCGACAATGATTTCGACTATTTCAATGGGCAAACGAGGTGTTGTGTTTTTGAAAGTGACCAAATGGGGGCCGGCGCGCTTTGTGGGAGAGGGCTGTTTCCCCCGAATGCGAAGGCTTAATGAGCTACTCCGTTTGATGAGAACTGCAGATGTAGTCCTGGTCAACATGGCTATTATGGACGGAAGCAAAGGCCAAAAGCGGTTCATAGCCATCCGCATAAATCCACCTCCATTACTTGATCAGGAATTGTTCCAGCTTCTGAATAAACGTAGCCAAGGCTTAATTGAAGCGAGGGCGTGGATTTTGAATATTAAATGCTGGAAGAAGCGACCAATAAGCGAAATATCATGAGGGCATACAATATCATTACCGAAGAATTAGGTCGTTATAAATATGATACAGTGCGTCTCCACGGTACAACTATGTAGGTCTCATGGCCCTTTGTATTTATCTTTCTTCCCGGGAGGACCCTCCTGAGATGAGGGTTCGCTCAGAAGCCAAGAAAAGCTTCCCTTGTCGCGTTTAACGGGCTTTGCTACAGGACATTTTTCGGCCTCGTCGAAGTCGGAGCTGTCCTCTAGAACCGCCGCCCTCATATTGGGCAACCATATCGTTGAGTCGTCCTTGGACGTCAGTTGAGGTTTAGTCCTTCCCTTCTGTGGACTTGGTGGTGTAAGTCGTGCATGATTTTACGAGCGAAGAATATCGGGTACTTGCCTTCTTGCGTTTTGCAGCTTCGTTCGCTCCCGTGCTCTTGTGAGAATACTCCCCTGGGGTTGCAGACAGTCTGCCTTTCGTGGAGGTCGTGGTGTGGAATCAGTGTTCTCTTCTCCTACGCCTCGTGTGCGGCGTTTGGCTACTGGAGTGATGACATCTATAATGATACCGTTGTCTTGTCGGTCTTTGTTCTTGGCAAATTTCGGTTTCGGTTTCCTTGGGGACATATCTTTCTGTCGGCAAACTACCACGTTACTTCCACTGTCACTGGAGCATATATCCATGTCCGATAATGATATGGGTTTCTGTTTCGATCCCTGGCTGGAATGATGGTAATGTACTCATCGAAGGAGACCTCGAAGGTATTTTCGCTGCTTCTCTTGGTACGAAGCCGGTCACGAAACGGAGGCCTTGTCGTCGTCACTTGAAATATCTGTATAGTCAACGACCTTTGCAGCCCTTCGAGGTCCTTGACTGGGCTAGCGATTCCGTGGTTCGAATACTGGACGCCACTACCGTTATTAGTCTGGTCTTGGGTCGACAGGTGTGGGTTCGTCCTTGCAGGTGCCCTTCTTTCTGGAAAAGGTTTCGTGGGGACTGTCAGGCTGTCTTTCAGTGTCGGTCACTAGTCCAGGATCTCTGTGCGTCTAACCCTTCGAGGGCCATATCTCCTGCTCTTTCCGGTCTCCCCATCTGTTTCGCTCCGTGGAAGATCTCCAATCAGAACTTCAGTCTCTTCTTCGATCTCCTGTCGCCTTTTCCTCGCTCTTTCCATCACTATCCTATCGCCCACTCCAACTTGCGTGCTCTTTTGACCCTCCCAGCCGTCCTCGGAGAACATAGCGACACCATATGAAGCGCTGTCCCTCAATACCTGGAGCGCGGCTTCCTTTCCCTCTGGCCCTTTCAGTTGCCTATCCTCCATGATGAGTCGCAAGGCGACCTCCGGGACGAGAATTCGTTGAATGAACTCGTTGGCGGTGAGTGGTAAAAATAGGGTAGGTTCGAGTGATTCTGGGGGGAACATGCTAAGAAGGGTGTGTTGGATGATGACTGATCCGAGTTCTCCGTAGCTGCGTAAGAAATGTCAACCTTGGGACATACAGGGGACTGCAACGTGTTACGCCTACTATCCAGGTTGTGTCTTGTCGAAATCAAGGAACTGCCCTCGGACACCGGCCACGCCTCTCAATCCATGAAGTTTGATGGCAGTGATGGCCTCCCTCCAAAACACACACTGTATTCTGGGTCCACGTGCAATGCCCGAAGTAGACCCCAGCGGCTCATCAACATTTGTACTGTCAGGATCGTTAATGATATCCCGGAGGTCCGCCTTCATCCTTTCCATGCGACCAGAAAGTCGCTCCCAGTCAATAGCCTTTGGCCATCCCTTTGCTTCTGCCTCGGGGAGGATCTGAGATTCAAACTGATGGCGTCGGCACACAGATATGAAAATTGCCAGGGGAGCTTTACGGCCGAGGGGGTTGGTAGGTCGAGGATCAGAATGAGACTTCCCAGCAGTGGTCTCTAGTAGGCGTCTGAGTAAAGGTGTGGGGGAATCAGGCAGAAGGGCGTCGCAATATGGGCATAGTGTACTTGGGTCGATAGCAGGAGACATGAACACTGGGATCCGCAAGGTAAGTAGCGTTTCAGTCGGGGTAGGTGGTGCTTACGAGAGTCCTCCTCCTCGTACGGATCCATCCGGTCCAAGGTTCTGTAAAGCGAATTGAGATCGTGGTGAGTTTGCGAGCTCGCAAGAAACGTACGAAGGAAGTTCGCCTCTTTTGTACTTCCGTTTCCTTGAGAGGTACCCTGAATCAGAGTCATCAGTATCAGGGGATCCAGCAGCGCCTACACCTATGCCGCCGAAGTCTTGGGTTGACATCGGAAAGGGCTGTGGGTCTCTGGAAGCGATTTTTCGTTTCACCTTCCCTCCACCCTTACTAGCTTTCCTGCCCGACACGAGGGGGGAAGGCAAGGGAAAGCCTTTCGCAGTAGTGACATTCGGTGTGGCAGCCGGCGAACCAAGCGGTGAGAAGGTAGGAAAGCCTTGGGGAAGACGAGAAGCAGGTGTGGAGGCGCTTGTCGAGCGTGAAGGTCGAGAGAGAGGTGGTGGCGAGACCTCGCTGGTACTGGAAGAGCTCTGGTTCAGGCTAATCGTCGAGTCTGGAGAGTCTCGTCTGGAATTTCGACCCCTAGCGCTCTTCTGGAAGGAAAGAGGTGATGGTAGCGGCATGGTGGAAAGTTTTGGCTTTCCTACTTTGTGCTCACAAGGCGTGTCGATCTCTTCAGGAGGTAATTGTAGTTGTACTGCTGCCTCGTGCTTCGATGCTGGGGGAGGGGGGCGAGACTTGCGTCGGGGACGGGGACGGAGTACAGAATTCATAGGTTTTCGAGAGGGCGTCTCGTTCTTTCCGCCATATTGTCCATCTTCCCCATTCGTTCGAAGTCGTGAGTTTCGGGAAGGGGGTCTGGGGTAAACAAGTGGTGGTGTCTTCTCGGTCTCCGGCTTATATTTCGTAAATTTCAGCCCCCTTATGGCTGTCGATTTGCGTTCGAGGGTAGAGGGATGATAGTCTGGCAGCCTTTCGATGGTTGCCACTTTCCCTTCTGTAACGACTTCTTTCTCGTCTGCCCGTGTTTTCTGTGACAGACAATCCATTTCATCCTCACTTCCAGACTCAATGTCAGATACCGGCGATGACTGTCTCGGCACGCTCTTCATCCTCTCTGATATCTTTGCGTGGGAGGTTTTGAAGGAAGTCCCAAGATCTTCGTAAATACCCGCGCGCGGAGTCTGGCCCAAACGCGCCATATCGGAAGTGTACAGGGTTTCTCCTGTAGCATTGAGCTGATTCAGGAGGTTTTCCATAAGGAGGGAGCCAAAAAAAAATCAAACAAACAGAAACATGGATATCAGAGGAGGGGTGGTGGAGGTGGAGGCGAGGAACGGTGGGGAACTCGTAATTGACTAACCTGCAAGTCACGTTACCGTAATGACTGTTTGCTTCGGGGGGTATTGCCAATCAACACCGTTCCGCTTTCATATTTTGGCGCTGTCACACGAAGCCGAGGTCTGAGAGCGATTTGCCTGTAAAGGGCTGACCCGATGGTCTGCGTGTGAACCATGGCGCCTCCATATTTTACCACCTAGAGAAGACTCTTCCCACTTCTATCTAGCCTCACATGAACATGGGAAGAACGCTCCGACGGGTTATATAGAGCATGAGCTTTCCCATCGCAAGACCGCCGTCCTAAGAGCCGGCATTCCTACTATTATGATCTTCAACTTCGCTGACATTAAGACCGTGTATTATCATCATGGGCGGATGCATGTAGAAGGAGGAGTACTACCGGACGCTATAACTGCATATAGAACATATGGCAATCCGAAGAATCCATGCGTCGTGTTCCCGACCTGCTACGGGGGAAGGCTGGACAGTGCGTATTTTTCATGTTCCCCCGCAAGGCATTACGCGAATCACAAACACAACCGTAGGCCAAGAGTACCTTATTGGACCAGACAAAGTGTGTACTGCTGTTGGTGATGAATAATCCGCCAAGCACTCAAGGTCTCACTCTTTTTGCCAGGCCTTCAATCCTGATGAGTATTTCATCGTTACTGTAGGACAGTTCTCCGGTGGCGAGGTAGTAGATTCTGCTTGTAGCTTTGCACAATAATTGACTCTTCCTCTCCCCCAAGTCCAGCTCTCCTTCGAACACGGTGAGTTGCAAATCATGTAGCCCTACTCTTGACTCAAAAGCTCTTCAGCCAGCACCTTTCAATGGCCCTTATTTCCCGGCTGTCTCTTACGAGGATAACATGTAAGAACACAACATCCCTCCGCGAAATGATCATTGTAAGTGATTCCTCCTAGTCGAGCACAATATGCGCTCCTACGACATCTTGGAGTCGAGAAAGTACATATTGCCGTAGGCTTTTCCATGGGCGGTCAACAAACCTATTATTGGGCCGTAATGTACCCCGAATTTGTTGAGAAGTGGGTGTTCTCTTGATTAAATCCAAGCTTCTGCCACCACGATATGATCACCTTACATCTTTGGGTACAGATATATCTGCATCTGCGGATCTGCGCGTACCAGTCCTCACAACCAATGGTAGGACCATAACAACCTTGAACCTACCTCCGAGTTGATTTATTTGAATTAGCTTCATCGAGGGACCGAAGTCTGCCCTGTTGGCCTCTGCAGATTTTCATGACGGCCACTATACGTCGCCTCCGCAACGCGGCCTTCGAGCGTTTGGCAGGGTCTACTGTGGGTGGGCATACGGCCAAACTGTGAGTTAGGAGAAACATCAGAGTTCATTCCGGACACCCTGAAGACTAATCATACACAGTGGTTCCGTGAACACCACTATCGTTGCAACGGCCAGTAAGTCGAAGTCGATATTTTTCAAAGCAATTCTCGTTACACCCATTTTGGTAGGTTCCCAGACCTTGAAAGCTTTTTGCGAGGAACTTGGGAAGCGGCGCACCTCACCTGGGATGCCAATGACCTCGTCACTCTATTCCATACTTGGCAGACTGCAGATGTATCAAAGATCCGCGATGGCGGAGACTTGGCAAAATGCTTGGGCAGCATTACGGCGAAAGGTCTGATTATGCCTTCCAAGACAGACCTCTATTTCCCCGTGAGCAATTACATTCAGCGCTGGCTACTCTTAAATACAGGCTAATATTGTGGTGCTGTCAGCCCGAAGACAGCGAGTATGAGGTTTCTTGCATGCCGAACACGGCCAAGCTCGTCGTTATACCGTCGATATGGGGTCATATGGGTACTTTTCTATTCGATCTTAATGATTGTCGACCTCTTCTGACCTCAGTCTGCCGCACAGCTGGTGCTTCCTCCAACCCGGAGGACATAAAATTTATGCAGGACGAGATAAAGAAGTTCATGAATGAGGCATGATGCCGGAAGCCGAAATCTACGCAGAGCCACGTAAACGAAATGAATTTAAACACGAATTGTAGTTTGTATGTAACGTGCGATCCAACGCTAAGGTTTTGAGAGTTCGCTTATTCGGGTGCCAACAACTCTGCAAACGACCCTTATGTCGCTGGCCACCTGAAATATCTTCCCCGGAAGAGTTCGATCTAATTACCGGTAAATTTTCGGCAATACTATCAAAAGGGATAAATTGCCCTGTTCACCGGTGCCGGTGATCATTTCATAATGTCCAATGACCCATCCCCTTTCTAACTTATTGCTTTTTGTTACACCTCACTGTCACCTCCAGATCCCTGGGTTTTTCTCCGGCGTGCTTTCGGCTGCTTGCGGTTGTTGGCCGGTGTTGGCATGCCCAACGGGGTTCGCTAATCTTGTGTATACGAGCGGACCGCCTGTCGCCCTCTGTTGCCACTTGGTCGGTCAGGGTGTTTATCCAAGGCACACCAGCGGTGATGACGTCAATTAATATGTGAAAGTGGTTCGCGGCCTTCAGGCTCAACGACAGAGAAATGCATTTCAGAATTGTGCATTGTAAAAAAAAAAAGGTACACGAAATTGTGTTGAGGATGTGTAATTTTTACAACCTGGCAGGCAGTCTCCCTGCTCCACTCAACCTGATTGTTTCGCCATTGACATAGGGGCAATCTAGTACCCATCGGATAGTTTTGGCAAACTCAACGGGCTGACCGAAGCGCCTCGGGTACACGATGCCATCATTCTCCAAGCTCTTCCGTGTTTTTCCAGGAAAATGAGCGGTCATGTTGCTGTCGAACACACCAGGAGCGATAGTGACGACCCGGATAGCATGTCGAGCTAGGTCGCGGGACATAGGCAGTGTCATCGACCTGAGTGCACCTTTGGTTGCAGAGTACGCAGTCTGGCCCGGCTGACCTTCGTACTGCAAAAGCGACGCCATCAAGAGCTCTATCCTACTGGGGTAATGAGATAGACTTACGGCTGCGGCACTCGATACAAATATGACCACCCCCCTCTCCCCGTCTGGTCCCTCCTCTGGCTCAACCTTTACTAAATGCTTCAACACCAACCTTGTCAAATTAAATGAGCCGGTCAGGTTCACAGCCAATGCAAAATCCCACAAGTCCAACGAATGTGGCTCTCCGTGGGCATCAATGATTTTAGCGGCGGTGCCTACACCTGCGCAGTTAATGACGCCACCAAGCCGGGTCTTGGTCTCGCGTGTCCATGCCATGGTGCCCTTGACTGCAGCCTGAATCTGCGCGAGATTTGTGATGTCTGTTTTGAAGAATTTGACATTGGGATGGTGGGCTATGGTGTTGGGAGGTGCGGCGCGGTCAAGGATAGAAATATGTGCACGCTGGGCAACGAGGTCCTCAACAGTTGCAAGACCGAGTCCGGAGGACCTATTGTGTTTCAATGTGCTATTAGTCTTATTGTAATCTGCAGAGATCTCACCCCCCAGAAATAACAAAAGTCCGATTTGAGATTTTCATGAGTGGGAGGATGAGTATGCCTAGTCGCCCAGCGCTTTTCCCGGTAATCTGACATACTTGCGTTCCCATTGGCTAATGACCTTCACGTGAAGGCTTTGCTTACGTCATTGGTACGGGGGGTTCTCTTTGCTCACTCGCTTGTTATTTCTCTCTGGCTTGTAATAATGTTTAGACCCGCTCTGCGTTCCTCAGTGAGTACTTGCATGTGCGCGGGAACGACACATGTTAATTGTACCAGGTTCGGCTTCTCCGCGGAACGACGCCCTCGTCGTTCCTCACAGGTAGACTCACCGCATACCGTTTCCTCTCCGAACAGGCCCGTTCGCAAATTCAAAAAGCTGTCGACTCGAGCCCGGTCGTGCTCTTTATGAAGGGCACTCCGGATGAGCCCCAATGCGGTTTCTCACGTGCTGCAGTTCAGGTCCTCCAACTCCAAGGGGTGCCGCTAGAGAAACTCAAGACTTACAATGTCCTTGACGATCCGGAGTTACGAAGTGGTATCAAAGAGTTTTCGTGCGTCTCGTGTGCCCCTTGTTAGGTTCCCC
Organism: Lepiota brunneoincarnata; assembly: GCA_023014365.1. NCBI lineage: Eukaryota > Fungi > Basidiomycota > Agaricomycetes > Agaricales > Agaricaceae > Lepiota > Lepiota brunneoincarnata. The sequence goes on from JAEBUN010000003.1 coordinate 2,055,494, forward strand.
GGCTATTTACTCATTTTACATGCAGAGAGTGGCCAACCATTCCTCAGATTTATGTGAACAGTGAGTTTGTTGGTGGATGCGACATTCTTCTTAATAGTGAGTAAGGGTTTGCTTTAGCGGGGGTTGTTATACAATTATATCATACTTATTCTAATGGGAAACAGTGCATCAATCTGGTGAACTCGAAACACTGCTCGAGAACAATGGGGTCATCGCCAAAATCCAGGAAGCATCCTCACAGAACGAATCTTCTGTTCCCGCGTCGTAAACCCTTGCTTGAGCCTGGCTCCATTCACATTACATCCAGCCCTAGGGTATTGCGTCAATACTGCCCACTCTTACATACTCGTAGACATAAAAGCGTGCTTGTTATAAAAAAACACTCACCTGGGTATGATGCCAAGCAGACTAAGCAAACTCGATTGTACCGTTCGGATCAACCTTCCCTCGTTTGACGGTCTCTCCTCTGGCTCTCAGGATATCCTCTATTGTGCGCAACTTGCCGTCCTCCGTCGACTCCTTGAACCACCCCAGATGATCGGCAATAAGGTGCCTCCAAACTGTGTTAGCACAAGATAAAAATCAACGAAAGAAAAGCAATGCATACCGATTCTTGCATCCAGGACATTGCACAATCACAATCCCCTTCTCGTACGCATGCTTCGTAAACTCGTGTGTCGATCTCTGGTTGCATCCCTCGACGGCACAGGTAAACGTAATCGAGAGTTTTGGTTGGATCTTGCCAATTGTTTGTTTGGGATCTGTCGCCGGGAGTTTTTCCGAGTCTGTCCTTTTCACATTTGCGCTCGAGTTGGAGGAGGCAGTGGTGGTAGAATAGCGTGCACGCGAAAAGGACAGGGGTGCTGCAGCTGTAACGCCGAGTCGGAGGCGGAGCTGGATTTTGTAGGTTGATGGAAGGGACGAACTCGGGACGAGTAGGCTGCGCAGAGGTGGCGGTAAGCCCGTGTTGCGGAAGAGTCGTGAGGGTAGCATTGAGAACGACAAATTTACTTGAGAGAAGTCAGTTACCGAAGTGACTAAATAAGGAGATGATGCTGCGTACCATTAAAAAACTTGGTGACGACTCCCTACGGTAAGGCCGGAAGTGAGGGCACCCGAAAAAGGTCCACTGCGGCCTTGGTCAAAGTCACGTGATGCACACCATGTATTCATTCGCTCGGGATGTAGCAGGATGTATCGGTGTCACCAGAAAAGGGGGACCCTTGGAGACCGGATTTCGAAATGGAATTATTCGAAAGGAACAATCCGATTCTTCTTCGTGACAAACGCCTATTCAAGTTCGCTGGCAGCAACCCTGTGGGAGTACGTACCTGTGACATTGACAGCCCGGCGCTTGTTGTTGTAATTTGCTACTTGTACCTCGGCTGAATTGCAGCACCCATTTCTCCTGGGACCACCACAGGAACTCAAGTCTCTCAGCACCACGTACGGACCACCCGCCCAATACTATATCTTCTGCTACTAACTAAACATAGCTTTTCCCAATATGTGTCTACACAACCAATGCCCCCGGTGTGGCTACCAGCCATCTTCAAACGAGTTTCCAGATAACCATTCCAGTACACTCGGATCATCGCTCGAATTCGATGATGAAGCTGGTATAATCAACCGAAAGGCTCGACAATTAGAGATAGAAATCCAACAGCTCAGCCGGGAGAGGGCAAACCTCCTTCGACAACTGAACGAGGTCCAGTCCTCCACCAGGATACTCCCAGTGGAAATCCTTACGACGATCTTCTCCCATGCCTGCACATCCCCGACTCAGATCCACAGCAACACCCCCAAGGCCAACTTACATTTCCAGGTCATCCTCGGTGCTGTATCGTCACACTGGCGCCAAGTTGTGTGGTCTATACCAACGTTGTGGACCACGGTAACTTTGAGCATCCGCTTTTCAACCATACACCATGACACAACACTTCTATCGCTCTACTTGCGTAATTCCGGCGTACGCTCGATCCGTCTCGAGTTAGACTTCGCCGTAGATTACAAACTCGGTCATGGTCCTGGTGGAGACCCTAAACGTCTGCTGGAACGGCTGAGGCCCCTCAGAAATCTTTTGTTTTCCGTATCCCCAGACAAAGTCAGAAGTCTGAAACTCGATGGAATGCCCTTCACATGGACGTCCTCGCTATCGCGCAGGTTCCCCCGGGTCGAATCCCTTCTCTTAGGTTGGTGGCCGGGACAAAAGCTAGGACCTGCCTCTCATCCAGAGAAGGTTACCCTCAGCGGCTTCTCACAATTAAGACGAGTCACGATCAAAAGGGTGATGCCGCAGATCGTGCTCCCCTGGAACCAAATCACTGCGCTCACTTGTCATAAACTCCCCGTCGATATTTGCCTTCACCTCCTCACTCTATGTCCGAGCTTGGTCGAATATAGAAATCAGCTCCCTATCGCCCCCATTATTTCAAGCCCTCAGGATCTTGACGGCGTCCTCAACACTGAAAAGCACGTCACCCTGGAACACCTATCTCTTCTTGAGTGGAATCATTATCCCTCGACGGTCTGTCAGAAACTCCAATTCTTCGAATTTCCGGCTCTGCAAACGCTTTTATGGTCCGATACCGGACATTACCAGGCGGGTTTTCTTGCCTTTCGTGGTCTCCTGCGATATGCACCCGCAATTGCCTCCCTCACCCTCAGTGGCAAAAGAGCACTGACGCTCATGCAAGACCCGGAGAAATGGAGGGATGTCTTCACAACTCGCACGCCACATCTCACCCAACTACGATTGAACTCGGTTCCTGATTCGTTACTCGAGGTGCTCAATCCAGCATCCCGGTTGAACCGCGGAGACACACTAAATGCCTCGGGTCTATTAGTGCTGTCCAGTCTGGAATTCCTTGGCTTGTACGTTACTGGGAATTTTGACAGAGATCTTGCGCGCTTGGAAGACTCACCGCTCGTGCGGATGTTGGAAAACAGGCGGGGGGTGTCGCCAAGTTTCGCCCGTGTAGATATCAACATCCGGCAAGAGGTCGAATGGAGCGAGGGTATCCGCGAGAGACTTTTGAAGTTGGTACGAGGTGGCCTTAGGCTGACTATTGTTGAGGACTCGAAGACGGTTGACTGGTTATGACCTTATTTCGGGAGATGCCGGACAGTGGATATGTTCATGTAGGGTAGCGAAGACGACTGTAGAGATGTTTAATCAGATATTACACATGTTGTATCACCGAGTCGGAGGAAGAGAATAGGCGCTATTCAGACTAAGGGAGTAGTATTCAGGGTATAATTCGCAAGAGAAGGCAAACGTGTACCCTTCAATCCGCCCAGAGCTCCAAGCTATAATTATTCGAGCTGTCATTGGAAAAAACATGGGAGAGAGAAGCCCTGCAAGCAGGTCGTAAGATCTCGCGTCGTACTTGTGTCGATCAGCAGCCGTAATAATGGGCGCTGAGATAGTAGCTCGACTGAAATACATGTGTCCGACATGCTGAGCAGTGATGTTTTGTTGATAAAAATGTACTGAGCAGCAGATGAGCAGAGAAAGAAAGTAATTTGTCCAATGAACTATTTTTAGTTGCCTGTGAGCCCTGCAGGGTTGTGACACCTACAGTAAATAACCTGTCACGACCGTACGGATCACCCACCTACTCGGAATCATCCTTCCACTTTCTCTCCCTCTCTCTCGAGTCAGGGACATCTGTCTGCGAAGCCGGTGCCCATTATGCGGCTTCGAGGAGCATGTTTCGGCACTACTTGAGGTAATGCACCTGGCTCGCCATAACTTTGTCAGGGAGCAACTCACCCGGTCCTACAAAGTTGAGCGAGGTCTATTTTGTCGCCAGATCACCCATAGTCCTCGGGGCAATGTTCTCTCATGCCTGCCTACCCCCAGATCTAAACCCTGACCACACTTCCAAAGCAACCTTGCTGCATGCCGACCAATCGTGTGGGTGTGCGAGATACCAAGGACTTGGACCCGCGGGTGACCCTGGAAATCATCCGTCTGTTCGGCCATAGAAAGCCGTAAAAACACTATACGTTTATGTTTTCTCGTGGAGTTGGATTCCGCTGTTTACGGTACGCCTTCCCAACCGTCGGAAACCTCCGCTTGTACATCTACAACCCAAGGGACAGTGTTTCGGGGGTGTTATGCCTGTGCGAGGGGGTGCCCCACTTATGTTCACCTTCGGCCACTAATTTTGGCCCAAGGTCTGGACCAAGGGTAATAGGCCAATATTCTTTATTTCAACCACATTTACACTTGCAGGCCTACCACGTTTACGATAAGCAGTGGTTGAAAAAGGATTTCGCTAAGAATCGCACCTCCCTGGCATAAATCGCCACGCAGGCCTGTCATTGACCCCTATCGTTACCTGCATACGTCCCCCCTTCCTGTGTCCGCACTTGACCGAATATCGTGATCATGCCCTTCAAGGCTGTCAATTTTCGGCGCGATACCCTCAGCGCTAATAACTACGTCATCTGAAGCAACTAGCCCTGCCTCGCAGTGGTGGGTTGTGAGCGCCACTGCCCCGAGCGCGCTCACTGTTGTAAATTTCGCGTGGACCGACGCAGTACATCGCACCGCAGTAGCTTTATGTAATGATCCTACTCAGGGTCATCACCTCCTGGATGGGAGAAGAGTGGTGGAGTCAACCGCAACACGGAAGGAAGATCTTTCGCAAATTTGCGTGCCAAGCCCTTTCCCATATACCACTGCACAACTTGGACCTGGTACCACCTTCTTTTTATTTGGGATCTTGATCTAATGTAACACCAGTGCTAAGCTGAGGGAAAATCTCTTGGGTATCTTCTGTATTCAGAGACTGAATGGAAAAGGTAGCTGTAGACATGGAATATCACTGGGAGGTAACACAATGTTTGTCATGGGTAGCACACCAAGTCAAGAAATGAGAGGTCCTACCCAGGGATCAATGAGTATCTAAATAACAATGACCTCCCAATAGTGAAGTAAACTTCATAGCCAAGTCACTCCTTTCCCTTTTTCTCTACTTGCCTTATTTAGTTTTTGGGGCCTTCAGTGGCAAGCTGTGGACTGCTAACATGCTCTGCATGATAATTTGTATTTTTTTTTTAAAAAAAAAAAGGTTGATAATTTACTATTAACACTCATTCTTTCTTGGAAGTCTATAATCAGTGTAAAACTGTTCTGCAGATAACCCTTGAATCTGAATAAATATAACTACATACAAGTTACAACTCCTCTCTATCCAAGCTCTATTGTACTCTTATTACCCAATCTGTTGTGCTTATGATTCCCATCATTACTCCCTAATTTCCACTGCTACTAGGCTTACTACTAGCTGCAGATGCTATTGGTGCTTTCCTGCAAGCCATTTCAGCCTGGTAGTCCATGTTAAGCTTCATCCTATGGTCCAACAATCCATGATAAACTTACCATCTGCTGTAATGTATCCTCTGAGTCAGAATCAATCTGCAGCCAGCCAATTTTAATATTTGGGTTTGGAAGGTTTTTGTGCTTTAATGCCAGGTGTATGTCCTTCAGTGATTCCTGAACTCCACTGGACTTGGCTATATTTTCACCATGACTATGGGGTGTCACAAATATAAATGACCAGTTTGTTGGAAAAGCTCTTCGTGCATGCTTTGACCACCCTCGGAATAGGTTCACAACATGTTTGATACCCGATTCTGCCAAACCATGCTCCTCGGGGATTGTCATCTGCAGCATAGTAACCCGCTTCAAGTTGTCACTGACAACGAAGGCATCCAAGGAAGGGAAGTATTCAGTAGGGACATATATGTGGTTGTCCTGCGGAACAAGTGTTGTGTCCCTGGTGAACACGTCTCGAACCAGCGAGAGGCCTGGACCAAGCGAAAATGTATTTGATCCTCTACAAACGGTACGACAAGTTAAAGCACCCTTGGACAATTGCAGGATATTAAGCACAAATGGCTCGTAGACAGTAGAAAAAACTTGTGGGAATGACTTGAAATTTGAGATGAGTTGCTGTAATCGAGTGTTGAACTGGGCGAGGAATGTTTCGAGTAGAAGTCGGCGAAGAAGTGGTGTAGGAACATGATATTTAAAGTAGGGCACCTTCTGGGGATTTGGTGATGCAGGCTCAGCAAAGAAGAATTTGTGGAATGTGACAGGTTGGATGTCTTGTCTGACATATCCCCCATCAATCGCGCGTGCAAGCGCATCTACATCCGTTTCGAGATTCCAGGGTTCGAGAATTTCCCGAAAATCTGCCTCTGGATCCCCAGAACGCCGTTGCTCGAGGTTGACAGGATTGATACAATGCCTCGCAGAAGGACCCAGGAGGTCGAAGAGTTCCGAGGGGGTGTAAGTCGGTTCGTTGCGCCAAGAGCCAAGTTCTTTATTTTCGTAGAGTTGTCTGGTTCAGCGCGCAGTGTTAGATCGATCAACACTTTGAGCATCGCACTTACTGGAGTTGTTCAATCTCGCCCTTGGACCACAAGCCCATGACCCAAGCTCGGGCATTCTTTTGCTTAGCCCATTCCCTCCAGCGATGTGGCTGAGGAGATGTCGCTTGGAGAACATATCCTGGGTAGTGAATGAAGGGACCAGGGGTGGGTAAGTCGTTGTTGGAATCGACCAAGACAAGTGTGTCCCGTGTGATATTGATTTTGGGGGGTTCAGCAGGCGGCAGAACACGACAGCCATCCTGGGTGCAATGAATATACGATAACTGGGACTTGCAGAAAATGACAGGTATCCGTTGCGACAATGCCTTAAGAAAAGCGTAGAACAAGAATAGTGACTTTCCTAACAAGGTCCCAAGTCAAGTGTTAGTGTTGCCGTGGATAGAGTATGACCCACCAATACCAGGTTGGCCAATTAGGACCATACCTCCTGGCCTTCTTCCCCCTTTTCTTATCTCAGTTTCTACGAAACCCCATAGAACTTGGTATTCCTGTCGACAAAGACAAGGTTCTGTTTCTGAGTCGGATGCTGGTTCTGAACAAGGGATTTCAATGTATTCGATGCCATTCTCAGATATTACCGGGTCCTGCTGCGAGACCCAGAGGCGTTCGTAGGCGGATTCACACCACTGGACGGGAGTAGCCATGGACGATGGTGGGATAAAACAAGGGGTGAGTCTCCTAAGCCCTCATAGAAAATGGATGATGTCATGGGGCGGCAACTCCCGACTTTGTCCCGTGCAAGTATCCGCACCTCGGACAATTCAGTCAGGACAATTTCCGTCAGGAGTGAGATTGGGCGGTGTCTAATATGCCCTCTTATCCTCTACAACTGAGTGATTTCTCCCGTGAAGAACACATGCGTCCTATGCAATACATACTACATACATATTCATTAACCGCCATAACAAGATTCATGTGGATGGGGCCAGCAGAACAAAGTTGCAAAAGTTTGTCTGAGGAATGGACATACTATAGGCCTTGCTCTCCGTACGACCCTGCCTTGAAAGGAGGTGTGAAGGGTGGTAATACCGATGCGGTAGATGAAGCCTCGCCAAAGAATACTCCTCAGAGTGGCTGGCATCCAATGAGAATGTATAGAGCATGCCAGGAGGTGTCGTTGGAGTATATGTCCCGGGGGAGCTGGAAAAACAAATATGTGGGACTTGTGGTGGTGCCCGAAGAGCGCGACCCGTGTTCATCCACCGCCCTGATGTATTCCACTGCCACTTGACGCCACAAGATACCTAACCCCGCTCTTCCGCGCCTTATGCACGTTTATCCGGGAACGGGAAGAACGTGTCACTCGAACACAACCCCATCCAATTTGGCCGCCCACTCCTTCTTCTGCCCCACACTCAATGGGGAAACAGCACTCTCAAACAGACTCTCCTGATGCTCCTTCTCACCACCCTCGAGCTCCTCACCGCTGACGCACTAGTCGATTTGCCTTCTCCGCGCGCTTGACACCTTTGTTGAACGGCGAGATGATCACTCTCGAATGGTGACGGAGCCACCAGAGGTCGGCTTTTCCTCCCACGAGACGGGTGTAATGAATACGCGATTGTTGGCTTGCACCAACACTGATGATGGCCCCGCGGTAGGCGTACGCGGCGCTATTGGATTGGGTATATTTAAGTGCCAGTGTAGCGACGATCAAATCTGTGACGGCGGCTTGGGAAGGTAGCTACAGGGCACCTTTAGTTCTAGCTCTGAGAGGATATACTGAAGCTGCTTACTTCCTTGTGTTTGGAGACCAAGTCTTCGAAAAGCTTCGCATCAATCTTTGCGTTGGTCTTTTCTGTTGCACGCAGACACCATAAACCTGCTTGGTCTCCACCTCAGGCGGAACATAGTTGGTGTCAATCTGAGCGTCAATCAGCATTTCCCAATCACACAAGAGGGAAAGCGCCAAACGCACCTCGAGAACACAGCACTTGCTACCCTTCTTTTTGCTCAAAATGTCGAAAGCCTCAGGCGAGTACCCGGGGGCAATGATATCATAGGAGACTTCGCGGGAAATAATGCGGGCAGTCGCAAGGTCGCAAGGTGCGGATAGAGCAACAAAGTCCCGAAGGAGGACATGCGATCGGCACCTATGTGCAGTACTAATCGGTTCCTGATAGGCCGGCTTCATTGGACCCACGTATCGTGGGCACGAGTATAAGCTGTAGCGAGAGAGGTAAATGGTTCTCTGAGGTCATCGACGCCGTAGACCTTCTTTTCTGTCTCGTTGAGTTCAATACCCACAGCGGCAACTGCAGGAGAGACATGTTTGAATGAGGCAGCAGCTGGGAGACCGAGAACCTCTTGAAGTTCTTTAACCAAAGCATAGGAGTTAAGGGCATCGAGGAGGTTGATATATCCCGGGGCACCACAAAGTGCTAATGGACAGAATCAATATTCCGGGAAGCAATATACTCACAAAAGCAACCCCACCTTTGAACGGAAGCTTTCCTTCATCAACGAAGGCCTGCGCGGGTGTCTGGTGCGGGTTTGCGCCGTACCTCAGTGCAATCCTCTGTACCGGAGCAACCAACTTTGCCCTGTCCAATTCCGCGGAGGCATACTGCTCCCTAAAATATCCACTGATCACAGCGTCGTATCTGGCAGTTTGCTCAGATGCTTTCAGTGCAAGTTTGCTTCTCGCAACCCTGTCCGATACCGCCACTACCCTTCTTCCATTCCTCCAGGAACTCGGCTTAGCCGGCGAGGCCAGAGGGATGGATACACGGGCGTGGTTCTTGGTGGCTGCGCGGAGGAGTGTTACGCCTCTGATGTCGATCTCTTCGATGGCGTCTGCGAGGGTGCAGTTGGGCTTGGTGATGGTTTGGACGAAAGGGTAGAGATTGCAGACGACAATGGAGATAGGGGAAATGTTTTTGAGCTGAGAGGCCGGCCTCGTCAGGGGGGATAGAACATGCTAGGATTCCTGTGTAATGAGAAATGTTTGAGTACATGTGTTTTGGAAAGGTATGTGCGAGGGCTCGTGCCTCCGTGAACAGCTGGGTGCAATGTTTTGACGCGCCCGCCTAGCATCTCAGGTGCCTTTGTGATATCGGACACATCTCTGCAGAAATTCCATGAATCGATGCATGTGTTTGCTTTCAAGTTGCTAGCTTACTGGATGGAAATGCCCTACATCTCTGATCTTCTTGGTAGTACCGTCGGAGCCCAGTAAGTGGACGCCAGACTGACAGGCCTTTCGCGAACTCGATTCGATTGGTTTTGTCGTACATAGACGGCAGTGTTGTACATCCGGATGTCAAGTGCATAAGTATATGGTGTGATGAAACACATCCATGTACTGGGACATGGCGGTCTTTGGGTAAAATTGATCAGCTGTGCGAGTAGATTATGGCGCTTAAACCCCAACAAGAGTAAATACTAGCACCGTTTAAATTTAGACATATCGACGGCTTGGATCTCCTCATCTCTCGGCTTAGCCAACAACGCCCAACGTGGCTCCGCAAGCTCGGTCCATTCACCACGCATGAGTTACATACTCGTATCAAGTCATACGTCCCTACCTTCGCAGTGCATCGAGCAAGGTAGCAGGGAATTCATCTCTCATAGCGGCCCCGGCCCTACCCCGCGATATATTTGTCCCTTGGATACGTGGCTAATAATCATGCACCATTCAAACTAAGATACACTCTATTCCTCCCCAACATCTTGTGATGGCCCGTGAGTACCTCCCCAAAAGTGTTCAAAGCCAAAGCTGGACGCAGCCCGGCACCACCGATACTGAGATATTGAGAAAACATTGGTGTGCTGTGCACAGGCAATCAAGATCGCCCGCCTATTTCGTGTGCAAAAAGGCGACTGTTCCGCGAGTTGCTGTAAGAATCTACGTCCAGCAAGAACACCTCGCCTGCTCGATTTCCCAAAACGATTAGTCCAGCTGATTCGCTCAAAGTGCAACGAATAATGTCCTCTGGAACAAGACTGTTCAAACAAAGCTGTGAAGTAGCGGAGGGTCGAAGTTTACCTCTTAGGTCTGGCGAGGACACTGAGTACACAGCAACACTCTCAATGTCCCTGTGTGGGCCGCTTACTGGTGAAGCCTGAGCCCCGTAGGTAGCAGAGCTAGAGTCGCTCCAGACTTGGATCTCTCGTATTGTACTTCCGCGAACACGCTCGACCCAGATGGCTCTTCTTGCTTGCGACCCGAATGCATACGCACTGATGAATCCACGTGAACTCAGGTTCACTGCTTGCCGGAATGCCCCGTTAAATTCCGTAGATGGTGTAGGGGTCGGTGATGGAGTAAGGAGATCGGGGCTAGCTATGGCACGGGAGGGAAAGTGTGATACGACATTGTTCGCTAGGGCGTAGATATCCAAGAGAGTGACCGTGAGGAATGGTGGGACTTCAGACGAACCAGGATGTGAATGGAAGTGGATAGAGTAATGAAATAAACCTTGGAGGACGTCGTATGCGAAGACCTGGAAGTTGACCCCCACGAGGTCGTGGGTGGTAACTGGAGTCGAGAGTCGTACATCTCGGAAGGTTGTATTAGGAAAAAGGTGTTTGGCTATTGGTACTGCAACGAGCTTCGATTTTGTTGAAGTTTCAAGGAGGGCTTTGATGTCATGGACTTCAACGGACCGAGTCTTGAAGACGAATATATATTGATTGCACAAACGGACATTAATTGTGCCGTTCCACTGGGGGATATGTGAGGAACTGTGATGCAGAGCCATGTTACATCCATACCATGTCTTCAAGGTCTTCTGAGCGGGGAGATACAACTATGAGATCTCGTCGAGGTTCCTCGGAAATATCCACAAGGTTAAGCGAGCTTCCACGAGATAGTATAAGCATGTGGTCTGGGAGGCTCATTGTCCAGATAACCTCCGGTGTTGACAATGGCACTGTCTTGAGAAGCTTGAATGAGGCGTCATGCCTTAGGGCTACTTCGTACACGCGACAAAAACAAGGGCTTCTGAAAAAGGAGTGTCATTATTATGGTACGGGGCACATATGTGCCCACCTTAGCTTCGTGTTCAGAGCAACGATGAGCCGTCCGTCGTCTGTAACTTCCGACGCGGCGGACGTCCATTTCGCGCCTCCGTATTCCTCCTTCTCTGTCAGGGTGGCACACACCCTTGCTCGTGGCGTAACGTTCGCATGTAGCGGTATCTTTGAGTCCGGTAGAGTATCCCAGAGATACATGACTCCTTCCGCATAAATAACCAACAACCATCGATCAAGGAACATCTCCAGCGCAATCAGCATATCACCCATCTTCGGTTGCGCTCTTATTGGCAGTTTTGTCCTTGGAAGTGGCCATGAAAGCGCGATGCGATGGCCGGTGACCACTGCGTGTTCGATTTCTGCAGTCGAAGGGATTACAGGAACTGTCGATCCGCTAGAGTACTGACCCAGATCGAGGTGCAGAGGAATTGGAATTGGGTAGTACCGTCGCTGCCTTTCTAACAGTGAAAGCCAGATCATCCTGTCTCGGGTGATTTCTTGGAGCTGTTTACAAGACTGAAAAGGCAAGCTTTAAGGGATTTTTACGCTGAGACATAGATGGTACCTGCCGTATTCTTGCTACATCTTGAAGTTCGAGTAGTGATACTATCCTCAGTAGTATCTCAGGGGGTAGAGCCGTCAATAATGACATTGTAGGAATGGAGACTATCGAACTTGTGCTTGTTGATCGAACCAAGGACGAACAGACGCCCACTTGCCCAAACAAACCATACTTTCGATCCTCCCGCCACTGCCCCAAATCCAATGCACCAGAGGAACATTTACTCTCAGCCCTTCCAATTCGAGGAACTTGCACAAGCATACCCACCCTTGCTAGAGTAGTGGGTATTTTGTTGCTCGCTTTCACAGAACATTGCGCTGTTCCAGTTTACTCACCCATCTCTGGCAACAGTCTCATCTCAACTAATCCGCCTTCTCGACGAAAAACTATAGATTTTCATAATGAACACGCTCAGAGGTCGTACATTTCTGTTATAGTACCCCATATGTCTAATCATTTCTACGGAATAGTATAGGTGTCTGACCCAGGCGCTTCTCTACCGTGACTTCAGAGTGCAGTTGACCTTGGCGGAGGACCGGCTGTGTCCAGCAGTACGTAATAACAACAAATCACCATCGCCATCGAATAGCTGAAACTCTGGCATACTCCAGGTACCTAACAGGTAAACCTCCTTTTATTGTTTAAACAGCCAGTAACGCTTTGCTAGACTTAACTATGTCCTCTGGATACAGGATATCATTCGCGCGCACCGTTTCTTGTTCAGGGAAGATGTGCGCACAATACGGGGCATAGATATGTACATCTAATCCCTTATCTCGTCGTTTAAGATCTGGACACCACCACTATCACAGAGGGACCGGTTCGTCGGCGGATTTATCCTCTCTTGGCATGCAAGATGGAGCCGTCTTGGGATTTTGTGGCCACAGGTGGGCGCATTCCGGGCTTCGCAGCTGACACATACCAACTCACAAGATAGAGATTGACGACAAATCTTACGCATATGCTGAACGTAACATTCAAGTTAACCAAATGCAAGATCGTATTCACCTTATGCGAGCGTCATCGGACAAACCAATTCTATTTCCACTAGAAGACTACTCTGGCCCACCGTAATCATCACTTCCTCGCTAATTTTCTATCATTCGGCGCTCACACCTATGAACCAGCTTCGATTTTGTAATGTGTAATCCACCTTTTTACGCTAGCAGAGCAGAAGTCGTGCGCTCTACAGAGATGAAGGAGCTCCCCCCCAATGGGGTGAGCGGATTCGTTTTTTCAAGTAATGTTAGACTGATTCTTGATTCTTAGGTCTGCACTGGTGCTGACATTGAGATGATATATTCCCCAGGGCGGAGAAGCGGCTTTCGTTGGCCAAATGGTAGATGAGAGTGAACGATACGGACTTAAGTGCAGGTAAATGTCTTTTAAATCCTCTGCATCAATTGCTACTCGAGCTCGCCTCATTGAGATGGTACACATCGATGCTGGGCAAATTATCTACCGTCCACGAAATCATCATCATGCTGCGCAAACGTTCGGTAAGTATTCGATCTTTCACCTACCCGGTTACCACTAAGGGCTCGAATTTCAGGTACGGACGTATGCGATCACTGAATTTATGCAAGGTCAAACACGCCGATGGGGCGTAGCTTGGTCCTTCACGGATGAACACCTTCCCGACGTATGTCAACTTCTCGTAATCATTCTGTCGATGACACAACCTGGCCAGGCTCTCGCACGAATATCGTTACACCCTACAAACTCTCTTCATCCCTTGATGCCTGCTCGCAACTCTTTCGATAATCGCTTCACGCTTTCCTTCTGTTCGATCGATGCATCGTACCTCCAAACCGCTCTTCTAGACATTTGTTCCATGGCTGGGGTTTCAGCAAATGAAAGACCGCTCATCCTCGAGGAGGAACATCTCAAGGCGCCTCTCACTACCTTCCGATTAAATCCTATCTTGATCCAGGCAAATGCCAATACTTGGTCACGCAAGGCGCGGCGGAGGCAGAATCAGATAGACGAACGTGAAGGTTCAGTCACGCCACAATCCACAACCACACTCATGTGTAGCATGCAATGGTCGTTCGACTTCAATCTAACGCCTGCGAATGTGGTTATACAGTCACAGTGGGTATTTGGGGGCGACCGTCACCTGTTCGAAAGCTTTGTCGGCCATGTAGTCAGGAAGCTCACACAGGCATTTGAACCATATTTGCCCTGCCCTCCGGATCACCACCCACCCGCTATGGAGTCCAGCCTTTCGGAAACCACGGTGGTCTCTTCTCATTGATTTCACTTTCGTTATACATTATAGACAACGTAGCTACGGATGTATATTAATAATCACAATAGTCATCAGGACTGACTCGTTGGCTGGGACCGAATAAATATCAGAGTCGCGCAGGGCTTTACCCCGATACCCAGCGAGTTCGCTGTGGTGTTTTCCTCCGTCTCTCCAAAATCAGGACCGACATGACTAATTCATCAAATATATTTTGACCGGGGGGATACACCCTCATACGAGCAAGCTTTGCAGGGTTTGAGGGTGAACGCAGTCCCTCCGGAGGAAAGAATTCTGCCACAAGATCGTACCGCTTGTTTTTCACTGCCACGGTATCTGAAATATGTACGCACTTGAGGTATAGGTGAATCCTTGGTGTTCAGCATGATTATGTAGACTCACTGTCCAATGCCCGTCCCATTTCCACTGTAGATATCCTTCGTTTTGATGATAAAGCTTCCAACGCCACTTGAGAAAAAAAAAAGAGTTCAACAACGGGCGTTTGGAATCCCAAGGAAGAAACGAACCTCAGCTTTCTTCGTGTCAAATCCCAACCTCTTAAAAATATGCGTCTCCGCTTTCCTGTAATACACCGTCTCCTCGAGCGCAGTACAGCCCGGCTTCGTCCTTTAGAACCGCGGTGTGGTGAGCATATAGTACACACACACACACACTACATCATCCCTCTCACCCGAAAATGAACATACACTCACACAAAATCCCCAACAACATCCCCATCTGCCCTCCCACCCCTCCTCACAGTCGTGATGAAAAAGGTCGGGTCGAACAAATCATGAGTGACCTTGATATGATACATCGGTCTTGTATCCGGTGCGTCCAGAGGAGGAATCAGAATCATCGAATCTGAGCTACCACCCCCTTCCATCGGCGAAAAGGTGTAGTCGAGTGTATAGATCGGCACTCGTGCTTCCGTATACCTATTACACACACACACAATCAGCCTTCTCTCGTCCTCATCACACACCTACAAAATATGTCAAAAACTTACCCAGGCGGATTCCCATTCAGCAGACCACCACCATTGACATGAGCACCCGGTAATATATCTTGCGTTGCCCCTGCGGCCCCTATTCCCATCCCTACCCCTGCTCCAACAGAAGCGGCATCAAAAACCGACATTCTCCTTGAATCTGATCCCGAAGCCACAGTTGCACCAGCCGACGACAACACCGGGCTCGACCACTCCCCTCGGCGATGACGGGACTGCGACTGCGACTGCGACTGCGACTGTGATGCCACCGACGCAACCGACGGCGCGGGCACAGGAGGGGGCGGAGGCGATCCCGCAATATAGGCGACATCCCCATCGTCATAGTCCGCTGCCCATGCTAATACTACCGGCTCGGGTATCTGTGGTATCGTGCTGCTGCGACTTGTTTTTGTCTTGTGTTATGCATGGGTTTGAATGGGAGTATGAAGAGCAAAAAGGACTTACTTTGACTCCGGCATCACTGTCCCTGGTTATCTTACCTTCCGTGTATGTTCGTATTTCTGGCGTCTATATATTCACGGTAAAAGCGAAGAGATGCCCAGAAGCATCATTAGCTTCTACTTCAAGGATCGGGTGTTACCATGTTCCTCCTCACCATCACAGACTATCAATGATAAAAAGTCATGATACATTGTCTCATCAAGCTACAACTCGGCAAAGACTCTAGGTAATAAAAAAATGAAAGAGGGTATCAAAGCAGTCCAAATCCCAGCTTTTGTGTCTGCGGTTCGCAATACATGACGGTCAAAGGGAGGGTATATCAAAGGGAGGATATGTACGGGGCTTCCGGGGGATGGGGGTGGAAGGGGGGAGAGGGACGCTCCGTAAGTAAAGAGAAACCAATGTATCGCGAGTTACGAGGGGCCAAAGTGAGGTGAGTACCTCGGGGACAAGAAATGAACTGAATTGATATGTAAAACGTCTCGTCGAATAGGTTCTGGGAAAAGCCAGGAATCGATACACACAAGCATGCGAGAGAAAGCATAAGAAAGAAGAAAGCGATCGTAGAGAGAGAGAAAAGAGAAAAGTAAGCCCGCGTCTATATCTTCATCGGCGCCTATTGTATGACCAAAACAGAAAACCCGTTAATGTGTATGACGAAAAAACGAGGTCGATTCCGAGAGACGAAAATTTAGAAAATGCAATGCGGATGGGGTGGCGATGCAAATTAAAGTGTGAGGATTGTCCATGTGTCGGCGTATATGGGGTGTTGCGAAGTCCAGATGTGTAGACAGCAAAGTGCATTATAGTCCGAACCGCATCGCAGTCGGGATGTAGGTGAATTACGCCAGCAATTGGCCAGTCTAGGTTTTCCTTTTTCATTTGACGAATCATCGTAACCGTGGCTGGGGACGAAAAACCGCCATGGGAATGCGAGGACGAGATCGAAAGCTACACGTCCCGACGAACTGGGGGAGGGAGGGAGGTATTTTCATCATACACAAACATCCATAGTTCCAGAGGAGAGAGAAATTCGACGAATCATACAATAAAGACCAATTATGTGTTCGTTGTGTGCGAGCAGACCGGGAAGAGAATAAGAAAAGAGTCTTGAGTCTCAAAGTCATGGCATTAGGCGTATTAAGAATTTGTTGCATGGAGTGTGTGTATACCGAAAGGGAAGGGGTGGGTGGACGAGGTGGACGAGGTATTACATGATGCGACGAGAGAGAAGAGTCGTGCCGAAAATGAGACAATGAGATAAACCAGGCGGTGGGGAGATGAGCAACGCATATATCCAGAAACCGCGTGGCCAGTAGAAGGCGAGACCGAGGGTAGGTGAGGCTGATAGAAAACGAGACCAAGCTTTTTTTGTGATTTTGTGATTTTGGAGAGGCAGAAATTGATGACAGAAATTGATGAGAACAGCCAAGCCGGACGGAGACGAAGTCGCCTCCGACGAGCTTAATAGGGAAGGAGGCCATTTACCACCATCCTCCGCTGTTCTGGTTGCCACCATATCCGCCTCCACCATATCCGCCATTGCCCCCCCCAGGAACCCCACCTCCGTACCTGCTACCGCCATAACCGCCACCAGTACCATGACCACCCCCGCCACCAGCACGATAGTCTCTCCCACTAGTTCCTCTGCCTCCTCCTCTGCCACGACCGCGACCACCACGATATCCACCGCTTCCATAGGTAGATTCGTGTGCGACAGTTTCCAGCCATGAAGGGATCTCCTGATTAGCTTCCCTGAGCAACTCCATGAGGTCACGAACGATATTCTTGTTGTTCCTGTTGAAAAAGGACGTGCTGACACCTGTGTTACCGGCGCGACCGGTACGTCCGATACGATGAACGTAATCATCAATGTCCGAAGGCAAGTCATAATTGAGAACATGGGTGACGTTAGGAATATCGAGACCACGCGCAGCGACGGCGGTGGCAACAAGGATGGGGGTCCTGCCGGTGCGGAAGGTGTGGAGAGCCATCTCACGCTCACGCTGGGTTCTATCACCGTGAATGGAAGTAGCGGGAAGGTGGTGGCCCATCAAAAAATCGCTAAGCATATCGGCCATGCGTTTCGTTTCCACGAAGATGAGAGTAAGGCCAATCTCCTCTTTGGGCTGAGAAGCGATGATATCAAGGAGGACGCTGCGCTTGTCGATATCTTCGACATACTCAAATTTCTGGGTGATGTTCTCGGAAGTGCTACCGACACGACCAACACTGAGGAAGATGTAGTCCTTCAAAAAGTCCTTGGCGAGAATTTGTATGTCACGGGGGAAGGTAGCGCTGAACATGAGGGTTTGACGCTCATGCACCCCAGGCATATCCTCGCCCTGAACGATACGGCGAATCTGGGGTTCGAAACCCATGTCTAGCATGCGATCAGCCTCGTCCAAGACAAGATATTTGATATTGGCTAAGCTGATGCGTCCACGTTCGATAAGATCCACGAGGCGACCAGGAGTGGCGCTCAATAAATCACAGCCACGTTCGATTTGGCGAAGCTGGAGGTTGATGTCGGCACCTCCATAAACGACGGCGGGGCGGACCCAGGAGCGGTATGCGAATTTCCTGGCCTCGTCATGGATCTGAGAAACGAGCTCGCGCGTGGGAGCCAAGATGAGAGCAGTGGGGTAGGCCTTGCGACTGCGGCCATAGGTGTGACCAGCCTCAGATGGGGGGGGACGGGGACCTTGTTGGAAAGAGGCGGAAAGGATTGGGAACAAGAAGCCAGCAGTTTTTCCGGAACCGGTCTGTGACGGGAGTTATCAGAAGAGAGATCAAGTCGGGGGAAGATGAGTCACATTACCTGAGCACAGGCCATCAAATCCCTTCCATTAGCGACAATGGGAATGGAGTACTTTTGGACAGGAGTGGGTGTGGTGTACATGGCGTAGCCGATGTTTTCCAGCAGAGCAGGGTCTAAGGGGGGACTGGTGAAAGAGAGGACAGGCTCAGGCACATTAGCGCCAGTGGCCTCGACTGGGATGTCATCATATTTCTCAAAATTGATGCCAGTGTGCTGTTTGGAGGGATCGCTAGCATCACCAAAGAGCTCCTTCTCGAGGCGCGTATTGCGAGGACCGATGATGTGCTGGCCGTCCCTCCATATGCCATAGCCAAACGCCGGGGCAGAGGAGTCACGGGGGGTAGGGTTGGGGCTGGGGCTGGGACCAGACCAGCCGCTGCCAGGGCCACCTCCACCACTACGGTTGTTTTCACGAGAGAAGAAACTGTTCCTGTTGCTCCTGGAATCAGAGACGGTGGAGTTGCCACCACCACCGCGGGGGGTGTCATATCCGCCACGATGGGCGTTTGAAGGGGTAGGAGAGCGGGAGTCATTCCAGCCATTTCTAGGTGGATGACAAGGTGAGTACCAGTGACGAAGATGAAGATATCAAGACATACGCATTGGTGGTTACAGGCAAGGAAGCAGCCCGCTGCGCCCTCAAATGTGGTGGGACATAAGCAGCCTTTCCGAGACTGAGAGCGGCTGGAAAGTGTGAGTGAGTGGCGGTATGGAGGGAAACGTTGTTAGGCCTAGACTCACCGAATTGGCTCTCGATGTTCGGGCTTCCGTTTACAAGACCATTTGTCATATTAAAAAGATGCGAATATACAATCCTGTGGATGGGGTTTTGGACGATAAAACGTTGGGTGAGCAACCTTGTCCCCGTAAAATTGCATGCCCAGCCTCTTGCTGACTCAGGCACAGCCCACTTCTCACGGACACGTGATAATCACGAATGGATTTCGACGTGGCTCCGCCTTTAACATACGCAATGTCCCACTCGCATACACACGCACCAGGCGAGGAGCACTCGCATTCTCACTCCCATGGCCCACAGCAGCAGCAACAGCAAATGCCTCCGCCGGACCCAGCCCTACAGGCGCTCATTGATCAGCAGTTTCGTCCGGTCTCCCTTGCTTTGACAAATGATGGTACAGTTGCAGTGTGTGAGGCACACAAACTCGAGAAGTGCGACAATTGCAACGTGGATTTTCTAAACACGAACCGTCTCTCTCGGCTTCTTGTCGCGAACCCCAACCTCCTCTGCCCTCCGCCTAGTAACATTGTTTCTCAAAAGCTCACCCAGATGGTGACGAGTACCAAAGACGAGGGAAATGTCAGTAACACATTTTATTGTCCGCAAAAATAATAACAACAAAAAAGGCTCTATTTAAGGCTGGTCAGGCGCAACAGGCCATCGCTCGATACACCACCGCTGCCTCCCTAGCAGTCCAACGACCGCCATGGGAAGCTAACCAGTTTATGCGTGAAGAACTTTCCACAACCGTTTCTAATCGTTCCGCCGCATACCACGAAGCACACGATTACGTCTCCGCGCTCGCCGATGCCGATATTGTCATTGCTATTCGGAGAGGTTGGCCCAAAGGACACTACCGTAAGGCCAAGGCGTTGCTCGGCATGGGCAGGGCGAAAGAGGCAGCGGATGCAGTCAAGCTCGGTCTGAGCTTTGAGCCCAATAATGCTGTAAGTTCTTGTGTTTGTTACGGTGTGTTGATGCTGAAGATAGGGAAATAGGAGCTGACAAGCTTCCTTGGTGATATCGAAAAGGCTCTTGCTGCGGCATAGCTGATCCTATGTTCACTTACCGCTCCTTCCACGTTTTTCTTCTGCATCTTATACTTGTTTTGGAGGAAATATAATGCGATGTTAGACGGATAACCAAGCTTTACCGCTCCTGTGGATGTGGAGGTAAATCCCGAATTGAGGTATGCGTCTTTGTCGGACCCCCTGGGCTGTGAGGTAGTTTTGCCGGAACCCACGTCGAATTTTCCACGACATCGCCATGGCCAAATTTTTTCAGTGCTTTCACCCCCGCTTTGTGCACGATAAAGTTGCCAAGCCCCTTTGCATTTTCTTGGTCCTTGGACAAGAGCGGGAACCTCTGGACGGCAACTCGGATGGCAGACTCGAACATCGAAGGAGACACGTTTGCTATGGGCGTTTTTACGCACTCTGGTATGCGACTGGCCCTGGTCCCAGGCCTGTTTACGGTGGAGGTGTGGTTGTAGAATGGGAGGTGCTCGTGGCTGATGGCTTTGCGGGCATTGAGGTAGATAAAAGTGTAATCACCCGTGACTGAGATTCAAGATTAGAGTAAGAGAGAACGAGGGGTGGTTTGGCTCTCACATTGGAGCGAGAGGGTCTGTTTGGTAGTAAAGGTAATATGGTCGTTTGTGCCTCGAGGAATACCTTTTTTGCCTAGAAGACATTAGATGATGCGAGTGTGTACTAGCAGGTAGAGTACACACGTACGGATTCTCGGCCATGCAGAGGAGGGGGTCTGGTAGATGAGTGGCGGGATCTTGTCTGGCCTTGTTAGTCTCTGGTCAGTCTAGAAAAAAAAAATGAGGACAAAACCGGTACAATGTGAAAGGGGACATACGACACTGGGTTTGACAACGTCGTGAAGACCAATCCACCAGCAGTTCATTTGTGAGCCAGAGACATCGTGTGTCGCTGTCCGGGGGTCGTGGTTGAGTAGGAGAGAATGGGAGCCGAAGCGCATGACTGCCTTTTCGAGAGTCGGAAAGTCGAGGTTGCCCAACTTGGGGTGCTGCAACTAAAGGACAGTGGGTCGCGAGCATCCCAGGGTGCAGAGCACTCACGAGATCCTGAACACGGACGTAGCCATCGACTGTGGATGGCAGACCCTGGGATGATGCATTTCGGAGTAGCCAAGTGACGGTGTTGGCTATGCGAATAGCAGGTTCCTCCCAGCCAAGAGCAAAGAGTTTTCCGCGTTCGCTTGGATTTGGAATGAGGGTTTTGTAGAGATTGAGTGTTCTCGGACGGTACTTCGCATTTGCGAGTGGACGGAGAACGACAGAAGAGGAAGAAGCCATGAGCGTGACGTGATGCTCTCTGCATTTCATACTGCACCATGTCCCAAGATTGGAGACACAAAGCAGTAAAGGGCCTCTTCAACCATTCTGCCCTTGCTACCCCTCTTGCCCGTGCCGCCAATGCCGTAGGCGCTACAGATGAACGCAGGCACGCCTGGCGTGCCTGGGCCTCCCAGAAATTCGGCGGGCGGCTGGGGAGCAGGGCTAACACAAACCAGGAGATCCTTACTCTCTTTCCAGGTTGGGCTGCCCGGAGGTACCAGATCTCTCCTGAGCTCCCAGAAGGCGGTTAGTCGCATCTCGTCGTTCTGCGTTCCCGGGGGCTGACTATCACACTAAACGGAATGCTGTAGAGTCGGCCTCCTGCGAAGTCGAGGTATTTGTATCCGGATATGCAATCAGCTGCCGACCCAAGGACCAGGCCAGTCGTTCGCAGCGTGCCTTTATTCGCCTTGCCAAGGGTTCGTGCTCACTTTCATCACTCCATACCCATCTTTAATGAATTCCCTTCTAGGCTTTGCTGGGCTTCCTAAAGTCACCAGCTCGAATGAGGAACTCAACAGTCTCCCTCCCCAGATCCCAGACGAGTACCAGGCACAAGCTCTGGACTTTGAGCTCCAGTGCGCAAAGAGCGCCGACTCTGGATCCGATTCCGACTCGTTATCAGAAAAAGACCCGTCGCCCTTGCCATCGCCCTCGCATACCCCACCACCCTTTTCTTATTCACCCTCTCCAACACCACCACCAAAAGAAATCAATACTCCTGCAGATCTTATCGAGAAACTACATCACAACCTTGAATCCCGCCTACAGTTGTTCTGGTCCTCAACCCTTCCATCCCGCACCATTCGTCTCCACCTCTTCACACCTTCGCATCGCTCTTCACACAACACCAACTACAACAGCACCCATGCTGATGACCATATACCCCTTGCGACACAAAACGTCACGACCGGCGTTGACGGTAGCTTCAATGCAAGATTCCGAGTCAACTGGAACGACCTTTCTAAGCATCCTAGAGCACGACACATCGTATTCGGCAGACCAGTACGAGAACACGAACTGCTGATCGTGGCAGAACTTCTCCCTCCGCTCGTCCCCTCCGCTCCCACCACCACTTCAAATTCTACTCCGTTTTTACCATCCCTGGCAACCCCACACCACCCCACCCCCCCTACTTTGGGTTCACACCCTCATCTGCCCTCCCACCCACATCTTCACAGCCTTCTTTCGACCCTCTCATCCCTTTCCAGCCTTACCTCACTCCTCTCACCCTCTGCAACCGCATCCACCCACATTCGTATTCCTATCACCCACTGTCCTATTCGTGTCGTCTCTGATATTGATGATACTGTCAAGATGTCTGGCGTGCCAGAGGGTGCAAGAGCAGTGTTCCAAAACGTATTCATGAAAGAACTGAAAGATGGTGTCATTCCCGGAATGGGCGAGTGGTATTCAGCTATGTGGGAAAAGGGTGTAAGGTTCCATTATGTCGTACGTATACATTCTGTCTGAAACCCCTGGATGGGCTAACGGTACTATGTCAGTCAAATGGGCCATTCGAGTATCTCTCTGTGTTACATGAGTTTTTCGAGATATCCAAGCTACCGCCTGGTCCGTTAATCTCATTCATTCATTTTTCTTGTATTGATGATCCACCCTAGGTTCCATCAAATTGAAATCATATGCGGGAAGGTCGCTTCTCAGCGGTCTCTTATCAACGCCAGCAGCCAGGAAACGGGCGGGGGTCGTGGATATTCTTGACTCATTCCCGGATTCCAAATTTATTCTCATCGGTGACTCAGGCGAGCAAGATTTAGAGTTGTACGCCGAGTGAGTCTGTGCATCACCCATTTTATAATTGACTCTGACTATTGCGTTTTTACGTAGCTTGGCCAGAGAAAGGCCTGATCAGATACTTGCTGTCTTTATTCGCGACGCCGAGGAGTCCTGCTACGACCCTATTGACGACCCAATAGGATGGAAAGTTGTTGGCGCTGGTGCTGCTGGGACCAGACCTGGGTCAGAACCATTACTGGATTATACCTCTGCGTCCTCTACCTCCAGCCGGCAGAGCACGATAACGCAGGAGGATCAACACGCCACACCCAAAGCTAACTCGAGTGGATTCCCTCTGGATATGGATGGTGCAGGGCAGCGGTATAGTACCAGCCGTCCGTTGAGTGAAGAACCGGTAGACCCGCTTGTTCACGCAGCATCAGACTGGTTTGAAGAGGATACACCAAAAGCGAGGAACACCTCTGCATTCCCTGGCGTAGAAGACCCGTCCATGACAGGGATTCCCCTTGCAACAGATTTACTCCTCTCAACTACTCGTACTCTACAGCCGGATAACCAATACATCACGAGTCCACCCCCACCCGTGCCCCCACCGAGCATCACTCCTGCGACACCACACTCTAATAATCGCTTCCGTTGTTACATGACGTCGAGGTCGAAAAGTGCATCCGGGTCGACTGGATCTAGCCGGTCATCATCTCCCTCATCGTCATCGTTCTCACTGAACTTTAAGCCAAATTCGAACGGCAGGTCCGGTATCTCAATGAGGGGTGGGTCTAGTGGCAGTAGTGGGAGCTCGAGTAGCAGTGGTAGTAGTGGCGGAAAATTGACTGAGGGAGGAAGGAAGAGAACGGAGCTGCAGACGCGGGTGCATAGAGCCAGGACGCAGATGCCTAGTGAGGTGCCTTTGCGGGTGTTTAGAAATCCAGTTGAGTGTGAGGAGGTAGAGAGGTTTGTGAGGGGTGTTGCAAGGGTGCCAAGGGCGTGAGGTGTATATTTATGGGTTTGGATACTTGTATTTAACGGTACATGTTGTAATACCGTGGTTTGGAGGAATAGCGGAACATCATTGTATGAAGTGATAGATTATATCAAGATATGGTCAGAGAACGCTGCTTGGAAATCTTTAGGTGTAGATGTCGCTACAATATTGATGCACAGCGAGAACACGAAGAGGTTATGCCACACCTTTGATTCGAATCCTATCCCGGGAAATATGTCGAGCCATTTGTACCCAAAAATCGCGTGGAACTTTTTTGTTTACGCGGAATATTTCTGTTTGCATGTTTTCCGAGTGCCGGTCCCCCCTACTTGCTGTCATTTACTTGTCAAGTACAGTGACAGTAAAGAGCCTCGCGAATACCTTGTCTAGCGTCGTAAGCACAAGCAACACATTAAGGAGGCTCAGGGCAACGCCTCTTTCCTCTCTTACACTTCGTGTTTGATGATCTATCAACGAGTACCAAGGCACCCAGAGCTGAATAGAATCAATACAAATACGCTGTTTGGAATGACATTCAGACAAAACAACCAAGGCTCCAGAATCGGTGTATTATGTAGATTTATAGACATACGTAGCAAAAGTTCTCTTGAATCAATTAGGTTGCCTCCGCTGGCTCTTTGATTCGGAGTAAATATTTGGGGCCACTAAGCCTTTATCTAGTTACCGAAGATGTAGTTTAAGATAGCAGCCAACCGAATACCCCCTTTTGCCAATTGCTGTTCAAGGACCATGTCGGCCTTGATCGAGCTCATATAGTCCGTGTTGTTGAGTTCATACAGAACCTTTTCCTGATCCGGGACAATGCATCGGTGTGAAATCGGATATGTGGATGGGTCTTGCCCAAAGCTTTGTGGCCAGACGTGGGCGCAAACGAGGTCGTGAGTGGACGTTGCCCAGTGGTGGGGACAAATTGCTTCATTGTCGATGGGAAATGATATGTCAGTGGTTCTGCTGACAGCCCAGCCTGGTAGGAAAAAGTCAAGCAGGGTTCGCCAAACTTGGGTTGGAGATGAAAGGGTAGCAGGCAGATGAACGGGAGGACAGGAAACCCATTTCAAGAGATCGTCAACCCATAGCCCCTCAATACCCTCCCAAACAATACGACGAACATAAGGATCATATATGGATCCATGTAAGGTTTCTTCGACTTTGGAGAATGGAAGTGGATGGGTATAGCTCTCCGGGACTTGGGCTATGGCATGATCGGGAAGAAGCGCATCCCAAACATAATGCAGGTTCTCTTTCTGCCCATTGAGACAAACTGCAGCCTCGTTTCCACCCCTCATAAAACCCGTCATGTGGAGCGGCATATGCATGTCACCCAAGAAGTGGATGACAAACTTGAGCGCTTCTCCTGCAAGTCCGACCGACGGCCCACCACTATTGTGGCTTGCCCAGTCGAGGAGGATTTGTGATGTATTGTGAATACCCGCAAAAACGTTAGACCCAGGTTTTCCAGCCCAACCATTGGGTCCAGGGAAAACGCAGGCATTTGGGGGTTTATCGTCAACAGCCCCAATGAAATGTAGTGGTGCCGACCAGAGCATCTGCCTCTTGTTTGTATCGGCCCAGTTGGCCACGGAGGCGAGACTGCATGGTGGCTGGGTGTTGGAGGAATCGTTGGAAGAGAGAAGCCGGCAGATTTTGGCGAGAGCTGCAGGTTGAGTGTAAATCTGGGCTATGGTTGCCACGATTTCATGTCCATTGGGCCCCCAGCTGTAGGCACTGGGGACAAAGCTACAGATGACGAGCGCAAGTATCGGCGCAAAAGAAGCCAAGGGCCTGGACTTGAAGTACATGGCGACAAGAGGAAATAGTAGGTAACCTTCCGACTGTCCTACCCAACGCGCGTACTAGTCCCAAAGAAGTCGAACAAAACGAAGGGATGCACAAGACATACTTACAATTTTACAAACCAAAACGTCGGGTCCGAACAAGGCCTCCAAGCAAAAAATACGCGGTTCTGCTCCGGCAAGCCTCTTATTGTGATTCCGTCATAAAATCACTGTCCCAAGGTCCGGTTTTCAGTGGATCCAGACCTGGATCAGTCGGACCAAACTACAGGGGAAAAGGAACCGGATGGGCTAAATCATGACTAGCCACACACATCATCCGGATCTCACACTCTTCATCTCATTTTAATTTTATTATTAGTTTCTCCACTAGTCGTTGCCTTTCGCTACAGATGCGGCTCCACTGTCACATAGAGTACACCACAATACTAGAAACCTCCACTTTTTATTTCAGACTTTCACCTATGTAGATAATTCACCTCTCGAGAATACACACCTCTTCTCTTCGAACATATCCGTAATCCACTTGAGACTCGTTTACTTCGAGACTGCCATCACCATACTTTCTCGCTGCCCTCAGCTCATCGAGTACTAGCTCTGACCCTCCGAAGATTGCGAGTGCATGCCCGACTATAGCGGCGCACAGCTCCCAGCTTGGATCAAGAAACCGTTCATACTTCCGGCCATCAAGAAATTCGGCTGGGTGAACAGCCAAAACCAGTGGAACAATTCCTTCCTCGGGAACATCCGTTTGCCCAACATCGAGCACCTCCAATGGGCCACTGCAGGTAGCTGCATGGGCTCAGAGCAATCTTTCTTATCGAGGACTCTTTCCTCCATCACACTTGATATCGCCTCTGACACCAGACGCAAGGAATTTCGGACTTATCTGCACTCCACACTCGTATCCCTCCTTCAAATTGGATAAATTGCGATCAAGGAGCGTTTCTCAGACTTTACTCAGACCCTTTTCCCTTTATTATCTTCCGTTCTTCGGAACTCCAAGTCGAAACATGTCATACAGAAGAACCTATTATTACCCATATTGAAGCTCATTCAGATACTTGACTTCAGCACTTACGGGGATATTTCGGAGGAAGAGAGTAGTGTTGGTGCCCTCCATGATGCATATAGCACAATCGATACGGAAGACTTCATGACCATGGTACAGGGGTGCCGGAAGATTCTGGGAATTTCCGATTTTCGGCTCGAGTTGTCGAGCGGCAGACTGAGGCGATCTAAGCGGGTCTGGAAGATGTTCAGGGAAATGGTGAACGAGGGATTCGCCTTGGAGATCATAGAAGCTTCGGGACGGGTTGATTGGTCGAGATGGGAATGGCGAGAGCTCTTGTACGCGTAACGCTATGTACCAACCCATTATCCTGCATACTATGCAAGACGTTTGACCCCTACGTTGCGATAATACATCAATGCATGCTTAAGGCTCGGACCTGGATCTGCCCCCGCACGATCGCCGATATACTGAAGTGCGGTTGAGGCAAATATGAACAGGGCAGGGGCGCCGCCTCCTCGAAAACTTCTTTAATTCGGCATGGGACGGCCAGAGATTTCCTACATCGATCCCAATAGCGTCCTAGTACTTCTTGTGTATCTCGTTCAGGCCAACCGGTAGAAGTACGTCAACATCCCTCCGACTCTCGGCGTCGAGGAGTAATTGTTCTCTGCCCATAATCTAGACTCCCGCCGTCGAAGATATGGTGGTGATGTGCGGTTCTGGTCTGCTGCACACAAGCCGGAGGAAGGGAAAGCTGTTCTTCGTTTGAGTTATCTCGCTTATGAGCCTGATGATTTCGCATTGAGCATTTTCGCTTTTGCATTCGTCTAGTCCATCCAATACGACCAGTAGCGACCCCGGAGAACTTTGAGAGTTATTTGCGAGATTCAAGAAAGGTTTTACAACGAGCTTTTTGAACTGCACATGTAATGTGGCTTTCGGAACCAGAGGGCTTCGGGAAAACTGCCCAGCTAGCAGATTCTTATAGTCGTCACGCTGTGCTGCAAGCTGATATGCCAGTGGTGGGACAATCCGAAGGGAATTGTCATGATGGTTGGGCCTCGAAAAAGACAAACGCAGCACCAAAATAGCTCGGGTTTTCTGCACGTTCTGCAACACTTTGAGCCACCGCTGATTTTCCTGTTCCAGCAGGCCCATTGAGCCACATCATACTGACGATTGTTGTCGACTAACCACGAGTCTAGCCTCCTGCTGAGCTGCTGGCGTTCCTGGATGGTACCTGGAGGGAGATCACCGGCGCTCGAGCCCACCGTGACATCTGTGACGATTTCCGGCTCAAGCGCTTCGAACGAAGACTAGTGCTGGGTTGAGTTCGGCCACTCGTATACACGAACTCAGATGTCTTACCTGTCTTTCCAGAATCGAGATAATTAACAATTTGCTTGCCGAGCATAGTGGGGTGATCCATTATGACTTGGCTAGAATCGCCCATGGCAACCTCGGAACCATTCCTATCTGTGCGAACTGTCTTGTACTGCCTCCATAAAAACCAAAGATAGGTTGCCATTACGAAACGGAGGACTAGCGGGTAGCTTTGCTTTTCTCCATCACGTGGTAGTCGCTGGCCCCACCTTGTGCATGGACCACCGAACTTCTAGTTCTCGAACACCAGCGGATTGCGACACCAAAACGATGTTGTCGCCCGGAACAAACGACGACTACACGTCTCTATTATATCAAGCCTATTGCTGTGATTCCGTCATAAATAAGGCTGCTCAAAGGCGCGCAGATTGCTTACGGAAAGCAAATGCCATCCAATCGTCGACAAACTCTCTTCCAAACGAAGTTCTCGCCATCATCTTTAAGATGGTATGCCCACCTATCGACTTCATCACTCAACCGTCCTGGTTTGGCTGGATGGTGCCCCAATCCTGCATGTGCTGTCATGATTTTGATTATTCGGAGGAATCCAATCAGCCACGGAGCTGCTATTACTTTCCTCTGGTGCTCAGTGCGGTTTCCAGTCATTGGAGGCAGGTTGTGCAGTCTTTACCAGACCTATGGACAACAATTGCGATCAGCGCCGCACACACGAACGTCAAAACCGGAGCTAGACTTCTGCAGCTCTACATCACAAATGCCAAAAGTCTCGGTTGCTCTCTGGACTTGGACTTGCGGTCGTGTTATGCGAGGGGGTTAACCTATGGTGGGATTTGTTGGGAGACAGGTCTGAATCCGATAAAGGATGTGATCTTCGAAGAGTTTCCAGGCAAGATCAGGGGTCTAAGGTTGGCTGGCAGTCCACATGAGTGGTTACCTTGCATTGCTCAGAAGTTGACACATGTGGCCAACCTCTTCCTTGATTCACGTGGGGCATATGGTCTATCAAGTTTCGAACTTCAGAACTTCAGCTCGCTTCGTTCTATTGGCGTTTTTAGCGCATTACCCAAGGATATACTCCCTCTCCCTTCGACCATCTGCGTGGTCCACTTGACGTACGTTTCCTTCGAGACTGCCGTCACCATACTTTCTCGCTGCCCTCGGCTCATCGAGTACTATTTCTGGTCCGCCGGCGAGGGCAGGGGTGTGGCCAATGGTGGCAATGTGCAGCTCCCAGTTTGGATCATGAAACCATTCACACTTCCGAGTATTAAGAAATTCGGTTGGGTGAGCTGTAAAAACCAGTGGAACCATTCCTTTCTCGAGAACATCCGATTGCCCAACATCGAGCATCTCCAATGGACCACTTCGAGTGGCCATCTAAAGCCTGAGCGGACGTTCTTCTCCAAATTACCGCAGAGTCTTTCCTCCCTCACCCTTGGTGTCACTTCCGGCTTCACACCCGAGAAATATTGGAATCATATGCGTTCGAAACTTTCATATCTTCTTCACATTGAACGGATTACGATCAGCGGGGGGTTCTCAGACTTTATTCAGGCCCTCTTCTCCTTATTGTCTTCCGATCCTTCAACCTCCAAGCCGCGCAGTGCGACACCGAAAGACCTGTTGTTTCCCAAGTTGAAGGTTATTCAAATGCTTAACTATTCGCACGATCGCTTTGACGGCGCCAATTTCGCCATCCCCGACGATGCATATAACGCAATCAACTCGGATGATCTCGCGTCCATGGTACGGCGGCGCAGGGAGATGCTGGAGATCTCCGAGTTTCGGCTTGAGCTGCCGAACAACAGATTAGAGCGATCCGAGGAAGTCTGGACGGTATTTAGGGAGATGGTGAACGAGGGATTCAGGCTGGAGGTCATAGAAGCTTCAGAACGGGTTGATTGGTCGGAATGAGTCTGGCTATTATCCTACATCGATCGAGGCGAAGGGGCAGTACCCGTAACCTCGATAAAAGAAAGAATCGAATTAGTAACACTCGAGGTTTTGCTAATATTGTCTTATGTCCGCATAGGAAAATAAATACATAAATTCGAGGGAGGATCAAAGAGATTACAAGTAAACAACGAAGGGAAAAGTAGCCAATTATTCTGAAAAGCTGATGCTATGCCGGCAGCGCCGATGTATATCTGGCGAGTGCTGGAATGGATACGGTCATGCGCCTGAGAGTAGCGCGTGTAGAAAAGTCTAGGGTACCCGTTCGAAGGCAATTTTAGTCTGTTCTCGACAATGAGTGGGACGGGAGGGTGTCACGACATAGCAGATTCAAGGTCGAAATGTGGGCCGTTTGTTATGACATTGGTGAACCCTCCCTGCGCCGCCGGAGCTCCTCGAGTAGGCGCAGGTCCGAAGCTTCGTTTGGCGCAGCCTCGCATTGGCGGTGAAGACGAAGAGCCTCGCTCAAGCATTGCTCGGCCTCGTCTAACATCTTCAATTGCATGCAGACTTTCGCCATTTGCTTGAGAGCGTTTGCCGCGCCAAGCAGGGAATTCGAGCAGCTATAAAGCTCCATTGCTCTCCTGGTATTCGACAAGGCTCCACTCAGCTTGCCCTGCCGTCCATACACTTCTCCCAGATTCAGATGATTATTCGCCTCGCCAAGTGTGCCGTGTGATTTGCGAAACAGCTCAAGGGCAGCCTTGAAAGCGGACTCGGCTTCATCCAGTTTATCCCGTTGCAGATAAACCAACCCCAGATTCTCGATATCGCCAGCCTCACCAATCATGGAGTGCAACTGGTGATGGAGGTCCCTAGCCCTCTCGAAAGACGACTCAGCTTCGTCCAACTTGTCCTGTTTCAAATACAATTGTCCTATGTTCTGAATATTGTTGGCCTCGCCAAGCACGGAATGTGCCCGGTGATGAAGCTCGATAGCAGACTTGAAATAGGATTCGGCTTCGTCAAACTTGCTCCGCCGCAAACATAATTCTCCAAGGTCCTGGACGGCATAGGCCTCCCCGATCACGTCATGCACTTGGCGATGGAGCTCAAGCGCCTTCACGAAAGATGATTCAGCTTTGTCCAGCTCGTCCAAGCGCAAATACACAGCCCCTAGATTCCGGATATCGTAGGCTTCACTGCTCACGGAATGTATCTGACGATCAAGCTTCAAAGCCGCCTCGAAAGATGCCTTGGCTTTGTCCAGCTTGTTCTGTCGCATATACAATTCCCCCAGTTTCTGGACAGCGGTGGCCTCACCAAGCACGTCATGCGACTGGCGATGAAGTTCAATAGCCTTCTCAAAAGAAGACTCAGCCTCCTCCAGCTGGCTCCGATACATATACACTTCTCCCAGCCTCCGGAAATTGACGGCCTCGCCATGCACATTATGCAACTGGCGATCGAGCTCCAAGGCCCTCGTGAGAGATGACTGAGCTTCGTCCAGTTTCTTCTGTCTAAAATACAGTTCCCCCAGATTTCCGAGATTCCTCGCCTCACCCGTCATATTGTTTGACAGGCGGTGGAGCTCAAGGGCCCTCTCGAGAGATGATTCAGCTTTGTCCAGCTTGCTCCATCGCAAAAACAGTTCTCCCAAGTTCAGGACATCGCTCGCCTCGGCTCGCATGTCATGCGACTGACGATGCAGCTCGACGGCCCTCGAGAGACAGGACTCAGCTTCATCCAGTTTTCCAGAATGCACGTACACTTGTGACAAGATTGAAAGACACTGTGCATGCAGACTGGGTGACCCAGTAGTTTTCTGTACCGCCAAGTCTATGATTTCCTCGGTGTGATTGCCGGTCCACACAGACCAGCAGGTATAAATCATGGACCCAGCCACGACATAACGGTCCACTGTGGCCTCATTTAATGCCTTGGCAAATACTGAGTGTATATTGGGAAGTTCTTGGGGGATCACTGCATGACTTGCAGAGTCTGTAATATCTGGGAGGCTGTGTAGCAGCTCGGCATAGAAGCTGACCACGCAATGATCGAGGGGGGATGTTATCTGTAGTTTGATGCAACAATAATCTCGGATGGGCTCCAGCATTCGAATTCTCGGGCGCGGTCCGCTCTCATCAACATGAACGAGTGAAACCCGTTGCAATGTCAACAATATCCCCTGGAGAGATATATTCCCCGGAAAATGACATTGCAACTTCCCAATGGCCTCCCGTTGGTGCGGGAATCCATCAGGAAGATTCGATAGCATGGCGAGCACCCGCATCGCGTTCGGATCAGACTGCATTCGGGGACTGTAGACTGACAGGTGAATGGAGGTGTCAAGATTGGATAAGCGGTGTCTGCTGCCCACCCCTATGGCACTTGTCTGGGTTTCTTCCCATCGCGCCCACAATAATTCAGAAGTCTCCAGCCCTTCCTGCAACTGAGCACTAATTAATTTGATTGCAAGAGGGATCCCATCGACGGCCTTGAGCAATTTCTCGACGAATTCATCTACCGGCCCACAGGATGTTTCGAATATCAGCTTCGAATCGGCGTTGCTTAGCTTTTTGAGCGGTGGGAGTAAGGATTTTGACCAGGAAACTCTGGATGGCCGTTGTGCACCTCGCATGGTGGTCATAATGGCTAGCTGAGGTAGATGATCGAGATGAGATAGAAAGTCCTCGATTTCGGGCCTGATGGCCTCATCCTCCCAAATGGTTTCAAAATTGTCCAAACATAGGATGCATTTCCCACTAAATGAAGAGAGGATGACATTGAGCAAGTTTTCATTGCGAGCAGCGAGTGGGATTTGCAAGGCGTTAGCGATCTCCCACACCAGAGCGGATAGGGATTTGACTGCCTCGCAGGGAACGAAATATCGCGAGGGATACTGTTCGGCAATATCGCGATCGTGTAGGACGGAGAGAGCGAGTGTTGTCTTTCCCATCCCACCTGCTCCCAAGATCGCGATCCGCGGTGACGCATGATGGAGTAGTGTTTGGATGACCTCGCACTGTTCTTCGTCTCTTCCGATCATAGGATCAGGAAGCGGAATGGGTTTGTGCAGAATGCTGGGTAGAGACTGTCAGTGCTCCTACAGATATGGAACTACGTTGTTGTACTTGCTTGGGTGGGATTGCAGGGGGCTGGGTGGGTTGGGGCGGATAGTCGAGGTGGGCCTTGAGTTGAAGTTCCGTCTGTAAGGTTGGAATGAGAGCAGGCGATAGGAATGTGCACGAGAAACTTACAACAAAATCAGTATTGAAGTCATCAATCAATCGGTTGTATTTGGCCAGAGTTTCGATTCTGGAGTTCCGGTTTACAATTTGATTTATTTTACTTCTCATCCCCTTTGAAGTTTGTGTCATGAGCGTGTTGAGAATTTGTTGCAGGAGGCTGAGCGATGAATGAGCTAACACAAAGGGAGGAGAATGAATTGGGTATTGTACCATTTATACTCGTTCAATTTCTCTTCCGTGTCCTTGAGCCTGGCTTTGTTCGGTGACACTGCAACTCGAAGCAAGCCATTGAAAATGACATTCGACCTGCGCAGTATCTTATCGATGAGTTCTTGAGTCCGATCCTTGGCTGTTTGAATTTCCTGGTGTACATACAGTCAGCCTTTGTAGAGTTTCAGTCTCGGGATAAGTTTCCATACCTCTCTAATCCTGATAATCTGGAGCACAATTCCTGCGCACGCCTTCACATACGGCAGGTCCTTGAACAACTCTCCGACATCCTTCGTGATTCTTGAAACGGTTTCGGTTATGTTGGTAGTAGTGGATAGGGCGTATTCACGGTTCGTGACTAGTAGGACGTTAGTAGTTGGAGGGGTTACAGGGCCAGGTGTGATGGGTAACCCGTGAGAAGCCATGGTGGTCGATGAGGCCTTAGGGGCGGGGAGTCATCGTGGACGGCCTCAGAAACGCCGGACATCCGTCGAGCAAGAGCTAGTCGAGGTCACGTCACACCTGAGGACGAGTGACAACCATCGTATTCGGAAACCCTTGCAAAGTAACAGCATCGGACGAAAGCGCGCTTGCACACAGAGACTTGAGCTGAAAGTATGCTGACAGATACATCACTACTCGTATTTCAGGAAGGCCTAAACAGTCACTAAAGCGTTTATATGCTGGGTTTTGCGTTCGCTACTGCCAGCGAGAATCATAGTGAGCCGGAGCACTCGGCAGCTCCTAGGCATCGCGCAGGAATCATCGGGTCATTACGCTGTGCCGTAGTATTGCTCCCCCCTCTTGTAGATTTAATCGCCTCATCGTGCGTTTCCAACAGCATGATTAAGGACCTGGAGTATGCCAGGTTCTTGTCCAGCTCCAAGCTTCCGTGGGTCAGTCAAGCTAATTCAGAGGACCCGCCGACGCCACGGGTATGCCGTTCTCTCCTGTAGCAAAAGGTATATCATTCGCCTACAGGTGGGACATCACGTACGGTCCCCTCTGCCGGGCGATTGGACCAGTTGTTCAACGCCCCAAAACCATGAGGACATGAGTTGCGCACCGTGGGCGGGCCGGAGTAATATTTTGTGATACGAGGGGCGGAGTCTGGGAACATTGACCATGGGTGGCGTGTACATGACAAAGGATGAGGGGCTCCACGGAAATCATGCAGAGATGGCCGCGATCCAGGCGAGGACACTGTAGAAGACACTCCTGGGCCCCGCATGGTTGGGCAAACTGAGTGATTCCCCGCCGGATCAAAGCACGCGATGCCTCGGAACGCCACATATCAAACACTTTTATTAAATCAGACACTATACATAATGCCCCCGTCACTAATGCCTAGTTGTCATCATCGTCACTGTCATCGCCCCCATCTCCTCCCTCATCACCGTTCTCATCATCACCCCCCTGATTCCTCTCTCCTTGATTTCCCCTCTCTCGGCCACCATTTCCGTCATCGTCACCGTCATCGCCACCCCCATTTCCTCCATTACCCCCATTTCCGCCCCCATTTCCGACACCATTACCCCCATTTCCTCCCCCATTTCCTCCCCCATTTCCTCCCCCATTTCCTCGTCCGTTGCCCCTCCCTCCAGCATTGTCGGCGCCGCCACCACCATTGCCATTCCCGTTTGCAGGGCCATCGGCCCCTGCCTCGGGGGGAGGGGTCTCTAACGCGAGAGCTTCTGTTACCGTCTGTACCATACACTGATTCAACACTCTCAACCCGCAAAGATAGAAAGAGGGAACGTACAACCGTATGTGTAACCGGGATGCAGGTATTGTTGGCAGCAAGTGCATCGGCACCGTCATCAGGAGCTTCGGTGATTTGCGCGCCGCCTGGAGCTGTCTCTGTAGCATTGGGCTCCGGATCAACGTCGGTGGCAGTAGGCTCGGGTGCCTCGGGATCTTGCTGAGGAGGAGGAGGAGCATCTGGTGGAGCGGTGACTACGGGGGCAGGCACTTCTTGTTCGGCTCCTTCAGTCTCTTCTGCCATCTGCAAAAATCGGAAATCAGTTGCTTTTCATCACCGGTGTTTGATTTATAGGTATGCTTACAGGTTCCGTTATGGTTGGACTTGGGGCGCGGCTCTCTGCTTCCATAATGACGGATTCAGTTACACTTAGAGGAGGTTCCTCTGCTATTGATGCTGACTAGTGCGTCATATTGCGGTGTGTATGAGTAAAGCTAAATTGACCTAGTGAAAGCATAGAACGCACGGCAAGAATTTCGGAAATGATATTTCCGGTGAGCGGTCTTGCATAACTCTGGAGGGAGTGCGCAGACAGCAGGATAACGCACAGAGAATGAAAGAAATTTCGTTTGCGGAACATGATTTTAAGGGAGGAATAGAAGGTTACAACGAACTGAACGTAATAGGCCCAGCCTATGCCACGGGGAATAAATGAGGGCCGGAAAATACAGAAGGAGTCAGGCAAACTTGGGACCAAGCTCAAGTACCAGGTAAGGAGATGGAACAACCTCCTCTACTAACTTACTCTGCTTATAAGCACCTGGTATTGTGCCGTCTTTGGATTCTCCACCACCACGCAACGCAGTTACCACTGCCAAGGTTCCCCTCATTCACGACCAGGGGGCACCCTGGTTGCCCTCCAGGAGACCTCTCGGCGAAATATCACAAGAACAAGAACATGCCAAGTACCCGAAACTAGTAGTACCTTCTCCACCTGAGAATGGTGGCACTTCGCACCCCAATGAACATCCCTGAGCAAAGCTAACACGCTGACCACCACCTACTCTGCGTCAAACAAGGACCTCCAAATGCGAACTGGGAGGTGGACCACCCCCACTTTTGGAAATCACCAACATGTTTGGGCTACTGATTCTACCCTCCGTCTACTGCTCACGGACGCTTGGAATCGAGAGAGGGTATGTAAGATTGTATCACGCTGTCATTTGCTTTTGGGATACTCATTTCTTTCAAGGAACTAGAATCCCATCAGGCGCACTATGAGGCGGGATAGTTTTGTTTGTTTCTAGAAGACTCCCAAGACATCGGTTAAAGCTGCCTTTGTTGCTGGACAACCACGGGTCCTCATGAGATAATGGTGTCGTTAAGTTACCCGTACGAACGTCACCCTCCTTCAAGTTGAACATAATAGGTTAGCCAGGGTCGCTGTGCTCCTGGTGCAAATACGCAGCAATCAGACTCTCATTAATGAAACCAGTACAGTGGGGAATGTCGTGACACTAGAGCGGCATCAAGCCGTCAGGAAACCGGCTAAAGCCCTTCCTCTGCAGCCGCTTTGCCATTTATACCTCCTCAATTCTATTGTCCTGGTCCTGGTCCTGGTCCACTCCCTGCATCTGGCTCTGGTCTTGATTTTGCTCCTGGACTTGTGCTAGAGCAGCGGTAGCTCCAGTCACAGGCGCGGAGTATGTCGCTTTATTCACTGCCAGTTTCTTGTCATCAATTTCAAACGCCGAAATGTCCTCCCCTTCTGGTAAAGGTGCATTGGGTTCATCGCCCTGAAGAAGTTGGACAAGGCGTTCAATGTGTCCAGAAATCTGTTGCCGTTATCAATCACAGGCCGTGTGTTCAGGACAAGTCATGGTGACGACATAAAGAAACGGGGGCAAGTGTCAGCATTATACAAATATCATACGAAAGGAGGTAACATTTCAGACCTTGTCAATTGATTCGTTCTCATGTGCTACTCTAATGATTTCGTACGCGCCGTGAGTGCGGAGGTAATCTCTTCCCCACCGTGTATGGCAGAGCAGGAGCAGTGTTTCGACGTGCGTAAGGCGGATTGTTGGGTCCACCTCGCGTTGCTTGTCTGGCGGGAGAAATTGGAGGGGCCCGAGAAGTTTCTCTTGGTCCTAGGGGTTCAATGACATTATTTGGTGAAGTGGGAGAGATGTGCGATGAAAGCTACCTCCAGGTCAAATTCTTCGGGGCCCGCGAGAGGCAGGAGGAGGTAGGACAATGCGTCAATTCCAGGCGCTTCGGTTGAAGAGAACGGGACAGAAACTCGCTCAGATTCGGGACTGAGGATGGCCTTGTGTCCGCCAGCGAAGAAAGCACAGTTTCTGGCGAGACGCCATCAGGAGAGATTGTGTTGACGTCTGTGAATGCATACTTAAGAGTGGAGGCGACACCACCTCTTCGGATTTTATCTTTGTGCTCGGAGAAAGGGACAAGCTTGGCGAGTGGATACTCGAGGTTTTCCCTTGGTTTAAAAACGTTCGTAGGCTTGGGAGAGAGAAAATAGGCGCGTCCAATAGGCGACTGTGTATATACTGAGACGAAGATCTGTGGGAGAAGTGTGGGGACTTACGACGGTCAAGTTGGCGAATACGCCGGCAAGAAAATGAAGTTCGCCTTTCCGCTTGCGCTGGGATAGGTCTTGGGTATTACCGATGGTAGCTCCGTGAACAAATGCATCGATGAGCAGAGGCAGTGCGGGAACTTGTTGCAGCTCTCCAACAGGGTAAGGAACTGGCGCAGGACAGGACGCCGATCTCGAGTCAACGGGGAAGAGACCTGCGGGAAGTCTGGAGTCTTGTATAACAGCGACTCTAAGATTGAGTAGAAGGGAGCATGCGGGTGAGGATGCAGTTAGGTTCGACAGTAGCATGGAAGCAAGATCGGCGAGGATGGAGTGCGGGTTCTGGGATCGATTGAGCGTCAACTGCATTTTGCATCGGGAAGGGATATACACACGAGAATGTAGGAGACAAGAAAGTTGACGAACAAGGGTTCTGAGAGCGGGGAGATGAGAAGGGGCGAGTCGGATAGATTAACGAGGGCCCGAAAAGCGTCGTGGGCAATGTTCTATAAGTGTGTGAGTGGAGCACTATCAGCGATGTTATATCGTCTACCGGCTGGTCTCTACACAGTAGCTTCAGGTCACGAACTACATCATTTTCCTTGGACTTCTGCAGTCCTCCACCGCCGAGCCCGGTAAAGAAGATACTGCGATGTGGAGAACCGCTAGGCGTTTGAGAGATGAGATTTTCGAGGGCAAGAGCCCTGACTTGAGGATTGCGATCGCGCAGGAAGGGGATGAGCTGGAGAGATTGTGAGTGTGATCATTTATGTTCTGTGCGAGGCATACCACCTACCTCTTGCAGTTGAGCGTCCATTATAGACATCTTATCTTACACGTGATGATAGAAGGCACATCGCTTAGTCAGCGTCGATCCACTCTTGACCCCTTGGCCACCGCCAACAGCGACGATGGCGGGCTGCAACAGGACGCGCGCAGTCGAGGAGCTGCTCGAGCGCACGGACACACAACCGCCGTCGTTTACCATTCACCTCCACCCGGAGCACTGGGTCCTCAACAATGGCTCAAAGTTCCTTTACCAGAACTCCACTGCCGTGTGTGCTTGCCATTTCCGTCTCTCGGACTGCTCACCTGTCTACCAACAGTGCATTCTCGATGACATACGTGCACATCGCATACCCGTTGACTTTCTTGACCTCTTCGACGCTGCCAGAGTGCCTTTCTACGATGGTCTGTCCATTCTTTTCTCCATCCATCCCCTACTTACCCCATTCCAGGATGTATGGTCGTCGAGTTGCTCGACTACCGTCCCCAGCGCAACAAGGAACCCACTCCTGAAAAGCCGGAGCGCACTCGCGTTGTCCTCCATCCCAATTCTGAAACGTTGTGGGCCGACATATGTTCCCTAAACCAGAAATACGGCGGCAAGTGGACGGATCCTGATGCGCTCGAGATAGAGGCTAAGATCTTGGTCCGTTATTGCCTACTTGTTCTCTGCATATCATTAACGACTACCCAGCTAACGACATCACCACCACTCTGCTTGGACCCTGACCCTAACCTCACTAGAATTGCCAACCATATCCTGCGTGTCACTACTCCGACCGTGCCCAATTCACTCAAACGCAAAGCCATCGTCCTCGAACCAGAAGAGGATGAGAACGAGAAGACACGAAGAGCCAAGATCATGGCCTTTGGCAATACCACGCGTCCCAAACTCCACACCCCGAGGCATGTTCTATCGCATTTTTCTTCATTTCAAAGATCCTCACAATTGGTCCAGCTATCGGTTACTGGATCTTATGCAACAGAGCAACCGCTCCAAATCACAGGCACATACGCCCCCTATTCAACTACCAGGTCACCAGTATCTGAATCAACCACAGTCAACTATCCCGGTCTCTGCAACTCCTGCCCCTCAGCAGCCAAAAGCTGCGTCTCCAACTGTTGCGTCTGTAGCAGATAAGAAAGCACCAACGCCTCAGCAAACAAAGACAGTGACACCCCAAGCGTCTTACGCTACCACAGCATTTACCCACCCTAATGGCACCCCCACCCCCGCCCCTGCTACAAATCAGTTTATTAACCAGCACCCTCATCTGAATCCAGCAGCTCCTAATAATGCACCATCCCCGATGCAGCCCCAGGTGTATGCCAGCGTACAAGCCGCTACGGAAGCAGCGAACCGGGCAGCGACTCCTGTGCAACAACTTCTTCCAGCCAAAGCACGGCCCCCACCACCACAATCTACTCAGCCACCCCCACAACCCTATTCTCACCTACAAGCCGCAGACACATCTCCAAGCAGCAGACCCAGGCATCTCCTCATACCCGCCCTGTCCAAAACCTCCCTCCGACTACTACCCCTCAACAATCCATTTCCCAACAGAACCTCCCGCAATCTCAAGTACCGCAACATCATGTCCAACAACCGCAGCGACCACCCTCTCGGCCGCAGTCGTCTCGTCCGTCCCAGACCCCGATACCCATACAACCTCACCAACAGCACTTGCAATCTCAAGCGGTTCCATCTCCTGTCCAACATCACTCGCCTGTTCCAGTGTCCCAAAATCGACCTCAGTCTCAGCCCCAGCAACCCATACCTCATTCGCAAGCCAGCCCCCAACCACATCTCCAGCAACCTCATCAGACGCCTCAACTGGCGCACCAATCCACTGCCCCAGTACCAGCGCAAGCTACAACCCCTCAATACTCTCAATCGCCAAAACCTCATGTACAGGCCGCCCCAACACCACAACCACAGCTTGCCATGCAACACGCGCAACCCACGGTCGGCTTCCAGAATCAGATGATACCCCCGCACGTATTGCAGCAGCAGGCTCGTCTCAAAGCCCCTGCCGCGCAGAATGCAACGAGTGAGCAACAGCCCAATACTCCGAGTCTCCAGCCTGGGCAAATACCGACGCAAGCCCAACAACAACAACTGCAGTTACTATATCACCAGCACATGCAACGGCAGTATGCCAATGCTAAGGCTAAGAGAGCGGCGACGCCCGCCGCTAATCAAATGGCTCCCCAAAATCCCCCCGTCGCCGCAAGAGGCAGTCCTATGGTCGCGAATCAACAGCTTGCGGCAGCGGCAGCTGTTGCTGGTGCAAGAGGCTTTTCGGGTAATTTGCACCAAGCCCACCTTTTGCGTCATTATCAACAATTTCAGGCGGCGGCGGCGATGCGTGGGCAGAATGGGGTTGCGTTGAGCGCGGAGCAGGTGAAGCAGCTACAGCAACAGGCTCAGCAGCAGGCGCAGCAACAGCAGGCTCATGTGCAGGCTCAAACACAAGCACAAGCCCAGGCTCAGGCTCAGGCCCAGGCTCAGGCTCAAGCTCAAGCTCAAGCTCAAGCTCAGGCTCAGGCTCAGGCTCAGGCTCAGGCTCAAGCGCAAGCGCAGCAGGGACAACAAGGACAGCCGAAGCCCGCCCAGGCGCCCCAGCAGGCGCAGGCTCATGCGGCTGCTGCAGCGGCGGCGATACCACATCAGTATTATATGCAGATGGGATATAATATGCAAGGCATGGGGTATCCATGGCCTGCGATGGGGCGCGGGATGGGGCTGATGAATGGGCAGGCGCAGGCACAAGCTCAGGCGGGGCCAACAGGCACAGCAGCAGGCCCAGCAACAGCAGATAGCGATGGCAATGGGAAAGGCTGGTGTCCCCGGACAGATGCCCAACCGGTGACTTGTGTTTGAGCGGGACTCGGCTGTTATTCTCTAAATACTTGCACTGTCCTAGTTCTCTTGTGTGTGTCGGAGTTTTATACTGTAACAACCCCTCTAGTGCTCGTACGGCTTTTGCTCTCATTCTTTGTTGGCTATATTTCTCTTTCCTCAGAGCCTTTGCCTCCCTGATGAGCATTTTTTACCAGTCGAAGTTGTATCATTAGATATCCCTGTTAATTGTAGCGTCATTTTAAATTGCCAAGGATAAAGTAGAGTGCCTGATTCTTTCGCCGTAGAGGCTGAATGGATCGCGCCCACGCTGCGACCCGATCAACGCACAATAACACACATGACGTACTGTAATGGACATACAAAGTTCAACTAATCGAGCCTGTTTTCCCCTTCTCTCGTTATCCCCCCAGACCGGACGATATCCCCTATGGATGCTCGCCTCTTTGACGATACATGTACCATTTTTATTACATACCCTACCCGCGAGCACTGGTCGCCATTCACAGGTTCCTTCGAACATGCTTCGAGACTGACAAGCTTCTCTCAGGGACATGACAGAAAACCCTGTCCTTGAGTGCAAAACAAATGTCATTAATTGAACTATTTCTGAGCTGCGGGACACACGCGTATTTACATTCGCGGGTTCTGAAATTAAGCGTGAGAGGGAAAATAGTGCCGCGGAGGATTTGTTGTCAAGTTGTTCACGGAGCTCCCACATTTGATATTGAACATATCGTCAGTGACCAACCCCAAACTCACACGAACCCATGGATAGCCGGATGCTTCGAACGAACTTTTCTGAACACAAGTTGTCACCTACGTACCTCCCCTCACCCCCACACATCAATGGCGGAGGGCTGCTGTATAACCGTTTCCTCTGCTTCTATTGTTTTTTTTCCTGACCTCTGGGGACGATTATTCGTCCCCTGACACTGTATATTCACCGGTACCATCTCCGATCATTTTGTCAAGCACTTTATCCCCTTGGCAAAGTGAATTTGTTGCCACTACATGGCATCAAGGGACCAAGAGCGGGAAGAACCATCACAGCAAGGGAAGTATGGCGCCCTCCCCCGCGAGGCCCGTTCAATAATAAACATTTGTTGACGTCGCTTCGACCTACCTGTCGTCCTGAAGGGTCAGATTTTTTTTTTCCAAGGTAAACGCGAGAAAGTGCATTTGTTAGAAGCAAGCCTCCCAAATTGTAGCAAGACCCCTATCTATATGTTCATTGGCGCTCGCCTTGATGGCTTGAGATGGACTTCATTCTGGATACGTCTTCTTTCTCTTTTTTTTTCCACACCATCAGATGGTGCCAGCCCACCAGTGAGATAAGTCTTCGGTAATCGACAAGGGTACCATAGCCGCTGCATGCTCCCGTGGGTATTCCTGTGTCCAGGGAGAAATGCCGTGAAACTAGCCAAGTTACCGAGGGAAGCGAATTTGTTGTGAAGGCATTGGATCCTCGGGTCCAACATGTTACCTATTTGGTTTCTTCCCCGTAAGCGAGGATCCACATTGACACACAAAGGCACACAGGAACATAGTGGACAATCGTTGAAGGGCGCAGCAACCACCTTGGCACGACAATCCCTCTCTGTTCTGATTTGTACGAATCGAGAAAAGTGTTCTAGCGGAGGTCCCTACCAATGGGAAAGTTTGGGTTGAACCTGGGGCCATCTTTGGCAGATCGGTACTATTCACGGAGAAAGCACATCAGTGCTGCCCTGATTGGGCTGTCAACAGCCAACGGTAGGAGCCTTCCACGGGACGATCAGTCATAGGAATTTGGCCTGCATTTGAAACGGACTACTTGACGTTGCACCGCGACGGGTAGACGGCATGTGCAAGGAGCGCAAGCCAGCCGCGCGCTAGGAGGTGCCGATAATGCCTCATGTTTGTATGATCTCGTGTGGTTCCCATGAACGAGCTCATCCAGGTCCATCTAGGCTCTCATTTCAGGCGGTGGAAAGTATTTTAACCTGATCATCTCCACAGACACCGGTCGTATGGAACTAGGTCGCTCACCTTAGTTCGTTGCATATACCTCCCGACGGCACGGCCTTTGAGTGGAAATAGGTTGCCTTCGGGAGGTGGCTCAGCCACGGGATTATCTAGCTGAGTGGAGGCGCATAACATCCACTGTGCGTCTTCGAAGAAAGAAACCAGTTGTGCAGAGAACGCCAAACGTCCGGACTGGTGACCTTGGCAAATTTCCCTGCATTTCTACTGCATGTCGGCCGCCGGACTTGACATCTCACCAAGTTGTGAACCGTGACAATGTTTCCCATCCATCGCGATATAGCTCGGCACAAAAGGAAATGTGAAGGCTTGCAGAGAACCAACTCGGTTGGGAAATGGGCGTCCTAGTAGACGGCCCGAAACGCGCAATTGACAGTGCGTGAGTGGGGAGAGCTGGGATGTTACTACATCGTGTTATTAGCATGGTATCTCATACATGGGAGGTCGTCCAAGCCCAAAATATGGGGGCAAGTAATAGAATGTCTCGGAATGTAACATGCTGAGAAACAAATACAACACGAATCAGGGAGACAAGAAAACAGAACACAGCAAGAAGGAACCTGGAGGTGTGAGGTGAGAAACAGAGATGAATACTAGACACCAAGAATTGACAAGGAGCATATTGATAAGGGGCAATCAGACAAGATATATACCAGGCTAATTCGCAGTAGGGTGCAGAAGTGTTCGAGCGCGATGACCATCCACCCCTATCATCATTTCCCTCTATCATTGGCATATTGACTGGCGCCGTCTTCGTCGTCACTGTCCCCATCGCCCGATTCTTCTGCTGGATTTTGCTGGGCGGGGGTTTGTCCATTTGGTCTCCCGTTGGCATTGTATCTCTCCCGTACCCGTTTTTTTATCTTTAAATTTTGATAGAATCAGTTGAGGTTATCATTTTGGATTTTGGTGCGCACCATCTTCGCATAA
The DNA here is from genome assembly GCA_023014365.1 of Lepiota brunneoincarnata. Lineage (NCBI taxonomy): Eukaryota > Fungi > Basidiomycota > Agaricomycetes > Agaricales > Agaricaceae > Lepiota > Lepiota brunneoincarnata. Next base: position 2,100,242 of record JAEBUN010000003.1, read on the forward strand.
ACCAAGCCGCATGCATTACACAAGGTTCGGGGACCTGGCCAAAGCAATCAGTAGCAAATATGTCTAGCCGAGTTGAATACCAACCCATTGGGCCGCGTCTCCATTCTGGTGTCGAAGTAGCATTACACCCTAAACATGTCTGACCTTGACCTTCTGGTTGTCCTGAAGCTCCATCATCCGTTTTCTTGGGAAGCGCGATCAATAAACAGTCATTGTATGAATCAGCAACGAGTAAAAAAGAGCTCACTTGTTTCTTGGCTGGTGGTCCACCTGAATTGGTCGTGGTCGTGGTCGTAGTCGTTGCGGTATTTGATGTATTTCCATTGACCACACCATCTTTTGTATCTTCTCTGGCGCTGTTGTTGGTGGTTATACCATTCGCCCCATTCAGTGATGAGTAGCTTGAACTCGGACCACCGCTGCCGGGGGCGTGTTCCAACATCTGAGCTCCAAGCATTGCGTTTTGGATCATCCTCTCCAACAAATCTGCGGTGGGCGTTTTCGCTCCGCCTTTCACTGAATCCGCCCCGTCCAGGATCAGCTTGTACGAATCCAAAAGCTACTTGTCAGAATTAACAGGACAGTCAACCGGCCGAGAAGCGGTTTAGCCATAGTACGTCGTGGACCCCATTCAGATTTTCCCCGCAGTTTTCCGCGATTTCCCCATTAACACGAGGGTCATTTCCCACAGCATCCCAATCCAAGCATAGTTCATCAATCGTTCCGAACCAGTCCAGATCAATCACACACCGACAGTGTCCATTTCCCCAATCAGATGTACCAGTGTTCCAACCCACGTCAAACCGTTTCGTCAATGTCAAAGAAGCAAAAACCCAAAAACGTCATAGCAACAAGCAAACAAAAAGTACAGTCAGTTCAACGTCACATCCTCAATAAAAGGCGCACCTTGAGGAAGTCTAACCCTGTCGGGGTTCCAGGGGACACTGCAGATGCCGGAGCAGATACCGGGGGACTGGTCAGTGGAGCAGGGATGGACGTTGGTGGAGGTCCTGGCGGTGGTGGGTGGACAGAAGCATGGGAAGAGGGTCCAGAGTGTGATATCGGCGAATCCCTTCTCCGGATAATTTTAGCAGCCGTTGCACCTGCGAGGCTTGTTGAGGTAGAAGTTATAGGCGCGGGCGTGGGTGCAGATGAAATCGGTGTCGGTGGGGGGTGCTGTGTTTGTGGTGGTGGATGGTGGATATTGGATGGTGGGTGGTGATACGCCGAATGTTGCGATAGCATCCCTTTATCTTCCATCCGCGAAGCTTCCACCCGAGAAGCATCCATTCGGGAGGTATCCATTCGGGAAGTATCCATTCGGGAGGTGTCCATTCGGGAAGTATCCATTCGGGAGGTATCCATTCGGGAGGTATCCATTCGGGAGGTATCAATCCTGGAGGCGTCCATCCTCGTATCCACCCTTCCATCCATTCTAACATCCATTCTCGTGTCCATTCTCGTGTCCATTCTCGCCTCTATCCTCCTCGGCTCAATAGCGCTCGGTGGCTGGTGGATGGGCGGACTGAGCGGGAGGACCAATGTATCCTGAGTTTCCTCTGTGGTGTTCGGCCGCCGTACTGGCGGGTGCCGCTACATTGTCCTGCGCAGCTGCAGTTGTAGGTCGACTTGGTCCCTGAAGAATAATCCGGTGGTCCACCAGACGGTGGAGGATGTGAGGACGGAGGAGCGCCGTAGGCAAATTGGTTCCCCCAATGGTTTTCATTTGCCCAGTTAGGATGAGGGGGTTGGGGGTGGGAATGTTGAGGTGGAGGGGGTGGTGGTGGTGGTTGTGACATATACGATCCCGAAGGATATCCGGTGGGGGGCGGGTGAGATGGAGGGGGAGGTGGTGGAGCATTGTAAAACGAGTGTGGTGGTTGGTGTTGATGTGGCGGTGGGTGTTGTGGGTGGTGGGGAGGTTGGTGCACAGGCGGAGGTTGGTGGGACGGAGGCGGCAGAGGGTGCGAATTACTTGGTTGGTGTGGTGAATGTGAATGTGCTGAAGACGAGCTTGAACGCGGAACGGGTGCTCGAAGGGGGGCGTGTCCAAGCTGAGAGTGCGACTGGGAATGGGAATGTGAGGGCGCTTGTGGGTGTTGTGAGTGTTGAGAGTGGGAATGGGACGGTGGGTGGCTATCATAGGGGTGTTGCGGAGGGGGCGGGTGAGGATGATGAGGGGTGGGGTGTTGCTGGGTGTGAGGGGTGGTGGGGGTGATGCTGTTGAGGTTGGTGTTGATGGTGGGGATATCCGTAGTCGTAACTCGAGCCCATGCTCGGCGGCTGATGGTGATACATGTATCGGCCGTCTGAGGACATTATGCCCGAAGGTCAAGGAATACAACAAACGACGACGGGAGGATTAGCGTCTGTCGCCAGAGGACCAGATGATAACGCGTGAAGCACGGAAAGAAGCAGGGAGGGCTGATGGGCGTAAAAAAAAAAACCAGCAAGGAAGCGAAGAAGGAAGCCCAAGCCGAAGCAGCTAAAATGAGAGAGGTGTTTTGTGAGCTTATGAAACAGATCTCTGAGTAGTCAAATGCGAAATCAACCGTGGAAGGATGGAGAGAAGGATAAGGAAGTTGATCAAGAGGAAGTCGTCGCGGTGTTGATGTTACTGGGTATATGCGCTAAGTAGCGAGGACGAAGAGGGGGATGCGGCAGGGCCTGAACGAAACGGATGATATACAAGAGGGAAGGAAAAGGGCAACACGTAGAATCAAGTGGACGTGATATCTCCCTCGAGGGAGGGGTTTGTGTGCCTGGCTTCGTATGACGATAGCAGGAAGGGTGCAAGGGACAAATCCCCAGGCATCATCATCACACCACACAAAAGGGGCGTATCAGGGCCGTACAAGCTGACTGGGTCATACGCAGTCACTGGCCGGTGACCCGTTGTCGGCATCCCTGCACAAAAATTGCACCCATGGTGTATCATGAGTTGATCAGTCCGGGGCCATAATGGGCGCAAACCGGCCGACGCTGACACTGACAAGTGTTGGAAACCCGCATGCAAGTACGCTGGCGCGCGTGGCCCGCAATTCAGGAGCGCCAGAAGCGGCGACGAGGGCATATGCCTGGGCTAACCAGGGTGGTACCCGTTCGACGATGCATGCCCACGATGAAGTGTTAACGAGCAAGGAAACACACCTTGAATTTCTCAGTCACAGTTGGGACAGGTGCAGCCGCAGTCGCTGCAGACAACGGCGGTAAGCAAGCGGGAGGGTGGTGATAAGAGCCAGGAGGAGGTGGATGTATGCACGCAAAGTTCGGTTGCTAATTAGCTCATATGTAATCGGACCGCCAATGGCCGAGATTAGAAACCAATTAATTATGAAAACTAATGCATAATAATATGTCCTATCCAGGCCGCTCCCGAGTCTTCACTCTACCGCCACCATCTGTGCGTACATTATTGGGCAGCACAGGCTCGTGTCCGGGCCCGTCATATTCCTCCTCGTCTTCCACCCGTGTCTTCTCCGTAACAGGAGCTATCCCAGGTGCACCTTTCATTACAGCGTTCACGCCGCTCGCAGCAGCAGCGGCACGCTCTCTCGCCCTTCTCCGCCTCCTCAGAATCTTTTTTCGACTCCTCACAGCGCGCCGGTACTCCGTTTCATCACCATAGAATAGACTGTACTCACAGAATGCGCAGATCCACTCCTCCTGAGGGATAACAAGTTGCGGAAGCGACTGAGCATGAACATTTGTCTGTCCACCCCTCTGTGCGTTCCTGCGCCTTTTTGGCGGCAAATCCGCAGACAGAAATCTCAGCGGAAAGGGCCAGAATGAGTTCACATTCGCATTCTGGCCCACTTGAGCATGGCCGCTGCCACTACCACCGCCCCCTGCAGAGTGAGGCAACCTTGACGGAATGTAGTTCCTGAGATGATGTGGGTTCGAAGCATTCGCTAATGTTGACCGTTTCTTCTTCTTCCCCTTCTTTGAGGTTGGCGTCTGCCCTTCCTGTGCCTGCGTTGCCTGCTGTTGGTTGACCTGTTGTGGTTGCCGCTGTTGATCCGATATCTCGATCTGTCCTTTTGGCGACATTTCCAAAAACTCCGCTGGCTGTTCTCCACTCCTTGCACTCATAATCGTCCTCGCTCTCTGTTGTGCACGCTTCTTCCCTCCCTTCCTACCCCCGCTTCCCGCACTCTTCCCAGCATTATTATTACCGGCACTGATCTTTGCCGCTTTCGCTGATTGCCTCGCGATCTCTTTCTCAAAGAGATTTCGCAAATTCGCCACCTCCTCTTGTATCCCAACAGACCGATTGGCAGCTGGTACGCGTCAAACCCAATAAACAAACAGGAGAGATATGGGTTTTGTCAATAAAAATTCAACGCCATCATGATAAGACAGCCATGAAAAAGAAAAAGCGAAGAGCCAGCAGAAAGCACCAAGCCAAGGAACGAAACACTCACTGACACTGGGACAGGAAAAAGCAAATTCCCCTGCTGGAAACGGCGCAGCATCTGGATGCCGCCCGAGCCTCCGTAGACCCATCCTCATTGTCCTTGCAACCCTCAACTTCTTTCTTTTCGACAACCGCACCTTGACTTCCTTCACCTCACCTTTACTCCATCCTAACTCCCAGTTTCCAGGAATATCCCCACTTCCTATTGATTCAGTCACCGCCGTGACCCCTCGTCCGACGCGAGTACCTACATTGAGCCCAAGGCCACGATCTGAGTCGGTGCTTGTAGGCGTAGTCGAGGCAGAAGAAGCCGCAGAAGGAGATGATGAAAGGATTGGAGGGAGGGTCGTGGATAAAGCATGGTCAAGAACCCAAGTGTCTCCCACGGACACTGCACCCATCACAACCTCCAGCTGTTTCTTCCTCCTCCTGATCAACTCCTTCCGTTGCAATCCCGCAAGTGTCGCTGGACTCAATTTTGCCTTTCTATGGAACCGATACTGCGGCACCGACACATTGGGCAGGTGATAATGCTGGTCTTGCAACAACAATTCGGTGGAACTAGGCAGGGGCCCGAAGACATCTGATGCATCCCCTCCCACTGTGCCAGACTCTATCCTCTCCGGGGCAGCCCCGACATCCGGGTTCAATCCGAATCCGAACTTCAAACTGATTCCCTTCTGCTCCCTTTCCACATCTCCGTCATCTCCGTAACCCAGTCCCAGCGCACCCAGTGCCACAGTGCCCAGCGCGTTCCGATGCGGAGAGTAGTGGTGGTGCAAGTGATGGTGATGGTGATGAAGGGGTGGCGAGCCTCCTATGTTCGCCGGCACCTTCCTCTTCTTTGTATTGCCCTGTGTGTGCTGATGCGAATAATCTGCGTAGTCCCCTGTGCTTCCTCCCGCACCGTCTCCGTCCACCACATCCCTGCGACCCACTTTGCCTGCAGTATACCCTTGTCCAGAACCATGACTGACGCTGCTCGTATTCGGGATACCACCCACACCCGAACCCGAGTTTACTGCGGCATCCACCACACCACCGTGCTCTCCTGCCGCATGATCTATTGCAGATCCCGGTTCAACTACCGAAGGGGCACTAATGCTCGGACCAAACTCGGAAATGCCGAAGTCCATAGAACGATAATAACTCTGCAAGGCCATCCGAGCAGACAGAGAATCCGCATGAGCTAATAACCGATCGGTTTCTGCACGTAAGAAGAGTCGCTCTTGGAGGTCCCCTTCTGTATCCTCCGAGTCTACCTCTTCTTCCTCATCTGAATCTTCACAGTCACCTTCATGGCCGTGATCAGGCTCACGAGCCTGAGCATAGGCATCGGTAGAACGGGAACGTGGATGGTGTGGAGGAAGATCTCCTTCGTTATCCGCGGACGAATGGGAAGGAAGGGGTGAGGCGCCTAGGACGGGAAGTGCACTGGGGCCTATTAAGAACGGCCGTCCGCGTTTCTGCTGCTGCCGTGATGAAACATTGCCACCTCCGCCACTAACATCATCAATTCGACCAGCAGGATCTGTACCTGCCTGGGTTACGACTGCGGCAGTATCGGCATTGGCACTGATTGATGGAAAGCCTAGGTCTAAACCCGCATGTGATTGTAGCGCATCAAGGGCCGACGAGATCAGTGTACCTGCAGCATTTAGCATTGTCTGGGAATGATTTTGGCTTTGGGAACTGCTTTGACTTGGGGTGTGTGTGTGTGCGTGGTGCGCTGCCGCAGACTCGATGTACGCTGTATGGTGTCCTTGGGTTTGTGGAGACAGTAAGCTCGCAGCGACCGGAGGTGAATTGGGATTGGCGTTGGCGTTAACACTGACATTGAGACTGAGTGCCGTGTGACGGCGTTTGGGAAGTGGTTTGACCCGTCGTAGAGTAGGAAACTCGGGTACGACGAAGATGGGAGAGGAGGTCCGGTACATGGTCTCGAATCCTGCTTTCCCGTCACTGGGGAGAATGTGCTTGTCTTGTGACCGAAATGGCGGGTTCATTGAAGGGAGAGGTGGTTGTTAAGAGGGACAGGTAAAAAAAGAGGAAGGGGGCAGGGAAAGGGGTGTGTGATTAAGATCGATATGATGAGTGAATGGGATGAGATGGTGCATCATCTACTCACCTGGGACAGTGAATGAAGTAAATTACCGAAGATATCAAAGTCAAAGTACGTCCGAAATTTTTTGTATTGCACCGAGGGAGAGGCCCAGCGGATAGCGGGCAGCAACTGATGATCAGATCCTGTGAGTGTGCATGCAAATGGGAGATACACAGAGGGGTGGAGGCAATTAGTCAACGACCGGTACAGTGTTGAAAGAACGCATAATACGAAAGGAGAACAAAGAAATGAAATTCCAGAAATGAAGGACAAAACAGAGGCACAAAGGGTCGAGCAGCGTCCCCCCTCTGAGGTCGTCCTCTCAAATTTCTAAAGGTTTTGAAGAGGCAGGGGAGGCGAATCCTCGATATCAGGGCCCGAAATAAAAATGTATGGAGCGGAACAGAGTAGAGGGCGACGACGATTAGGGAGGTGATGGCCGCCGATTTGAGGACACCTGGCGAAGCGACAGAGGCTCCCACAGCCCACATAGCCTAAGTGAGCGAAGCATCGATCTTTCGAGGGCCATACAGTTGAGACGCAAGGACAAAGAAAGGGGAGGGAAGGATGGAGAACAGCGGCAGAAGCGGGCGACGTGGACTCACCAAGTGATAGTAGCAAGGAAAGAAACGAACCAGCCCCGCCTGAGAACAACTCGGACCTGCAAGTGAGCGAGTATTAGCGGATAGGGTGGTTGAGCTTGTGGGCGCTCGAGACCGAGAGAGAGAGAGAGTGCAGAGAGTAGATGGAGGACGTGACAGTAAGGGACACCCGACTTACTTAGCTGGGGTGATTACGGAGTTTCTCCCACTCCCGGCCTGTTACCTCCACGCTAGCTCATATTGCCAATTCTCTGACTACCACCCTCTCGCTGCAGCAGGACACGCGCGGTGAACACTTTCAGCGAACACAGGGACGATTTACATTCGCAGTTGCTGAAAAGGGCAACTAGCCACGTTCTGGCAGATTCTATGTAGAGATCTGACTGTGGCTTTACGGCTTTATCTCCACAGGCACTGTATCCGACGCGCGCAAAGCGATGGTGCTGAAAATGCTTCCTCTAACTCTACGCACTTGCAAGGGAGCTGCCTGGAAAGAGTCTCACACCGTGATAAACCGCTTGCTCTTTTTCACACAGTTCCGGCCTTTGTGCAGGACCGGGACTCCACCTAGACTTCTTTCAGAATCCCACCTTACCTGAAGAAGTCACCGTACTATGGCAGACCTTCATGTCCCTCAAGTGAGGCCGGGAAGCTGCCTATGCAAAACCGTGCGATACGAGGTGACTGGCGAGCCATTCGACTTGGTCTTGTGTCATTGCGGCAACTGCAAAAAGTCTGGTGGATCTGCCTTCATGGCGCACTCCCTATGGAAACCCGACGTGCGTAGAGTCTGGTCCGAAGTTAACGCTGGCGCTAACAAGCCCTCCAGCAACTCAAAATCACTCAAGGAGAGACCTCCGTACGTCATTACGAGGACAGTGACACCAAGAGCGGTAACACGATAACGCGGTCATTCTGCGCTAACTGCGGTTCTCCCCTATTTGTCAAGCCCAAAGGCAACTTTGTCATTGTTCAGCCCACTGGCATTGAAGGCCACGATATTTGGAGTGCGTTCTTGTATTGCTGCTTTGAGAATGAACTGACATATATCACAGCACCTACGAAAGAGATTCATGCCGATAACAGGGCTAATTGGTTGGAGAAGATCATTTTTGCCGAGAAATCGATCTTGTGAATTTGATCTTTGCTCTCTATCTTTGGATTAAATAAGCAGATGTTGAGGAGTACTTCCAGTGAAAAAATCGTTGTAACCATCTCTGCCACTAGTTAGCCGCGACATACCGTACACCAGGTCAATGAGTCTGTGATCAATTACCGTGCCGTAATCTCATCATGGAAGCACTGATTTTGGATTTCTTTCTCATTATTTGGACATATTGATCGACCAGTTGCTGTATGTGATATATGTCATGAGGTCGTTGCAGCCAAGACTCATACACCACTCCACATCCACTGTGGTTGGGCAGATGCCATTTGTTCGGCAGAGCTCGAATTCGTACCTTGCGTTCACACCTATCCCTTCTGAGTCCCTTTTTTTTTTTTTACCTTGGATGAGCATTTCACTTCATCCCAGCACACGGACGTTAGATACAAGGAGTGCTACTCAAGGAAACATGTATTTTGGAAAGGAATGTGAATGTAGGGGCAAGGAACAATGAATAACGAATTGTAACATGTATCAACTTCGTTCTCAGGCACCTCGTGAATCTCTTGCTAAACGTAAAACAGTTCCTTGTATCAAAGAAACGCATAGCCATGTTTCTAAGTTCTATTTCCACAGATATGACAAATTCTAGCTCGGCAGCGATAGACGAACGAGAGGAAACCACAATCGGGTATTCAGTTACTGACCAATGGCAGGCTCCTGAGATTTGATGATAGTCTCCATGGCCAATGCCGCAACAGCAGTAAAGTAGCATAATGATACAACAGCATGAAACACGATGGGCGCGATGTTATGGGGGTATAAGACGCCACATGACGTGGCAAAGGTAAAGTCCACCACCTCTACAGCTCCACTGCCAGACCTGACAGTTGGCATCAGGGGAACGGATATTTTACCGTGTATCATCAATACTGCCATGATAGCATTCTAATGATTTTATCACAGCATGGTCATATACAGATCACTCCCATACTGGCTCACAGCTTACTCGTGCATGGTGAACGCAAAACGCGAAACAGCGCGATGCACCTGGGGAATGATGCGACCGCGTAGAAGTGTGACCGCACAACGACCACAGGATGCAATAGATCGGCTATTTACCAGCGCCACTGTGCAGTGAGGACGAACTACGTGTATACGATCACACAACCCCCCCGATTTACTTCTATTTTCTGGGTCATTCCACTGATTTTAGGAGGTTAAGCACGGAGACTTTGCAATGCCATTCTCACGCTCGACAGTCAGCTAGGGTCCTTGGCTTTCTCTAAGAATAACCCGGCAGACAGATCTTCTGATCCTTTTGAAGTCAACCATCATGCATCAGTTGCCCGATCTCACTGTATTTCAGCGGGGCAAAAAATTCAGTGGGCGCGGTATTTATAAGAGCAAAGAGACGCGGATTTAACATTGTAAAACACCATGGATTCATTTCTCGCTCATCCGACAGTACTCGCCGCAGGAGGCTTTGTCGCAGCTCTGTGGCTGTATGGCATCATTCGAGAGCGTCGAGCTAACCCTAACCGATTACCTCTTCCCCCGGGTCCCAAAGGATATCCTATTATTGGAAATTGGTTTGACCTCCCTGCTGAAAAGGCATGGCTCGGCTACGCCGACTGGATTAAGACCTATGGCATGTCAACCGGACTTTTTCTTTTTACTGCACGTCCGTTAATATAGCGCGATAGGGGATATGATATACTTCAAGGTCCTGGGACAATCCTTCTTGGTCCTTGGAAGCCCGAAGAGGACAAATGACCTATTCGAAAAGCGCTCTTCCAACTATTCTGATCGCTCACGCTTGCCGATGCTCATGGAACTGTTAGTTTCTTGTCTTTGTATCACCAGCTATAATATATACTGATTCCATGGTCAGGTCCAACATGAGCTACAATATGGCGTTCATGCCTTATGGAGACTGGTGGCGCCGCCACCGTCGCTCCTTCCACTCCCAGTTCCAAGAGAAAGCCGTACAGAAGTGGAAGCCCGCCCAGCTGGTTACAACCCGTGCTTTCCTTCGTCGGCTCTTGAACACTCCTGATGAGTTCATGCATCACATTCGGCAGTAAGTAGTCACACAATCGATACCGTCCACCATCTCATTTTTGATCTCCGTGGTAGTGTATTCGCGGCCACAATCATGAAATGCACCTACGGCGTCACGGTTGCGGAAGAACACGATCCTTTTGTAGACGCTGTCGAAGAAGCACTCGTGGGTCTCGCAGAAGCCGGTCACTTTGGATCGTTCCTGGTTGATATCTTCCCAATCATGAAGTATATCCCGGAGTGGTTCCCGGGCGCCGCTTGGAAGAAGAAGGCCAACCGTTGGAAACACATGAACCACGTGGTCGAGATGAGGCCCTTCGAACTAGTCAAGGAACAAATGGTAACACATCTGCCTTGTGTTCTTGGATTCTCCTCTAGACTTCCTTTTGCTCCATAGAAAGCCGGAACTGCGCCACCTTCCATCGCGAGAGCCCTAATCGAGAATTTGCCAAACGAGGATGATCCAAAACGGGAAGAAGAAGAGGCTATCGCCCGGCATACATGTGCGGTGGCCTTTGCTGGTACGTCTATACCTTGGAGTCAATTACCTGGGACTTATCAGAAAATCTCCAGCTGGAGCTGATACGGTATGCTGATACTCTGCAGCTGCTCGTGTCGACTAGGCTCATAAAAAGCTTCAGACCGTTTCTGCTGTTCAATCATTTTTCCTAGCCATGGCCCTCTACCCTGATATCCAGAAGAAGGCTCAGACCGAGCTTGACCAAGTCCTCGGGGGCCGTCTGCCGGAGTTTAATGACGGACCAAACCTACCCTATATCAATGCCATCATGAAGGAATCTCTGCGATGGCAGCTCGTGACTCCACTCGGTATGATATCCCTATTTCTTCTCCGCAGCAGTCGATATCTGATCTGCTAATAGCCGCTGGACACATGTGCACAAATGGCGATGAGTACGAGGGCTACTATATTCCCAAAGGTACCATCGTGCTTGGAAATGGATGGTGCGTCCCCCCTCTAAGTTGCCCTGTTCTGACATGCTCTAAAAATAGACTACAGGGCTATCCTCCATGACACGGAGGCCTTCCGAGATCCCTTGGAATTTAACCCAGAACGCTACCTCAAGGACGGAGAACTCAACCCTGATGTCCGCGACCCTACTGCAGCCGCATTCGGTTATGGCAGGAGAGTTTGCCCCGGTAGATATTTCAGCGACGACTCGTTGTTCGCTATTATCACACATGTGCTCGCCGTGTATGATCTTAGGCCTGGTTTGGATGAGAACGGGAATGAGGTGGAGATTATACCGGACGTCACTGATGGAATTCTTTCGTGAGTATTCGTGCTGCGTTTTGGGTTGGTCCTAATGGGAATATGTTTCGTAGATACCCAAAACCTTTCAAGTGTAGGATTACTCCCAGATCAAAACAGGCTGAAGAGCTGATCCGCAATACTGAGCTCATGATGGATTGATTTGACGTTTGATTGGGATGGATTCTGATGTGTCTTCTTGCCCTCCATTTTGATAGGAGTGGAGGTATTGTTATAGCTAAAACATGTCCGCTTGCCCACGTCGCGACATATTTTGATCATTTTGAAGGCCCTTCAAACAAGTACATAATAAATATTAATACTCGGACGCTTGAAAGTATCGCAGGACGAGAAATTCGTTGCCGTATTTATGCAATGACTCGGGGTTTGTCGCAAATTTCTTCTCCAAGAGATCCGCGGTCGACTCTTGCCAATTCTGACGGTACCGATATGATGATGCCTGACACCCAGGATCAATCTGAGAGGATCTGAAATGCTCTGGCTGTAAAGGGGCGTTTTGTTGTTGGGTGTTTGTACTGTACGAACCGACTTTGGCAAGGGGCCCCCGGCGGATGCCGGCGTGGCTTGGGCGTTGGAGCGCTGAGCGCTGGCCAGGTAAGCCTCAACCGGTGGCCATGTGCCCTCGGTAGTGTTCAAGCCAATGTCGTCGACGACCCCTCCGTGGCCCTCGCTATATAACCCTGGTCTAGAGATTCTTAATATCGAGCATCGTCCTCCGACGCAAGCCGGAGGCGCCTATCTTTACCATGCTAAAGGTGAGCCTCTGCATACCAACCTTCGAACAGACCATTTGACTGCCATTTTAGATGTATTCTCCTTTACGTTCTACTGGATGCTCATATTCTATACTCCAATCTTCTTCCTTTGTGGTTTCTACGCCTTCCTCAATTATACATTCCCACCACATCGTTTCGCGTTTCGTCGCCCGTCTGTCCACGCTACCCATTCTTCTGTCTATGACCACGAACTCAGCTACGGCCGCTTAATCGATCGAGGTGATAATACACCCCTGCAATCCCTCCATTCTCCCAACAGTCCACGGGCCCACGGTACTCTCCGGAGATCAGCAGCGCCAACCTACAAAAAGAACGGACGTCGTTCGAGAATTGCGTTCGCGCTTTTGGTTTTGCTGATCTTCCTAGCGTTGGGTGTCGCGGGCGCTGTCATCGGTTCTGCTGTCCTAGGTTTTGTGGTCATGGGGTTGTATCGGGCAGCCGGGTTTAACATGTCGACGTGGGTGGAATTTGATATCATGTCCATACACCCGACTCATCATTCCGTAGCTGGATCCCATTCTTGTTGGCTGTGATTCAAGTCCTCGTGGGCTTGCTAAGGTGCATAATGCAGCATCTTTTTTGGTGATTCCTGTCTCTTACAGCTTGCTTTTCCAGCATCTGGCCTTCTATCATTGAGATCATCTAGCCCGTTGATCCCTTCTTCGCCGGCTAGATCTGTATCAGCCTCGCCTGTAATTTCACGCCAATATCGAGTCAGATTTCAAGTAGAGTATCGGTCACTCGCATCTTGACCAGTCAATCGTACTCGGATGCCCTATGGCCAACCTGGAACCCCCTCCGCTAACCTCTAATCCCCTTGGATCTTTAGAGCCTGCGATTCGGCAGCTCGGGTTGCGACTCAGAATTCATAACAACGTCCGCGCTAGGATTCGATGCCACGTGCTATTTGACAATGGCTTGACCACGAGGAAGGGCGAGAGGAGAAGAAAGCTAGCGACGATGGTTACGCGCCTGCGCTACTCTGATCTCGTTTCCAAATGGTCACAAGCCCTTCCCTCCCCCGTCCCGCTCCTGGAAATCTGCTCACTGCCACCCTTCGCACCCATAGCTCCCTCCTTTTCACCCTGCATTCCTCTTCCTTCCCACGCGACGTGGTGGCTCTATACCACCAAATAATTTTCGGAACGACCGGATATGAGATACGGATATCGTGAAGTCGTGTAATAATATCGCTACAGAGTTCGCTGCTTTTTACAAACATGTTGTTCATGTCAAAACACGGTGCAGGGTTATGTCCGGTTTCTGGGTTCCATATCTTGATCACCTTCTCTGCACCTACAAGAATAAAAGGCAGAGGTGAGCTAACAGAGGAAATTTTGGAGCATACCACAGGACGCAAGAAGCTTTCCACCCGGGCTGAATTGGACGGCCGAGATCGACATGGTATGTCCGTTCTGACTATGTCGCAATTCATAGTTCGGTCTCTGACGAGGGGCTACAAGGGGAGGCGTCTGTGATTGTGGTGGAGAGGGTCGAACGACTGGGGCCGGGATTGGTGGGTGTTGTGTCACAAATATAAAGGACCAGGATTCTGGAAAAGCTATTCCTGTGTGCTTTGACACCTGATTCTACCAAACCATGCCTCTCAGATATCATTATCTGCAGCATGGTCACCTGGTTCAAGTTTTCACTGACAACAAATGCATCCAAGGAAGGGAAGTATTCAGCAGGGATATATATGTGATTTTCCTTGGGAACAAGTGTTGTGTTTTTGGTGAACACATCTCGAACCAGTAAGAGGCCCAGGCTGAGCGAAAACTTGTTTGAACCTTCATCGGTGGTGTAGCACTGTAAAGGGTCCTTAGGCAGTTGCAGGATATTAATCAAAAGGGGTTGTAGATGGCAAGAAAACCCTATGGAAATGGCTTGAACTTTGAGGCAAGTTGCTGTAGTTCAGTACTGAACTGGGTGAGGAATGCTTTGAGTAGAACTCGACAAAGATATGGTGTAGGAACATGATATTCAAAGTTGGGCTTCATTTGGGGATTTGGAGATGTGGGCTTAGCGAAGAAGAACTGGTGGAGTGTGACAGGCTGGGTGCCTTGGCTAATATTTCCCCCATCAATTGTGTCTGCAAGGGCATCTACATGCGTTACGAAGTTATTAGGTGTGCGAATGTTCCAAAAATCTTCCTCTGGATCCTCGGAACGTGTTTTCTTGAGGTAGACACAATGGAAACAATACTTCGCAGAAGGTCCCAGGAGGTCAAAGAGATCCGAGGGGGTGTAAGTCAATTCGTTGCGCCAAGGAGAAAATCCTTTCTCTTCGTTGAGCTGTCTGGTTCAGCATGCAATATTAAATCAATCAACACTTTGTGAGCTGATCGCACTTACTGGAGCTGTTCAATCTCGTCCTTGGACCACAATCCCATGACCCAAGCCTGGGCTTGCCTTTCCTTAACCCATTCCTTCCAATGACGTGGCTGAGAAGACATCGCTTGGAGAACGTATCCTGGGGTAGCAAATGAAGGGACCAGGAGGGGTAGCTCATTGTTGGAATCAACCAAAACAAGTGTCCAGGGTGTGACACCGATCTCAGGGTGTTCAGCAAGCGGCAGGACACGACAGCCATCCTGGGCGCAATGGATATACGCCATTGGGGGCTTGCAGAAAATGACAGGCATCCGTTGCGACAATGCCTTAAGGAAAGCGTAGAACAAGAATAGCAATTTTCCTAACGAGGTCCCAAGTCAAGTGTTGCTGTTGGCGCGGATAGAGTGTGACTCACCGATACCAGGTTGGCCAAGTAGGACCAGACTTCCTGTGCTTCTTCCGCTCATCTCCGTTTCCAAGAAACCCCATAGATCTTGATATTCCTGTTGACAAAGACACGGTGCTGATTCTGGGTAAGGTGGTAATCTTGAACCAGGTATTTCACTGTATTTGCTGACATTCTCCATGATTATTGGGTCCTGCTGCAGGGCCCAGAAGCATTCATAGGCGGATTCGCACCACTGGACGTGATTAGCCATGGGGTAAAACAAGAAGGGGCGTCGCGTCTCCCAATCCAAACAGAACCTCACCGAAAATGGTGAGGCGTTGACCACTTAGGCCTCCCCGTTTTTCGGCTCCCGAGCTTTTTATTCCTCTCGATCTCTATGTAACCGGTAGCTATATAGCATGCCAGGACAATTTTTATTGTTCCATCTTGACCTTAAATACCGTACCGAAAATTCCCTGTAGTCTCAGTTCTCGTGCATACGAGTTTCTGAGGCTAACGAACACTCGTATTCTAACAAAAGTAACTTCCGTCAGGTTTGTCCTCTACATACTACATACCACATGATAAACGGGCAAGGCCCTTTCACTGCTATTTGTTCGAGAAAATATTCATGGGCGGCCAAGATGCCACGTTCCCAGCGAGACTCAGAGCATCTTGTGCAGAAATTACAGGGCGGATGCATGGGCTCGTACTGACCGGAGATGAGTACTCGTCCATGCCCACCCGAGAGGACGGATGAAGGTTAGTTGAAACTGACCGATTGACTTTGAGTTGGCTGAAGACAAATAACGAGTCAGGTCACTTGAAATGATTGAGAAGTGGTTGAGGGCAGGAGACAGAAGATCTTATCACACTCCAGAACGACTCAAGGTAATCATCCCTCCCCTACTGACCAAGCTGCACCTTGATCCAAATGCAGTGCGATCAGACACAAAAGAGAACCGGCTCAACAATCACAGTTCCCCACCCCCTATATCACCAACCACCCCTGATCCCCAGCTGAATGAAACCATAGACCCCAGAGCCGAAAGGCAACGCGCATTACAACCGTTAAGCTCTATCGGGCCCACAGCTCAGATCCTGGCATATTCAGCATTACCGACTACATGTATCGCACGGGGATCCTCGTCATGTGCGCCTCCGATTCATAATGAAGGTTAGAGACCGCTTCGCAAGGTAGTTACACCATATTCGATCTCCAAAATCCTGCCATTCAAACGACATAACAGCCCTGGAAATACGAGAAGCGATGTCAGGCATCTCTTCAACCCTTCTTTGACAGTAGCCTCCCCAAGATCAACCACCTTGAAGTTAGGGCCTGGGGAACTGACTTATTAGCCAAGTGTCAACGGCTTCAATAATCCAGCCCTCTAGACATGAACACAGACCAACGGTAATCTTAGAAAATATAACATATCTCTCAACTTTTATAATGAAGCAGACCCAACGAAGCATGGGCAAACACGGTCCCTTGCTCATCCGCCACCTTGTTGCACTCTCCATCCATAACACTCCCACTTGGCGCTGCAAGATACCTAGCCCCGCTCTTCTGCGCCACACACACGTTATTTGGGAACGGGAAGATCGCACTACTTGAACACGCAAACCAACCCAACTTGGCCGCCCACTCCTTCCGCGATGACTCTATACTATCCTGTTACTTGAGACAGAAAGCTAAAGATAATACAGTGTTTCTTTGTGTTTTAAGGTAACCACTCCACCCATTCGTCATCGCCCTCCCGAATCTCCAGCTGGATCCCACCCCGAACCATCTCATACAACTCCTCTCGTACTTCTGGAGCCCAGTCCACCTTGAGCCCCCCAACTCGTAATTTAAACCGAGCATCTGATCCAGCACACCTTGCTCTACAGATCTCCAAGACTCGGTAAGAGAAATCAACATCCAGGTTGTTGTCATCTGAGTTATTTTCGAGGTCCAAGGACACGAGGGATGGTAGATACTGGGTCCCATCACCATCCCAGCCAGGACACAATGCACATAATATCCTGTATATACAATCCCTGTTGCATATAACCACACGCAGCGCACGGACACAGCGAGACCGATGGAAAACATGTCTGATTAGAGGGAGTGTCCACTGGATCTCGACCAGTTCAAGATCAAGTAAAGTGTCCGTCAAATGGGCGAACAATGCGTGGACAAAAGGCTGGGCATTATCACCCACTGGATACATTTCTTTCCATTGGAGGATGCGCAGTGCGGGTAGCCGGAGATGTTGGAGTACAGTTAAACACCATGTATCATCGGCGTGATCGTACGACAGCGCTTGTAAATGGCGAAGAGTGATAGTGGAATCGATAGAAGGGTTGAGTTCAGCTCTTGCAGCAGTAGGAAAGTCCATTTGAAATTTAATGATGTTAGGACATTGTATGAGCCACTTGACACTGGTGTTGATGGGGATGGAGGCAAGGCAGATGTGGGTCATTGTTGACCAAGGGAATGACACATCCACATCCACATCCTCTAGCTGCACCCAGTGCAGATGGGAAGCGGTTTCAAGAGAGAGACTATCTTTATGTGCATTGTCTAGAATAAGGCGTTCTAGCTGGGGAAAGCTGGTTGAGATAGAGGATAGCAGCTTTGATGGGGGGGATGACAGCTTGAGCATTCGAATCTTCTTAGCGTAGTCGCTATTGAAGAGGACAGATTCGATTGACAGGAGGGCATCCTCGAAGTCAAGACGGAGATTAAGGTCAAGTGAAAGACCTCCAACGTTTTGCAAGTAGAGCTCGAGGATGTGATAAATGTGGTCTACGTTTTGTTCGGTAACGTGAACAGAGATGTTGTCCCATAATTGGGGTGTCGACCAAGCGACCTCGCGCCAGTGCGACGAGACATGACCGAGCGTCAAACCCGGGTAGGCATACTTGGAGGTCTCGGTGTCGCGGAAAACTGATATGCCAAAGAATTTTTGTGGGCAGGCGAACTCGAAGATGAGGGAGAGCGCCTCTGGGGGAAGAGCTGCAGTCGCTGCCTGCATGCTGTTGAGTTCCCGCAGCAACACAGCACGCCTTTCGCAGAATGGCCGGATCGCATCTTCTATTTGAAGTACTTCGCGCTTAATGGCATCAACCCTGTCTTTTTTCTGGTGAGTCATCGACATGGCGGGTTTAAGTGTGCAGCGCAGGGTATGTTACTGGTCTTAACACACGAGGGGTTTTTTTCTTGGTTATATAATTTTTCAGCAGACCAATAACAAACAGATGGTGGGGCAATAGGAAATTTCTAGGGACTGGGAACTTTTTGAAATACGAGTCGGAGAGCTTCTTCCCTTGAATTCCAGTCAGTAGCTACGCCACGGGGGCGTGACATGAGGTGACATATGCCCCTGATGAGGAGATCCTGGCTGCAGCAGCGGCATCTGCGTCATGTACGCGGCCTTCAAGGTAATTATTCAACGTTATCGAAGCGGAGAAGGGGAAATGTGGGGCTGAAAGGTCATGAGGCCGGAGAGCGCATAATAGAACGCCAGAATACAGGAAGCCTCCCATCGGGGCTAAGGGCTTGTTTGGCAACATCGGGTTCAAACGGTTACCATACTAACCTTTATCAGGACCTTGAAACGGGTGGAGAGTTTGAAATTCCGAGTTTTCAGTGGATCGATTTGGCTTGACAGCGTGGCCTTTGCCGGTGCGTCTATACCTTGGAGTCAATTACCTGGGACTTATCAGAAAATCTCCAGCTGGAGCTGATACGGTATGCTGATACTCTGCAGCTGCTCGTGTCGACTAGGCTCATAAAAAGCTTCAGACCGTTTCTGCTGTTCAATCATTTTTCCTAGCCATGGCCCTCTACCCTGATATCCAGAAGAAGGCTCAGACCGAGCTTGACCAAGTCCTCGGGGGCCGTCTGCCGGAGTTTAATGACGGACCAAACCTACCCTATATCAATGCCATCATGAAGGAATCTCTGCGATGGCAGCTCGTGACTCCACTCGGTATGATATCTCTATTTCTTCTCCGCAGCAGTCGATATCTGATCTGCTAATAGCCGCTGGACACATGTGCACAAATGGCGATGAGTACGAGGGCTACTATATTCCCAAAGGTACCATCGTGCTTGGAAATGGATGGTGCGTCCCCCCTCTAAGTTGCCCTGTTCTGACATGCTCTAAAAATAGACTACAGGGCTATCCTCCATGACACGGAGGCCTTCCGAGATCCCTTGGAATTCAACCCAGAACGCTACCTCAAGGACGGGGAACTCAACCCTGATGTCCGCGACCCTACTGCAGCCGCATTCGGTTATGGCAGGAGAGTTTGCCCCGGTAGATATTTCAGCGACGACTCGTTGTTCGCTATTATCACACATGTGCTCGCCGTGTATGATCTTAGGCCTGGTTTGGATGAGAACGGGAATGAGGTGGAGATTATACCGGACGTCACTGATGGAATTCTTTCGTGAGTATTCGTGCTGCGTTTTGGGTTGGTCCTAATGGGAATATGTTTCGTAGATACCCAAAACCTTTCAAGTGTAGGATTACTCCCAGATCAAAACAGGCTGAAGAGCTGATCCGCAATACTGAGCTCATGATGGATTGATTTGACGTTTGATTGGGATGGATTCTGATGTGTCTTCTTGCCCTCCATTTTGATAGGAGTGGAGGTATTGTTATAGCTAAAACATGTCCGCTTGCCCACGTCGCGACATATTTTGATCATTTTGAAGGCCCTTCAAACAAGTACATAATAAATATTAATACTCGGACGCTTGAAAGTATCGCAGGACGAGAAATTCGTTGCCGTATTTATGCAATGACTCGGGGTTTGTCGCAAATTTCTTCTCCAAGAGATCCGCGGTCGACTCTTGCCAATTCTGACGGTACCGATATGATGATGCCTGACACCCAGGATCAATACTAGAAATGTGGGTCCGACCGACTCTTGTCGGAGATTGAAAAACCGAGCGATAATTCTGTGACAAATTTCAAGGGCCACTTCGAAAGAGTCCTATCCCCTGAAACTGTAAGTCGAGAGCGGGCAAAACAGAGAACAAAGGCAGAGGAGCAACGGATTGAACAACGATGCATTGTAGCTCTACAAGCTGCAATGGGTCGCGGCGTGCTAGCAGTGCGTGACACGAAGGTTTTGAAGCTACCGATGTGTTGCCAAACACCTGGGTCATGTCAAATTTGGCGGGCAACGGGCCCTAAAGTTTAAACTTGACGGCTGAGATCGACTTGGTATATCCATTTGAACTATGTCGCAGTGGGCCACAGTGAGGGGTACTTGTACTGGCTGGTGGGACTGGGGCTAGGATTGGTGGAGGTTGATCCGGTAGCTCGCCTTCGGTGTTTTGGAAGGCGGTTTAGTCTCATGTCGAAGTCTCATTTATTCCTGCTAGAGAGTTCATGTGGAAACTTGTTTACCTAGAGGTATAAGGACAACATCACTCAGACTTTGCTTGTACCTGCTGAGAAGTAGGTCAAGAAAAAGAGTTTCTATTCCGTACGACATCACGAAACACGATAAGACGCAATCTATACATATCTCGTCACAAAAATACACCCTATGGGAAGTCAACTATGCATTTCGAAGGCCATCTTACCTCCTTGAAATCAAGGAGTTGTCGTCGCCGAGGCGTTCGCGGCAGAAGTTCTGAATATCCAATTGGAATATAAAACCACATCATCCCACCGAACTTGGCCCTCCATCCATGATATGTTGATGAGCCGCAGTCTTGTGTGCACTGGATCCTTCAGACAAATAATCCGTGAATGAAACACCGTTCGAGAAACCGCAGCATGGGTTTTCAACGAGAGAGTTAGTGACGAACGGTTGGTCATTGGGATAATGTAAGATCAAACTTCGATTGAAGCAGACGCATTTTTCGGCACCCATGACCTCCCGTGCATCTCCCTCTTGAAAATTCGTAAATTGATTGTTTGGGCTATAGGGCTTGGAGAGGATTGGTGTTCTGGCCCAGGGACCAGAGTATTGAGACGGTGCCTGTTATTGATTGGCCTCTTGGTAGTTTATCTGAGGTACTGGCGTGGATCCGCGCTGTTCTAGTATCACTCCGTTGTTCGACGGAGCAGAAATACTGGGACGGAGTCAACACATGCAAGCCGATCTACCTACCGTGCTCGACTATCTCTAACGGAGCTCCAGCGTCCATCATCTCTTTCAGCTGCGCTTTATCCTCTACAGTCCATGCCAAAGTAAATAGAAGAAGCTCCAGTCGTATAGCATCACCCGGATACTGCTTCAGTCTAGTTTTGAGCATCTCCAGCATGGCATTTGAGCATGCCGGATCCGCAATATACTCTTCCATCTCCGCCTCATCAAAGGCACACTTGATGACAAGCGTTTTGAGACTCGGAAATTTCTTGACTACTTGTCGACCATCCCACCACGGTGTGAGTCTACGAATAGCCTCGAGGAGGAATATGTCGTGGCAGTAGACAAGCCGCAGCTTATCCACAGTTAAATTGTCTGGGAAGAAATCCAAAGGGGAGCGTTGAGGTGACCAGCTGGGAGCACCAAACATCTCCAACGACGAGAGCGTCTGGGGTAAACGGCTGAAAAAAATTTCCAAAGCCTCTGGATCATGGCAAGGATGGGTATTCTTGTCGAGCCAGGTGAGGGTTTCGAGTGAAGGAAGGTGAATACATTTCAGCAACGCAGAATTCCATGTGTCCTGTGTGCGGGTCCACCTGAACGCCCGCAAGTACTTCAGAACCGTGGGACACGTTAAGGATGATCCGTCGTAATCCTTTCGAGGCTCTAACGGGTGGATGCTGAGAAACTCGACCAAGTTGGGACACTGGACGAGCAGCTCTGCACAAATATCGGCTGGTATGGAATGGAGGTCAAGCGCAGTGATCGTGGTCCACGGTAGTGCGATCCTGCTATAGTGCCCATAGTGCAGGTCGACCCTACGAAGACACGTGTTATCCGTGAGGATGAGGTCGAATGCCGCGGTGGGAGTGTCAAAGGAAAAGTCAAGAGATAATTCTGTGAGGCAGGTAAGCCAGCGAAGCACAGGACAACCACTTTGGTGTCGGCGAGATCAAATGGAGTCCGTGGATGCGGGGTAAATTATCCTCGAGAAAGCTTTCGGAAATAGTTGGATCCATGAAAGAGTCGACGCAGTTGGGTGGAAATTTGGAAAGACTGAGGGTAAGTGGAAGTTCACCCGAGTTGTCAAAATGAAGCTTCAGAAGAGAGGCATCATCTTGGATGGTCTCTGTGTTGATTTGAAACCAATGGATGACCACAGCTGTGGAGTTCCCAGTGCAACATGACGCCAATGGGACGAAACGGTTGCCAGATCCATCTGGAAAAAATCTCCCGAGGCTTGGTCATCGTCAGACCCATCATCGGGTTCTTCATAAATCCTGCGCTCCAGTAGCACTGGTTTAGGGCAAGCAAACTGGAAGATAAGGGATAGCATCTCTGGAGGAAGCATCCTTGTTGTCGCCTGGACCACATTGAGCCTTCGCAGCAGCGCCGCTCGCTTCTCATGCAACTGATTAATGAGGTTCTCCAGTCGACACGTCTCGTGTTGGATGTAAGCAACCTCGTCCTCCGGAGAGTGTGTCGAGGGCGCGACGGATGGGACTGCATTGTCGACCTTGGTTAGACAGCAGGACGGGCAGGTTATCCTTGCAGCCATTGGGGAAGAGCACTAGAGGCCTCATCACAATCAGCGGGAAATCGGCTCTGTTTTGTAACCACACTACTGCAGACTCGGAATACGTACACAGGGCACGTGCGTTTCTTCCGAGACGCCAACGCGACACGGTCACATGGCGTTGGCGATGACTCCCCGCGTTGCACTTGTTTGGAACACATTATATGTTGACGAGAGGTACGAGCGACTGTGGGCATGAATCCTCGTCATAATGGGTTATAAATATTGTGAGTAGACTACTTAAATTATATCTACGACAATAAGGTTTTACAAACAATAAAACAATTTCAAATCAGATGCATCGCGCAGGCTCGCGTGATGCCAAAATTCCAACAAATATTACTATTACATGTCCAATATGATGCATGATGACTCAACCCAGGATTCCGGGAAAGACCAGACTCACACTAGTGTTGTGCACGACAGGCGTTCTGAGATAACATATAAATGGGAAATGTTACCCACAATCCAGGCCTCGGGGACTATCGTAGAAACGACTGGGTGTCGTCGTTTCCACGTCGAATGTAGGAGGGCAGGAGCTCGATGGCCGTTGGTCCATCGTCGCCACTTTCATCGCTTGAGACGACCGCACTCATTGGTCCGGTAGGCCCGGACCAGCTGCGAAGGGATCTTGCCCGATTGCTCTCTATCTTTGACATCCTGCTTGAGCGGCTCCCACGTGCGCAGATCTGTCACCCAAAAAACAGCCAATGAACATCAACAAGCACTCAAGCAAGAGAACCAACACTCACATTTCGCAACCATGTGCCTCAAGGAACGCATCCACCTCATCTAAAACCTCATCATCCCCACCGACATCGTCACACTCATCATCATCCTCATTATGCTCATCCTGAGCATCATCAATCGCAAACAGCGTACGCTTCATCACCGCCGCGTTCGCCAGTGCCCGGAGCATAGGCATCGCTGACAGACTGTCACTCTCTGGTACACCTGACAACGTCTTGCTCTTGGGGTCCATGGTGGGTAGTGCTGGTAGGACTTGATATGGACGAGGACGCCGCCCCTGCATTCTCCGTGTTCGTGGTCGTGCCACCAGACCTGAGACTTGATTTCGATGCCGATTTGCGCATGGAAGGCGTGAGCAGTGATTCCCGTGCCTTGGGCTCCTCGAGCTTGGTGTAACGCCCAATCGAGGGTTTGTGGATGACCTAGTCACATCGTCAAATGCCCGCCCTTGTTATCAGCGGTCTATGTTTAAGCAAAGTTGGGTGTTGGCTAAGCTGAAAGATGAGGAGATCCAGGTGGCGTGCCGTCGATATGTCCAAATTTAAACGATGCTGGTGTTTACTCTTGTTGGGGTTATCTTATCTACTCGCACAGCGTAGTGTTTCTGGCTAATCGATTTCACCTAAAGACCGTCATGTCCCAGCACATAGGTGCGTTTCACCACACCATAAGTATGCACACTTGACATCCGGATGTACAGCACTGCTGTCTGTGTACGATAAAACCAATCTCATCGAGCTCGCGAAAGGCCTGTCAGAGTCTGGCGTTCGCTTACTGGGCTCTGGCGGTACCGCCAAGAAGATCAGAGATGCGGGAATTCCCATCCAGTGAGCTAACAACTTGAAAGCAAACACATGCGTCGACTCATAGTTTCTGCAGAGATGTGTCTGATATCACAAAGGCACCTGAGATGCTAGGCGGGCGCGTCAAAACACTGCACCCAGCTGTTCACGGAGGCACGAGCCCTCGCACATACTTTATCAGAGTACATATATTCAAATATTTTTTACTACACAGGGATCTTAGCCCGTTCCAATCCCTCTGACGAGGCCGATCTCTCAACCCAAAACATCTCCCCCATCTCTATCGTGGTCTGTAACCTCTACCCTTTCACCCAAACCATCGCCAAGCCCAACTGCACCCTCGCAGACGCAGTCGAAGAGATCGACATCGGAGGCGTAACGCTGCTCCGTGCAGCCGCCAAGAACCATGCTCGTGTATCCATCCTTTCTGACCCCGCCGACTACGCCGAGTTCTTGGAGGAATGGAAGAAGGGTAATGGCGATATTGGACAGGGTGTGAGAAGTAAACTGGCACTGAAAGCATTCGAGCAAACTGCCAGATATGACGCCGCGATCGGTGGCTATTTCAGGGAGCAGTATGCCTCCGCGGAATTGGACAAGGAAAGGTTAGCTGCTCCGGTACAGAGAATTGCACTGAGGTACGGCGCAAACCCGCACCAGACGCCCGCGCAGGCTTTCGTTGATGAAGGAAAGCTTCCGTTCAAAGGTGGGGTTGCTTTCGTGAGTATATTGCTTTCCAGAATATTGATTTCGTCCATTAGCACTTTGTGGTGCTCCGGGATATATCAACCTCCTCGATGCCCTTAACTCCTATGCATTGGTTAAAGAGATTCAAGGGGCTCTCGGCCTCCCAGCTGCTGCCTCGTTCAAACATGTCTCCCCTGCAGGTGCTGCTGTGGGTATTGAGCTCAACGAGACAGAGAAGAAGGTTTACGGCGTCGATGACCTCAAAGAACCACTTACCCCTCTCGCTACAGCTTATGCTCGTGCCCGTGGTACGTGGGTCCAATGAAGCCGGCCTATCAGGAACTGGTTAATATTACACATAGGTGCCGATCGCATGTCATCCTTCGGAGACTTTGTCGCTCTATCCGCGCCTTGCGACCTTGCGACTGCCCGCATTATTTCCCGCGAAGTCTCCGACGGTATCATTGCCCCCGGATACTCGCCTGAGGCTTTTGACATTTTGAGCAAAAAGAAGGGAGGCAAGTACTGTGTTCTCGAGGTGCGTTTGGCGCTTTCCCTCTTGTGTGATCAGGAAATGCTGATTGACGCTCAGATTGACCCCAACTATGTTCCGCCCGAGGTGGAGACCAAGCAGGTCTATGGTGTCTACATGCAGCAGAAGAGAAACGACGCAAAGATTGATGCGAAGCTTTTCGAAAGCCTTGTCTCCAAGAACAAGGAAGTAAGCAGCTTCAGTATCTCCTCACTCAGAGCCAGGACTAAAAGTGCCCTGTAGCTACCTTCCCAAGCCATCACAGACTTGATCGTCGCTACACTGGCACTTAAATATACCCAATCCAATAGTGTCGCGTACGCCTACCGCGGGGCCATCATCGGTATTGGTGCAGGCCAACAATCGCGTATTCATTGCACCCGTCTCGCGGGAGGAAAGGCTGACCTCTGGTGGCTCCGTCACCATCCACGAGTGATCAACTTGCCGTTCAAGAAAGGTGTCAAGCGCGCTGAGAAGGCAAATGCGATTGACTTGTACGTCAGCGGTGAGGAGCTCGAGGGTGGTGAGAAGGAGCATTGGGAGAGTCTATTTGAGGGTGCTGTTCCACCATTGAGTGTGGGGCAGAAGAAGGAGTGGGCGGCCAAGTTGGATGGGGTTGCATGTTCGAGTGACGCGTTCTTCCCGTTCCCGGATAACGTGCATAGGGCGCGGAAGAGCGGGGTTAGGTATCTTGCGGCGCCAAGTGGGAGTGTTATGGATGAGGAGTGCATCAAGGCAGCGGATGAGCACGGGATCGTGTTTGCGCACACTTCGTTGAGGCTGTTCCATCATTAGGGTTGGGAAATATGTTGTATTGTATAACATTAACGTTGGTCTGTGTTCGTATCTAGGGGACTGGATTGCTGGAGCCGTTGACGCTCAGCCAATAAGTCAGTTCCCCAGCCCCTGACTTCGGGATGGCTGATCCTGGGAAGGCTACTGTCAAAGAAGGGTTGAAGAGATGCCTGATGTCGCTTCTCGTATTCCAGGGCTGTCGAGTTGTTTGAATGACCAGGGCTTTGGAGATCGAGTATGATGCAGCTACCTTGCGAAGCCATCTCGAATCGGTCAAGGTCTAACGTGTATTATCGAGACTGATTTGTTAGCTGTGAGTTTGCTAACCTTTGACGAATTTCGCTTCGGGGGTCATGCCTTCTTCGTATTCCTAGAGGCAATCGACTTGAGCGCGCCAAATCGCATCAAGGAGTGATTCTTACACGCCATAAGGCTTCCATCCGCTGCGCTGCTACCGAGTTGTGTAGCATGTCATGGACGAAATTGTGTATCGCTTCTGCTTCCAGGTGCTGCTTGAGTTCCTTGGGGATACCTTCGCCAGGTGAAATGTCGCCCACTGTAAAGTGGTGGTCTCCTGAGTTGGTAGTGTTCAGAGCAGCGAAGTGGGGTGAGAGGACATGCCCTGGGCCTCCGCGAGATCGTGCACGACACACATCATGACGCATCTGGTGGAAAAAAAAAAAAGTCGTTTTGTTTGAATGGTCGGGGGTGCGAATTGGACTAACTTTGAGATGTCCAACGAAGAATCGGAGGCACACATGGCGAGGATAGCCATGCGGTACATGTGGTCGGCAATGCTAAATGTGCCAAGATTTGAGCCGTGGGTCGGATAGAGCTCAGCGGTTGTATATGCGCGTGCCTTTCTGCGTCTGGGATCTATGGTTTTTCATTCAACTGAGAATCAGGGGGGTTTGGTGGTGTAGGGGGGAGTGGGGACTGACGTTGTTGTTAACCCAACCGGTTCTCTTTTGTGTCTGATCACACTGCAGTTGGATCAAGGTGCAGCTTGGCTGGGGTAGGGATGGTCACCTTGAGACGTTCTAGAATGTGAAAAAAAGCGAGTCTGTCGATTGACTCGTCGCCTGCGGCACTGTAGAGAGGCGGGAACTCGCGTCTGGATGGCATAAGAGAGAAAGGAGGAATATCCGAGTATGGCAGGTCTCTGATCAAACGCGCCAGCTCCGTGGCTTAGGGTCCAGTCGATTCCGCTGTTATAACAACTTCAACTGCGCGAGGCACCGGAAGAGTACATCACACCTGGGTTCATATCATCAATCCCCAGCAGCTCGCCATGCTCCTGGATCGTTGCCTATATGTGATCATTGCTTCAGGTTTAAACACGGCGATTCGCAGAACCAAACAGAATGGACGTGGTAAGACGAAGGCGTTTCCGGAACTAAACTAGCATGGCGTGGTTCGAGGGTGGCTTTGCGCAGGATGGAGGCAGACCCGAGGCAGCTGCGAGGCAACCCGGCACCAGGAGGCCTTAAGTTCGGAGTGTCGTAGGCCTCGGGTGGTCAGATCCCTTTCTTTTGTTCCCCTGAGGATCCTTTCCTTTCAA
Source organism: Lepiota brunneoincarnata (assembly GCA_023014365.1). Classification (NCBI taxonomy): domain Eukaryota; kingdom Fungi; phylum Basidiomycota; class Agaricomycetes; order Agaricales; family Agaricaceae; genus Lepiota; species Lepiota brunneoincarnata. Next base: position 2,128,128 of record JAEBUN010000003.1, read on the forward strand.
TGGGCTTCAAGCGATTATTACCCGGTAATTTATGCTGTTCAAAAACGTGGCCGAATTTTGACCGGATGGTCGTCTTGTTGTAGTCAAACGCCCATCGCTGATAAATGACGACACAAACGGGACCATCCTCACAGAGCAGCACCTTACGGATTTCGAGAAGCTATGTGCTTTGCAAGATTTCGTCCATAATTTGAGTGAAGAATCATCCAGGCTGAGGGCGACTTCAGAGCGGTGCGTTTCCCCACCACGCTGACGGATGGGATAATCTCTGATGTCTCCACTCAGTTCATCGTCGAAGGAACTCAGGTCTATCATTGACGAGGTCACTCTGATTCTACAACAACACTTACCGGTTGTTGTGGACGATAGCCTCAAAGTCGCCCAGAAAGGCCTAGTTCTCACCATGGACGCCATGGACTTGGCCAAGGCCATTGAGCGGGAAGCCCCGGAGGGGGAGCTCAGGAGATTTTTCGAGGTCACGACAAAGATGGCCGCCAATGCTATAGCAGACACAAATCGGATGGTGTCCAATTTCCGCACCATGCGCCAGAAGTTATTCCAGGTCGGTTGCTTCTCATTTTACGTGAACCAACAGTACGAGTGACACAAGCTTCAATAGGCTATTCATTCCATTGACACGAAGGCTAATAAAGAGCGTTCCTTGATGAAGAAAATTAGGAACGGTGAGTATTCTTGACAGATTTATAATTCTAAACCCGCAGCGGGTAATGTTTGAACAAACAGACCTATTTGGCCTTGGCTCGTCGCTTCGGGATGTTCAGGGACATCTACTAAAGCAAGAACAGTTCGCCACGCTCCTCACTAGCTGGTGGATGACAGTGGAAGGACGCTTGAGATACATGCAGCAATCGGCGAGTGTGTCGAATCTTCGAGATATGCTCCAGAGGCAACTTATCTGTGAACGTTGGACGACTTTGGGAGTGTACTACAGTCGATATATCACCAGCGTGAGTCACTCGTTTAGTTATTCATCTACCGACACTAATGGCTGTTTATAGGTTATACAGTTACAGCACCAGAATCCCATCCTGCGCATACACAATGAGTCTCCTGGGGCTCTCGAAGGGGATCAGGATATAATGCCCCGGGCCGTTTTCCAGATGCATACAGAAGGCTAATCCATGTTGCCCCCTTCCCCCCCAGAAGATGACCTGTCGTCGTATGTACAATGTATACACCTTTCAACCTCAAAGAGAGTGTTTGAATTATATATGATTTGGGTCTCCAATAACTTGGCCTACGCCGAAGTCCAGACCGCATGGAGGGAACTTTAAGGGTCATCTGAACTTTTACATCAGAATTGCCAGACCAACGTTGGACTAACGTGGTGACCAATCCATTCCTTCTCGCTTCGCCTCAGTAGCCATCCCTTTCGTCTACCAGTTTGAGAAACCGGTCGACCTGCTACAAACGCTTCGTAGCTGGGGATGTGGAAGCTGCGAAGAAGGAAATGCTATGCTGGTTGTGAAGCACTCAGAGGAAAGTGTCTTAGCTCTCATGGTTTCTCAAGTCATATTCCCATGCCTTAAATCGGAATTTGTTCCGCGACATATATGATATTCTGGAGGTGGACCAAGATGCCAGAAGCTTGCCACTGCCCGGCATATATGACACACGCATAAACATAGAGCGCTCTAAGGGAACTCGTGGCAACCTAAAGGCTATCTGATAACCCGCCTCCCGCTGGAGTCCCGGTGGACCGTTCATTTATGTGGAGGGTGGCATTCTGATTCTGTATCTGAGCCACCTGCAAGTGATCCGGATTCATCAGCATGAACAAATCGATAGTTGAACATGCCGCTCACGCAAGTGATATATTGGTTGTAGTACCCCTCCAAAGCCACCCAGCGTTCACAGATGAACTGCCTCCGAAGTACGTCTCGAAGCGACAACCCACCCGCCGCCTCTTGCATATATGTTAAATGGCCTCTCAACTTCACCCACCATGTGGTGAGAGCAGTGACAAATTCTCTTTGTTTTGTTAGACGTTCTCGAATGTGTCGAAGTGTCGTGCTAAAGCCAGATATTTCTATTCGCCCGGACATCATTCATTCAATGCAGGCACAACGCCATGCCTCTGTCGGATGCACCTACCGTTTGTAATTTTCTTGAATAAGGGACGCTCCTTGGCCTTCCTTTTAACAGATTCGTTGGCCTGTTGAGGCTTCTGTCACTCACACTTTCGCTTGCATATGAAGAGAAATAACCAACCTCGAGAATAGATGTGTGTATAGTGCAGAAATGGTCCACGATCCCATTCGCATCTTCTATGGCTTCGTTGGCCTTCCTTATCGTAAAACAAACAAACCTCCTGAGGTCATCCTCAGAAGCTCCTTGCTCAAGAGCCTTCGCCAAATCCATTGCATCTAGCGCCAGAACCTGACCTTTCCGAGCAAACTTGAGGCTTTCATCTATGACAATTGGGAGGTGGCGTCGTAGGACCGGATCGACCTTGCCAATGATGGCCCTGAGCTCCATTGACGGTGAACTAGAGTAGAAAAATAAGACCTTGTCCACCCGTCCACACACTATATAATGAACGTTCAGGAACGCACGTGTTCAGAACAACGTTCCACTTGGACGATATCTCACTCAAATCGTGGATGAAAACCTGCAAAGCTTGTAGCTTCTCTAAATCTAGAATGTGCTCTTCCATGAGGACGGCCCCGAATGGATGTTTGGTCCCTGCTAAGGCGATCACACAATGAGAACTAGTTGATGCTACAAGAAATGGTTAATTACCAAGGGAGAGAAATTTGGACTTCATTGCAAGGGAAGAATCCTCTGGAGGATAAAACGAATCAACGGTTGCCTCGGTTCAAGAACACTCCAGAATTTAAGGTCACTCCGTGCTGGACTGCCTCACAGCTGCCTTGTGCCTGCCTCTCCCCACTTTGCGAGGCTATCCACACGCCGTACTTGTTCTGGTTTCACAGAGGCGCCAATGAGCTCATGGAATCCTTTCTCCTGTTGCCTCCCTGGTTCTAGCACCTGCATCTAGCTAAACCGCCCGTAGTTCTTATTAAACGATCACAGATGGTCCACGGATGACGATGAAAGAACATGAGTGATCGGCCGAAATTTCCGCTCTTATGGCACGGCCCCAATCGTGGTGCATCCACCTAATGGCCTGCAGTCGTTCGAAACCGATAGAAGAACCCGGAGCCATGGTGTTCGTGTGCTCTGCGTTCCGGTTGGCGAAGTTCATCGGGGATCACCAAGAAATCACTGGAAGCGTGACCGGTTGCGGCCTTCTGATGGACACAAATTATGTAGCACAGCAGTTGCAATGGACCAAGTGTTTGGAATTACCCTTCCGAATGAAGTTAGCGAACACTCCAATACAAACATCTTTCCAGTCGTCCGAAGCCGTCTTATCGACATCATCGATTAGCTTGACCTGTGATCCAACCCAGGTCGTCAATGATCTATTTTGGATATTGGGCGTTAAAGCACTGGCAACAGGGGCCATGTGGATAACACACTGCAGCCTTTTGCACCGTTCGTGTAAAAACGAGGTTGACCTTTACTTTGACCCGCCTTCAGCACTCCGATGACCGCGAGCGAGCCGTCATCCATTCACATTAAATTTCGTCATACCCATGCAGCATATTCTTCTCCGGCAGATAGCGACAACCAAATTCTTGATAATATAGGGCCCTTGATCCAGGAAATTTGTACAAGGTACAAGTCGTCGGAACCCCTCCTGTGAGTTCATGCTTCATTTGGCTTTGAACACAATCCCGATGACATTCCTAGATGCGGGTCAACTTCGACGACAGAGGCCGCAGACCTTCAACGTGCTGTGAAGTCATCCTTTTTCGAGGACTTTCGAACTGTTTTCGATGGGGGCTTACAAATTGCGCAGAAGCACCTACGTCTGGTGTCAGAGGCCCTGGAAACATGGAAGTCAGTCCAACAGGAAGTTCTAATGAGGGAGGATCTTGAACAAGGACCGGTGGCAGACATTGTTACCCTGGTTGCCTGCAGCCGAACCAGAGATACATGAGGTGACGAAAAATCTCCGTACCGCTCGCCGGGGGTTTATCAGGTATATTCTCTCTACCCGAGGCATTAACTTCATGTCTGAAATATCGGTGGCAGATCATTGACGAAATTGATGTTAAATTACTAGAGAAGCGCTCTTTGATGAAAAACTTTGGCTTCGGTACGATCGCTACATTGAAGTATATTTCCACTTTGCTTACCCATCTTTGTAACTGCGAAGAACGATCAGGTGCCAAGAAGTCACTCCATGAAATGAAGGGATGCTTGAAAAATCAGGAAAAAGCCCTTACGTGGCTCATTGATTGGTGGAGCCCTCAGATGAATGAGTGGCTGGTGTTTGCGCGAGCACGACAGAGGCTACTCGAATCGGGGAGGAGCCAATTCCCGAAGCGTAATTTGACCGCTAATTTCGAGGAGCTAGAACATAAACAGAGGCATTATAAATCTTGCGTGAGTTTTCATCGCTTGCTTCCGCTCTTGATTCATGAAGCGAGATCCCCCAAAGATGACCACTCTTCTTAATCAATACCCAGTGTTGAGGGTCGAGGTTCGCGGCTCCAATGAACCTGCGGGACTGCTCGGCGAAGTTGGCATAGGTGCCCTTATAACTCCACAAGATGCAGGCGACCTCGGTAATCTGCAATCTCTGCAGTCTTGCATTGAAACCACCTGTACGACTTATTTTGAATGGCACGACAACAATCGGAAGTTGTAAGCTCCATTCGACCCCTATGATCGATACGATGACCACTCTATCATAGGCTCGCCTCATCGCTGGAAATGAAAATCATAGTTCAGCGTGTCGACAAAATTTTCCTCCACGACTTCCGAAATGTTGTGAACACAAGTCTGCAAGTAGCCAAATGGGGTCAAATAGTGGGTTCGGACGCAATCAACCTCTGCAATAATATCGTGCACTCGACCTCAACTTCCTCTCTTGAACAATTCATCGCAGGCACACTAGAGATTGCGGGGAAAGCCAAGAAGGACACCGATCGGATGATCTCAGACCTTCGTGCTACGCGTCAGGAAATATTCTCAGTGGGCGTCTCTTCATGTTCAAACCGGTTGCTTGTTGACCATGTTACTTAGACGATTGAGTTGATTGACCACGAGCTTGGGAAATTTCGGTTTTCCGTTCTAGACATTCTGATTGTTATAGGTAATATGTCGTGTTTGCCAGTGATCAATGTCCTCATGACTGGTGGTGGCGCAGAGCTTCGAGGTATCAAGAAAGCGCTCGGAGAGATTAGGAATCACCTGCACAAACAAGAAGAATTCATCACTGTGCTCACCGTGTGGTGGGATCGTGTGCGGCAGCAGTTGCAAAACATTCAACAATCCTTGAGCGTCTTAAAATTAGAAGATACAATACGAAAAGAATTACTGCAAAGGAAGTGGAATGTTCTGAAGGATAGATACGATAATTACATCTCCAACGTGCGCACCCTCGTCCCCAGAATTGCTTTTGGAAATAACACTTCTTTTCAGGTGACGCAACTCCAAGATAGGTATCCTTTCTTACGATGCGATAATTCCCCTGGTGCGACGCGGCTGCATTTGAATGTTGTCCGCTCTTCTGAAAGACTCATGATATCGTCGATCCGTCTAGCGTTTAATCAAGAGGATATTACAGAGTCCCTATCTGTCGAAGCCCTTACAGAACCCGGCATAACCAATACCGCCCATGGAGATCAGAAGGATTCGCGCGAAGCAGTCGGCCCACCATGCACTTCCCACCCGTGCCTTCTCCCTCAGGCATTTGCAGGCGCCCCTCCCAACGACTAATTCACCGCCTCTGGGCCTGGGCAGGCGGGACAGCGATCATTCACCATTCGTAGCTAGCCTACATGGCGCCGCCCGAAACCCGAATGAGAAGCCCAATGGCGCCGACGCCGCAGCAGATGCACCTGCACAGGGGGTAATTGGATCGCAAAAATCACCCGGACCGTCTGACGCTCACAAAATCCTGCCTTCCAAAAACTAAAAAGATGATGCTGTTTTTCTTGGTATATCACTGTTCGCTCCGGCATCTCTGCCCCTATGTAAGTTATAGTATGATCCGTACTTCCACTCCCGTTCTGATTTCGCATGATCTACTGGGTTTGGTATTAACGCACAGATGGTTCACCTATCTGGTTTCGGGCGTCAGTATGGTCTCCCCGAATTTTATTCCCTTCCATCCCCGTGGCAATAATTCCTGCATGATTTCCCGCGTGAACCTGTCCGCGTGAACCTGTAGCGTATCGATGCATCGTAACCGCCCCTTCTATCGATGTAATTGTACTCAAGGACCGCAAGTCATGATGAGCATACATAACAATCTACGCGACACCATTATTAGACAAAAGGAACGATACCCTACAAACGAAAGATTCTGGTCGTAGTCACTACCCCATGCAAGCCCACGGTTCTCTACGTAGAAAAGCCGCTGGACTAAGGAGTTGTGCCGGATTGAACTCAATCCTGATTCCCGCGTTGTCGTGGGCGATTGAACCGAGGGAGGATAGCGAGAAGGTGGAGCCGAAGGGAACGCGATGGGGAACCTGTGGGATTCCGACTTGGTAATTCCGCTCCCGAGGAATTCCACCCGTTAACAGGCGCCGTGACACCAACGCTGTGTGTGGGTGCTCCGATTGCATCAGCCGCTCTCATCATCCGCAACGCAGCTTCGTTGGCCAGACCGGCAAAATTCGCCCACACCTCACTTGCCCTGACCTTCACCATTTCCCCCGTTTCTGACAGTCAACGCGCGTGATGGTGACGGAGGGCCTGTGGCGAGAGTCTGCAGATGATATTGGAATTGAAGGTAATATTCCTCCAACTCCCACATTCTCCTGGCGGTATCCTCGAGGGCATTCTCTGTGATATTCGCAAGGCGTTTCAGTTTCCTATGACACTTAACCGGTCTTGCTCTCATGAAAGCTGTCTTCAGCTGCCCAGCAGTGCGTCTTGCACTCGACTGTCTTGCCGGGGGACCGCGTGGCGTGGGTTTTATGACGGCGAGGAGGAGGGCTGACGTATCCCTAAATGCTTGAAGGCCCTCGATCCTGAACGCTACGTATCCTCCCGACCTCTGCCTGAATTTTCTGACTCTCGGCCAGACACATGTTCAAGTATCCTCCATAATTAACCCCCCGAGGTTGTGAATGCAAGTATATGAGATCCACGTAAGCTCTGGATTGGTCGGAAAGATGGCGAAACATTTGCACCATGCGCTCGCACTGATGCTTGAACTCCTGTCTCCCGAACTGCAGCATGGCTAGAGGTCGAGAAAGCTCGGGATGGGATAGAGCGGATGCCGTCGTGTGGATCCCATATATCCCAGACATCGCTTCTTCCATTGAGGTCATCATGCTACCGACGAGTTCTGACGGAGGTTCCTTGATATATCCTTTTGAGCCACAGCTCCAGAGAAATCAGTATGCAAAACGAACGTACCAAAAATCTGGAGACAATCCCTGTCCCCGCTAACTTTTGTGGGCTTGGAATTCCATCCGGTGAAGAGCGCATCGTCGCCTATTGAACCTGGGAGGGTACTGGGTTTGTTTTTGCAGCTCATGGTCTTGGGAGACTGTATATCTAAGACGCTGAAACGTGGACTTGGCATGTCCCGAGCGTTCATGTGCAACGCGCCAACGCAACGACTCTCAATAACTTCTACCTCATACAAAGCACCAATCTACCGGTTTCACCCCATCCTCCTTCCCATGAACACCGTGACAAAACTTACTTGACGAAGCAGATCAGGCCCCTCGATTGTTTCAGGTATGAAAATTGAGGCGTTGTGATCATCATGCATCAAGCGCTAGATACTGAGCGGTCAAATCATCGCGATACCCTGCAGCCTCCAACGCGATAGCCATGTGCATGTCTGTCTATCTGCTGCATGGTATAATCGTCTCGCACATTTCCCTCACGATCGGCGTGACATCTCCCAGCGGGGGGGGGGGGCTGGCGCTCTACTGCAATTGTGGTCGTTTGGGTGCATATTGAAGCTATCGACCAAGAAGGAGTCGAGTTGGATGGTAGGCAGCGGAGGTGGAGGAGGAGCTGATACTTTCCCTTCGCCGAGCCCCTCTGAGGTTCCCTTCTTTTATCAAAGCTACTCAGCTGCATATCGGGTTGGTCTTTATCAGTGTAAGTCCGTCTGCTCCCCTTGTCTACCGGAGGCTGTACTCCGACATGGAGATCTAGGTCGAAACTCTTCGAAACTATAATCTACAAACATGGATAAAGCAGTAATGGATTCCCGGAGTCATCTGGGCCGCCGCCCACATCGAGCAGCACAACCTCCATACACCACTGCAACCTCCTCTGGGAGCTTCAGGCGGGCACCCTCTCAAAGTCCGGCGACGCTATGCGTAAGATGGAATTCTGGTCTTGTATCCGAGCCACCTATAAATGGTTATAAGTGACACTTAGTCGAACCCATTAACAGCGCCAAAGGCTTTGATTGAGTACTCACCTGGGCGATGTAGCTATCATAGCGCTCTTTCATGACCTCCCAATGTTCGCAAATCACCTGCTTCCGGAGCGAGTCTCCCAGCGTGATCACATCCAGGGACCTCTGGATGTATCTCATCTGTTCTTCCACCCGGGTCCACCACTGGACGAGAAGCCCGACGAACTCTTCTTGCTTTGTCAATCTCTCCCTGATGTCTCGGAGGGATTTCCTAAGGCCAGATACCTCTGTTCGTTCGGATATTATCGGTTGTGATGTGTTGTGCACTCTATGGTCCACTTACCATCCTTGATAATTTTTGCAAAGCTACGTCTCCTGTACTTTTTGTCAATGGACTCCAAGGCCTAGCAAAGATTGTGTCACTTGTGCCCGGAGTTGATAATGAGACAGAACTTTACCTGGAATATTCCCTTGCGCACGGCACGGAAATGGTGCGCCATCTTATCCGCGTCCGCCTTGGCGCAGTTGGCCAATTCCCTCGTGCCCGTGATAAACCTCTCGAGTTCCGCTTTCGGAGCATCTTGCTGAATAGACTTGCCCAGTGCTATGGCATCCAGTGCCAAGACCTGACCCTGCCGAGCAACGTTGAGGCTGTTAACGACGACGATCGGCAAGTTTTGTCGTAGGACCGAATCAACATTGCCAATTATCCCTTTCAGCTCCATTGACGAGGAGCTACGGGGGAAGTATCAGACTTTTTTTTTTTTGACTGACAACGGATTTTATATTTCGAGACGCACGTTTCCCGAATTCTATTCCACTTCGAGGATGTGCTACCTAATTCATGGATGAAAGTTTGCAGACTTTCTAGGTCTGCAAAATCCTTGATATCCTGTTTTGTGAGGATGGCATGGGTTATATCGTCCTCTGGAATCTCGGATGGGTCTTCTTTGGTGCCTACCAACATCATTGTTCAATAGGGGGTTGGCTTATGCTACAAGTGATATTGGTTACCGAAATCGAACGGGAACAACGCAAATGCCAGCATAATGGGGGTCTTCAGGAGGATCGAACGAGAGAATGGCTATGCGAAGTCTAACTGATGCCCTAGACTTTAAAAGTTCCCCTGGTCCTAGGTTGCCTCGCGTTTGCCTCCCCTCCTTCCCAAATTACATTTAAAAATTTGCCAATTTTGTTTGCTTTCTAGAAATTCCGTGGGATAACCGGAAACCGCCCTGTCGCTTCATTACTCGCCGGACCTCTGTATCACATTTAGGCGGCAGTGATGTTCAGCTTAAAGCGCCCTTGGATGATCACGGATCTGTAATTGAGTTGAAGAGTATGAGCGAGAGATCCTTGCGTTCGGATCACCTAAGCCCATCGAACCGGCGGATTCTGATTCCCATCCGGTCATGGCATACAGTAACACTCAATGACCACTCCTAATTGTATTGGCTAGTCGGGCGCCCATACCATTGACATGCTTGATCCACGGTTTTTGAAGTCGAAAGCAAGGTCGAATCCCACTACCATTTTTTTTACATATGTAGCTAGGGGACGGGAGGAGCGTCAATTGGCGGAGCTGTGGTCAGAGAAAGGTGCTACAGCGCCGGCCTGACTACAGCCGTCACAGATCTGTATCTCAACTTGTTGCCAGGTTGTAACAGATGTAGCATGCATTCAGAGTATCCAGAGCCCCATACCCCAATGTATATGACAATTAAAATAAGTTATTTGATACCCGTGCGAGGTTGTGTGAGGTGATGCCTCTAAGCAATCAGCACATCTTTTTGAAGTTATAATGGCATCCATATTTGCGTATGATGTCCTGGCAGGTATGTCGGCCCTTCTTCTGGAACATATCCAGTGTACGCTCATGGCCTGTGAAGGCAAGCGAAGCGTCGACAGGCCACGAACAGGCCACGCTCCATGACGTCGCATCGACCCCGGAAGGGGTGTCCTGATACGTGAAAAGGCATGTGTCTATCTACTGAGCTGGGTGATAGCAAGTGCACGTGGAATGTATACGCTCGCCAGTGCCGGCTGGTGGTGCTGCTGACGATCCTGAAAGCTGTGTCCGTGAGGGGCGCTATCAGAGTCACCTTGCTTTCGTCTCTGTGCAATCCAACAAGGATTACACGAGACGAGGTGCCTGCAGTAGATCATCACGGGGGCTCGGAAAAACTACGACGGAGATCAAGAACATAATACGTACGGGCAACTGATGAATCAGGATATCATGCCCTTCTCGAAGCTTCCCAGATTCCATGCTACATACCACCAGCCGGAGATGTCAATGCGGTCCCTCGGCTTCCTGTATTCAGTGATATCTTTATTTCCTGGACCCTGGCATTTCGGCGTACACACACCTCTCTCAGATTGACCCGATCAAGTCGTTCAATGAAACAACCGTGGGGTTCTCGGAGCATTGCTACTCTGAATGTCCGAGCCATCGTCGTTAGGTTTAATATAGGGGGATGAGACACCCGGAAAAAGAGCAAGGAGATAGGGAGGACGGAAGAAGTTTCGACTCGACATCAGCGGACCATTCATGAACATGGACTGGCAAACTAAATTTGTCTCATAGGTATATCACGACGACACGCTGAAAGCCATTAAAAACTCGTGGATATCGCAAGCTAAGTGCTGTGCGTGCTTCCTATGGTTTGTCCACGTCTATGTCGGGTATCGTCTCTTATTTTGCCAGTTCTCCAAGCTAGCGCCGTCATGATGTTACGGCATAGGCCCGTAACGAATACAACAGAGTATCAATGGAATACATTTCTCCATACGGAGTCTGGGTGTCAACATGGCTCGTGTAGAACCTACTGGAGGGAAAGGCTCCACCAGGTTGCTGTGAAGGGGGCAGGGATCTTTATCTATGGCGTGGAGGGACATCGACCATCAGAAGAGCCGTGCTACTCTGGAGGAGGAAGAAATAAAGAGACGGGTATAATGGCTACGAATATAGACGCCATCAACGCAAAGCCCTGAAGGTAGAGCCTGCGTCGGGTGCGAAAAATGATTGCTTGGCTTTATACGTGATGCGCGACACCGCGGTTAGACTCGAGGACGTCCTTGGAGTGTTCCAACATGTGAACAGCCCCCCTGACCGCATCAAAGATCCTAGCGAGATGCGAGTCGTTGCGGCTAGAGGCCCAGTTCGAGGCACTTTCGTCCTTAGTTTTATCCTCGAACACGGAGAGGTCGCCGTCGAAGCTAAATCCGGATATCAGGCGGCTTGCGCTCTCCATGGCGGATAAAACACGCAGCCCTTCTGCCTTTGAGGTGATCCTAGAACGCTGAGAGTTGCTGCGTTTAATCGTCTCGTTCCCCTTCGAGAAATATCCTTGAATAGACTTCCTACTCGACACTTGTCTCACCAAGATCCTTTCCAGCGTCCTGAAGTGGGGGAACACGTTTTCCATAAGTTCCTCAGCGTGTTCGCGCGACGTTTCCTTCTTGCCCCCATCTGATACCTTAGCTGTCAGAAAAAGATGCTCGTCGTGACCAGAGAGTATGCCCATTGTAAGTCGAAGAGAACCCGTCACCGACATGAAACGGGTAACGAGCGCAATTCGGATTGATTCGAGTGAAGATTGAAATTCGCTTTGGCCGGTTCCCCGTATTATGTTCACGACAGTCTGGAGTCGTATGACGCCGTCTAGACATCCCTGGACATTCTCTCGTAGTCCCTGCTAACTGGTCCTGCAATGCCATCTATAAAAAAAACAGTAGTGAGTATATATCTGCACACATATACCATCAACCAACTACTCACTGCAGCAGCGGCGGAAGGAGAGGGAAAGTGGTAGTGGTCCTGGATTCGTGCTAACTGGAATTTCAAATTTCAATGAGTACATTGGGTGAATTTAAGTAAGGGACCGCTAGACGAACCGCAGATGAGTATGCTTCATATTGTAAACGGACGGATGTCCAGTCATAGCACATGGTGCGGAGTGATGCCTGATCGTAGGATGACTGGAAGCCGCCCTCGAATCGCCTTTTCATCAAGGACAGCTTGTCCTTGAGCAACGCCCACCAGTCAACAAACTTGTAAATACATGTATAAGCTTCCTGCAGCTGATCGGCAAGTGATTGGATACGGTCCAAAGCGCCCTCAAAGCCTAGCTGTTCCTTCGCCCGTTCTAAGAAGGGTCATATCCATGAGACATAATCATGCTATCAGGTCTGCTAAAGGACATACTTGCTATGCTATTCTCGCATTTCTTATTTACCTGTTGTAGGAAGAAATCCGCGACCGGGAGGAGGACAGGAAGAACGATACCCAGCGGTGGAAACAACATGCCTACACTCCCTCCCTGAGCAAGGACAGTTTTAGTAGTTCCGGCTACCCATTTAATCGTGCTGGCTGTAGACTGGCGGTTCTCGCATTTTTGTATCTTGGCCGCTAAGGATCGCATCACATTCGGCAAGGTAAGTTCATGAATCTATCGTCCAAACGAACGCAAGTCAGACAATGTAAAGTTTCTAGTCCCGACTCCTACCTCCACGATACTCTTGCAAATCGCCCTGAACTCATCCGAAGCTGCTTGGGCGTCTTGGTGGGCTCTGTCGGCAATTTCGAGCAGGCCGTTGAGGAAAACCTGGATATTGGTTTCCGACTGTCCTGAAGCGAGGGAAGTGTAAAGTTCCAAAGCCTCCTGAGCGAGCGTACAACCATCAGAGCTCATCTTTGTGCTCATGGTCATAGCCTCGGCAAATTTCCATCCCTGGGATCTTATAGCTTTGATAATCGTCTGCACTTCCTCAACTTCAACACCAGTGCTATGCCAAACTCCCGTCAATCTTATGCCATGACCACTGCAAGCGGAATCTCACCATTTCGCCTGGAACCAAGGCTCAAAGATACGGTACACCCGGTCGACGGATGAGAGAAGGTCCTGGACGTTAGACTCGAGTACCCGAGATAGACGTTGAAGTTTCACGTCCTCGACGAGACTCATCATGGTGATAACGGCAGCCCTACAAAGGTGGGATATAATTATAGGGCAATGGTTAAAGCACACATGGATTGTGGCAGGCAGGGCAACTGGTCATGGACCGTAACGTGTTCGCGGTGTTCCCAAATTCAAGATTCAATCGGTTGTAAGCTGCTGCGCTAGTCTGAGCTTGCACAGGAGGTGAATGCGAGGGTCCATATTGTTGCAGTGTGCAGAGAGCGGGAATGCGTGCATGTATGAGGATGGGGAAGGATGGAGAACGTGCAAAGGCAAGTCTCGTGTTGATTGGCGTTGTTGTTCACCTAACCGATTGCCCGCAGCTAAATCAAGGGGAAAGGAGGAATATCCAAATATGGTAGGCAGACGAACTGGGCGCTCTGCTTTCTCTGATCACAACACACAGGAGACACGTTTGCTGGCCTCAAGCGACTCTAGACACGCGTCATGGCCACCATATCCACCGCTCTTCGCAACTTTAAGGAGCCCACAAAGGACCAGCTCACCCAGTTATTCTTCTCCATCCCACTCCAACCCCCCACCACTCCCCCTCAGGGCAGTAACCATGAGGGTAGCCACGATGTCGACAAGATGGAGATCAATGCTGTCCTGAGCCTTGGAGAGCAGAATGTCGAGGACTCGTATGTACGTATGACCAATCTGTTGTGATGTCCACAAGGCCATCGGTAGACTGACATGGTTGTCTAGGCGGGAAAGTTGTATATCATTGCTCCGTTCCTTGCTTTTGTGTCTCTGGACAAGAGGTCTGTCCGGTTCACGATACCCCTTTCTACCATCAGGCGAGTCGAGCGCCTTAATGCGCGAGCGGGGATCTATGCCCTTAGTCTCCTAACATGGCACGGTATGAAGATTGTGGGTGACTCGTTTCGGGATGTTAGGAATACGACTTACGCCTCCTAATCTGTAGATCGTCCAATTGACTTCTCTGCGTCCAACGGCGGACTTGTTCTGCAGCTTGCTGCGAGATGCCTTGAGAATTGAACTTCAGAAAGGCCAGATGAAAGCGGTCAAGGGTTTCGCGAAAACCTGTTTCTCTGAAAGCCTTATTGCGGAACCATCTGCTGCAGACGGCGAAGAAGCTAATAACGTGCCCGCGGGGAAGGATGCTACCCCTGAGGCCGAGGTTTCTTACCATGGCGGACTGGGTTTGAAATTCAAATTCCCCGGTGACCCTAAAAAGTACGTATACATCTCTATCGCTTCTCGTCTACGGAAGTACTCATATTCCTCTGAAGGTTGCGCGAGGCTTCGAAGCTGAAATTATGGACGGCATACCTAAAGAGTAAGGTATTCTTAAAACTCGCACCGCCACTCATCTGACGCGAAGTAACCACAAGGCCACGGTCGCAATATGACTCTCCTTCGATACCCTCAATGTACGCGATTGGTACAGGTCGGGCTGCCAAACAGGTTGCGTGGGGAGATGTGGGAGACACTCTCAGGTTCAATATACCTTCGCTATGCCAATCCCGAATACTACGATCGTCTGCTCCAAGAGCATAAGGGACGGACGAGTACAAGTACAGAAGACATCGAAAAGGACCTTCATAGGAGTCTGCCAGAGTATGCTGGATACCAGTCAGAGGAAGGTATCGCTGCCCTGCGTCGCGTTTTGCAAGCCTATTCGTTCAAAAACCCGGAATTGGGGTACTGCCAGGTATGCTCTGACTTGGGTTATCAAGGCGTTCAAGTAACTATGGTTCCCAGGCCATGAATATTCTCGCAGCCGCTATTCTCATGTGCGGTACCAGCTCTTGGTTCTTAAGTCTGTGCTCACTGGAACCGTACCTAGCTATATGTCGGAGGAACAGGCCTTTTGGCTACTTGAAGTTCTTTGTGATCGCCTACTCCCAGGATACTACTCGTAGGTGGTCCTTTTGAATTTGGAAGGTTTTGTGCTTAGCTAGCTGCAGTCCCTCTATGCATGGCACTCTTCTGGACCAACGAGTATTCGAAGCCCTGGTACAAAAGTGTCTACCTATGATTCACGACCACTTCCACACAGTCGATGTTCAACTATCCGTCGCGTCACTGCCCTGGTTTCTCAGCTTGTAAGACAGTTTCGCTGTTGGTCGGCCCTCTATTCAACCCTCTCCAGATTTATCAACAGTATGCCAATGGTCTTTGCATTCCGGATAGTAGATTGTTTCTTTTGCATGGGTCCCAAAGTTCTCTTCCAAGTGGGGTAGGTGTTTTGTCGTGTTCCTTAACTTGAAAACTGAAGTATTGGTGAAGCCTAGGTTCGTGTGATCCTACACATGAATGTCATAGTGACTGAGAATGTGGTTCAGCTGTTTTGAAGATTAACGGGGCTCAGTTGTTACAGATCCAGGACGATGGACAGTTCCTCAAGTTCGTTTCACTTCCTGACGGTTCCAAATGCTTTGTGCTGACGAGATCGACAGCCTTATGCGAGACTATTTTGCATCCCTAGGTGACTCGGCTCACCCAGACTCAGTCGATCCTCGTGCTCGCGCCATCACCCGTTTCCAAGAGCTGCTCCTTGTCTCTTTTCGCGAGTTCTCGGTTATCACGGATGAAACCATTCAATCCGAACGCAAACGCTACCGCAGCGAAATTATCCATAGTATTGAAAGCTTTGCCAAACGTTCCGCCATCCGTAACCTCAAGTCACTTGGACAATTCACGAAAGACCAAGCGGGGCTCATCTACGACGCGCTTTACAAGGCTATGTGTCTTGTCCCACCACCACCAATGTCGACTCCCTCCGCCAACGTTGGTGACGACGCAGGATGGAGGAGAGGAGAAACCTGAGACTAGGATTGGGTTGAACACGTTCCGGCAGTTTTTGAGCGAGATTGCGACGTGGGCGAGGGATGAAAAGATTGTGATGAATGGATTTCAGCAGAGGATTGACCGTGAAGTGGCAGAGCACGAGTTTATCGATAGGCTATACTATTTCTGGGATACGTCTCATAGAGGTGCATTGTCGTTCCAGGTGAGTCCCGTGCAATTTGTACTCGTATTTGCTTTGAATTGTGTGATGCAGGACCTTGTATCAGGCTTGGATGGGGTTATGTTCAATGATTTAATGGACAACATTGAGTGGTTCTTTAATCTACACGACAAGAACAAGGACGGGTATTTGACGAAGGATGAGGTGTTGACTCTGTCCGAGTCGTTTTTGGTGCGTTTGCCCCGACTATCTTCCAGCCTAAACTGACGCCCTCACTAGTTTATCTTCCGGTATGAGATTGGTGATGCTTATCTGGGAGCCGTCAGCCGGTTTATGACCAATGCCTTCGAGTATGGGGATACGCTGCTCCCTCGACCTGAGGCAACAGAGGGCGAGGAGCCACAATCTCCCCCGCCCATTGAGTCGAACCAACCCTATCTCAATCTCGCAACGTGCGTTCATGTTCTCAGGAGTGTCCTTTCATGGCCTTCCTCACGCTTCAACTAGCTTCCGTATGGTCGTTCTTGCCGACGAGATCCTCGAATCCTTCTTCGAAACCGACCTGTCTGCCTCTTTCAGGTTACAGCCGCTACCAGAAATGGAGTTGCCAATCTCGAGCAGTGGGTTTTTGGGTGACCTATGGTCATCGATTGCCACGGATAGCAATAAAAAGATGTTTAACCTGTTTACGGATGAGCTGGGGAAGACGATTGGAAAGCATCAAGTATGTGCATTGTGGCCAGTCGTGCTTTTCGGCTGGTGTGAGTTGACGATGTGACTAGGTCATCCACAAACCTTCGATTGGGCGTTACACCAAGCTCGAGGAGCCCAAGGCACGGGAATCACTGCTCACGCCTTCCATGCGCAAATCGGCATCGAAATCAAGTCTCAGGTCTAGTGACACGACCACGAACACGGAGAATGCAGGGGTGGCGTCCTCGTCCACATCAAGTCTCATCACCACTGCTAGCACCACCGCCATGGACTCCAAGAGCAAGACGTTGCCGGGTATACCGGAGAGTGACAGTCTGTCGGCGATGCCTCTGCTTCCGAGCGGTGGCGAACGCCGCGGTGATGGAGCGTACGCCGTTTGCGATTGATGATGCTCAGGATGATGATGACGAGGATGATGATGAGTTTGATGATGTCGGTGGGGATGATGAGGTGTTGGATGAGGTGGATGCGTTCCTTGAGGCACATGATTCTGGGTTGACGGAGGCGGATAAGGAGGTTGCGAAACGTGAGTCTTGGTTCTCTTGCTTGAGTATTTATCGATGTTCATTGGTTATTTTTTGGGGGACAGATCTGCGCACGGCGGAGCCGCTCAAGTAGGATGTCAAAGATAGAGAGCAATTGGCCAAGATTCTTTGGAACGATTGGATATGAGATATCAATGTCGTTTAGTCGTGTAATAATATCGCTACGGAATTCGCTGCTTTTTACAAACACTGCTACTCATGTCAAAACATGGTGCAGGGGTTAGTGATACAAAAGGTGTGCAAGCACATCAAAACGAGCACTGTATGATTTCTTTTTTCCCTTGGCGAGTCATGGACTATTGTCACACCAGATACGAATAGAGAGATCGGAATCGATAGACCCAGTGGCGATCATACTTTCGATGGGATGGGTCTTCAGATGAAAGATATCAGCACGTACCAGATGGAGAGACTCCACGGAATGATGACACTCACCGCCACAGCGACGACGACATCTATCCCGCCAAACATGCCATGAGTAGGAAGCAAGCCCAGGGTTGTCCCTCACACAGACTTACCAGAATGCCCTTCCAGAACCTGCACAATACTCCTCGTCTGTAGATCCCAGATATACGTTTTGTGATCCTCGCTCCCAGCTACGATCCACTTGCCGCCTGTGACGCTGAAGCATGCGGAGATGCAGTACTTGTTGTTGACGTGGCCGACATAGGTCTTGAGGCATCGTGTGGTTTGGTAGTCCCAGAGGCGGATAGCGCTGTCGTGTGCGGTCGAGAGGATGTATTTGGAGTTGGGGGAGAACTGGACTTGTTGGCTAAGGGAAAGAAGGGGGTGAGTTGAGATCGATGTGGGGGGGCTGGTGAAGTTGTGGGATAATACCATATGGCGTCGTGACCTTCTGCGAGCGTTTTAAGACATTGTCCATCGGCAGTATTCCAGATACGACTGGAGAAGACAGGGGGTGAGCGGCGACAATATTGATGAATCAGTGGTGGGACCTTCACATGAGCCCATCCAGAGCGCAGGAGACTATCAGAGTGGCATCGCGATTGAAGTGCACTGCTGTAACGTAGTCCAGGTGAGCATGCAGCGTTTTCATGCATTTTCCTGTCAGCGATTTCAGTTATTTCTGTGAGGGTGAAGGAGACGCTGGTAGGTACAACCTCTTGCAACGTTCCATATTCGTACATCGCCCTCGCACCCTCCCGATACGAGTAAATTTGAAGCAGTGTTGTAGTTAAGGCAAAAGACCCATTTCGTATGGCCTTTCAAGACCTTTTGTGTTAAACCCTACAAGACGGGACGAGGATATTTGGATGGTGATGAAGCAGAGGGGAGGGCCACATACCAGCTCGACGTTCCATATCCGAATAGTCGTGTCGTCCGACGCAGATGCCAAAAAAACGCCGTCGGAAGACCACGCAATGTCCGACAAGCCCTGAGTATGCCCACTTAGATTACGAAGGAACACCCCGGTTTCCGGATTCCATATTTTGACCACCTTCTCCGCACCTACGAGAATAAAAGGCACAGGTGAGCTAACAGATGAAACTTTGGAGCATACCACAGGACGCAAGGAGCTTTCCATCCTGGGCTAAATTTGACGGCTGAGATCGACTTTGTATGTCCGTTCAGAGTATGTCGCAGTTCATAGTTCGGTCTCTGACGAGCTACAGGGGAGAGGCGCTACAGTGGGAGGCGCTTGTGGTTGAGGGGGTCGAACGACTGGGGCCGGGATTGGTGGGGGTTGGTTTTCCGGCAGGTCATCCTCCGTGGTCTGGGAGGCAGTCTCGTCCTCTGATGAAGTTTCGTCTATTCCTGCTAGGGGGTCCATGTGGAGGGAGTAACTTAACTTTTGTTTGGTTCTGTAGCGACCCGGCTATTCAGTTTGCCCCTGAAGCTACCGGCACACTTGGGTGCAGTACGCTTGCCATTGCATAGCTACTGCCATCGCTCCAGCGACGCGTCACCAACAAGCTTTGTCTCCCATGCCGCGTCCACCGAGCCCACAAAGAGCACGAGTACCTCAATCTCAGGACAAGCATCCTCGGAACCGGCCCCCTCCAATTCACTGCGAGTCTTGTGTGAGGATTGGATAGTCCAAACTACGCGCAGGCATGGCCCAGAGCACGTTCACCCTGTCCATTCTCTCGCACCGCTGGCTCCTACTTTGAGTCTCTGCACGACTCACAATCTATCACCAACCCTTCTGATCCTCAGCTGAATGAAAACCATAGATTCCAGATGCCGAAAGGCATGCACATTCACAACTATTAAGCTCTATCCAACCCATGACTCAGATCTTGGCATATTTGACATTGCTGACCACATGTACTGCATGGCTATCCTCACCATGTGCACCTCCAATTCTTTGTAACAAAGTACAAATTACAACACCCCTCTACCCAAACCCTGTTGCAATCTTATTACCAGTACTGTCATCACACCTCCTAATTGCTACTCCCACTAGGCCCACCACCAGCCTCAGATGCCACCAGTACTTGCCTGTGAGCCTCTTTAGTCTAGTAGTCTGTATTAAGCTCTATTCTATGGTCCACTGATCTGTGATAAACTTACCAATTGCTGTAATCTATCCTCTAAGTCAAAATCAATCTCAATCTGCAGCCAGCCAATTTTGATATTCAGGTCCTGGAGGTCTTTGTGCTCCTTGAAAGCTGAGTGTATGTAGGGGTGCCAAAGTTCAGTTCAGTTCGGTTCAGCACCCTCTCAGCCTGAACCTGAACCTGAACCTATTCAGATTTACTGAACCTGAACCCGAACCTGAACTGAACCCCCTGAACTTGGTTCAGGAGGTTCAGTTCAGGGTTCGAACAGGTTCGAACTTGAACCTTTTGGTACTATGTCATAAAAATGTTTATATTGGCAATCAACTAATCAAAGTTCCATTCCTTGAGCTCCCATTCCTTTGCTTCTACTCCCCCATCTAAAAGTCCAGTTTTATACCCATCTTTTGTAATTTGTAAAGCTGTAAAGGTGGGACCTTCAAGTGAATTGCGGGGAAGGGTATCAGTATGTTTGCTACTAGAGAAAGCCCGTTCAGATGACACTGAAGAGCCAGGAATGGCTAGATAGTCTCTAGCCATAGTACCCAAGGTTGGATACTTTGTATGGTTGATCTAGGTAAGAAATCAGAAAAATATTTAATGCCAAAAAATAGATATAACTCACTCCCCACCATGCTATAATATCTTCCACTGGCTCAATACCAGCACCTAAATACTCATCCAACTCATGAAACATATCATGAGTAAATGAGGATGCCTGGGATAATCGTTGTTGCATTGCTCGAGCTCATGCAGAAGTTCCCACTTCTGAAAAAATATTTGATGAGTGTTGGAACTGTGGCTTGGGTTCCTTATAATATGCCTTAAACTGAACCAAGCCATTAGAAAAGTCAAGATAAATCAACAAATATTACACACCACTTCTCGGAATTGATCTTTTGCTTTTTGACAATCAGCTGGAGCCCACTTTTCTTCAAAATGCTCCATTTTGCAGCTTGGATCAAGCACTAGTATAATTATTAGCAGAAGGTCAAGAATAGGAATAAAATCATACCAAGAGAAATAAAATAAGCATCAGTATCAGCAATTGTTGTATGCCATTTTTTGAGCTTATCTATCCCTGCTTGAATACCATCCTTAACCTGTGCAAACCTTGGATGAAATATCAAATGCTCCCATTTTTCAATCACATATTCAAGCTCAGGGAGAGCATGAGTGATGGATGAACGAGTAGCAGATGAAAATGATGACTGAACACTGGCAGGAACCTAATAGAAATGAGAAAACTTTGTATGAGTAAAATAAATATTACTTACTGCCAAAGTATCTCGCATGAGCTCAAGAAGCTTCCACTCCTCCTCAACCAAGTAATAATCCAAATACATCTTGCCTTTTAACTTAGGAACAGATCCAGAGTCATCTGTATTTTTGATAAATTTACGAACTCCCTGTTCCAGGATTCAGAATACACTCAATTTAAATATTAAAAAAAACATACCTTCTTCAATAGGAGTAATCGTTCAAGGAGATTATACATTGAACTCCAGCGAGTACGAACCCATTTGACAAGCTCAAGTTCAGGTACTGATTCCTCAGCACAGCAAATAGAAAAGTACTTCTTTGCCTGAGGTGATAAGCGGACCTTAAAAGATATATAATTTATAAGTTAATATTTGGTATTGCTTTGGGAAAGAGAAATACCTGAGTAATAAATGCTAAGATCTTTCCAAGAACATCTCCTGCATCAAATGAAACAGCATTATCTACATCTTCATCATCCTCAACTTCACCCAATTGATCCCAGTCAATTTCATCCTCATCAGATGAGACTGCTTTAGCTGTAAAACGAGTAGGGCAGATAGCTTCAATAAAAGCCTTAGCACCAAGATGAATAGTATGCTCAATGCATCTTCAATTTAAAACATATCAGAATAAAATATAAACCAAATCAAAAATCACTCACCTAATACGCCGCTTACGAGCAATCCACCTGTTTGAAGGTGTGTCAAGTGTACGTTGAAGCACCTTGAGAGCTTTGTCATTTGCTGAAGCATTATCAGTAGTAATCCAACCAATCTATAAATCATCAATTAGTTGAAGTCATTTAAAAATCATAAATCAATACTTTGGATTGAATTTTGTACTCATTGAAAACACCAAGAACAACTGCTGCCAAATTCTCACCACCATGGTTGCCTTCAATCTCAGGAAAACCTATAAGGTGTGACTTCAGCCTCCAGATATGTGGTTGATCAGGAGGAGAAGCAATGTATTGAACAGTAATGGCAAGAAAAGGTTTCATATCTTCTGTAGTCCACCCATCAAATGTGGAAGATATTTGTCCTGGTTGATTCTGAGATATAGTCAGTACCAATACTAGAAGATATGTCAAAAAAATATACCTGAAGGACTTTTGAAAGACGGTGGACCACAATCTTTGCTTTGTGTTTCACCTCTTCTGACATCTTGGTACGGTGAGGAATATCACTTTCCCTTGTTGATGGTCGCTGATAAATAAGAAGCTTGTGGAATGATGGCTGATCTACAGCTGTGAAAGGCTGGAGAAATAATTAGCTCCAAATCATCAAGAATGAATGTGGAACCTTACCTGATCATCCTCAACTAGCCAATGAGTTAAATGCTCAATAAGCCCTTCCTTTGTCCACTTCACAGTTGGCACTATGAATGTATCAAGTGTTTTCTGGGCAGTCACACTCTCCTTGTCAGTTGGTTTAAATACACCAGACCTCTCAGCTTCAGCAAGTGTGACAGGATGAGGCACAAAATCCAACTCCTGGGCTCGCATCATATAAAATTCACCATGTGTCTTCCAATTCCTGATAAACCAATGAAAAAAGAGTATAGATTTTAGAAACAACTTTACATACCGCCCAATATGTTTACGACGAGTTGTTACACTCCCAGTCATCCAAATACTCTTATCAGGATCACACCCTTCTTGTTTTGCAAGATGACTACAGGATCCACATATGTTAGAAGTGAAGTAATACAAGAACAAGTTTACTTACCAGCAGATCTCACACCACCACCCCTTTATCTGAACACCATCTTTTAAATGTTCTTCCATCCGCCAGCATGCCCGAATGTCTTTGGTTTGCTCATTGCAGCCATGATGAGCATGTTTTCGCTCGAAAAAAATAAATTAGTATGCCAATAAGCTATTAAACATATTAAATATAACTTACCAGTGGGATAGTATCTATTTCTTTATCATCTTCCTGAGTAAGTTCCTCTGTCTTTCCATCCTCATCATTTACTCCTTCTTCCTCTTCATCACTGACAACAACAGCTGGCTTCTTTCGAACTCTCCCTGACTCTGTGGCTGAGCGCTTTCGTTTTGTTTGTCCTATAAATAGCAGTTAGAACAAGCAAGAACTCTGCAGCCCAAACCTCACCTTCAACAGAATGTACACATATAGTAGTAGTTTCCTCTATTTGTTCATCTTGATGTTCAATGTGGAGCCATACAAGTCAAAGAGGCCATAGTATTGATTATGAGTCAACATAGAGCCATAGTATCAATTTGTGAGTCAACATGGAGCCAGAGTATCAATTTACGAGTCAACGAGAGCCAGGGTATCAATTTATGAGTCAATGTGGAGCCAGGGTATCAATTTACAAGTCAACGAGGGCCAGGGTATCAATTTACAAGTCAACGAGGGCCAGGGTATCAATTTACGAGTCAACGTGGAGCCAAGGTATCAATTTACGAGTCAATGAGGGCCAGGGTATCAATTTACGAGTCAACGTGGAGCCAGGGCATCAATTCATGAGTCAACGAGGGCCAGGA
This sequence comes from Lepiota brunneoincarnata, assembly GCA_023014365.1. Classification (NCBI taxonomy): domain Eukaryota; kingdom Fungi; phylum Basidiomycota; class Agaricomycetes; order Agaricales; family Agaricaceae; genus Lepiota; species Lepiota brunneoincarnata. Next base: position 2,152,014 of record JAEBUN010000003.1, read on the forward strand.
TATCAATTTACGAGTCAATGTGGAGCCAGGGTATCATTTTACGAGTTGAGGAGGCCATGATATTGATTTTCGAGTGAACGTGGAGCCGTAATATTGATTTTCGAGTGAATATGGAGTTATATGGGTGGTGGGCAATTAATGGAGGTATTTCATCAGCATGGGAAATAGGATAGAGGTAGGTATGCTTACCTTCATTATCAGTAATGTTTGAAGCCTGTGAAGTGGCTGCCTGATCTTCTTCAGGAGGACCAGCTGCCTCCACTGACTCTTTCAGGGGTGTGTTGTCTTGCTTCGAGGCTGTAAGACATATCAGATATTGATTAAAACATGGAGGACAGGGGCCAGACCTTTTTGAGGTGGAAAAAAAGCGGTGAGAGTGACCAGACCTGGGTCTGGATCCCCTCGAGCCTTCCATGTTGGTTTGGAGGTGCGTTGACTGGGGAGACGTTGACTAGCAACACGCCGTGCCGGCTGTTTACCCTTGAGTCCTTGAGATTCATGGGTCGGCTTGAGGGTGTCACTTGCAGGAGGGAGGGGCGTTGTTTCAGCACTCGGTGAGTAATTCCAATCGATCTCGGAGGCCTCCTTGAGCGAACCGTCCAGATTTAGCGCACAGTTGTCTTCGGACATGATAAGCACAGGACACGTGGGATTTGGCAGTGTTGATAGCGTGGGGGAAAGAGCGAGTGAAAAATCAACGAAGTCGGAACTTTGTTGATGTTTGGCAAGCACTGCCACTGCCACTGCAGCCCTCACCACCGATGGCCCTCAACTCATGCGTTCGAACGCATTTGAACGCGTTCGGACGCGTTCAGGTAGGCTGGCCACAAGGCCGAACCTTGAACCAAGTCGACAGGCCTATGCCTGAACCTGAACCCGAACTGGACTGAACCTTTGGGTTCAGTTCAGGGGGTTCAGGTTCGAACCGAAGTTCTGAACCGAACTTCGGCACCCCTAAGTGTATGTACTTCAGTGATGCCTGAACTCTACCAGACTTGGCCATATTTTCTCCATAGTTTTGAGGTGTCACAAATATAAAGGACCAGGATTCTGGAAAAGCTATTCCTCCTTGCTTTGGCACCCTTTGGAACAGGTTGACAACATTTTTGACATCTGATTCTGCCAAACCATGCCTCTCAGGGATTGTCATCTGCAGCATGGTGACCCAATTCAAGTTTTCACTGACAACAAATGCATTCAAGGGGGGGAAGTACCCAGGAGGGATATATATATATGGTTGTCCTTCAGAACAAGTGTTGTGTCTTTGAACACATCTGGAACCAGCACGAGGCCTGGGCCGAGCAAAAACATGTTTGAACCTTCATCAGTGGTGTAGCACTGTAAAGGTTCCTTAGACAATTGCAGGATACTAATCACAAGGGCGCGTAGATGGCAGAAAAAACCTGTGGGAATGGCCCGAACTTTGAGGCGAGTTGCTGTAGTTCAGTACTGAACTGGGTAAGGAATGCTTTGAGTAGAACTCGGCGAAGATATGGTGTAGGAACACAATATTTAAAGTTGGGCTTCATTTGGGGATTTGGCCATGTTCACTCAGCGAAGAACTGGTGGAATGTGACAGGCTGGGTGCCTTGGCTAATATTTCCCCCATCAATCATGTCTGCAAGGGCATCTACATGCGTTATGAGGTTATTAGGTGTGCAAATGTTCCGAAAATCTTCCTCTGGATCCTCGGAACGCATTTTCTTGAGGTAGACACGATGGAAACAATACCTTGCAGAAGGTCCCAGGAGGTTGAAGAGTTCCAAGGGGGTGTAAGTCAATTTATTGCGCCAAGGAACAAATCCTTTCTCTTCGTTGAGTTGTCTGGTTCAGCATACAATATTAGATCGATCAACACTTTGAGCTGATCGCACTTACTGGAGCTGTTCAATCTCGTCCTTGGACCACAATCCCATGACCCAAGCTGGGGCTTGCCTTTCCTTAACCCATTCCTTCCAATGACGAGGCTGAAGAGATGTCACTTGGAGAACATATCCTGGGTAGCGAATGAAGGGACCAGGCGGGGTGGATATGTCGTCATTGGAATCGACCAAAACAAGTTTTTCGCGTGTGATATTGATTTCAAGGGGTTCAGTAAGCGGCAGGATATAACAGCCATCCTGGGTGCAATGAATATACGCTAACGAGGACTCGCAGAAAATGACAGGCATCCGTTGCGACAATGCCTTAAAGAAAGCGTAGAACAAGAATAGCGATTTTCCTAACGAGGTCCCAGGTCAAGTGTTGCTGTTGGTGCAGATAGAGCATGACTCACCAATACCAGGTTGGCCAAGTAGGACCAGACCTCCTGTGGTTCTTTCGCTCATCTCCGTTTCTAATAAACCCATAGATCTTGATGTTCCTGTCGACAAAGGCACAGTGCTGATTCTGGGTAGGGTGGTAGTCCTGAACCAAGGATTTCAATATATTTAATGTCATTCTCCGTGATTACCGGGTCCTGCTGCAGAGCCCAGAAGCGTTCGTGGGCGGATTCACACCACTGGACGTGATCAGCCATGGAAGATGGTGGGGTGAAACAAAAAGGGATGACTCAAACAGAACGTCACAGAAAATGGATAATGTCATAGGGCGGCAACTCCTGACCTTGTCTCAGCTCGGACAGCCAATTCAGTCCAAGTTGTTGGAAATACAACCACCCACTTGGGACCCTCCCTGTGTTTTGGGAGCTCCCGAGCCTTTTATTCCTCTCGGTCTCTATGCAACCGGTAGCTAAGTAGCATGCCAGGACAGTTGTTCGCTCTTTTATTGTTCCATCTTTACCTTAAATACCATAGCTAAAATTCCCTGCGGTCTCAGTTCGAGCGCATACGAGTTCCTGAGGCTACGAGTAGTCTATGTTGCTTTCCTCTTATGATAGTTATTTATTCTGTCCGTAGAACGAACTAACAAAAGTAATTTGCATCAGGAGTGAGGTTTAACTTGCCCTCTTGGCGTCTAAAACTGAGCGATTTCTCCCATTAAAAATGCACGCATCCTATTTAATACATACTACATGATAACGGGAAAGGCCCCTTTGACTGCTATTTATTTGAGAAAATATTCACGGGCACTCAAGATGCCACGTCCCCAGAGCGAGACTTAGAGTATCTTGTGCAGAGAGTTATAGAGCAGATGCATGGGCTCGTGTTGACCCGGGATGAGTACTCGTCCACGCCCACTCGAGGGGACGGATGAGGGTCAGTTGAAAGTGGCCGACTGACTTGGGTTGGCTGAAGACAAATAACGAGCCAGGTCACTTGAAATGATTGAAAAGTGGTGAAGACAGGAGATAGAAGATGTTATCACATTCTAGAACGACTCAAGGTAATCATCCATCCCCCAGCCAAGCTGCACCCTGATCCAAATGCAGTGCGATCAGACACAAAAGTGAACCGGCTGGGTTAACAACCACAGTTCCCCACCCCCCTATATCACCAACCACTCCCCTAATCCTCAGCCGAATGAAAACCATAGATCCCAGACGCCGAAAGGCACGCGCATTACAATCGTTAAGCTCTATCCGGCCCATAGCTCAGATGCTGGCATATTTAGCATTTCCGACCACATGTATCGCATGGCTATCCTCGCCATAACCCTATGCACGTTATCCGGGAACGGGAAAACACGTCACTCGAACACGCAACGCCATCCAACTTGGCCGCCCACTCCTTCCGTCCCACACTCAATAGGGGAACAGCACCCTCAAATAGACCCCCCCAATGCTCCTTCTCACCACCCCCGAGCTCCTCACCGCCGACGTACAAGTCAACCGCATTTGGCTTCTCCGCACGCTTGACACCTTTCTTGAACGGCAAGCCGATCACTGGCGGATGGTGACGGAGCCACCAGGGGTCGGCCTTTCCTCCCCCCAGACGGGTGTAATGAATACGCGATTGTTGGTTGGGCGATTATCTGGGGGCAATGATACCATCGGAGACCTCGCGGGAAATAACGCGGGCAGTCGCAAGGTCGCAAGGTACGGATAGAGCGACAAAGTTCCCGGAGGACATGCGATCGGCGCCTATGTATAGTATTAATCAGTTCCTGATAGGCCGGTCCCATTGGATCCACGTACCGCGGGCACGAGCATAAGCTCTAGCGAGAGGGGTAAGTGGTTCTTGAGGTCATCGACACCGTAGACCCTCTCCTCTATCTCGTTGAGCTCAATACCCACTGCAGCACCGGCGGGAGAGACATGATTGGATAAGGCAGAAGCTGGGAGGCCGAGAACCTCTTGAAGTTCTTTAACCAAAGCATAGGAGCTAAGGGCATCGAGGAGGTTGATATGTCCCGGAGCACCACAAAGTGCTAATGGACGAAATTAATATTCTGGAAAGCAATATACTCACGAAAGCAACTCCACCTTTGAACGGAAGCTTTCCTTCATCAACAAAAGTCTGCGCGGGCGTCTGGTGCGGGTTTGCGCCGTACGCCAGTGTAATTCTCTGTACCGGAGCAACCAAATCTTCCTTGTCCAATTCCGTGGAGGCATATTGCTCCCTAAAATAGCGACTGATCGCAGCGTCGTATCTGGCAGTTTGTTCAAATGCTTTCAGTGCCAGTTTGTTTCCGACACCCTGTCCAATATCGCCACTACCCTTCTTCCATTCCTCCAAGAACTCGGTGTAGTCGGCGGGGTCAGAAAGGATGGATACGTGAGAACGGTTCTTGGCGGCTGCACAGAGCAGCGTTACGCCTCCGATGTCGATCTCTTCGACTGCGTCTGCGAGGGTGGCAGTTGGGCTTGGTGTGGGTGAAAGGGTGGAGGTTACAGACGATGATGGAAGACGTTTTAAGCTGAGCCATTGGCCTCGTCAGAGGGGTTGGAACGGGCTAAAATCCCTGTGTAGTGAAAAATACTTGAGTATATGCACTCTGAAAAAGTATGCAAGGGCTCGTGCCTTCGTGAAACTGGGTGCAACGTCTAGACGCGCCCGCCTAACATCTCAGGTGCCTTTGTGATATTTTATTAGACACGTCTCTGCAGAAGGTCCGTGAGCCGATGCATGTGTTTGCTTCCAAGTTGCTAGCTCACCGGATGGGAATGCCCGCATTCTTGGCAGTGCCGCCAGAGCCCAATACGCGAATGTCGGACTCTGATGGGCCTTTCACGAACTCGATGAGATTGGCTTTGTCATACACAGACAGCAGCAGTGCTGTACGTCCGGATGCCAAGTGTACAAGTATACGGTGTGATGAAAGGGTGAAATTAATTAGCCAGAAGCACTGCGTTGTGCGAATACCCAACAAGAGTAAACACTAGCACCGCTTTTCCCTTCAGTTTAAATTAGACATATCGACATCCCTCGAATGACATCACACTCATTCAGGCTTGGATCGCCTCATCTCTCAGCCTAGCCAACAACACGCAACGTGGCTCTGCAAGCTCAATGACTTGCAACCAGCTACCCGAATCCTTCCACCCTGAAGTTCTTTCCACGCCCAGACTTCACTCCCCGTGTTCAGGCAGTGGCAGATCCACCATTATGTACATTCTCTGCCTGCTCTACATTTTTGTCAAAAATCCTTTAGTTACCGGAGTGATCTGATCATTTTCCCAGCACGTGATGCGGGAATCTCCAGCGGACCTGAGACACTCTCTATTATCTTTTCCGCACCTCTAGACTATTGGGGATGTAGGCTCGAAGAAAAAGGCCTTCACCCCCACATGGCTTATGCCGGAGTCTCGCCATATTGGCTCCGAGTCGTATACTCGACCCCTTCACTTTGGACATCTGCCAAACTTGACCTCACTTCATCAGGGGCCAGGAAATAGAACACCCATGTTCTCTTACTCTACCTCCGGTCTTCAAGAGGCCTCCCTATCCATCTTACCTTCATATTCTCCTTTTCCAAAGACACGCCCAATCTCGGCGAGCTCGTCGACCCTTCTATAGACGCGTTTCCCTGTGCGAATATGTCAAGGAGTCACACTCTCCACCTGAAATATCCGCCAGCTGCTTGGTTCTCCTATCTCCCAAAGCTATCAATACCCGGCCCCGCATTCGTCGAGTTGAAAGGGTCCCAACCAACATAAGCAGAAATCCACTTGAACACCACCGAATTTTACCTCCGCCAACCCTCCGAGTCGTCCGACAATTCGACCACGAAATCATGACTGGGACACCCAATCATTTTGGAATATTTGCACACTCTGCTGGGATCGTTTTGCTGGTAGCTTCGAGCGGGGGAACAAATTTCTCCAAAATACATGCACGCCCGTACTCCATGCGCCGCGAATATTGGACACATATACGATCTCCAATCCAGATATTGCCAGTGAAACGATCCTTTTCGAGCAGTTGCCGCAATGTCTGACAAAATGGGAGCTCCATGTTCTTAGTGACGATACTTTGACGTCTCGTTTGCCTCACCTCATCAATCCCAGCTCTCCCTTTGAGAGCCTAGTTCTACTAGATTGTGATGGAGACTTCCTGGATGACCTGTTCACCAAGCTCATGTCCAGTCACAGTGACGGAGAGCCAGCGTACCCAATGCCTAAATTGAAGGCTATGGAGATTAGGGGGTGGATGGGGTATGGATCGGATTATGAGAAGCATTTGAACGAACTCAAGCCTTCCCATTTTACGCCAATAGTTTCAATGTTGGAACAACGATTAGTTAAACCGGGGGACAGCTTTTTCTTCAGTTGGAGTTGACTGGACGCCTCGAGCTCAGAGTAAACTTAGGAAGTTAGTTGAAAGGGGTGTGGGTTGGAGATAGTTGAGGATTCGGAGGTCGTTGATTGGCTGGGAGACCATAGCTGCCACCGTTGTAAGCATACTTTTTGATGTGATACTTTGGGTTGTTGTTCTTTCTTGAATTTTCCGTGATTGGAGCAGCCCATGCGCGAGGATCATATGGAACACGTTGGTTATGCCTTCGCTATGCAAATTCTCGCCAGCGCATTGAAATGCTAAGAATCAAGACATGTATTATTCCCAAAAATTGCCCATGTCCAAGCTGCGACTGCACTAGCCGACTTTATCACACATTGGCACTCGCATTCCAGGAAGGTTGGTTGAAATCTTTGGGGGAAAGCTGTCTACTCTGGGCGTGGTTACCCAGCGCCGTCAGTAACCGTTACACTAAAAGGGACATAACAGGACAAGTTAGAACCAGACTGTACATACATATGCGCATTAGAGGGGTTGTCGTAACCCAGTTTATATCTATGAGGTATTGGGAATGCTGATGGGGCCATTGCCATGCCAGAAGGATGCTTCAATTTGGAGGTGTTACCACCACACTTTCCAAATTCTTGGACACCGACTGCAAGAGAACATTTACAGTAGATAGTTTAGGGTGGGCGTTCTCTGGGACTGTAGTCTCTCTTTTAGTGATCAAACCAGACCACATCCCACAGCTGTCAACGCGGTCAACCCCTTGCATGCTGTAGATGAAATCCCGAAGGGTGTACTTCGGTGGCAACTTCATTGCAAGGGGTGACCCATCAGATAGTGCCCCTTCGAGAGTTTAGCAGCCTTCAGTGCCCAGTGGAGAAAGTTCCATCTGAGACCCTCTCTACTATCCCCAAATCAAATGTCCCACTACCCATCGCCTTTTCCCGATCTCGGGACTACTGGAAAAGCGGGCTCAGAGAAGAAACCCCCTACCCCCACATGGCTCATGCCGCAGTGGCGCAACTTCTACTCCGACATCTACCACACACCTTGTCTCCATGCCGGACGCTCTCTCGACTCCCCCCTGATCATTACTAACCATGAATCCAATGCTATTGCAACGATATCGAGGACTATATGCGCTTTCGAGTTCTCTCACCCAACAACGGAGCTAGTACGTCAAATCCCGGGGCGCCAACTTGGTTCCCGATCTTCCACTACAGTAACATGCTGCATAATTAGCACCCGTCTGGGACCTCTACCCCAGTTTTTCTGTCCCCTCTGCTGGTAACCCTCTCTTTAATCCGGGGGAGGGATTTCCTTGACACTGGGGCGTTCGAGCTCATTGGAGATAGTTCCAATATCGGAGCAACTGTTGATTGGACTGGGTAATGCATTTGACCTAGACTTTTCCCTTGGATCACGCTCAACCGGATTGGAGTTTGTGATTGACATGGGCAGTTGATTCAGGGGGGATTTTCGGTTGGAGATAGTGGAGGATTTGGAAAGAGCTATCATTTACTACTGGTGATAGGTTTTTTGGCTGACACCACAGCTTTGGACAAAACTGTCAACGGAGGTTGGCAAGGCACTTCCCAACAGCAACGAGGCACTACGAAATCCGTACTCCCAGATTGCTAGAAACCTGTCGATGACCATCAAGTTGGACCTCAGAATACTTGCAGTGTTGCGCGCGCCCAATCTCGAAGCTCGTGCTCAATCCGTTGCCGTCTCGGGATCCCATTTTCACCCGTAATGACAGCAAAATACACATGTTCTCACAGCATCGTATCGAAATTCATCAGAAATCTGCTTGCAAACTCATCTATTTCATATCCCCTCAGTACGAGCAGATTTTACCCATCTCCCATATCTCGGGTGCCTCAAGGTATTTTCTGTACATTTCTGCCTTGCCATGCTTATATCACGATTTCATCATATAGAGAGTACTAGTTCGCTACCTTATGTTTGAGAGAAACTGTTCCCTGAGCTATTGAAGAAAACAAACGAAACTTCGATTACCTTCCAAGTGGCTTTGATCAAATCTGCAGCACGCTCTGCGATGGTATAGATCAGTCCTGTAGGGTGGGCACTAGGGACGAAAGGCTATGGAAGTAGATGTCAGGACTTGTCGATCCCAGGAGTAAATGGGCAGACTGACGAATATAGATGCGTCAACGACGCGGAGGCCAACAACACCTTTCACGAGTAGATCACTATCTACTACACCCCAACGTGCATGCTTTGGTGACATTCGCGCTGTAGATGTCGGGTGCCAAATGGTAACCACCCCGTCTTTAGCGGCCGCGGCAATTTGTTCATCGGTCTTAGCTGCGCCCATTTTACCAAAAGGTGCGACTATAAAGGGCTTTGAAGGGAGATGCCGAGACGAAGTGGCGTACATCCTTCACAGCTTGTGTCATTGCGAAGACATCAAATGGAGAGGTGAGGAACGCCGGATCGATCTTTGGGAATGTGAAGGGATCGGTCGAAGCAAGTGTGACCGAACCTCCTGTGATGCAGATGACTCTTTTTTGCTCCGAAGTCAGAGCAGATACAAATACTACTTACTTGACACGGGAGCGACGATGGCTGTGTTGACCGTAATAAAGTTTCCTGTGGCCGGTTGTGGTGAGACCGTGGCTGCAAAACCATCCTAACATTTATGGCAATAAGCATGTGATGCAGCAGGGGGATGTTCACCCCCCCACTCACGGCGAAGATCATTTCGATGTGCCCGGTACGAAGACCTGCAAACAACATCATCAACATCCCAAAATTGGTGAAATAGCCCGTAAAGCGGAAGATTTGCGTTACCAGCGGATGGATCCGGGAATTTTTGAAAATACTCGCGTCATTGGGAAGGCGAAGAAATCCAAGACTTGTTCCGGGTGCATTCGCGAATAGCCCTTGGCCTGTGGCATTCCATTCTGATAAATCAGCTACCAAAATGTTTGGATCGCGCAAAACGTTGTCCCAGGTCGTATTGGAGCTAACAGTAAAATAGTTTGACAGAATAGGATGGTCTTGAAGATTCTGTCCGACATCCGGGAGGTCCACGAAATGCTCAATCCCCATTGATTTCAGTGTATTCTTGTTTCCTATTCCAGAGAGAAGGAGAACTTGAGGAGTACCTAAACTACCGGCCGATAGGATGACTTCTTTTCTGGCGGTCACAGTGGATTGTTTGGCTGTAGAGCATACCACTACATAAGTGCCTGATATCGACAAAACGAGGCAGGGACTCACATGTTGCACTCTGAGTGAATTCCACTTTGCGAAATGAAGAGCCTTTGGAGGTAGTTCCGGTGTGAATGAGGCGAGTGACCTGGGTTTGAATCAAGATGTCGAGGTTCTTACGAGCCAGGGCTGGCTTCAGATAGGCAGTCGCAGAGCTACTTTGTTTTCCAGATGAATTGATGGCAGACTGAGCCAGGCCTTAAATTAGTTCCCACATTCATCTGAGCCGAGGTCTATATACGAGAAAAAGGTCATGGATGCTTACTGAAGCCTAGAGAATTTCCGGATTGTAGGTCGAGATTGAAGGAAAATTGCCCCCCGAGGATTTTACTGGCTTTTATGACCAACAAATCAAGCAGTAAGCTGAAGGATGGCAAGCTGACTTGCACAGGGCCGTTGCCATGAACTTTTGGATCCGCCTGACTAATGGTGCTGTGGTGATCCGATGGTGGGACTAGTCTTTCGCTCTGTATAAACGAAGGGGCTCATCGGAGGGCTTAACCACTGTCCTAACCTGCCTTGGCTTATGTGGTGACAGAATTAGACTACCTAACTTAGGATGGCTGTGGGGGTGTATGAATCAATATATTAATTGATCTGCCGGACCAGCTAGCATGCCGGGGTACTTCTGGGACCCCATACAGGTAAGTAGGAAGGGGGGGGCTGGGCCTGGGGCATCCCTCCCACTTGGACCCCTCATGGCATGGTACCTGATGAGAGGCCGGCCCACTGTGTACTCTTTTACACTACGGCTTTTTTGTCTGTCTGTCTGTATGTAATTCCGTAGCCAGATCCTTACTTAAGCGTCAGGCCGGCCATCTCCGAGGATAGGGCAGCAAGCTGTGAAAGTGCGAGGTCTTGGAATCGAACCAAGATACCAATTAATGGATGTCACAAGTGTAGGTAGAGACCTTTGAGTTTTCCGCATCTTTCATCATCCCATCCCTTTCGCAAGCCTCCCTGCAGAGAGTCCCGGTCGACTGGATTGCCACTCCTGTCACAACAATTCATTCCGAGACATACTAGGACCCCTGGTAGTCCACGTATGGGCTGGATCCGGAATTGGGATAAGCGAGGGGATTGCCAGCCGTCAGGCCGGATCCCTAATTGAACACGCCACCGGAGCTCGGGGGGAGATATCTATTTGCAGTTTTTTCGAATTTTTAGAGGCCAGATCCGGTTTGGGCAAGGTTTTTTCTGGAGGGAATCCGGCCTCTATGGGGATTGTCAGGGGTCCTGGCACACTGTTTAGGTCGCGGATGCCCTCCCGACATTTCTACGGGCGCCCATGATTTCCAAAAAACTACAGACTACATGAGTAGTCTTGGTTGCGACTGACCTGAAGGCTCCTCCCACAAGCACTGTAAATATGCATGGGCCTCGCAATAGGCCCTTCCAACAATCTGCATTTGCCATCCGTATTGGGTGTCACAGTCAACATATGTAGCCACCGCTAAGCAGGAACACAAGTTGTGGTAGTGTCTCGGTTGTGTCCCCCGTAGGGCTGTTCGACACACGCTTTAGCCACAAGGTGACATGTCTATCTAAATTAACACTAACTTACCCACACCTTTTCGGTTGACAACGCCCATATTCAATGGGGCGCCACTAAATTTTTGTACACTGCGAGCATTGAGGGGAGCATGCCGTCGAAACAAGGGGTCTATTTAAGGTTTAGGCACCTCACTTCTCGCGGGCAGCTTGCCACAGGTCCAGTTGTACGAATCATCACGTGGGTATTTTTGCCCTGTATTTAATGTTGAACAACATTTAACGCCCCAAACCTCACCCCGCGTGCGCAAATTTCTACGTACCAAAAACTGATTCACCACTCCTCCTGCATGGCGACCAAACCGAGCCCGAACCCGAAACCGTAGGCCTCCCATAACTATTATATGATTGATCACCAACACCGTTTCTCCTCCCCCCAGTCAGCCACATACCACAACCACCAACGTGGTCAACTCCCCATGCAGCATAGATGAGGTCGCACATAGTGGGAATGCACTTGACCTCTTAGATAGCTTCCAAAGAGCGGCGTTTCTTCGACGACTCAATGATCTCCGGTCTCCAACGGCAAAGCTCTTGCCTGAAATACTCTCCGTTATTTTTCAGCTGAATGCTCCGCCACCCGTCGATTTTTATGCGCCGAGGTTCTATAGCGAGTGGGGCGACTTTCAAGGGAAGGGCACTCACCCCCACATGGTTTACGCGGCAGTCTCATCATACTGGCGTCAAGTAGTATATTCAACCCCTTCGCTTTGGACATCGGTGAAACTTGACTTCTTTTCACCAGAGGCTATAAAGCGAAATGCCCAGGCCCTCTCAGTCTACCTCAGAACCTCGAGCAATCATCCTATTCGCCTTTCTCTCCACTTTCCTTGCTCTGGCACCGATAGGTTCGAGGCTAAAAATAGAGACGAGCTTGTTACTCCGTCTGTTGATCCACTCATCCATGCCAATATGGCAAGGATCCGTACTCTCCACTTGGAAAGTCCGCCGGCTGCATGGTTCTCTTGCCTCCCAAAGTTATCAAAACTCGTTGACTTATCCGTCCAGTGGAACAGATCCGACTCACCAACAGCAGAGGAGATCTACTTCAATACGTGTCGTGCGCTGCGTCGCCTTTCCGTTCACGCTGTCGACTTTCCCAAAATACCCAAGACTCCTCAAAAACTTCCTTGGTCAATCACGGTTCTCGATTTACATTGTATCCCTATCGACACTTGCATAAAACTCCTCCTGCGCACTCCCAACATCACCGAGTGTTATCTCCGTGATCCTTGTTGCCCATACGCTGATTCGCATGACACGGAATCGTGGCTTGGACATCCGATTGTCCTGGAGTGTATGCACACTCTTTACTTGGATCGTGCTATTCTCGCATACAGATGGGGTACCCAGTTCCTCCAGAACGTGCATATACCCAGGCTACGTACACTCCAGATATCTAATGACACGAACATAGCACCGCGTAATCCCAGCGAAGAGGCCTTCTACGAGCGCATAGCCCCATCGCTAACCACTGTGGAGATGATAGAAGCCAGCAATTTTTCTCGCATGTCCGGTGCCACCCCTGGTTCCATCCACCTGATCTGTCCCGACTCTTCAGCCACGAAATTGGTTCTAACGAAATGTGATAAGTACTCCCTGCTTAACCTGTTCGAGAGACTCGCGTCAAGGGGCCGAGGTGGAGGGTCGGCAAAGTTTATGCCAAAATTGAAAGTGATTTCGATACGGGAGTGTTTTGAGTGCGAGCCTGGTGACGATCGTGAGCTCGAACCTTGGTATATCGAGCCCGTGGTTCCAATGTTGGAGCAGCGATTGGTTGGACCGGATGATACGTTTCGCCTCGAATTCACCTCACTTACGGTTGACTGGACGCCCGCTGTTCGGAATGGACTCAGAGCGTTGATGAAAAGGGGCGTCCGATTGGAGATAGTGGAAGACTCGGGGCCTGTCGACTGGTTGGACACCCCCGATCAATAGGCTGGCATGCCCTCACCATTTCTTCGGATTTTCGAGTTGTGATGAACTTAACAAGGGGCCCAGCAAAGTGGGACGATTTCCGCTGGTACCAAATTACGCTCAGCTGGTGGTGGAGATGCCCGGTGGGGGGGTGCTAGATCAACCCAACGTTCGAGATGATTTGCGCATGCTTTCCTGACATCTAAACATTATGCTAGTATGGACTACCTTTTCGAGAGAATATATCGAGAATCATGAATCATCGTCACTATGAAGCAGGCTGTGGTTAGGCGAGGGGGTGTCGTCGAGAAACCTGACTATAATGTCCCTTAGTATATAATGACCTTGAAGCACAACTAACTGCAATTCATGCCTCCCTGGATCCAAGACTGAATCTGACTCGAAATCGCAGAATCGGAAACTATCGGGGCAGATTTTAGCGTTGGAGATCTCGCAGAGTTCATTGCTTCCCTCTTGAATGGATAGTGTGGTACGGTCATAGTCCTGACTACGGTGCAATAACGTGATTCGCAGGCGAGTTGGGGTTTGGATGAAGATCATGAGGCATGCGATTGTATGGTGTCCGGATGCCACGGCTCCTTCAAACACGTGCGTTGGAGTGAGATAGAATGTTGATGAATTGGTGGTCTGTTGCGTCCACCACCGCTCGCGATTGTTCTGAATCAAGGGCAGAACGAGTTCATTTCCAGAAGTGTCGCTGAGATAAAGAAGGTGGTCGCTTTCTCCAATGTTACGCACCAGGTCCTTTTGTATATTTATCACTGAGCGAGCTGACGGGTTCTGGATGACTAGATAGATGGTGTCCTCCCCACAATACTTGACGTCGTAGACATTCGCAACACTCAGCCTTGCCACAAGCATCTCTTCCTCGCCAGACCCGATGAGTTCTCCAAAGTGTGCAAATTTCGAATAGACCGTGCTAGCAAGCGATGGAGTGCACTCTGGATAGTCGTATTCGTGATCTACTGTGCTTGGGTCCGCAATCCTGATCCGGTTTATCGTTTTTTCCATTTCGCCCTGTATATTGTGCAGGGAAGCACTCCGACTTTTCAATAGCTCTCGTATGTTTTCCGGGTCCAGCCCAAAATCCTGGACATCAGAGGAAGACCAAGTAACAGACTCGCTTGAACTCGAAGTTGCTTCGTCTTCTAATGGTATTGACCTGGAGACCGTGCCAGCCTCGATTGCCATTTCCCATGCTTCTTCGACCATTCTCCGAGACCTCTGCCACTCACGTTCCGCGTGTTTATTACTTTCCCCGATCGCCGCTGTTTCTTTCGCGGCTTCCTCTATCCTCCTCTTCGCTTGTGTCCTTTCATGCTCTAATCGCTTCCTCCGTTTAGCAGAATACTCGAAGGAGAGCCAATCCCTCATCCATTCTTCCTCCCGGGCTCCGACGATCGTCTCGATGTACTGTTCCATCCGACAATGAAGAATATTTTCCAGCTCGATTGACATATCCAAGAGCGTTAACTCATGGGTTCTCCATTCCGATGCCACCCATACACCCAATTCTGTAAGTTCCAACCGTTTAGCTTTATCCGCCCAATACCCCATTATTCCTGTATTTACGTGGAGGCAGTCGAGCAAGGCATCATCGCACATAGCCTGCATGCCGTTCACAAGCCAGCCACTCCAGTTTTCTATGAGGCGTGCCTTGAGATCATGTTCGTAGCCTCGTTGCAGGTACTGACAGTCCTGCTCTAATAGTGGTCTGAGAGGTGGACAATCGCTTCGGATCACTGCCCTGTTCAGAGGCGTGGACTCGAAATTCCACTTTATAGGAAGCGTGGCAGAAGGAAAATTAGGATGAGGCGCAGTTGAAGATGGAGTGGGTACAGCCGGTTTGTTGAAACGGGATGTCAAGGTCGGCTTGAAACCTCGGGTCGGGCGTTTGGGGAGTGGGCGAGGGTTGAGATTAGCCCGGTTCAGAGCATGCAGCAGGGAGATATAGTGATCTGATAGCTCATTAAGGAGAATAGGATGGTTTACTTTCCAAGGATGGTTGTCACCAATCTCTGAAAGCAAGGTGGCTTGCATTTCCACGTTGTCTGTGTCGGGAGTGATGGAAGAATTGACACAAATGGTTTTCTCTTGCCTTCGGTATATGACAAATGCCGCGCGATTGTTCACGTCAAGCACTGTCATGAACAGACGCTTCTTTCTTTCAATGCGCCAACCTTCAGAGTCACCGGACAAAGTGAAATACAGTGTAATATTGCCGGGACCCTTGAACCGCTCCAGTGGGCCGGTATAACGAGTGATAAACTCGAGAAATCGCTGTTCCGGAATCAGCGGGAGGACGCCATCGAGGATGTCAACATCCTTCTCCGTCGTGACCAAAGGCTCGTGCTGGGCTAACGTGAGACGCACAGTAATATTTGTTTTCTCGTCGAACTCAGGATTCCACGCCCACAGTAAGATCCGAATCACCGAAAGTGCGACTTCGACTCCCAACCAGATCACAGGTCCATGGGGAGTGCTGCTTGAGGCCAATGTGAACGATCCAATGTACCCAGCTATGGCTGCTGGAATGGAGAAGAAGAGAACTATCCATGACGAGATCATGAAGATCCAATGGAAGAATGAGTCGGAAAAATGCCGTTTGCGTTCTTCCTGCAACCGGTCCAAAAGATCACTATGATTGAGGTCATTGAATAAATCATCGTGAGGTTGTATAGAGATAGAAACATGCGGCGGGGCAGGGGGAGAACGCGGTGGGGATCTTTGAGCATTCCTCAATGAGGTCTTCGCGGAGACCAGATAGTTCTCGAGGCTCGAAAGACATTCCTCAGCGATTGAATCATTGTCCCATCGAAAGTGCTCCTGGTTCTGAAGGCGCAATTCGGGCTTGTCAGTCCTTGCTTTGAGATTGCGCAGGAGCCGTTGATGTATTGACATGAAGATGATGCGACTTTTCATGATGGATATGATTCGAGATTGAATGAGGAACTGACAGCAAACTGCAGTTAGGCAGCTGCCTAGCATGCGCAGGAGGGGAAAAGTCCATGCAGAATCCCGTGCGCCTAAAATAAGATGGATGTAGGGGGTGGTGCTTGTGATACCTACAATGACGGTACAGAGCACGAGGCAGGCGTTGCATTCTGCAGATTTCCATTCGATCGTAAGGTTTTCGGGATTATCAATGTGCTTTTCGTTGAGCATTTGTAGTAATCGGCTCTCTGCAGCATAGCGCTTCTTATCCATCGCGATCATAGGGGCAACGGTCCCCATGGGCTTGAAACCGGCATCGTTGAGGACCCTAGCTCCACACCACCGTAATCCTGAGAAAGCCAGCGAGAATTTAGGCGAGCGATATATTCTGAGTGCTGGAATGGAAATGCTTGCAACAAGGACAGATATCCCGGTCTTGACGATCCCTGGACTTCCAAAAAGGGAAAGGGGTGCAGCGGCAGCGTAGAGGAACCCTCCGTCAAGTGCCGAACCGACGTGCTTTTCACACTGCTCAGTACCAATAAGAGGTAGGAGAGCGGAAAGGTCTTGGATCCCACCAGTCAGCGTCTTGCCAAATGTTGAATTCATTGCTGTAGAAATCGTGAGGAACTCAGCCTCGTAAGGGAATCTAAACCTCACCTTGGTCCAAACGATGGATAATAGGTGGCCGAACACTTCTGTTTAAAAGCCTTGCGGTTCCAAATTCAAGATATCCAGCAGCGATGGGGTATATAGTCAGTAGATTAGGACAGAAAGATTTTCTCGTTGCTGTTAATGTCACCTGTCATACCACACCTAGAGAAGATTGTATTGTCACAGCTATTCCATATTGGTGTGATTCGTTGAGCGCCCAGCTTGATCTTGAACCCCACTAGGCCGTTGGATTAATGCGATCGAATGTTGACCAGGAGAATATATGATCTCATTGCATGCATTTGACATACATACCAGACCATCTACCCGCTGACTGAGCTGGCAGCAGCAGCCTCCGCCTTGCCCTCCCACCCCCGCAGAGGCCCGCTCTCCACATCCTCAACCCTCTCAAAAAACTCGGGCTTGAGGTACCCACTCTCACCGCCAGTCGTAAGCACAACACCATTATCCGACAACTCAAACTTGATCCCAGCATCAAGCGCTTTCTGCACGTTGATGAATATGAGTATCTGCGATGACCCGCGTATGCCTATACATATCATGCATGAAGACTAGGATAGGAACAAAAAGCAATCAGGAGAAAAAGGAGACGCACCGCTGATAACATGATTCCCACCGACGCCCTGCGCCAGATGGATGTGATTCCTCGCCATCCGCGACAGTCCCTCCTTTTCAATAACTCGCCAAGCGTCGCGTGTCGTCCCATGCACAGCGATCCCGCTTGGAATATCCGTAACGCTCGTAATCGGCTTCAGATCTAGCTCCACGGTCTATCCAAACGTTGTCATTACGGCGGATGGTGAACGGAAAGGGTAGGGGGAGACCTCTCACCTTCATGGAGTGCCCTTGGTTTGCCTTGACCAGCCATACTACACCCTTCCCCTCAGCAGTAACAGCAGCACCGGCAGCAACAGAGGATGGAACCGCAACAACCCTCGCTTCCTCTCGCTCCCAAATTAGCGTGAACCGCTGCTTCGAATCAGCTTTCACAACTTCCTGCAGCTTTTCCACTGTCAGCCCAAGAGGCTGCAGCCGACTGTTCTTCATCTATCCACGAAGAAAACATACAAAACGCGTCATTAAGAAGAAAACAAAGAAAACCCATAGAAAAAAACTCGCCAAGTCATCCACCCGCACATACCCATCCCTCCGCATCTCCAATCCCTCTCCCGCAGCACCATGCCTCAACAACCACGACAGAGTCTTGGACAATCGTACCTCGGGGGGGTCCTTGGCGCGTCCGCGTAGCTTATTGCTCTTCCCATTCTCTTGTGTATTCGGACTCGGTTTTGGTCTTTGCGGTTTCGGGCCGCGACTTTGTCTGGGCTCAGTTCGTGGCGGAGATTTGGGACTAGGATCAGCCATCTTGGGCTGTTTCCAGGAATTCGTAATCTTCGGATGTCTTCTGCAACTTCTTCTGGTCTGAAGTACTGGGAAGACGGAGATAATGATCTGCCGGTAAATTTGTGTGTGAACGCCTGCGAGGAAGCGCTGAGTCAGTATGTTGTAGGCAGCGATGGTGACCGTTTTGGGTTAATGCGCCCTGACATTCAAACTCGAGCTCTGGCGATGGCTAACACTACATACATACACAACATTATATTTACATCGGCGTCCAGATTCATAGATATTCAATAATCAATTCGCCCTTTTTATCTGCCTCTTCGCTCAGACGTGCTTGATGAACCACTCAACGGTAGCCTTGAACGAGCCCTCTTTGCCCGCCTTGACTTTGGGGTCGCTCAAATCGCCGCGGACAGCAAAGCCATGAGTGCAGCCTTCAAAGTACTCCCTCTTATACCCAGGTGCGAATTTGTCTCCGCCCAAAATCTCATCGGCCTTGGCCTGGGACTCGTGAGGGAACTGCTGGTCGACAGTGCAACTGTTGATGAGAAGAGGTGCTTTGGATTTCGCGAGATATGTCTAAAGCAAGTGAATTCGGTTAGTTGCTGTGGTTGGACGGTTGTTTGCATACCTCGAGATCATCAGGGATCGTGAGAAGAGAGGGGTGGGAGACGACAGCGGCTTTGATGACCCCTTCAAACGCAAGATCAAAGACGTAGCGTGCTACGGAGATCAAGTTGTGATTAGATTCCCCTATAGACGGGTGCGCGAGCGTCCTTACGCACCGCCAAAGCAGTAGCCAGTCGCGCCGAACTCCTTCACGCCCTTGCTCTTCAGCCAGTTAATGACCTTATCCAGAGAAGGTCGAGTCTGCGCGACTCCATGGTTGGGCAACCATTTCTGAATATCAAAACCCTACGTCCATGTGTCAGAGATAGACCAGCACAAGTCAAGTGTAATAACATACGCGATCGAAGGCGTCTGAAGGGAGAGGATCGCCATTGAAGTAGTCGGGAGCGACGGTCTACACCCATCTCAGCAGGTGCGCAATGAATAGAAACAGGGAGAGACGTACAAAGAAGCCATTGCGAGCAAAGTCATCGGCGAGGAGCTACCCTCCGGTAAAGATCACAACCAATAGGGGCTCGAAAACAACCCACCTGAGCATTGATCAACTGGGGACCGAAGACATCCGAAAGGAAGAGGATGGCCTTATCCTTGGGATAGTCGATGGTGGGGGTAGCGACGTAGACATCGACGCCATCGACCTTCTCCCACTTGCCTAGGGACATACGTTCAGTGGGAACGATCAATCTGCGGTGGGTCAGATACCTTCTGCAGTACCCTCGTGCTTAACGCCTGAAGTACGATGAGCACCCTGAACGAGTGAGGCGGAAAGGAAACTGACCGCGAACGCAGTCCTTGCAGAAGCTCATATCGATCAAGATGAAGCTTGGGAGATAATCAACCCTCAACCCCTTATAAATGGATGGGAGATGTTTTATAATCAACTCCTTATAGTGTCCTAGAATTCTCATGAAGGGTATCAATGACGTATAGCTAGTTTGTCTTTGGTCCGAGCGTCGCCGCCGCATTCCGTCTTCGTTTATTACCACGCCGTATGTCGATCAGATCATTGTCCGCCTCTGAATCCTTGTTCATTCCCAGCATTGATATACTCTTCCCAAGCCCTCCAATAGCCTGGCTCTGATGGGCTCCTCCACCCTTAGGTCTCCGTCTTCCTCCCCCGCCCACTCCATTCCCACCCGGACCCCCAGGACCGTTGCCATTCGATGATGTCGTTGAGGTAAGGGGCAGTGGGAACGGCGATGGGATCTCGTCAACAGACAACGAGTGCGGGTTCGGGAATGGGCCAGAGGTAATGGGTAGACTGCTGATCAGGGCTGCATTGGCAGGGGGGCCGGGTGTCGGGGGCGGCGAGGTGCCCAGCTTGTTACGAAGTTTACGCGTTATAGGCGGCCTCGAGTGAGCATCAAGGGATGCATCTGGAAAAGTTTGGATCAGTGTCATTCTTAGGGTATCAGAACGCAACACCCACCGCCCATCGCGCCCTCCCCTTCTTTCTCTTCACGTGCTTTTTTTCTTCTTTCTTCGATACCTTCGAGTAGTCGCTCACGCACACGATCCCGTCCTCTCTTCCACTCTTCCTCTACCCTCTCGCGCTCCTCGTCATACGCCGTCTGTGCACAATCAACAACATACCGCTCTTCAATTTCTAACTGTGCAAGTATTGCAGACCGCTCAAGCGAAAGCGGTAGCAACCTGAGGTTGTACATAGAATGTGTTTCAGGGTGGAGTGCGAGCTGCACCGACGTGGCATGAAGTGCTGAGACAGTCTCATGGTAATGTCTCCCGCTAGACCAACAGTCAACAAAACGACCGCCAAATAGATACGAGGACTACACTCACTCTTCTCTCCTGTCGCTCATCTCCTTCCCAAGTTTTCCTGCTATCTCTCTCTTCCGCTTTTCTCTCTTCCCGTCGTCAAGCATAGCTATACACCAAACATCTTCAGCATCACAGCTCGAGGAAGCCTATCCGACGTACCATGGCTCCGCGAACTGGGACCTGCAATCGCAGCATGCGAATGGTGCGCATATACGGGGCCCCCCCCTCCCCCTGGTGCTGAGCCAGAGCCCATGTCTGCTACATCTCCAGCCATGTAGCCCGTCCGCGCTTTGTGTGTCGAACCATATGGTACAGCGAATATGCCTGGCTGTGGTGGCATTGTTCAGTGTAGAGTAGCATTGCGGCAGTCAAAGTGTGACACAAACGATTCCATGTCACGGTCACGGGCTTGATCGCCACAGGGATCTGAGATTCATCATACCCCCACTTACGCCCATTGTCGTACACTCATTCAAGGTTCATTGTACACTACGCGTTTAGTGCCTTGAATACACTCTCTATCCTCCATCTACCTGCTCCTATGAGCCTCTACCCAGCACCCAGCATCTGCACCTCAATATTTTCCAACCCTTGGCGCTTCAATCACCTCTGGTTGTCATGGGTAGGCACGTGCATCATGATTGCATGACAGTGTTGGAGATTCTAGAGTCGCTTGACACCAACCGCCATGTGCTTCACCATCTTATGCCCCAAGTGTGGGTACAATCCAGGCCCGCAAAATGACAGTAAGCAAACAGTAGTCGGGAATATGTCCCCTTCAGCACGGGCCGACGAAATCACCTCGATTAGCCAAGAAATCGACCAAATCGACAGTGCAATACAGGACCTACGCCGCCAGAGAGCAATACGCCGCCAAAGGCTCAACGAGATCCAATCATACATAGCGGGAGTCCCACCCGAAATATTATCCACCATCTTTACCTTTGTATGTCTGCCGTCCGACTGCAGGTACCTCCAAAGACGGGTCGGGCGGTGTAGTGGGGGATCGTGGGCGCTTCCTGTCTTTGTGCTAGGCGCCGTCTCGTCTTACTGGCGCCACGTTGCTCTCTCGACGCCACAGCTCTGGGCAAAGCTGCATTGGACTGGGGAGGACAAGCTCGGCACAAAAGACACAGCTGCTCTGCTGCGAGCTTATTTTTCCAGGGCAGGCGCTGTGCCGTTCGACCTCAAGTTCTCCGTTCACATCTCACGCCACTATCCTGATGGAAGTGTGCCTCACCTTGACGAAATCGAGCGCATCATTTTCCTAGAGAACTGCAATAAAATCGGGAAGCTTACACTGAACGCCCCCTCTAAAGTGGCTGTATCTTATCAAGAACACTTTCATCCACTTGGTCGACCTCGCCTTTCACCCCGATGCCCCTGCGAATACCGTCCTTGATCTAACCGATCTACCCTCCCTACGAAAAGTAACCTTCACGAGTATCAAAACGCCACCGAAACTACCCTGGGTGCAGATGCAAACCATCTATCTGGTTTGCACTAGTATCAATATCTGTTTCGACCTCCTTGTACAATGTCCCAATCTCATTGAATTTCATAGTCTCAGCCCCAAACGCACTTCAAGCGAAAATAATCGTGCGCAGCTAGAGGACCGGTGATCCTTCACCACCTCAAATGGCTAGAGTGGTCATGTGTCACCAGCGAGTGGGATGTTGCCCTCTTCAAACGTGTCCACCTCCCTTCCCTCCACCAATTAACTCTCGCGGGGGAATCCCAGTGGGGACTACCATGGGAAAACGACTTTATCGACTTTCTCTGTCGTCTGCCAGCGACTTGCAGCAACCTCGAGCTTGATCACATCCAGGAATTCGGCTACGGAATAGGGCCGACCCTGAGCAAGATCTTTCCCGCATTACCTCAGCTAAAAGAGTTGAGGTTGCTTGATGAAACCCCCCGGTTCTTTGATGTGGTGATCGACCTCCTCACACCCTCCCTATGTTCTGCCATCCATCTACCAAACCTCCAAGTTCTTTCTGTTCGGCACCACAATGACAGGTACCCGGGTGATGAATTCCAGTGGTACAATCAGGGGTCACAAGATATAACCATTGGAGAGAGTTTCGTAACCTTGCTAGCGCTGCGCAGGAAGGTTCTTCGGATCCCTGGTTTCCGCTTTGAACTTAATCATACCCCACGTTGGCAGTCCGAAGGCATGGATGGCCTTCGGACATTGGTCGCCGACGGATTTCGTCTGGAAATCATCGAGGGTTCGAAAAGCGTGAAATGGCTATATTCATGATTCTCTCCACAGTGGAGTCGTTCGACCCCACATCATTGTGTTCGCTCCGTGTACTTATGTCGAGTGATTTGCTCATCAGATCTTCTGTAAAGGAGCACATGTTTAAGCTTTAAGTGTCGCAGATCCGGACCGAACTTAATTGGGGAAACATGCGTTTACGTCCGTTTACGTCCGGATCAAAAGTGCCAGAACCGTGAACGACCGACCTTCTTTCTTGAACATTAACCACCATGCGGACTTCCACCGTATGTTCAGAGTGCGAGTGTGGGTCTGAACGGCGGCCCAATAATGCTCGAGGTGATTCTGGGTACACCTCCCCTACCTCGATCGAGGACAAGATCACATACCTCTATCAGGACATCAATCGAATTGACAACATGATACGTCAACTCCATGAGGAGAAGGCCGCCCGGTGTCGAAGGCTCAACGAGATGCAATCGCCTGCCACGAACCTCCCTTCCACGATTCTATCCACCATCTTCGAATTCGTCTGCCCCCCATCTGATTACAATTCTTCCCACCAACGGGTTCGGAGGACCAATAAAAAATCGCTGGTACTCCCTATTTTCTCACTATGTGCAGTATCCTCTTCTTGGCGCCAAGCTGCGCTTTCCACTCCCCAACTTTGGGCCAAGCTCGACTGGGGGTGGAAGTATCATTTACCTGCAGAGGATGCGGCTTCCTTGCTACGAACCTATTTCACTCGGGCGGGCGCCCTCCCTCTCGATCTGAAGCTAACCATCGACGAAAAATGGAAGATAGAAAACACCGTACTCCACAATCACCCCGGTGAAGTTGATCGGCATCTCAATGCGCTCAGAGGGACGATTTTCCTCGAGAACGGCGGAAAGATTGGGAGCTTGAAGCTGGATGCGCCATTAAAGTGGCTGCACCTCGTGTCAAGATCCTTTACCCAATTATGCGACCTCTCCTTGCGTTCAGTGCGTATTGACGCCTGCGTGGATCTAATGGGCCTACCATCCCTACAGCGAGTGACATTCATGAATATGAAGGCGACTCCAATCCTCCCTTGGAAACAAATCAGAGTCATCAACTTACTCTGCGCTCATATCAACGTCTCTCTCGAGCTCCTCACCCGCTGCCCCAACCTCATCGAATTCCACAGTCACCACCCCAACCCCGTCCGAAACGAGAGCGTGACGCTGCACTTGAAGGACGCCGTCACTCTCCAACACCTCCGATGGCTTGACTGGTCATGCATCAGCAGTCTATGGGACGATGCACTCTTCCGATTCATTCACCTCCCTTCACTCCAGCGTCTGAGCCTCGCAGGAGACTCACCGTGGAGTCACGAACGTGAACACACCCTCACCCGCTTCCTCAAGCGGCTACCCACCAATATCGAACTCGAGCTTGGTTATATCCGTGAATCCAAAGGCGGGCCGCTACCCGTTCTGAAAATGATATTTGCCGCATTACCTCAGCTGAGGAAGTTGGCGCTATTGGAGGATGACCATGCGTTCCTTGAGAAGGCCATCAACTTGCTCACGCCATCTGGTCCAACGAGTTCGTCTCCGGATCGTGTGATCTATCTTCCTGCCCTCCACAGTTTGGCTTTACGGTCTGGTGATCGTGAAAAAACCAAGGATGGTGTGTTTACAAGGCTTCGGGGTGTATTGCAGGATCTGCCGGGTATGGTTCATGGCGATCTTTTCGTGGGACTAGTTAAACACCGCAGGGATGTTTTGCACATTCATGCGTTCCGCCTTGAACTCAACTTTTGTCCATCGTGGCAGTTGAAGGGGAGGGATGAGTTGAGAGCGCTGGTTTCGCGGGGTTTGGAGCTCGAGATATCCGAGAAGATGAAGAGGGTGGATTGGTTGCGCGGTGAAAAGGCGATCCTATAAATGGTTGGGATATCGAATCGGGATTGAGTTTTTAGAGATTTTTTCCTCCGGTATTTGGTATCTGTCGAATTTTGGCTCCGGATTTCTGCCTCTTTTTTATCTGGTTATCTGGTATCCGTGCTTGCTTTTCGTTATTTTTCCCTTCCATATGCATGTTAGTTGGTAAGAATATGTCAAGAATGTAGTCAGTATTTCATAGAAAGGATCGTGCTGGGCACTATGCATTATAGAATTGGATATCCCCTCGTAATTGGCCCGCCTCCACTTGATTGAACTCCTCTTGAGGATTCATGACAAAACTTCCGATTGAATAAGTGTGAGCGGATCTAGGTCCTGGCCCTGTTGAGCATGTATGAATGGCGACTTGCTGGATCATCGAGCGTCCAAGGAGGTTCGCAAAGGGGTATGTCTGGTCCCTAGGCGTGATGTGAAACGTTTTTAACGTACCACATGACGATCTCTCTAACTCACAGATTTGGGCGTTTATTGAGTCCGACTTCTTCTCGCAGGGTCAACTCACTAGTAATGGTAGTCCTGGACCGGGATTTCGTACATGTTGGGCCATTCCTTCGTGGCCGAACAATAGAAGCTAACCGACCAGCAGATTTCCCGCATCACGTGCTGGGGAAATGATCGGATCTCGGGAAATGATCCCATCACTCCGGTAATTAGACAAAAATGTAGAATGGGCAGAGAATGTACATGGTCGCGTCGCGTCGCGTTGAACAACACATAAATTTATCCTCCTTGATCTATCCCTGGGCGTGTCAGCATACTGGTTTTGCTACTTTAAATGGATTACAACAAAAGCACAACAGTCCCCTTGACCCAAAAATGCACAAGCTGCAGACAGACACATCCAAGTGATTGGTTTTGAACTACCAAGGCTGGAAAACTTTCGCGGACTTGTATAGAGTGCCTATCAAAGGATGCTGAGAGATATGCAGCTAAAAAGGGCTTGAGTGCCAGAGTGCGAGCCAGTAGGAGTAGTGAGGAAGAAGATGCTGAGAGTGACATACAGTAGCTGCCAAAACCCTTCCAATGTTCTCCAGGTCTCAACTATTCCTTGAATAGCTCTAGATATACTAAAGCTAGAGACCTCATATTTTAAATATATATACTCCTATATCCTATCTACTAATTGATTCAGTAATAATTACATAATATTCCATATTTGGAAGTCAATGAATTAAACAATATTTATAGTGCATTGGAAAGGTTTTGGAACTCAGTAAACAAAATATACAATTATGGGTATTTAGTACTTGGTATAGCCCCCCCTAGCCTCCAAAATAGCCTGAACCCTTCTAGGCATACTTTCAATCAAATTCTGACACACTGAAGGTGGAATCTTATTCCACTTCACCTCTGTCCTCTCCCACAACTCCAATATTCCTCTAGGAGGAGTATCATACTCCTCCAGCCTCCTTTTGATATAAGTCCATAGGTGTTCAATAGGATTGAGGTCAGGAGACTGTGGGGGCCATACCATAACCTCTATTTTAGCCCTTTTAAACCACTTTGTAGCTGTTTGGCTCTTGTGCTTGGGATCATTGTCTTGTTAGAAGACAATATCTCCCACCTTTTTCTTGTACCACCTAAGGCTTTCCTGCAGTTCATCCCTCAAAATGCAGGTATAAAGGTTAGCACCCATCTTCCCCTCAATTCTGCATGGGATTCCCCCTCCTTTTCATAACATGCAGTCCCAGACCATGATAGAACCTCCTCCAAACTTTCTAGTTCTATCTACTAGCCTACTTTTCAGCTTCTCTGACCCTCTTTTCCAAACCCAATGCCTTCCATCTGATCCCAAACAATTGATTTTGGTTTCATCTGACCAAACTATTCTCTTCCAGTCTTCCAAAGTCCAGTTGACATGTGCCTCAGCCCACTCCATCCTCTTCTGCTGGTGAGCCAAGCTGAGAAAAGGTTATTTCACTTTGACTACAGCTTTCATTCCAGCTCTTTTGAGTGCCCTGTGAATGGTATTGGTAGAAAGAGATTGCTGAGTCATGTGTTGCAGTGATTTGGTAACCTAAACAGCATTATTGGCCTTTTGGGAGGTGATGAGTTTGACAGCATAGTGGGTATCACAGAAGAAAGCTGGGATAGATGGCCACCAACAGACTTGGAGAGTGTTGATCCATGTTTGGAGCAAAGTCTGGATATAATACTAAGGCCTAGGCCTATAGTAGAAGAGATTTGGGCAGCAGAAATTTCCTTGTCCAAGAGAGAGAGAGAATGTGATTGATCTGGGTAGTGTTATCAGAAGTCTTATCAGAAGGATGGTTATTTTTAGCTATATTCCCATGTCACTATGAAACCATCAGTAGTGTACATCAGAAGGACTATTCTTATCATATGCCTCATGTTTCTTATCTCTGACTCATCGTTACCTTGGTCTGGACTATTATAGTAGGAGTACAGCCACACTTAGAAGTATATAAGGATACAGTACAATACCTTGTATCCTTATCTTAGTGTTATAAAGTTCTTGCCTCCTATACCTCTTTGCCATAACTGGCTGGACTTATAGTGCTCCGTCGTCTCCAAGTCACGCTTAGTAGGACAGGACCAAGTCTGTATAGACATCCTGTGTCGAACTCTGTGCTACTCAAGAGTGAACCCCTAATCCGGGTAACAAAACACTAAGATACTCTGCTGCTTATCTCTTGCTTGCCCTCTACTCTGCTCTGCTCTGCCAACATACTGAATGTGTTGAGGTACCCTGGTTGTTCAAAACAATGTGTGAAAGAAAACTGCCTCTCTGTGTAGCCATCGCTACATCCCTCAACCTCTCCCCGCCAGAAGACCTGGCTTACCTACTCATTTTTGTCTTTACCTCTACCGCCACCCTCATCGCCTACCAAATAATCACCCTAGAACTCGAATGCATCACATGCCCCTGTCATTGCTGTGTCGTCAGATCGTGGAACCTGTATTCAGGAATCTCCATCATTGCAACTCAATTCTTCATTCTTCTAGTGATAATCAATTGCTAGACAACTGCCACCATGCCTCCAAAGAAGTTCTCGGCCTGAGAAACTCCATCACCTCCTCCCAAATCGAGAAGTAGAATCTCAGGATCAGGAACCCAAAGTCCAGATCCCAGAAGAAATCCTATCCCCACTCAGACACCATCCCTATTCTACCCCCCATCTCCATTCAACTCACCTGCTCCAAGTGCATCAACTGTCACATGCACTCAAACAAGTTTTGCTGAAGAACTAGCAGAATGACAAAGAATACAACACGAAAAAGAACTAAAAGAACACTATGAACAAGAAGAAAGAAGACGCAAACAAGCCAAAGAATATCGTGCCAAAGTAAACCCATTAAATGATTACAAACTTCAAAGACTTGAATACGCCCTCAAGCAACCAAGAGAACTTTCCAAATCGGAAGAAAACTTACTCACATGCCACAAATATGCAGTAAATCAAGGAAGAACTCCCCCAGCAGACAATGACTCCAACGTCTATATAACAGATGACAACCAATCGGATCCTGATCCACAACCACCTGCACTACCCGCAGCAACAATACCCTTAGCCCTACCAGCTCCTCCCTTACAACCAAAACAACCTCCAACACCACCACCACTGCCACCACCCAGACAGTTACAACTAATGGCTGCTGCACACACCCCAAAGGAGTTAGGACTCCTCAAACCCATCGCCTTTGATGGAACTAGAAGATTTTTGAAGATTGGATCTTCCAATGTGAAGTTTATGTGCTCACCAATGCAACCACTTACAACACTGACCTCGCTAGGACCTTATTTGTCCTTTCAACAATGCAATCAGGAGATGCCCAAGCCTGGGCCAGACAATACCTCCATGAGAGGAACACCCAAACCCAACAAGGGCAACCCATAGCCATGGAGTCATGGGACAACTTCACTGCCTGGCTCAGAGCCAACTTTACTCCGGCAGATGAACATGCATATGTGCATACCAGGCTTCAAACCCTGCACCAAGCAGGTAAACCAATGACTGAATTCAACTCTCAGTTTAAAGAACTTGTCTGCCAATCCGGACTCAATGAAGATCGCACCCTGATCAATCTATACTGCAAGGCAATCAATCGCTGTATTGCCATGAAAATCAACAAATTGGAAAACCCTCCAACAACTATCGCCGCTTGGTACACCTGAGCCAATAAACTTGACAACAACTTCTGCCAAATCAATGCCCTCTACGGCACCCCCAGAAACACATTTCCCCAGAGGAACCAATACCAACCCAACCATGGACCAAGCTATCCAAATAACAATGTGCCCTATGCACAATTCTATCAAAGGAGTAACGCTCCACGTTTCACCCCACAAGACCCACACACCATGGAAATAGACCATGCCACAGTAGAAGAAGGATTCAAAGATCCTTATCCTGAAATACCCCAACCGGAATATACCAAAGAAGACTCCATTCAAGAACCATTGGAGCTAGATGCTGTTGTCACCAGACAACAAATGAAATCATACCAGAACCAAGAATGCTTCCGATGCAGAGCTAAAGACCATTGGGTCAGCAAATGCCCACAACCACCGCTAGCTAGACACTTCCCAGGAATGCGTACCAATTCCCCTCATCCTGCGAGAAACCCCAACTGTCCTTTCCTTGGACTGTTATGATCCGTGCTCCTTCTGTATCCGAAGATAACTGGAGACGGCCTTCAATCACTCTACAAGGTGTCCGAGACGGTTGGCCTTATAGAGCTTAGTGGATCGCGCTCAATGAGATAACGAGGGAAGACGCCAAGTTAAGGCAGAGAGGTAAACGACCGCTGTTAACAAGATTAAAGCTTAGGGCTTTAATCTCTACTTGTACAGGCCTTATATACCTATGAGGTGCTATATACTCGTTGTAGGTTACTTGGCTGTTCTACTGGTCGTGCGCAGTCCTGACCATGATGCACATCCTGGTTGATGGCATCCTAGCGTTATTTATATTACAATGAGTCAGTACTCTCGCTACTGCTGTGCGATGTTCCATCGCTTTCCTCTGACTCATAATCTCCTTCTCCCAATTGTATCTCCATGGAGTCTTCTCCATTCTCGCTCTCCATTCTCTCGGTGCTTCCATCCGTATCGGAGGTTGGATCGGTTGATCCATGGTTATCTTCCTCGTCCTCGGGGTATTCCAATATATCCTCCAGGGTTATCTCCATCCCTGCTTCTCTCGCCAGGTCCTGCATGGCGGTGTAGTATTCTCCTTCCTCGTCTTCGTATTCTTGTGCCTGTAGTTGGTCTGTAGTCTCCTGTACCCATCTTGTAAAGTCGAACAGTAATTCTTGTTCCTCCCGGTCTGGACTGTTCATAACATTATCCCCTTCGTAAGGTCTGATGTCCTCATCAGACATATCCTCAGTATAGTCCGACAGGCTCTCCTGTAATGTTTGATTCGGCGATGGGGTCCCAGTCGAAGTATGGGTCGGGTTCTGGGGAGTCGCTTCGGTAACTTGGTGGTCTGGGGATGGCGGGTCTTGGGTGAGGTCGATGACGATGGGTTCTCTGGAGTGAATGGTGGCGGGTGTGCCGAAGGATCGATTCAGGAAGTCGGTGGCTTCCACTAGCAGATGTGGTGGTGGCGTTGGTGGTCGGAATGACGACGGGGGCATTTTGAATTCGGGTGCGGAGGGGTCTGGCTGAAGCGGGACGCTGCTCGGTGCTTGCAACAATGTGTCGAATATTGTTGTTTGTGGTTTCGCGTGTGAGGGATCGAGCTCTGCTTGGTATTCCTCGTGGGCGGCGATACAGGCCAGGTACCATACTTGCGGGTTGATGCTGGTAAGGGTTTCTCTCGCAGTGCTTCTCGTAATGGCCTGGGGCAATCTTTCGACAATATCGACATTGGTAGCGCGGGCATCCTGCTTTGATATGGCCGAATCGACGGCAGCAATTGCAGCGAGTTCGGGTGGTGGATAAGTGAGTGGTGGTAGTCCCGATGGGGGCGTCATTAGAAGCAGATATAGCTTGTACAACACTTGATGGTTGGTTACTCGTATCCACCATGGGAGGGTTGGAAGGTTGGGTGGTGGTCCCGATAGGTAGGATAGGGCGGTCCTGACTTCCGCTTCCATTGCTCGGGCTTGGGATCGGACTCTCGAACGGGAATTCGGTGAGAGCGGTTGATAGCATGGCAGAAATGGTGTTGCGGTCCTGTTCCTCTGTTGCGCTAGAAAGAATAGTGGCGCATAGTTTTTCGAATTCTGTTGCTCGGTCGTGGACGAGGCGCTTGTGATACAGAAGAGCAGTAAATGTCTTCCAGCAGGTGTCGACCAGGGGTACCATCGCTGGACTGCGTTTAAGACGGGTTCCGGTAATATGAAAGGGAACTTCGTGTAAAAGGATGGATCGTATCTCGGGTTGGTTGGAGGGAAGGAAGGTATGCCGGATGATATAAGGACTGTTGGTCCTGTCTGGTTGGTCGTCAGCGGTATTGGTGGCAGGGTTAGGTTGGCTATTTCCTTCGACGCGGTTTGCCAGGGATATGATTCTTTCCCGGATGAGAAGGCGTCCATCGTTGTCTGGCTCTGGGAGGTCTGGAGTGGTTGCTCGAGTGTTGGGTGGTTGGGTCATTGGTGGGGTTGTCTAATTTGTGGGCCCTTTTATATTCTTCAATGACTTCCTTGGCGTTCTCCAGGTTTGCTTCTGGCTCCCAGGAATCCTCGGTGGGAAGGTATCCTTTCCATCTGACTAGGAATTGATACTTGTTCCGGAATTTTCTGTGGCGCAGTATTGACTCGACCTCGTATTCTTCTTCTCCATTTACAAGGTCGGGTGGTGGGGCTGTGTTGTATTCCCCATGTGTGTCGTTCTCTTCTGCAGGCATTAGGAGGCTCGCATGAAACTTGTTGTGGATCTTCCATTTGGTGGGTAATTTTAGTTCGTAGGTAACAGGTCCGAGTTTTCTTGTTATGGTGAAGGGACCTTCTCGGCGTTGGGCCAGTTTCTTTGAGGCGTACTGAATTGGGAGGTTGCGGTTGTCGAGCCAAACCTTCTGTCCAACTTTTAGATTGATATCTGGCCGGTTATATCTTGCAGCCATTTTTAGTCTGGCTTGTTCATGCGCAGCTTGGGCTTCTTGGCGTATCTTGGCGAGGTATTTAAACTTCTCTCCTATTGCTGGAATGTTCGTTGGCTCCTCGGAGGTCGGAAATCCTTTGGGGCTTGATCCATAGAGGAGTTCAAATGGGGTATGTTGGTGTTCAGCGTGTGTTTTCGAGTTGTGGACATATTCCAGGAGTGGGAGTGCCTTTACCCATTTGTTCGGGTTCGATGAGCAATAGATGCCAAGGTAGAGTTCTATTTCTTGATTGAATCGCTCTGTTTGTCCGTCTGTCTGGGGGTGGTAGGCGGTAGAGAGTGCTTGTTCGATTCCGAGTTGTTTGTAGAATTCTTTCATGGATTTGGCAGCGAATCTGGGGTCGCGATCACTGAGAACTTTCTCGGGAAGGCCAAATCTAGAGAATAGCCGTTTGATAAGAATTTCGGCGATCTTGTCCGCGTTGGCGGTTTTCGCAGTAGGTTCTAGAATTATCCCCTTCGTAAGCTGGTCGACCACGACCAGTATAGAATCATGGGGTCCGTCCGGGGGTAGGTCTGTGATAAGATCCATCGAGATGTTCGAGAATGGACGGGTAGAACGGGGTCCAGGGATAGGTTGAAGCGGTGGTTTTAGGGGGTGGCGATTGATCTTGTATTGTTGGCAAGCGCCACATCCTTTGACGTAGTTTTTGACAAATGATCGCATCCCGGGCCAGTAGGCGTATTCCTGGAGTTTTCTAGTTGTTTCTGCGATTCCAGGGTGTCCTGCGGTAGGTGAGTCGTGTACTCTTTGCAGTAAGCGGCGTCTGAGGTGTAGATCTTGTGGTATAAATAGCTTTCCTTGAACACGTGGGTGTCCTGAGTCATCTTCTTGGGCAATGTCGGTCTGTTTCTTTTTCTTCCACAGCTCTTTTATTTCCTTTTTAGTGTTTTCGTCGATAATATGGATATGTTGTGGCTGTTCTGGGGTGAAGAATTTGTCAGGGAGTGCAACGACCTGTTTGTTGTCTCTTGTCTTTGGTTCATGATCGGGTCGTCTGGAAAGGGCGTCTGCTGGTCCATTTTTCTTTCCAGGGATATGTCGGATTTCGATGTCAAATCGTTGCATGTAGGCAATCCATCGGGCTTGTCTTCTGCTGAGGTCTTCAGGTTTTCTCCAGCGGCGAAGGTTGTCGTGATCTGACCATACGATGGTCTTGTGTGATGATCCTTCTATGTGGTGACGCCATTCTTTGAGTGCTCGGATAATGGCAAAGAGTTCCTGTTCGGAGCAATGATAGTTGCGTTCGGCTGGTGAGAATCCTTTCGAGAAGTATGCGACTGGGTGTTTAATTCCGTTGTCGTCGCGTTGAAGTAGGACTGCTCCTGATGCAAATAGTGATGCGTCGCATTCGATTTCGAAGGGTTTGTCTCGGTCGGGGACCATTAATACCGGTTCGCTTTGGAATTTTCTCTTGAGAGTATCGAAGGCGTTCTGGCATTCTTCTGTCCATTCGAATTTCTTGGTTTTGGACATTAGGGCATTGAGAGGTTTTGCCCATGTGGCGTATTGGTGTATGAATTTTCGGTAGAAGTTGCAAAATCCTATGAATTTTCGTACGTCGCGTGGGGTAGTTGGTGTTGGCCATTCAGCGATGCCTTTGAGCTTTGCTGGGTCCATCGAAACTGAGTCGGGAGTGATAATAACTCCTAGATATTCGAGTCGTTGTCGTTCGAATTCGCATTTCTCGGTTTTGAGGTATAGATCGTTGTCCTTGAGTATCTTGAGTACTTCTCTTGTGAGGCGTCGAAGTTCTTGTTTTGTTTTTGCGTGAATGAGGATGTCGTCCATGTAAACGATTACTCCTCCATTGGCGATGAGTTTTCGGAATAATGAGTCCATCATGGTTTGGAATGTTGCTGGGGAGTTACACATTCCAAAGAACATAACCGTGGGTTCGAATAATCCTCGGGGTGTCCTGAAGGCTCCTTTCCATTCATCTCCTTTGCGTATGCGGATGTTGTTGTATCCTGCTCGTACGTCAAGTTTGGTAAAGTACTTTGATCCTCGGAGTTTGTCGAGAATATGAGAGATGAGGGGGAGGTTGTACGCATTTTTGACGGTATGCTCGTTGAGGTACCTGTAGTCTTGACAGGGGCGTAGTTTTCCGTCTTTCTTTCCTACGAAGAAGAAAGGTGATGCCATTGGCGATTCGGATGGTCGAATGTATCCCTTTTGAAGGTTTTCTTCTAGGAACGTGTCGAGTTCCTTTTCTTCATTGAGGGAGAGTCGGTAGGACTTCATGGCAATTGGTTTGAATGATTCCTTGAGTTCAATTTTGTGATCCCATGGTCGTTGTGGGGGGAATCGTTCGGCTTGTTTCTTGCTAAATACTGGGAGGTATTCGTGGAATTCCGTGGGTACGACTTTTCTTGGGTCGTCGTTTTTCTTCTCTCCGTGTTGTATGGCGAGGAATTGTGATGCGGAGGCTTTGAAGTTGATTTCTTCGAAGCTTGTGGGCTCTAGTGTGGAGATGTGGTTGAGTTGGTCGTTGTAGATCCAATCGGGTTCCATGGATTGGATGAGTTCTCGGAATATAGTGTTGTCCCAACGTTCGTTTCTCCAGCGTAGTTGTTTGGCATCCCAGTCGATGTCTGGGTTGTGTTCTGCGAGCCAAGGGAATCCAAGGATGAGTCTTGGGCTTCCGAGGGAGACTACTTTTGGTTTGATCTCCATATTCTTCCCGTTAACCGTTAGGTTGAGGGTCGTGTAGTGGGTGGCTGTTCCATTTTCGTTAACAGATCCATCGGCATTTCGTACTTCGATGGGTCGATCGAGGGGTGTTGTTTTGAATGAATGTTGTTTGACCATTCCGGGGTCAATGAAGTTTCCTGCTGCTCCTGAGTCAAGTAGGGCGAGTAGTTCCACGCTTTCGGGTCCTTCCTTAGTGAACTTGTGTTTTCGGATTCGACAGGGTAGATGTATTACGCGTGCTGACGATTCCTGTAACTTTACAACATTAATATCGTTTTGTGAATAGGAAAGGGAAGGAGGTCTTTGTGGAGGGCTAGACGTGGTGGCTAGTCTCCTTAGGCAAAATCCTTAACCAGAGGGGCATCTGGGTGGTTGGATTCATTTGCAAAATGTTCATAGATGTCCTCGACTTCCTCGTCGGTTGCATCTTCTAGTATGTTGTATAGGGAATTCTTCTTCCTATAACTTGCTTGTCTTCTTCTGGATATCGCATTTGACCGGTTTCTGGCATCCAAATTGCGGGGTAATTCGGATCGGCGATATATTGTCTTCTTGGTGGGGCATTCGCGGGCGAAGTGTCCAGTCTTGCGGCAGTTGAAGCATCTCTTTTCTTTGAGATCCTTTCTTTGGGCGTCCGTGAGGATTGCATTGAGGGCTTCGCGGGTGCGTTCTTGTACCAACTGGTGGAGTCTGTCTTCTTCGGTCTCCTCGTCTTCATCAGCTTCCTCGGCGAGTAGATCTGGCTCGTCCTCAAAGTCGAGGTTGTAGACTGCTTCGGTGAGTTGGTCAATATCCATTGCGTTAGGGTCTGTTGCTTGATAGGGCAGTGGGACACGGCGCGTAAAGGCATTTCTTTTCCCTTTAAATGGGCGAGTGCGCGAAGTCGTTGGAAACGAGGGAGTTCCTCGAGTTTGCATATAGTCGCGTTGAGTTTGTAGTATTTGATATGCTGTTCGAGCTTGCTTGAACCAGTCGCTGAGTTTGTTTCCTGGATTGAGGCTAATTGTCTTGATTGCGACGGGGCGATCCAGCCCGTTCTTGAAATAGTTGACCGCCGCCACTCCATCTCCAAGGTCGGCCTGATAGGCAAGTATTTGGAACTGGGATATGTAATCATCGATATATCGTCCATTCTGTTTGAGGTGGCGGATTCTGTCCATTGCATCGGCGGGGACATTGTTTGGGGCGAAGGATGTATCGAGTCCTTCGAGGAATTTCTTCCATGTCGGAAGGGTCTGGCTTCCATCAAGCTCTTTGTTTGATTCCAAGAATGCTCCTCTCCATGTTGCGGCGGGGCCGGTGGACATGTATGAAAGGGCGAATTGTATTTTGGTCTTGTCATCAGGAAAGGCTCCTGGCTTTGCATCGATGTATAGTTGTACTGCATCCTTCCAGAGGCGGAAGTAGTCGGTCTCTCCATTAAAGGTTGGGGGTGTATTGATTTTTGCGGAGGAGGCCATATTGTTAATGTCAGAGGTTGTGGATTCCTCGTCGGAAGTGTGAATAGACCCGGTAGTGGGGCTAACTTCGGATGGTTCGGATTGTACAGGGGAACTGGATCGAGGCGGTGAGTGTACCGGTGATCCAAGTGGTGATGTGAGGGGTGAGAATGTTCTTGGGGGTTTCTGTTGCGAAGTGTTGTCGCTAGTTCTTGTACTTGTTGAGGGTTGAGGACCGGAGGATGGGGTAGATGTTCTATGAATCGGCTCCCCGAGCTTTGAGCGGGTAGAGGTGGCAGTTCTTTCAGGTGGTGGTTGTTTAGGTAGGGATTGAAGAACTGATGCTGGGGGTGCTGGGTATCCTGGGTCTTCTGTTCGACGTTGAACTCTCTCGGTAGGTTGTGTAGGGTACGGTGCGGAACCAGAGGGTGAACGAGTGAGGGGTATAGGTTTTGTTTTCTTTTTAGGGTCCGTGGTGGAGGGGGTGTGAAGTCGGGTTCGGAGTCGGTTGTCGACTAGTCAGAACTGTTGGATTCTTCGTAGTCGGTGGCAAGGGGGTCGTTTCGGTTTGTAGACAGGGTGAAGAGGGAAGAAGTCGAAGGTGAAGGTGAGGGTGAATAAACAACGCTTGCGGGTGCGTTATCCCAATCGACGCTTGAAGGTGCGGATGACCTGTATACAACGCTTACGGGTGCGTTATCCCAATCAACACTTAAAGGTGTGGATGACCTATCAACGCTTTCGGTGCGTCTGACCAAGGGTGCAGAGGGTATGGTGGCCTGCTCTACGGGGGTGTATCACCGGACAGCGACAAGGCGTGTCGTCAGATACGGTTGGCACTCGGATAGCGATAAAGCGTATCGTCTGCCGGTGTGGAAGGGTAGCGACAAGGCGTACCGATACCACGGGGTGTACGATGGAGGTTGTCCAAAGGAAGCTTTAATCTAATGTTATGATCCGTGCTCCTTCTGTATCCGAAGATAACTGGAGACGGCCTTCAATCACTCTACAAGGTGTCCGAGACGGTTGGCCTTATAGAGCTTAGTGGATCGCGCTCAATGAGATAACGAGGGAAGACGCCAAGTTAAGGCAGAGAGGTAAACGACCGCTGTTAACAAGATTAAAGCTTAGGGCTTTAATCTCTACTTGTACAGGCCTTATATACCTATGAGGTGCTATATACTCGTTGTAGGTTACTTGGCTGTTCTACTGGTCGTGCGCAGTCCTGACCATGATGCACATCCTGGTTGATGGCATCCTAGCGTTATTTATATTACAATGAGTCAGTACTCTCGCTACTGCTGTGCGATGTTCCATCGCTTTCCTCTGACTCATAATCTCCTTCTCCCAATTGTATCTCCATGGAGTCTTCTCCATTCTCGCTCTCCATTCTCTCGGTGCTTCCATCCGTATCGGAGGTTGGATCGGTTGATCCATGGTTAT
Source organism: Lepiota brunneoincarnata (assembly GCA_023014365.1). Taxonomy (NCBI): domain Eukaryota; kingdom Fungi; phylum Basidiomycota; class Agaricomycetes; order Agaricales; family Agaricaceae; genus Lepiota; species Lepiota brunneoincarnata. Next base: position 2,189,526 of record JAEBUN010000003.1, read on the forward strand.
CTTCCTCGTCCTCGGGGTATTCCAATATATCCTCCAGGGTTATCTCCATCCCTGCTTCTCTCGCCAGGTCCTGCATGGCGGTGTAGTATTCTCCTTCCTCGTCTTCGTATTCTTGTGCCTGTAGTTGGTCTGTAGTCTCCTGTACCCATCTTGTAAAGTCGAACAGTAATTCTTGTTCCTCCCGGTCTGGACTGTTCATAACATGGACAACAAAACACTTGTCCCAGATTTCCGAACCGGAATGCCCAACAATCACCACAATGCAAGTACTCCCTTGCCGTCGCAGAAGTCGCATCTCAGATGCGCCAAATGGTCGATGACCTCGACCCTGAACTCCAACAAGAGCTCCACTCCGTGCTAGCTGAGGATCCAGAGATGCATCCATTCCAGGATTTTTAAAAAGGAATGCTGTCGATTGATGTGCCCCTGCACATTCCAGAACTCAGAAGGACATTTTCTTGATAAACTCTGTACAATTATGACTATCCCCAAATAAACAATCCCTTTTCTTACCCATCAAGATTTGGAGTGAACAGACATCAAAACCTGTGGCCATCACCGCCCTGATAGACTCAGAAGCACAAGGGAACTTTATCTCCCACAAAGTCATTGAACAACATGGTTATCAAACCAAACAGCTGGACCAACCAATTCCTCTCAGCAATGTTAACAGAACTGACAATCAACATGGCAAGATCCATGAATGTATCAAAATCAGAACCATTATCAATGGAAGAGACTGCATGCTAGAAGCATACATCACAAACACTGGTGAGAAAGACCTCATCATCAGATTTCCCTGGTTGGAACAATACAATCCCGATATCAACTGGAAAATTAAGACATTCTCTTGGAAACCCCAAGTCGATCACCAAGACTTTTCTGAACTCCTCAGAACCCTACGATGACCTGTCAAACTCAACTCCATCACCATGGACATAATGGCTGGAAAAATATCTCAACCTGAGGAAAATCCCAAAGAATATGTCAACCTGTCAAATGTTGATCTCGACACCTTCTCTTTAGAAAGAGAAATGAACCCGATGCTTCTAACCCCATTAGAAGTAAACACTAAAGCGACACATGCCACAATACTCCACAATGAGCAACACAACCCAACAAAATCAACTAACCAAAAAGGAAAACAACCAGAATCAAACAAAGAACCACCCGAGATCCCTCAGAGATTCACCCAATGGGCTAAAATATTCAACAAGAAAGCCTCTGAACGATTCCCACCATCAAGAACGTTTGATCACAAAATCAAACTAAAACCAACATTTGAAGCAAAGTTGATAAAACCCTATCAAGTGGCACCTGCTGAAGAAAAAGCACTAAAGGAATTTATAGACGAAAACCTCTGAAAAGGGTATATCCACCCCTCAAAATCCCCTATGGCATCACCCTTCTTCTTTGTTGCCAAGAAAGGAGGAGACCTCCGACCCTGCCAAGACTATCATTATCTAAACAATCATACTGTCAAGAATGCCTACCCAATCCCCATGATTTCCTCTATCATGGACAAACTCAAAGGAGCTAAGTACTTCACTAAGCTCAACATCCACCTAGGATACAATAATGTCAGAATCAAAGATGGCGACCAATGGAAAGCAGCGTTCAAGACTCCCATGGGTCTTTTCAAACTGACTGTAATGTTTTTCAGACTTTGCAATAGTCCTGCAACATTCCAACACATGATGGACATGTTATTCTCCGAGATAATGGAGAAAGGAGGAATCATCATCTATATGGATGATATTCTAATCTACAGTAAAACCCAAGAAGAAACCGACCGACTTACAGAAAAAGTACTACAGATTCTGCAGGAAAACAACCTCTACCTCAAAACGGAGAAATGCAAGTTCAACAAGCAACGACTTGAATACCTAGGCATGATCATCATGCCAGACAAGATCAAAATGGATCCTGGAAAACTCAAGGGAATAGAAGACTGGCCAGTGCCAAAAACAGTCCGACATATTTGGAAATTCATTGGATTCTGTAACTTCTACCGGAAGTTCATCTGCAGTTACTCCCACCACACCAAACCCCTCAACCAACTCCTATCCAAATCAAACAAATTTGAATGGAAAGAAGAACAACAAAAAGCGTTTGAAACACTCAAGAACGAATTCTTAAAGGAACCAGTACTACTCATGCCCAACTCCACAAAACCCTTTGAAATAGAAGCCGATGCTTCCAAATTTGCATCAGGAGCTGTCCTGTACCAACACGACATCAACGGCATACGAAAATCCATATCATTCTATTCAAAGATGTTCAGACCAGTGGAATGCAACTACGACATCTACGATAGGGAACTCCTTGCTATTATCTGAGCCCTTGAAGAATGGTGCCACTATCTCCTTGGTAGCCCCCATATCGTCCACATCAGGATGGACCACCAGAACCTCACATACTGGCGTAAACCCCAGAAAATCAACTGCCGACAAGCATGATGGGTCCAGACCCTTGCTGACTACAACTTCAAATTAGAACACATCCCAGGATCAAAGATCCCTGCACCAGATGCTCTATCAAGACATCCAGACCACATCCCTGATGAGGATAACAATAACAAAGACGTCACCATGCTTCCAAACAATCTCTTCGTTGCCACCGCCAACATAGAAGATCAAAACCTAATCACAGTACTCCCAGAACACCTCTTTATCGCCACCATCGATATGAAACTCCAAGAAAGAATCACGGAATCACCCAAATATGACGCTAGAACCACCGAAGCATTCAAACTCCTGAAAGAAGCCCACCCTAATGCCGCTGATAAAGACTTCGGAACAACCCTGACCCCAAACGGTCCACTCCTCATGTTCCAAGAACATGTCATCATTCCAGAAGACCTCCAACTCAGATGCAATATTATCACAAGATACCACAACCACCCTACACATGGCCACCCTGGAGAACAGGAAACATACTGCCTTGCCAAGAAAGAAGTATATTGGCCAGGAATGTCAATGTTCATAAAGAACTACGTCAAAGGCTGTCCAGAATGTCAGCAACATAAAATCATATGCAGACCGGATCATGCACCAACTCAACCAATCCCACCCTCATCTTCCAGATGCCCATTTGCCCAGATCTCATGGGATCTTATCACTGGTCTACTGCCTAGCGCTGGCCATAATGTGATATTGTCTGTGGTGGACCACGGCCTTACGAAGGGGGTAATTTTCATCCCAACCTCAGATCGATCAAATGCTGACAACATCGGATGACTATTAAAAGAAAAAGTCTTCACCAGATTTGGATTACCCAATAAGATCATATCAGATCAAGACCCCAGATTCACCGCCAACTCCCTCCAAGAGTTAGCCAAACGCTTAAACATCCAGCAAGCATTCTCAACTGCATACCACCCCCAAATGGATGGTTCTACCGAATGATACAACCAAGAAATTGAGACCTACCTTGCCATATACTGCACCAGGAACCCCCTTGACTGGTCAGAAACCCTCCCTATTGCCGAGTTTGCATACAACTCCAAAATACATGCCTCAAGGCAGAAGTCCCCATTTGAACTAATCATGGGATACAATCCTCCACCAATACCCATGGTAATGGAAACATCAAACTTTCCATCAGTAGATGAGTGTATCAGACTCCTTGATGATGCCAGAAAAGAAGCACATGCAGCACATCAACTCTCTGCCAATATTATGAAACAAAGAACCAGAAGAACTGTCAAACCCCTTGAAACATGTCAAAAAGTATGGCTAGAAGCCAAGAACCTCAAACTCCCCTTCATCTCCAACAAAATATCCCCAAAAAGACTAGGACCTTTCCTTATCTCAGAAGTCTTATCACCACTCACTTACAAACTAAAACTGATCAAATGGAAGATACATCCAGTATTCCACAGAAACCTTCTAACTCCATATACCGAAACAGAAGCATACAGATCTCACCTGACTCCACCACTACCAGACATCATCAATGAAGAAGAAGAATATGAGATAGAAGCTATTCTAAATCACCACTGATATCACAGAAAACTCCAATACTACATCAAATGGAAAGGATTCTCCCACACAGAGAATGAATGGATTGCCAATGAAACACTCCGCACAAATGCCAAAGAATATTTAACCAAGTATAAAGAAGCCCATGGAATTCTCCAGAAAGATCAGGAACCCACCAGAACCTACCAAAAACAACTCCACTCCCACACCAAATGTACTTAAAGGTGCCCATGAACCTTAACCTCACTCGCCCCCAAACCACTCCCCCTTTCTCAACAACACCCTCACCAACTTCCTCATCATCTTCCATCATCATCGTTAACAATGCAAGCATCGAACATACTGCACTTCAGACAACTCCCATTCCAGCCCCATCTCCCTACACCCCCTCTCACACCTTCACTGCAGCATATGCCTCTCTCAGGGACGAGACCCCCAACCCCAATGCCACTTTAGAACCAACAGCCACCCCAGCTACCTCCCTTAGATACCATACAGCTGGAGTATGACCACATGGACCAGATCACCCTTCTGACAGAGATCTGCACGAGGCTGCCACCAACGGAGCCGTTATGACTAAATTGGAACACACTTCAATTTCAGAATATGACTGACAACTCTGGTACGACTATACCCACCACGTACAACAGACTAAGGCTCTCGCTACTGTGTACAATACACAACGTGCCTGGGCAGAGTCACTTGAGCGACTTCTCCACTCAAGATCGAGCCTCATGTCTGAGGTGTCAAAGAACCTACCCAAACAAAATGAGGTACATACCTCGCAGCCCCCCACCACAGCCGTCCCCACCACTACCACAATGACCACTGCTGCAATCATCACCACCATCCCCAACAAGGGAAGAAAGCCCACCAGTGTCAGAAATCCCTTCAGACTTCTCACCCCCACCAAGAACACCACCCACACTGTCCCCTGATAACAACATCCTGATTCAGAACTCCCCCAATCCTGTTCACTCATGAACCAACCCCCAAACTACTGACAGATCGGTCTGCATCCAATGCAGACATACAGGACACTGGGCCATGGATTGTCCCCAATTTGCCTGTCTCAGATGCAAGCAATATGCCCCAGGGCATTACTCATATGACTGCATCAAGTATAGATGCCCCCACTGCGCCATAAATGGACCGAATGTCCAAATTGAAAGACTCGACATGCCCCCTACTCCAGAAATCCTGCAACACATCCCTCGACCACTCCCACAACTCACCATTGATACATCTATCTCACCAATGACAATTACTACAAGGAATGCTATGACGACATGGCTGAATCAAACATCACAAGAGAACCATGCGGTTCCTTCTGAAGAAAACCCAACTACCCCACCAGAAGAAAGAATAGAAAGTCCCCATTTCAGACACCTCCTATACGATATCTTTCATCCAGGACAACCTCCATCCCCTGAAACCGCCGCTGTACTTGATCTCCACAGAACTCCCACTCCCACTTTCTCTCCCGTCATTCCCCCCAGACCAGACTCCACCGACCAACCCCAAATCGATTACTACAAACCAAACTACTTAGCTGAATACCCAGAAGAAGGAAACTAACAAGTTGTAATGGAAAACAACTTTAGAAATGGACCTAATGTTATCAGAAGTCTTATCAGAAGGACAGTTATTTTTAGCTATATTCCCATGTCACTATGAAACCATCAGTAGTGTACATCAGAAGGACTATTCTTATCATATGCCTCATGTTTCTTATCTCTGACTCATAGTTACTGTTATCAGAATTCCATCAGAAGGACAGTTATTTTTAGCTATATTTCCCATGTCACCATGAAACTATCAGTAGTGTACATCAGAAGGACAATTCTTACCACATGCCTCATGTTTCTTATCTTTGACTCATAGTTACCTTGGTCCAGACTATTATAGTAGGAGTACAGCCACACTTAGAAGTATATAAGGATACAGTACAATACCTTGTATCCTTATCTTAGTGTTATAAAGTTCTTGCCTCCTATACCTCTTTGCCATAACTGGCTGGACTTATAGTGCTCCATCGTCTCCAAGTCACACTTAGTAGGACAGGACCAAGTCTGTATAGACATCCTGTGTCGAACTCCGTGCTACTCAAGAGTGAACCCCTAATCCGGGTAACAGGTAGTAGAAAGTGACCTCATGGTAGGGTATAGTAGGTTGGGGGGTTGGGTTAGGTATAGGAAGTAAGCACCTATATATATACATTATCCTATAGGGTCACATGATTTTATTTGCATTTATTTGATTACATTAAATGAAATCATGTGATTATATATTAAGAGTTCCAAAACCTTTCTTGTTACCATTTTCCCATCTATGCATCCACCTGTCTATTTTTACTTATCACATGCCACTGCCTGTTGTCAGCACCTGCCTATATTTAGCTATCACATGCCACTGCCCGTCTATAGTTAGTTCCCCTTTGGCTTGTGATTCTCACCCATTTGCATGTGATTCTTTCTTTTATCACATGCCAGTTGCCCCAGTAGTATATATAGACTTAGGTATTACTTGTAATCCCTAGCTTTGTCTTATTATACACCATATTTGTTCCTGCTCTTTGGCATCGCCTTAGACTTGCTTGCATTAGCCAATGGTCTACTTGTTGTAGATCACATTGGTCCTTGCAGACACCTAACCAGCATAACAAAAGACAAAGCTACTTGTTACCTCTCTTCTCTCTTCTTGCTCTCCTTGGTTTGCACAGTACCATTAACTGTGAGATCTAGACAGAACTGTAATCTGTTGAGGATCATTGCTCATCTATTCGAATGTCTGACATGGTCTTCACCCCAAAGAACTCTGGCTGTTGTTCTTCAGAACCTTTGCACCCCAGTGTCCCTACAGGTTCTCGGATTCCTTGTTTGTCTTGTTGAATGTCTTAGTGGATCTTAAATTCTTGTTGGTTCCTCTTTACTGGAAAAGACACTATTGCCCATCATGGATAGTTATTTCAGAGAATGGACTAATCATCCAAACCCCCAAATTTCACAATCTGGTTCTGGATCCCCAGGACCTTCTCAACCGTCTGTTACCCCACATGCTGCTCCATCAACTCCTTGCCCTACTCCTTCTTTTTGTGTTCCTTCATCTTCTCCTGAATCTAATCACCAACCCGTATACGCAACCCTGCCTGAACCAGCAGATACCACCATTCACATAACTACCCAAATTACCAAACCGTCACCCATAGAACCGCCTCGACTCCCCTTTGGTCTGCTTGAAGCAACCACAAATACAGGAGGTCCCTTATGCTTTCCTATCCACCAAATTGAACCTGGACAGTACCAGCTCCCCTGCAACCTACAACCTTTCCCTCCACCCTCACCTCCCTCTGCACCCATGTCTGAAACTATGGGTGACCTGCCTGCTGATCAACCACCTCCTGGCCCACCAGGACCAACCAGAACCCTCTTCAGTCCATGAGACCAATCAACTTCACCACCACTGCAACAGCATAATGGCTACAAGGAATTGTCATTTGAGAAACCGACACCATTCAACAGTAACCACAAGAACTTCCAAGAGTTCATTAATTCCATAGCACTCTACCTTTATGGTAATGCCAACATCTACAACACCAATGATAAGAAGATCGTATTCTTCCTATCTCTACTCAAAACAGGTGAAGCCAGCAACTGGAAGAACCAGTACTTTCAGTCCAAACAGACTTGGGACATGTTTACCCCCAGTTCTTATGAAGAACTTGTTGAAGAGTTCACTGAAGCATTCTCGCCCATTGACGTCCCCTCCCAAGCATTCCACGACCTCAACACTCTTTGTCAGGGATCCTGTAATGTCAAAGATGTCATCACAGAGTTCAAGACTCTTGTTCACCACTCAGGACTCATGAAAGATCATGCTCTCATAAAAAAATTCCAAAATGTAATCAACCAAAACCTTGCCTACAAAATTCTTACTGATCCAAATCTGCCCAACACCATAAACAAATGGTACCATTGCACTATTCAAATTGACCACAACTGGCACACCACTTCTACAATCCTTGGACCATGTCCAGGATTCCATCCACATCCCACTCCCGCTAATAACTACCATTGTACACTACAACCGTATCACTGACCGCAACAACAATTATCTTACACTGGACCAAACTGCCATTATCAATTCCACCTATTGTGTGATCCAAACGCTATGGATATCAACAACATGTACCTTAATGAAGGTCCTAAATATTATCCTTCCTTTAATATCCCTGGTGATCCACACCCCAATCATGAAGAAGCTGAAGAAGACCAACTGGATCAATTCCCCCATAATGACAACATCAATATCAACGCCATCTTTATGCCCAAAGAAAAATGTGCCTACGAGAAAGGCTTATGCTTCCGTTGTTTCAAACCCAGCCACATTTCCCGCATGTGTCCCAATGTCGCTAAACTGCAACCAAAAATTGATAAAGCAACCAATATACAAAATGTGTTCCTTAAAATCCGTTCTATCATCAAATCTATTCCCAAAACTGAAGCTGTTGAAGTCTATGAGACTTGGTCCAAAGACCCAACCATGCAACCATTCACAAATTTTTGATTTGGAGGTTCTGTTTGATGCCAGCCCCTCCCAGTTTCCCTTTCTCTTGTAATGTTGTAACTTTTGCATCTACTTCAAACAATAAATCCATATATCTTCCTTTAAAGGTGCAGAGCCTGAGAGAACAGAAAGACATCCCGCTTATTGCCCTCCTTGACTCCGCAGCTCAAGGAAATTCCATATCAGAAGACTTTGTCACTGAATACTGTCTATGGAAGCAAGCACTTCCCCAAGCAATCAACATGTGTAACTTTGATGGATCAAACAACCTGAACAGAATGATTACACATTATTCCACCTTCCGCACAATAATTGATGGTTGATTAACTCCCATCACCACCTACATCGCAGCAACCAGATCGAAACCAATGGTCTTTGGTTTCCCATGGCTTAACAAAGTCAACCCAAAGATCGATTGGAAATGCCATATGTTCCAATGGAGAAAAGAGAAGAAGCGCAACCACCACCCTGAGTACTTGATGTACAACAACCATCTGATCAATATCACTACCCTTGCTATGGACCAACTAAATGCATTTGACCCTGAAGGAAAGTTTTCCTATACCCCACACAAACCAATTTATGAACCTCTCCTTGATGAGGACTATGAGGAGTTCTCTCTAGAGTCTGAGATGCATCAGATCATTAGTACACCTGCTGAACTTGCTCACATCAAGCTTGAGATCAACTGAACCAGCCAGGCTACTGTTACGAACAGTCCAGACCGGGAGGAACAAGAATTACTGTTCGACTTTACAAGATGGGTACAGGAGACTACAGACCAACTACGGGCACAAGAATACGAAGACGAGGAAGGGGAATACTACACCGCCATGCAGGACCTGGCGAGAGAAGCAGGAATGGAGATAACCTTGGAGGATATATTGGAATACCCCGAGGACGAGGAAGATAACCATGGATCAACCGATCCAACCTCCGATACGGATGGAAGCACCGAGAGAATGGAGAGCGAGAATGGAGAAGACTCCATGGAGATACAATCAGGAGAAGGAGATTATGAGTCAGAGGAAAGCGATGGAACATCGCACAGCAGTAGCGAGAGTACTGACTCATTGTAATATAAATAACGCTAGGATGCCATCAGCCAGGATGTGCATCATGGTCAGGACTGCGCACGACCAGTAGAACAGCCAAGTAACCTATAACGAGTATATAGCATCTCATAGGTATATAAGGCCTGTACAAGTAGAGATTAAAGCCTCAAGCTTTAATCTTGTTAACAGCGGTCGTTTACCTCTCTGCCTTAACTTGGCGTCTTCCCTCGTTATCTCATTGAGCGCGATCCACTAAGCTCTATAAGGCCAACCGTTTCGGACACCTTGTAGAGTGATTGAAGGCCGTCTCCAGTTATCCTCGGATACAGAAGGAGCACGGATCATAACATTAGATTAAAGCTTCCTTTGGACAACCTCCATCGTACACCCCGTGGTATCGGTACGCCTTGTCGCTACCCTTCCACACTGGCAGACGATATGCTTTATCGCTATCCGAGTGCCAACCGTATCTGACGACACGCCTTGTCGCTGTCCGGTGATACACCCCCGTAGAGCAGGCCACCATACCCTCTGCACCCTTGGTCAGACGCACCGAAAGCGTTGATAGGTCATCCACACCTTTAAGTGTTGATTGGGATAACGCACCCGTAAGCGTTGTATACAGGTCATCCGCACCTTCAAGCGTCGATTGGGATAACGCACCCGCAAGCGTTGTTTATTCACCCTCACCTTCACCTTCGACTTCTTCCCTCTTCACCCTGTCTACAAACCGAAACGACCCCCTTGCCACCAACTACGAAGAATCCAACAGTTCTGACTGGTCGACAACCGACTCCGAACCTGACTTCACACCCCCTCCACCATGGACCCTAAAAAGAAAACAAAACCTATACCCCTCACTCGTTCACCCTCTGGTTCCGCACCGTACCCTACACAACCTACCGAGAGAGTTCAACGTCGAACAGAAGACCCAGGATACCCAGCACCCCCAGCATCAGTTCTTCAATCCCTACCTAAACAACCACCACCTGAAAGAACTGCCACCTCTACCCGCTCAAAGCTCGGGGAGCCGATTCATAGAACATCTACCCCATCCTCCGGTCCTCAACCCTCAACAAGTACAAGAACTAGCGACAACACTTCGCAACAGAAACCCCCAAGAACATTCTCACCCCTCACATCACCACTTGGATCACCGGTACACTCACCGCCTCGATCCAGTTCCCCTGTACAATCCGAACCATCCGAAGTTAGTCCCACTACCGGGTCTATTCACACTTCCGACGAGGAATCCACAACCTCTGACATTAACAATATGGCCTCCTCCGCAAAAATCAATACACCCCCAACCTTTAATGGAGAGACCGACTACTTCCGCCTCTGGAAGGATGCAGTACAACTATACATCGATGCAAAGCCAGGAGCCTTTTCCGATGACAAGACCAAGATACAATTTGCCCTTTCATACATGTCCACCGGCCCCGCCGCAACATGGAGAGGAGCATTCTTGGAATCAAACAAAGAACTTGATGGAAGCCAGACCCTTCCGACATGGAAGAAATTTCTCAAAGGACTCGATACATCCTTCGCCCCAAATAATGTCCCCGCCGACGCAATGGACAGAATCCGCCACCTCAAACAGAATGGACGATATATCGACGATTACATATCCCAGTTCCAGATACTTGCCTATCAGGCCGACCTTGGAGATGGAGTGGCGGCGGTCAACTATTTCAAGAACGGGCTGGATCGCCCCGTCGCAATCAAGACAATTAGCCTCAATCCAGGAAACAAACTCAGCGACTGGTTCAAGCAAGCTCGAACAGCATATCAAATACTACAAACTCAACGCGACTATATGCAAACTCGAGGAACTCCCTCGTTTCCAACGACTTCGCGCACTCGCCCATTTAAAGGGAAAAGAAATGCTTTTACGCGCCGTGTCCCACTGCCCTATCAAGCAACAGACCCTAACGCAATGGATATTGACCAACTCGCCGAAGCAGTCTACAACCTCGACTTTGAGGACGAGCCAGATCTACTCGCCGAGGAAGCTGATGAAGACGAGGAGACCGAAGAAGATAGACTCCACCAGTTGGTACAAGAATGCACCCGCGAAGCCCTCAATGCAATCCTCACGGACGCCCAAAGAAAGGATCTCAAAGAAAAGAGATGCTTCAACTGCCGCAAGACTGGACACTTCGCCCGCGAATGCCCCACCAAGAAGACAATATATCGCCGATCCGAATTACCCCGCAATTTGGATGCCAGAAACCGGTCAAATGCGATATCCAGAAGAAGACAAGCAAGCTACAGGAAAAAGAACTCGCTATACAACATACTAGAAGATGCAACCGATGAAGAAGTCGAGGACATCTACGAACATTTTGCAAATGAATCCAACCACCCAGATGCCCCTCTGGTTAAGGATTTTGCCTAAGGAGACTAGCCACCACGTCTAGCCCTCCACAAAGACCTCCTTCCCTTTCCTATGCACAAAATGATATTAATGTTGTAAAGTTACAGGAATCGTCAGCACGCGTAATACATCTACCCTGTCGAATCCGAAAACACAAGTTCACTAAGGAAGGACCCGAAAGCGTGGAACTACTCGCCTTACTCGACTCAGGAGCAGCAGGAAACTTCATTGACCCCGGAATGGTCAAACAACATTCATTCAAAACAACACCCCTCGATCGACCCATTGAAGTACGAAATGCCGATGGATCTGTTAACGAAAATGGAACAGCCACCCACTACACGACCCTCAACCTAACGGTTAACGGGAAGAATATGGAGATCAAACCAAAAGTAGTCTCCCTCAGAAGCCCAAGACTCATCCTTGGATTCCCTTGGCTTGCAGAACACAACCCAGACATCGACTGGGATGCCAAACAACTACGCTGGAGAAACGAACGTTGGGACAACACTATATTCCGAGAACTCATCCAATCCATGGAACCCGATTGGATCTACAACGACCAACTCAACCACATCTCCACACTAGAGCCCACAAGCTTCGAAGAAATCAACTTCAAAGCCTCCGCATCACAATTCCTTGCCGTACAACACGGAGAAAAGAAAAACGACGACCCAAGAAAAGTCGTACCCACGGAATTCCACGAATACCTCCCAGTATTTAGCAAGAAACAAGCCGAACGATTCCCCCCACAACGACCATGGGATCACAAAATTGAACTCAAGGAATCATTCAAACCAATTGCCATGAAGTCCTACCGACTCTCCCTCAACGAAGAAAAGGAACTCGACACGTTCCTAGAAGAAAACCTTCAAAAGGGATACATTCGACCATCCGAATCGCCAATGGCATCACCTTTCTTCTTCGTAGGAAAGAAAGACGGAAAACTACGCCCCTGTCAAGACTACAGGTACCTCAACGAGCATACCGTCAAAAATGCGTACAACCTCCCCCTCATCTCTCATATTCTCGACAAACTCCGAGGATCAAAATACTTTACCAAACTCGACGTACGAGCAGGATACAACAACATCCGCATACGCAAAGGAGATGAATGGAAAGGAGCCTTCAGGACACCCCGAGGATTGTTCGAACCCACGGTTATGTTCTTTGGAATGTGTAACTCTCCAGCAACATTCCAAACCATGATGGACTCATTATTCCGAAAACTCATCGACAACGGAGGAGTAATCGTTTACATGGACGACATCCTCATTCACGCAAAAACAAAACAAGAACTCCGACGCCTCACAAGAGAAGTACTCAAGATACTCAAGGACAACGATCTATACCTCAAAACCGAGAAATGCGAATTCGAACGACAACGACTCGAATATCTAGGAGTTATTATCACTCCCGACTCAGTTTCGATGGACCCGGCAAAGCTCAAAGGCATCGCTGAATGGCCAACACCAACTACCCCGCACGACGTACGAAAATTCATAGGATTTTGCAACTTCTATCGAAAATTCATACACCAATACGCCACATGGGCAAAACCTCTCAATGCCCTAATGTCCAAAACCAAGAAATTCGAATGGACAGAAGAATGCCAAAACGCCTTCGATACTCTCAAAAGAAAATTCCAAAGCGAACCGGTATTAATGGTCCCCGATCGAGACAAACCCTTCGAAATCGAATGCGACGCATCACTATTTGCATCAGGAGCAGTCCTACTTCAACGCGACAACAATGGAGTTAAACACCCAGTCGCATACTTCTCAAAAGGATTCTCGCCAGCCGAACGCAACTATCATTGCTCCGAACAGGAACTCTTCGCCATTATCCGAGCACTCAAAGAATGGCGCCACCACATAGAAGGATCATCACACAAGACCATCGTATGGTCAGATCACGACAACCTTCGCCGCTGGAGAAAACCCGAAGACCTCAGCAGAAGACAAGCCCGATGGATTGCCTACATGCAACGATTTGACATCGAAATCCGACATATCCCTGGAAAGAAAAATGGACCAGCAGACGCCCTTTCCAGACGACCCGATCATGAACCCAAGACAAGAGACAACAAACAGGTCGTTGCACTCCCTGACAAATTCTTCACCCCAGAACAGCCACAAAATATCCATATTATCGACGAAAACACTAAAAAGGAAATAAAAGAGCTGTGGAAGAAAAAGAAACAGACCGACATCGCCCAAGAAGATGACTCAGGACACCCACGTGTTCAAGGAAAACTATTTATACCACAAGATTTACATCTCAGACGCCGCTTACTGCAAAGAGTACACGACTCACCCACCGCAGGACACCCTGGAATCGCAGAAACAACTAGAAAACTCCAGGAATACGCCTACTGGCCCGGGATGCGATCATTTGTCAAAAACTACGTCAAAGGATGTGATGCCTGCCAACAATACAAGATCAATCGCCACCCCCTAAAACCACCGCTTCAACCTATCCCTGGACCCCGTTCTACCCGTCCATTCTCGAACATCTCAATGGATCTTATCACAGACCTACCCCCGGACGGACCCCATGATTCTATACTGGTCGTGGTCGACCAGCTTACGAAGGGGATAATTCTAGAACCTACTGCGAAAACCGCCAACGCGGACAAGATTGCCGAAATTCTTATCAAACGGCTATTCTCTAGATTTGGCCTTCCCGAGAAAGTTCTCAGTGATCGCGACCCCAGATTCGCTGCCAAATCCATGAAAGAATTCTACAAACAACTCGGAATCGAACAAGCACTCTCTACCGCCTACCACCCCCAGACAGACAGACAAACAGAGCGATTCAATCAAGAAATAGAACTCTACCTTGGCATCTATTGCTCATCGAACCCGAACAAATGGGTAAAGGCACTCCCACTCCTGGAATATGTCCACAACTCGAAAACACACGCTGAACACCAACATACCCCATTTGAACTCCTCTATGGATCAAGCCCCAAAGGATTTCCGACCTCCGAGGAGCCAACGAACATTCCAGCAATAGGAGAGAAGTTTAAATACCTCGCCAAGATACGCCAAGAAGCCCAAGCTGCGCATGAACAAGCCAGACTAAAAATGGCTGCAAGATATAACCGGCCAGATATCAATCTAAAAGTTGGACAGAAGGTTTGGCTCGACAACCGCAACCTCCCAATTCAGTATGCCTCAAAGAAACTGGCCCAACGCCGAGAAGGTCCCTTCACCATAACAAGAAAACTCGGACCTGCAACCTATGAACTAAAATTACCCATCAAATGGAAGATCCACAACAAGTTTCACGCGAGCCTCCTAATGCCTGCAGAAGAGAACGACACACATGGGGAATACAACACAGCCCCACCACCCGACCTTGTAAATGGAGAAGAAGAATACGAGGTCGAGTCAATACTGCGCCACAGAAAATTCCGGAACAAGTATCAATTCCTAGTCAGATGGAAAGGATACCTTCCCACCGAGGATTCCTGGGAGCCAGAAGCAAACCTGGAGAACGCCAAGGAAGTCATTGAAGAATATAAAAGGGCCCACAAACTAGACAACCCCACCAATGACCCAACCACCCAACACTCGAGCAACCACTCCAGACCTCCCAGAGCCAGACAACGATGGACGCCTTCTCATCCGGGAAAGAATCATATCCCTGGCGAACCGCGTCGAAGGAAATAGCCAACCTAACCCTGCCACCAATACCATTGACGACCAACCAGACAGGACCAACAGTCCTTATATCATCCGGCATACCTTCCTTCCCTCCAACCAACCCGAGATACGATCCATCCTTTTACACGAAGTTCCCTTTCATATTACCGGAACCCGTCTTAAACGCAGTCCAGCGATGGTACCCCTGGTCGACACCTGCTGGAAGACATTTACTGCTCTTCTGTATCACAAGCGCCTCGTCCACGACCGAGCAACAGAATTCGAAGAACTATGCGCCACTATTCTTTCTAGCGCAACAGAGGAACAGGACCGCAATACCATTTCTGCCATGCTATCAACCGCTCTCACCGAATTCCCGTTTGAGAGTCCGATCCCAAGCCCGAGCAATGGAAGCGGAAGTCAGGACCGCCCTATCCTACCTATCGGGACCACCACCCAACCTTCCAACCCTCCCATGGTGGATACGAGTAACCAACCATCAAGTGCTGTACAAGCTATATCTACTTCTAATGACGCCCCCATCGGGACTACCACCACTCACTTATCCACCACCCGAACTCGCTGCAATTGCTGCCGTCGATTCGGCCATATCAAAGCAGGATGCCCGCGCTACCAATGTCGATATTGTCGAAAAGATTGCCCCAGGCCATTACGAGAAGCACTGCGAGAGAAACCCTTACCAGCATCAACCCGCAAGTATGGTACCTGGCCTGTATCGCCGCCCACGAGGAATACCAAGCAGAGCTCGATCCCTCACACGCGAAACCACAAACAACAATATTCGACACATTGTTGCAAGCACCGAGCAGCGCCCCGCTTCAGCCAGACCCCTCCGCACCCGAATTCAAAATGCCCCCGTCGTCATTCCGACCACCAACGCCACCACCACATCTGCTAGTGGAAGCCACCGACTTCCTGAATCGATCCTTCGGCACACCCGCCACCATTCACTCCAGAGAACCCATCGTCATCGACCTCACCCAAGACCCACCATCCCCAGACCACCAAGTTACCGAAGCGACTCCCCAGAACCCGACCCATACTTCGACTGGGACCCCATCGCCGAATCAAACATTACAGGAGAGCCTGTCGGACTATACTGAGGATATGTCTGATGAGGACATCAGACCTTACGAAGGGGATAATGTTACGAACAGTCCAGACCGGGAGGAACAAGAATTACTGTTCGACTTTACAAGATGGGTACAGGAGACTACAGACCAACTACGGGCACAAGAATACGAAGACGAGGAAGGGGAATACTACACCGCCATGCAGGACCTGGCGAGAGAAGCAGGAATGGAGATAACCTTGGAGGATATATTGGAATACCCCGAGGACGAGGAAGATAACCATGGATCAACCGATCCAACCTCCGATACGGATGGAAGCACCGAGAGAATGGAGAGCGAGAATGGAGAAGACTCCATGGAGATACAATCGGGAGAAGGAGATTATGAGTCAGAGGAAAGCGATGGAACATCGCACAGCAGTAGCGAGAGTACTGACTCATTGTAATATAAATAACGCTAGGATGCCATCAGCCAGGATGTGCATCATGGTCAGGACTGCGCACGACCAGTAGAACAGCCAAGTAACCTATAACGAGTATATAGCATCTCATAGGTATATAAGGCCTGTACAAGTAGAGATTAAAGCCTCAAGCTTTAATCTTGTTAACAGCGGTCGTTTACCTCTCTGCCTTAACTTGGCGTCTTCCCTCGTTATCTCATTGAGCGCGATCCACTAAGCTCTATAAGGCCAACCGTTTCGGACACCTTGTAGAGTGATTGAAGGCCGTCTCCAGTTATCCTCGGATACAGAAGGAGCACGGATCATAACAGCTACAGAACTTGTGATTAAACATGGAGACAAAAAGGTCAACAACCCCGCCATTAAAGTTCCCCACCAATTCCACCAATGGTTGAGTCATTTCAGCAAAAAGGCTGCTGAATGATTCCCTCCCCGACAATCTTACAACCATGCTATTGAATTAAAGCCTGAGTTCAAACCCGTCGCAATGAAAGCTTACAAACTTTCCCCAAACCAAGATAACTCTTTGAAAGAATTCATCTCAGACAACCTTCATAAAGGTTACATCCATCCATTGAAATCCCCAATGGCATCCCTGTTCTTCTTTGTCAACAAGAAGGATGGCTCACTCCACCCCTGTCAGGACTACCACTATGTCAATAAACATATGGTCAAGAATGCATACCAAATCCCGATGGTTACCGAGATTATGGATAAGCTCAAAGGAGCCCATATATTTTCCAAACTTGATGTCCGCGCTGGATACAACAACATTCATATTAAGAAAGGAGATGAATGGAAAGGTGCATTCAACACCCCGCTTGGACTTTTCAAACCAACTGTTATGTTCTTTGGAATGTGCAACTCTCCTGTGACTTTCCAGGCATTCATGAATGATATCTTAGCATCCCCGTTCTGTAAAGGAGGAATCGTCATTTATATGGATGATATACTCATCTTTGCCCACGATCAAGATAAACATGATTGCATCATGGAAGAAGTTCTCAAGTGTTTGGCCTTGAACGACATCTATCTCAAAACTGAAAAATGTGAATTCTATCGTGACCATATGGAATACCTTGGTATGATTATCACACCTGACAAAATTGAGATGGACCCTGTTAAATTGGCCAGAATTGCCCAATGGCCCATTCTGAAATGTACCAAAGATGTCTGCAAGTTTATCGGATTCTGTAACTTCTATCAGAAGTT
Organism: Lepiota brunneoincarnata; assembly: GCA_023014365.1. Classification (NCBI taxonomy): domain Eukaryota; kingdom Fungi; phylum Basidiomycota; class Agaricomycetes; order Agaricales; family Agaricaceae; genus Lepiota; species Lepiota brunneoincarnata. The sequence continues at coordinate 2,207,926 of JAEBUN010000003.1, forward strand.
TATCCATGGTTATTCTGCTATTGCCTGACCCCTTAACACCCTCATGTTGACCAAGCAACTATTTGAATGGACCAATGAATGCAGAGACTCATTTGACACTCTGAAACTTCAGTTTTCAAAGCAACTAGTACTTACAATGCCCGACCAGTCCAAACCATTCAAAATTGAATGTGACACTTTGAAATATGCTACCAGAGCCATCCTTTATCAAACCAACATTAATAACCAATACCACCCCATGGCTTTCCTATCAAAAACCCTTACACCTGCCAAGCAAAACTACAATATTCACAACTGCAAACTACTTGCTATAATTCATGCCCTTGGTGAATGGTACCATTATCTGGAAGGAGGACCCTTCCCTGTTAAAGTTTGTACTGATTACCAGAATCTTACTTACTGGAAGAAACCACAGGATATAAACCGATGCCAAGCCTGCTGGCACCAATTCCTCTCCTGCTTTAACCCCCAAATTGAGCACGTACCTGGTACAAAAATACCTGCTGCCAATGCCCTCTCCTGTTGTCCCAATCATATCCCTGATGGAGACAAAGACAATAAATCCATGATGGTATTACCCAAATCCATATTCATCAACATGGTCAATTAGGAAACCCATAACAATATACTTCGCCATGATAACTACAACTTGCACACCACCAAACAGATATCTGCCCTCATGACCCCTCTATATGTCCCAATGGATTCCCACTACTCTGTAACATGAACCCCAAAAGGTTTAATTGTCACATACAAAGGAAGAACTGTCCCACTGGAAAACCTCAAACTCTGCCAATGTATCATATGGAAATACCACAATTCTCCCACCACAGGACACCCCAGTATTGATATGACCCTTCACACATTGGAGCATGATTTCTACTGGCCTGGTATGGCCAGTTTCACACGTAATTATGTCAAAGGTTGTGCTGACTGTCAACAGTTTAAAATTAACTGACAACCTGCCAAGCCTGCCTTTACCCCTATCCCAGCACCCAAATCGAACCACCCATTTGCTCAGATCACAATGAATCTCATCACCAACCTCCCTCCCTCTGCTGGCTTTGCTCAATTCTGTCCATAGTGGACCATGGACTCTTAAAGGGGGTAATTCTCACTGCTACCAACAAAACTGCGACTGCTGATGACATCACCAATATCATTCTCAACAATGTTTACCCACGCTATGGCCTACCTGAACACATCATATCTGACTGCAATCCATGCTTTACTATGCATTCGTTCCAGAAATTGTTAGAACAACTCAAAATAACCCCCGCAATAACCATGGCCTACCACCCCAAAGCAGATGGAGCAACCAAATGTTCCCATCAGGAAACCCAGGCATATCTTTCTATTTTTTGTTCACATCACCCAGAAAATTGGTCACAGGCCCTCCCTATCCTCAAATTCACATACAACAGCCAACTGCACGCCCTACAAAAGCAAACACCATTTGAAATCATTATGGGAATACAACCAAAAGCACTTCCCACTGTCCTCCTTGAAACTGAATCTCCCACTGTCAACAACCAAATGGAACTCATTGACTTATACTGCCAAAATGCTAAATCCACACATGAAACTGCCATGAAACATATGGAAAACCAATGTCAATCAAAGTTTACCCTGTTCCACAAAAATCAAATGGTTTGGCTCAATGCCCAGAACTTAAATACCCCATATGTCACACGCAAAATGGTTTCCAAACATCTTGGACCATTCTGTATCATTGACATTTTATCCCCTGTTTCATATTGACTCAAACTCCCCAAATGTTGGAAGATCCACCCTGTATTCCACACCCAACTCCTCATGCCATACACTGAAACCAAAACATATGGTCCCAATTATGTCCGACCTCTGCTGCAAATTATTGAAGGTAAAGAAGTATACAAGATTGAAGCTATACTAAATCACCAAAAACAACGAAACCACCTTGAATACCTTGTCAAATGGCTTGGATGGCCCGAGTCAGAAAATACTTGGGAACCTGAGTCCCATTTCAAATCAATACCCAATGAAATCAGACCCAAAACTACAGATGGAACCATCATCCCCAAAATGCACAATGAAGGAGATGCTGTAGCTTTCCTATTGGAGTACAAACGGCTCAAAGGATTAGACCGAGACAATGAAAACACACCTGTCATTTGCTCCCTTAAAGCCATGAAGAAACCACATCATTTCCATCACCACCCTTACTGAAAATAAACCATATCACCTCATTTAACAGCACAATGCCTTCCTCTGTCTGCTCACTCCTGTCTGAATCTGCTCCATTTCTACCCCACCTACATTAGATGGAACAACCAGATCTTCATCCATGCAACCCAACTCCAACCACATCCTCTACCAATTTCTCATCGAAAGTGCCCTTAACACCACCGAAGACATGCCACCCTCACGCCACGTACCATGACAGACCACTCCCCCCAGTCCCATTCTACCCATTGCTGAAATGTCAACTGCCATCCCTGCTCCCCCACTCATCACTACTGTTAGCAACTATATTAACAAAGTTGACAGTGCCTCTACCCTTGTCTTTTCACTTCTTATCGCACCAACACCAGCAGTATCAACAGAAGTTCATGATGGCTTCTTCCAGCTCCACAAAAACCTTCTCTGCCTACATGGCCTCAAACAAAGTGTTGAAAGAGTCAAAGAAGCAAACCAAAACACGTTCAATTGTCTGTGGTCCAACCCCACCTTCCATCAAATATTTACTGAGCATTGCAGCTCCACAACCAGTATACAGATTGCACCCACAATCTCTAGTCAGATTCAACCTACACCGCCTGACCGATCATCCTGAGGAGTACCCCTTCACTCCACCCACTGACAAGTTCAACCTGAACAACCTCCAAGTCCTATTACCCTGCCTATTGTTGTACCCCCCACCTCTGCACCACCACCCCAAACTCAATGACAAACAGTGGACAAATTCACCCAATGAATGGAAGCCCGTCAACAGCAGGAAACTCACCCCCTACCCCAAAGACCTCCTCAACATCGTGCTACCCCCACCATCACACCCCAAACCACAACAACCCACTCATACAATGTTGGAAGAAATCACTGTTTTGAGTGCCATCAAATTGGCCACTGGGCACACAGCTGCCCCCTCTACACCTGTCATCACTGTAACAGCACTGCACCAGGTTACTACATGTGCACCTGCCCCATCTACCACCAGAACTGTTGCAATGCCATGCTCAAAAGGATGGTGCAATGCTATCCCACCACCTTTGGACGAACATACAATATTATTGGTGATGGCCAATACAATAACTACAACTATGCCTACAATGGTTACAGCTACAACTAGAGCCAACTACTTCCACGACCCACATCCCACACCTGTACCCTGCTGCTTATTGACTTCAAAACAGAGTTTGAAGTTTAGAAGGGGGTAATGTTACCATTTTCCCATCTATGTATCCACCTGTCTATTTTTACTTATTACATGCCACCACCCGTTGTCAGTGCCCACCTATATTTAGCTATCACATGCCACTGCCCATCTATAGTTAGTTCCCCTTTGGCTTGTGATTCTCACCCATTTGCATGTGATTCTTTCTTTTATCACATGCCAGTTGCCCCAGTAGTATATATAGACTTAGGTATTACTTGTAATCCCTAGCTTTGTCTTATTATACACTGTATTTGTTCCTGCTCTTTGGCATTGCCTTAGACTTGCTCACATTAGCCAACAGTCTACTTGTTGTAGATCACATTGGTCCTTGCAGATGTCTAACCAGCATAATATTTCTAATGCACTATAAATATTGCTTAATTCATTGACTTCCAAATATAGAATATTATGTAATTATTACTAGATCAATTAGTAGATAGGATATAGGAGTATATATATTTAAAATATGAGGTCTCTAGCTTTAGTATATCTAGAGCTATTCAAGGAATAGTTGAGACCTGGAGAACATTGGAAAGGTTTTGGCAGCTACCATAACAAGATGGACTCTGGTGAGGAAAACTCAAACTTGCTTGATCAAGTCTCAAAATTCATTGAACAAACAGAAAAAGAAAAAGATGCAGAAGATGGCCTGGATTGGATGTTTGACCCTGGTGAGGTAGCATCCAAGGACTCTAACTATGTCTTTTGTCCAGCTGCATATTGTGCTCAAATTTTATGACTATTTATGGCACATTTCTGCCAACACCCTATATTTCCAGACAGAAGGGAAACAGAAAAATTGACAGCAGAACAAATCTGGAAGAATGCAGTTGGTGAAATGTACACTTTCTGTCAAGAACGTAACTTGCACAGGGTCTGGGGATATTTATGGACATCCTGGTACTGACCAGATATGTGGCATCTGTGGGCATGTTCAATGTCTGCATTTTTATCTTGATTATGCACTACAATGAATGCCAAGAACTTCTGGAGACAATTCAAGCACCTTTGGCTACACAATATGGCATGCCCTCAAATCAATCAGGTTATTTGGATTTTGATCAACTGAGTAACACCTTTATATATGGCATGGTTCAAGGCACTGGATCCACTTCATCAGCTTGGACAGTCAGCAGTATTGACCACATTTCAACATTACTTCAAACAATCATGGCAACAGTTGGAGAAGATCAAAATTTCAAATACATCCTACACTACTAACTTTACAAAGTGGGTATGTAACTGTGGTCAGCAAAAATACAACCCCTATCACCTCTGCAAGTACCTGATCCAAGCCATTGAACCACCCACTCCAAGATTCTTCATAGAAATCATTCAGTGTCAAATTTCCCCAATCTACAACTACCCTGCTTTGGTTCACATGGAATGCAACCATCACAAACAAGCCATCATAGTGACAAAGATGGATCTATCACCAATGGGGACGATGTTGACTGTGTTATCACACCAGAAATCATGCGAGGTGGGGGAGGCTGGGAGGATTTAGTTCCCAAAGGTCAGTCAGGTCCATCAAAACCATTGAATTTGAAGTGGAGATGAATTGAGGAAAGTTTGGGTGGGCCAGGTTCCAACAATGAAGAGCTGATTGATTGCCCACCGGCAAAGATCTCAAGGGTGACTAGAGGCCCTCAAGAGGACATTGACCCCACAGTAGACTCTGGCTCATCTGACCTTGAGGGTAACACTTCGAGTTACCCAGCAAGCATCTTGATTCGGAATTCCTCTCATAACTACCTGGCTGTTGAAGATGAAGATGATCAGGTACTCAGTCAATACTGTCATAACTTAAAGAACAAATATTCACCTTATACATCATCAGAACTATGAAACTGTGGCCTATGCTCGACAACTTGTGGCCTCAATGCAAGAGGTGTTAGGCATGCTTGATGGCGAACTCGAAAATCCAGGTGCCCCATCTCTTTGGCTCAAAAGCCTGGCCAGAAGAAAGGTCGGAAAGAGTGTTATTGAGGTTAGGGGTGCCGAAGTTCGGTTCAGAACTTCGGTTCGAACCTGAACCTCCTGAACTGAACCTAAAAGTTCAGTCCAGTTCAGGTTCAGGTTCAGCCCCTGGCCTGTTGGTTCGGTTCACGGTTCAGGCTCGAAGATGATGGGCCTGAACGCGTCCGAACGCGTTCGAACGCGTTCGAACCGATAAGTTAGAGCCTCGCAGTAAATACAACAATTTACAACAATTTTCCCAGTAGAAATGGGAAGATTGATGTATATCTCGGGGACGACTGCAGGGATCAGCAAGCGGTTTTCGCCGTTCGATAGCCCCTGCTGACACCTCTTGAACGCGCCACTTCATGCCCCAATTGACCCACCCCCTCCCTCGTCATCGCCATCAACATTGCCTAGATTCATTCCTCATTTCGTAATCTCACACTGCACCATTCCTCCTATTACTACCACCGTTTGATGCGCATCTTTAAGGGCTTTCCAACGCCGTATTGCACATCCTGGGAAACACTCTTTCAGTGAAGTAAAACATGTTTTCCTTGCTGATCACCATCCCCACGCAGATGTCTCTGTTCTGGGGCCATTTCTCAACGCCTCGGGATACAGTAACTTACATCTGGAAGGTCTCTCCCGTGCCTTTCCAACAAGCCCACTCACGTCCGGTTGCGCTTGGCGGTTGCCTCGCAAATTGAGGATCTTTGTTGTCTCATCACTTTCCCTCCTTGCAGGGCTTCTGGGCCCACTGCCTTGCTTCAACATGCTTGGGCTTATCTTTTTTATGTTGGAAATAAAAACCAATTGTGAGTGTCATGGTGCACAGGGGGTCCAAGCATTGACTGCTTGTCTCTATGATCACCCACCTCCCTGTGGTTTGGCTCCTGAGCATTTTATTTCTCTCATCCTCTATGTAAAAGGTAGCCAGCATGCCAGGATAGTTATCTACTCATTCTATTGTTCTGGCTTTACTTTAAATACCATAGCAAGAATCCCCTGCAGTCTCAATTCTCACAGAGTCACACATACAAGTTTCTGAGGCTGTGAGTAGTCTTTATCACTTTCCTCTCATGACTATTACTTATGTTGTCTGTAGAACAATTACTTGTCTTCTAACAGGTATAGAATACATCAGTTCTTGCATATATGAGTTTCTGAGGCTAATGATCACTCATATTCTAACATTTTACTCTTATTCACCCTTCCTACCCTTCTTTGGTTATTTGTACCTGTTTTTTTTCTTTTTTTGGAGGGGCTAATATATGTGTATGGAAAAGATGGTTACAAAACTGGACTTCTAGATGGAGGAGCAGAAGCAAAGGAATGGGAGCTCAAGGAATGGAACTTTGATTAGTTTATTGCCAATATAAACACTTTTTATAACATAGTACAAAAAAGTTCAAGTTCGAACCTGTTCGAACCCTGAACTGAACCTTCTGAACTGAGTTCAGGAGGTTCAGTTCAGGTTCAGGTTCAGGTTCAGTAAATCTGAGTAGGTTCAGGTTCAGGTTCAGGCTGAGGGGGTGCCGAACTGAACTGAACTGAACTTTGGCACCCCTAATTGAGGTGGTCAATGATATTAGACGAGAACAACATACTGGGCACACTCGTACCACAATATGGGCAGATGGGAAGGGTAAGAAAGAGCGACGACGTGTACAAAACACGATGGGATACAAACCCCGTAACTCCTCCGATATTGCGTAATCAATCATGTTTTAATTTGCTTGTCTTCTCCGTCTCTGTCTCTCTACACTTTTGTCGAAGTCCTTTAGTTACCTGAGTGATGGGATCATTTCCTAGAGATCCAATCATTTTCCCAGCACGTGATGCGGGAAATCTGCTGGTCGGTCAGCTCCCACTCCGAACAATGGCCTGTTGACGGGATACCACGTGATGTGCGAATGCAACAAAGTTCATTTCTCGCCCACCCCCCCAGCTCAAAGTGCTCAACTACGCCGGTTTTCGAATGCACCCGCAGACTGTTTTCCCACGCTGCGACCACCACTTCGATGATCTCTATGACCCCAAATCGCGGGGAGGCATGACCTCCAACGTCAATCAACCTGTTCCATTGGTGCAGCAGGATGAAATGGCTCTCATACAGGCAGAGCTCAATCGAGTGGATGGCCTTCTCAGTCGTCTCCACCAAGAAAAATCCGGTCTATTACGAAGGATCAACTCCCTCCAGGCATCAACAAGACGCCTACCATCCGAGATCTTATCCGCTGTTTTTCAACATGCCCGCCCACCCATCGACTTCAACACCCGTGAAATACCATCAGAGATCGACGTCAGCAACACCGTCCGCAAACGAGAGTATTTCTCCGATGACGACTTCCAGCTCGTTTTGGGTGCTGTCTCATTCCACTGGCGCCAGGTTGCCTGGTCGACACCACAACTCTGGACGACGTTGTCGATAGAACCTCACTCATCGACTGCCAGCAGTAACGAAGCCCTGTTGAACCTCTATTTTCAGAATGCTCGAGATCTGCCAATGACCATCGAGTTGGACCTCCGAGAGACGTTGTATTCGTTAAGACAAATGGGCTCCAAACGACGTGCAAAATCCGTGTCCTATTTAGATTCCTTCAGAACGACAATCTTCACCACCAACGCGATGAAGATACGCAGGCTTGTTTTGATTGCTGCCCCACACGAGTGGGCTCCTTTCATCGGCAAGAACCTTGTGAACTGCGAGGTTCTGGAATTACGTTGGCCAAGGGGAGAAACCTATTTCTGGGGTAGTTGCATCGAGAGGATTTCTCTTGGGAACCTTCTTTGTCTGCGTCGCCTCCAGCTGGAGGATCTTGCAATTCCACCTATACTTCCATGGTCAGCAATTACTATCCTAGAGCTACGTGGAATGCTCGTCGGGAGGTGTGTTCAGCTGCTGGCACAATGCCCGAACTTAGTCCGGTTCGAGAGCAGAGATCCTCACCGGGATGATAGCGGTGAACCATCATCCACCAAAATTATCATGCTTGAACATCTAGAGGTGCTCGAGTGGTATGACACTGGTGATCCGTGGAGTTATGCCTTCCTAGAATATGTTCGATTCACCAAACTTCGGAGACTCGTTTGGACTGCCCACCGTGGCCTTGGATACGGGCACGACGTGGTAGAGCTTGGAGCCAAGCTCCCCGCCTTTATCTCCAATCTACCCATCACACTCGAGGTCTTTGAGTTCGCAGCTTCCAACCTTGCACTCGGAGACGATAGTGCAATCCTGTACTTCAAGGATCTTCTCGGAAGCTTCGATCACCTCCCAAATCTTCGTGTCAATGCTCTTAATGTGGGCTATGCCGATAAGATATGTTCTATGATTGGGCGTCCTGTTATCGAGTCAACTACCCCGGGCAGTAATCGGAGAACGATTGTCGTCCGGCCAAGAGAATCTAAGGGTCCAAAGTTCTTGGCTGCCCTCAAATCCTTGGTGTTGGATCATGATGGGCGTTTCGATTTGAAAATTATTGCGGACATGCTAGAGGCCCTTGAAGGAGCGCGGACGGCCACAGGATGTTTTCGTCTTGAGTTGACGAAGAAAGGCAAATGGCGGCCGATCGCCATTGAGAAGATCAAGCGACTCCTGACACGTGGTTTCGAGTTGGAGGTTATAGAGGAAGGCGTACCGCTAGACTTTATGATCATGTCACCTTATGGAGGACGACGAGGGTTGACGGCTGCACCGCGAAAATATGTATTACATGAGCTTGTTACAATCCCACCCGAGGTCATCATCTCGGGCGATATCCCTCTATGCTTTACTGGCAGCAATATTGTTTAGATGCGTATGTACAGTCCCTTATACAGCCTGCCTATTGATTTAGGGTTATTGAGTATGGCCCACCGCGAACCGGCCGTGTCATGGCCACCTGATATTTATGGATTCTCGATTCTCCTTAGCCTCCGCTGTCGGTGGGGGTGGGTCGGTTTGGTTCTAAATAACCCCGCCTGTAAGTCTAAAATAACGTTCAAGCAGCTTTGGAGAGGATGTTGCCTGTTCCTAGACGCGACAAAGAATAGCCCCAAATGTACCATATAACAATCTCTCCAACCCGCCTTCTATGAAAGGATACTGTTGGTGGGTGACCTTACTAAAAGGGACGATCAACGAACACGCGGGGCTCGAGACAGCATTCAGGACCTCGTAACTCTGCCTACATTCCATGGTCAACGATCACTCTCTTGGAGCTACGTGAGATGTTCGTTGGGAAATGTGCTGATTCGCTGGGACGATGTCCAAACTTGGTCTTGTTTGAGAGCAGAGATCCTCGCTGGGATAAAAATGGTGATCCGTCGTCCACCAAAATCACCGTACTTGAGCATCTAGAGGTGCTCGGGTAGTGTGGCATCTGATCCAGTGATCCTTCCTAGAACGCGTTCGGTTCACCAAACCTCGGAGACTGGTCTGGATTGGAAAGTATTATTACTGGGGCTTTGGGCCCATACATTGTTTGGAGTCCCTGGCCAAGTTCCTCATGTTTGTCTCCAATCTAAGTACCGACCGCACTCGACATATTTGAGCTCGCGTTTCTCCGCCTTGAACTCCCGGACTGTGATATGCTCTTATATTTTTTGGAAACTTTGATTGTCTACCGAACTTTCGGATCTATACTTCTGACGTAGATTACGTTCATACGATTCTTTCTATGATCAGGCATGCTGCTGTGTCAACGATGCAATCAATCCTGGCAGTCACGAGAGAACCATTGCCATCGAGCCAAACGACTCTGAGGGTCCGAAGTTTTTGGCTGCTCTTGAATCCCTAGTGTTGGATGATTGGCAGTATATCATGTCAGACGCTATTGGGAAGGTGCTAAAGTCTCTTGAGGGAGCATGGGCGTCCACTGGATGTTTTTTTTTGTCTCAAGTTGACGAAGAAAGAGGCAGATAGACACTTACAATAATTGGGAGTAATAAAACTCCTAGCACGTGGTCTATAGTTGGGGGTCGTAGAGGAAGGTGTATTGTTCATTTTCATGTCCATGTCACCTTCTGGAGAACCATGAGGGCAGGTGGCTCCTTCGTGATTCCTGAGGACGTATTACGTGGTCTTGCCACAATCCGACGCCGAGGTCATCATCTCAGACAACGTCACTTTGTGCTTTGCTCGGAGTTTAGCAAATGTGACCTATCGTGAGTTAGCCGCCCCGTAGCTATCCAATATTTATGGATTGTCGATCTCTCCCAGCGTCCGATATCTGTGCGGTACAGAACACATAATTACTTTAATATCAACTATGCAACCAGTGCGAATCTAACGGTCCTGTTGGGCATACATGTGAGTGGCGATGGCGGCTTATGCTGAATCATGGAGCGTCCAAGTAGCTTCGGGGAGGGGTATGTCTAGGTCCTAGATGCGAGACGGGAATGTTTTTAACGTAACATATGACGGCCTCTCCAACCCGCCTTCTAGCAAGTATTGTCAAACTCGCGAATTTGCGCACCTGTCGGGTGTAGTGGTCAATATGATGGGTTCCGAATTACGAAGGCTGGGCCATTAATTCATGGCGAAATGCGATGTGGCTGGCAGGATGGCACGTGATGTGCGGGGTGCAACGAAGCAATCGCGTTCCTTCGTTTCTTACCTGCTCCCTTGGCTCAAGTGCTTAGTTACGCTGGTTTTGAATGCACTCGCAAATTGTTTGCCCACGCTGTGATCACCACTTTGATAATCCCCATGAGCCCAAGTCGCGCGGAGGCATGACCTCTAACATCGATGGACCTGTTCCATGGGCGCAACGGGATGAAGTGGCTCTCGTACAGGGAGAGCTCAATCGAGTGGATGACCTGATCAATCGTCTCCACAAAGAAAAACGCGGTCTACTACGAAGGATCAATTCCCTCCAGGCATCGACAAGACGCCTACCATCCGAGATCTTATCCACTATTTTTCAACATGCCCGCCCACTCATCGACTTCAACACCCGTGAAACACCATTAGAGATCGAACTCAGCAGCACCGTCTACAATCGAAAGCATTTCCCTAGTTGACGACTTCCAGCTCGTCCTGGGTGCTGTCTCATTCCACTGGCGCCAGGTTGCCTGGTCGACACCACAGCTCTGGACGACGTTGTCGATAGAACCTCGCTCATCGACTGCCAGCAATAACGAAGCCCTGTTGAATCTCTATTTCCAGAATGCTCGAGACCTGCCAATGACCATCGAGTTGGACTTCCGAGAGACATTGTATTCACAAAGACAAATACGCTCCGAACGGCGTGCAAAATCGATTTCCTATTTAGATTCCTTCAGAACGACAATCTTCACCACCAACGTGATGAAGATACGCAGCCTCATTTTGATTGCTACCCCACAGGAGTGAGTTCCTTTCATCGGCAAGAACCTTGTGAACTGCGAGGTTCTGCGATTACGTTGGCCAGAGGGAGTAACCTATAAGCGGGGTGATCGCTTCGAGGGGGTTGCTCTTGGGAACCTTCCTCGTCTGCGTCACCTTCAGCTGAAAAATCTTGCAATTATCCCCCCACTTCCATGGTCAACAATCACTATCCTGGAGCTACGTGCAATGTCAGTCAGGAAGTGTGTTGAGCTGCTGGCACGATGCCCGAACTTGGTCCGGTTCGAGAGCAGAGATCCTTTCTGGGATGATAGAGGTGAACCGTCGTCCACCAAAATTATTGTGCTTGAGCATCTAGAGGTGCTCGAGTGGTGTGACATTGGTGATCCATGGGGTTTTGCCTTCCTGGAATGTGTTCGATTCACCAAACTTCGGAGACTGGTTTGGAGTGTTCTCCGCAACTTTGGGTATGAGGGCGACTTGGTAGAGTTTGGGGCCAAGCTATCCGCCTTTATTTCAGATCTACCCGTCACACTCAAGATATTTCATTTCTCATCTTGCGACATTTCAATCCCATACTGTCGCGCATTTTTCTACTTCAAGGATCTTCTCGGAAGCCTCGATCACCTCCCCAGTCTTTGGATCGATGTCCTTAATAGGGACTGTGTTCATTGTATTCTTTCTATGATTGGGCGTCCTGTTACCGAGTCAATTGCCTCGGGCAGTAATCGAAGGTCGACTATCGTTGGGCCAAAAGAATCATCGGGTACAAAGTTCTTGGCTGCTCTCGAATCCTTGGCGTTGCAAGATGGTAGCCTTTTCGATATGGAAATTATTGTAGAGATGTTGGAGGCCCTTGAAGGAGCGCGGACGGCCACAGGATATTTTCGTCTTGAGTTGATGAAGACAAGGCAGATGGCAGCCAATCAGCATTGAGAAGATCAAGGGACTCCTGACACGTGGTTTCGAGTTGGAGGTTATAGAGGAAGGCGTACCGCTAGACTTCACGGCGATGTCAGCTTCTGGAGGACCATGAGGACTGGTGGCACCACCGTAAAGATCCATGTATCGTACGAGCTTGTCGTAACCGCACTCGAGGCCATCATCTCGGACGATGTCGCTCGACGCCTTAGTAGCAGCAATGCCGTAGATACGTACAACCCCTTGTATTGCATAGCCAGCCTGTTGACTTAAAATTATCAAGTATGACCCGTCACGAACTAGCCTTTTCATGGCCACTGATATTTATGGATTCTCGATTCTTCCCCTCCGACGTTGGTGGGGGTGGGTCGGTTTGGTTCTGAACAACCCTGCCTGAATATGTTATTTAGTTGTAAGTCTGAAACAGCGTCCAAGCAGCTTGGGAGGGGGGGGGGGGTTGCCTGTTTCTAGATGTGACAAAGAATTGCTTTAAACGTACCACATGACATTCTCTCCAACCTGCCTCCGAGTAGTACTCGGCCATTCGAGTTGACAAGATGGCATGTGAGCATGATGTGGAGGCGCAACAAGACAATTCGTGTCTTACCCACTCTCTTGGGTCAAGTGCTCGGCCATGCCGGCTTCAAGTGCACTGCGACGGTCCTCATGATTTCTTCCGGCGTTAATCGATCTGCTCCACGGGAGCAGCAGGGTGAGGTGGCTCTTATACAGGCAGAGATCGGTCGAGTGGGTGACCCGACCAATCGCCTCTGCCAAGAGAAAGCCGGTCTGCTACGAAGGATCAATTCCCTTCGGGCATCAAATTCAGAGACGGCTACCACCCGAGATCTGATCCATTATTTTTCAATATACCCGGTCACCCACCGACTTTGATGCCCATGACTACTGGGTGGTAGTGGGCAATACATAAGGATCCAAATTACGGAGGCTCGGCCATTCATTCATGGCGAAATGCGGAATAACAGTTTCCTAATGTATTTGGCAGGATGGCACGTGATGTGTGGGTGCAACGGAGCAACCGCGTTCTTTCGTTTCTTACCCACTCTCTTGGCTCAAGTACTCAAATACGCCGGTTTCGAATGCAACCGCAGACTGTTTGCCCACGCTGTGATCACCACTTTGATAATCCCCATGGGCCCGAGTCATGGGGAGGCATCACCTCCAACATCGACGGACTCGCTCCATGGGCGCAGCGGGATGAAATGGCTCTCATACAGACAGAGCTCAATCGAGTGGATGACCTTATCAATCGTCTCCAGCTAGAAAAGGTCGGTCTGCGACGAAGGATTAACTGCCTCCGGGCATCTACAAGGTGCCTGCCACCCGAGATTTTATCCACTATTTTTCAACATGCCCGCCCACCCATCGACTTCGCCTCCCGTGAAAAAGTATCGGAGATTTCCCGGGGCCTGCCCTGGCAACGGGAAACACATTTCTCATGGGACGATTTCCAGCTCGTCCTGGGGGCTGTCTCGTTCCACTGGCGCCAAGTTACCTGGTCGACACCACAACTCTGGACAACATTGTCTGTTAAGCCTCGCTGGTCGGTTGTCAACAGCAACGAAGCGTTGCTGAATCTCTACTTCCAGAATTCCCGAGGCCTGCCAATGACCATTGAGTTGGACCTCCGAGAGGCGTTGTATTTTCCAAAACAAATGCGCTTCAATCAACGTGCAAAATCCATTTCCTATTTGGATTCCTTCAGAACGACAGTCTTCACCACCAATGCGAGGAAGATACGCAACCTCATTTTGATTGCTCCCCCACCCGAGTGGACTCCTTCCATTGAAAAGAACCTTGTGAACTGCGAGGTTCTGACATTACGTTGGCCAAAGGGAGACACTCATATCTGGCGCGATCGTGATAGGATTTCCCTTGGTGAACTTCCTTATCTGCATCACCTTCGGCTGACGGGTCTTGTGATTCTGCCCGCACTTCCGTGGTCGGCAATCACCACCCTAGAGCTGTGTGATTTGCTCGTCGAGAAGTGTGTCGAGCTGCTGGCACGGTGCCCGAACTTGGTCCGGTTCGAGAGCACAAATCCTCGCTGGGATGATAGCAGTGAACCATTGTCCACTGAACTTATCGTGCTTGAACATCTAGAAGTACTCAAGTGGTGTGACATTGGTGATCCGTGGAGTTCTGCCTTCCTCCAGCGCGTCCGATTTACTAAACTTCGGAGGCTAGCTTGGACTGGAACATATTTGCGCCAGTTTCCTGCGCACGTGCCCAGTGATGTAGCGTCCCGGGCCAAATTCCCCCTATTTGTTTCCAATCTACCGGCCACGCTCGAAATCTTTGAGCTCGCGTCCCTCGACGTTTCAAGCCTGAGCTTTAGTCCACTCTGGTACTTCAAGGACCTCCTTGGGAGCTTCGATCATCTCCCAAGTCTTCGAATCGGCACTCTCAAGGTAGTCCATCTTCACGAAATTCTTACCATGATTGGGTGTCCCGTTGTCCGGTCGGCTACCTCGGGGGATGATGACCAGGGAGCACTTTTCGTCGGGCCGAGGGCATCTGGGGGTCGAAGATTCTTGGCTACTCTTGGATCCCTGTCGTTGGGCGATTGCAAGCGTGTCAATTTGGGCCTTGTTGCGAAGATGCTGGAGACTCTGGAAGGAATACGGATGACCGCAGGATGTTTTCATCTTGAGATAATGAAGAGAGGCAGCTGGAAACCGACAACCATTGAGAAGATCAAATGTCTCCTAGCACGTGGTTTCGAGTTGGAGGTCATAGAGGAAGGCGTACTGTTGGATTTCATGACCATGTCGCCTTGTTGAAGACCATGAGGGTTAATGGCGTCTTCGTTGTTCCTGAAGAATTATTACATGCTCTCGTCACAATGCCACCTTCTCGGACGACGTTGCTTCATGCTTTACTAGTACCTTTATGCAGCAAATTTGAAGGTTAGCAAGCGTGACCTATTACGAACTAGTCGTTTCATAGCTATCTGGTTTTTACACATTTTTGGATTCTTTCCAGGTTCTAATATCAGTGGGTATGAGTAGGTCCGGTTCCTGAAATCTGGTTCAGCCCCCATCTAGGTACCGGTTGTGAGTTCAACAATGTCCGTTCAGTTCTTGACGTTGGGCTCCAATTCTTGACCCCCAAGGCGGACTTCTGCATGGTTTTACTCACATTTCGTGAGGATGTGATCTCACAGGTAATATCGCGTCATAAGTACAACATTTAAAATCAACTACGCAGCCATTCCACAGTTCGAGAATCCTCCACAATTTGCAAATCCAACCCACCACGAACCAACTTTGCTATCCTTTTCTGATTTTCCACTTCCCACACCGTTTCAGAACCATCTGATATCTCAAACAATAACGGCCCATCCGATCCTCGACTCTTTCTAACCTCCAACATCCTCTCGAAAGCGTCGGCATTAAACTCGCAATGCTCGGACCCATTGAACACACGACAATAATTCCGGACACTCCGACACCGCAAATTCCGAAGGCCTGGTAGTGGAATCCTGCTGGTGTCAGAAGACGGCATGAGGGACAGGAAAATCGCGGTGAGCAAGCCAGTGCAAGAGTAAGATAGGGCCAATTGCGAGAGCTGGGGAACGGTGCTGAAGACGCGTTGGAATAGATCAGTATCTGGGGAGGGATGATAAAGGGTGTCGAGTTCGAGGGATGATAAAGTTGATGGTAACCGGGCGAGGAAAGACAACTCGAGCACCATGTCTGCATCAGTGCATAATTTACTCAGGGAGAGCTGTTTCAGGGAAGGGAGGTGTAGATAGCGAAATAAACCTTCGTCCCATCCGTTCGTATTGTTTTGGCATGTCCAACCGAAATATTTCAGGTTAGAGAGCGTGATGGGTTCTCTGAACCATGGTTCAGACACGGTAGAGTTGGAATATAGAGGAGCGAGGCTATGATAGGATACGAGGTTGGGGGATCGAAGGAGGAGCTCGACGCACGTGCTGTAACGGACATTAGACAGGTTCAAAACCGTAATTGCCGGCCAGTATAAATGAACCCTCAAGTCGGTGACCATATTGTGGATATTCAACCGACGGAGGGTAGTGATAGCTTCTAGCGAGATATCTTCGTGTGGCTGGACAGGGCTTGTCAAAGACCAGCCCAAGGAGAGCTCCTGCAGCATCGAAAACTCCTCAAACGAGGAATATAGCCACTCGGGCGGGGGCGCGCACAACCGTAGAGTCCTGATCTTTTGAGAGTGTGTGAGAAAGATCAGTTCCCGGATCGGTTCCAGTGGCACCTCAGTGCCCTGTGAGCCCATGTTTTCACCGAAAGACCTGGGATATTGATCTTTTGTTGCTTTCTAAAGTCCATTTCGATGGCGAAAGGCAATGCTGCAGCGTTCTGCATGTAGAGTCGTAAAAGGGATATAGCACTTCGTGTTGTAACGACACCCGGCCAAACATCTATAGCCATCGTCGTCCATAATGCGGGTGTTGACCAGGCGATGCGGCGCCACTGAGACGAGACAGCGCCGAGGATCAATGGAAAATAGCGATGGTCCAAGTTTTCGTGGACCTCGACGGCCCTCGGAGGATGCGGGTCGAGTTCACCTGAGCGAAATGGACGGGTGGTAAAATCAATGGGTGGGCATGCATACTCGAATATGATAGAAAGAATTTCCGGGGGCAAAACGCCAGTGGAGGCTCGGTCTTGGTTGAGCCTCTGCAAGAGGGCGACCCGTTTCTCTGTGAGCTTGTCTATCAGCGCTTTTAGGCGATGAACTTCCCTGGAGACAGAGGCAACGTCTGAGTGCTGAACGGCTGGCGGTGGTTGGCCAAGAAGATTATGTCCACAGTGCGGGCAGATAGAATGGGTGGACATGGTTGCTGAGTTATCCAACTAATTTGGCGCTCTGGTAAATATCATTTTAAGCCACGTGCCAACGGAGAGGGGTAGCGGCATGTGACACCCGACACTTGGTCAACATCTTCAATTCCTTATCATTCTTTCGCAGTCTGACGGTACAAATAAAATACATGTACACTTATACCACCAGCCTCCCCCCCTCGGTAGCTACACCATGAACAAAGCAATTGTGTCCGTGTTCTGGCACTCGTGTCATTGGCGCCGAATTGGGTACGATGAAAGGTGATCGGGACAGATCCCAGTACGCATGGCTGTGTCACTGGGGTAATGTGTGCGCGAGATTATAAAAAGGGCTTCAGGTAACAAAGAAGCTGGTGTGCGTGTGTGGCTCGGTTGGAGCAACGGAGTGGGCAATCTGATGTCTGTGGGTATTGTATATGGTCGGGAAGTATGGTATGTCGGACGAGTGGGGCGCATGATGGTGGTATCGTGGATACGCCCATCTCGGCCGTGATGGCAAGTACTGTGATTGTTTGTGGTTGGTGTGTGTTCAGAATCACTATCAGGCATTACGCAAATGGGGGCGATGGTGGACCCGGAGACAACTCGAGCCCCAAAGCGTGAGGGGCCCAGCCCCCCTCGCAAAGATTATGATGCGCCTCGGCCCGCCAAAATCCTGTCCCGCGCCTTCTGCATTGATTCCTTCAACTCCGGGCTCTGCCATGTAGTTTCATCCTCCTTCACTAGATCTCTTGTAATAGATTCTGTCGAAAACCCTCGGGTATGGGTCCTTCCTGGGGTCGTAGTCCGTGTCGAGGTAGCCGGTGGAAGGGGCAAGTGGTGTGTACTAGGTTTGGGTGATCCATAGCCCCGACTCCGCGGACGATTCGCTCCTCTCTTGGCTGCATTGGATCCTGAACCTATTCTCCCTGATCCTCCTCCTCTTCCTCCCAAGCGCCGGTACCATCATCAACCTCATCCTCCTTGGCATCGCTCATCACCACCACCTCCCTACTCAACGCCCGCTTCCCCTCCTCGATCAACCTTGCCAATTTGTCCCCAATCCAGTCCATCTGGGGCGCTGAATTAGCACCATCCTAAACTGATCGAAATGAAAAAAAAAAAAATACCTGGTCTTCCGCTTCCGCTTCTCCATCTCTTTCGAAATCAAACTCGGGTCGTGGTACATAGGCGGCACTGGAACCAGCAGCACCAGCACGCGGTGGGCTTGCAACAACTTGGATTCGCTGGACGCGCGCTCTTCGGGGTCGTTTTACACTGTGTCTATGCACCTTTCTACGCGGCGTCGGTGGAGGCAGAAGAGCGGGCGCAGCAGCAGCTTCAGGGGTAGGACTAGGGTGTGAGACGGGCGTCCACTCGCGTTCTTGATAAGGTGGCGGCGGTGGAAGCTGTTGGGTGGACACGGACCCAAATTCGGTGGCTGCGTTGATTGGTTTGGGTTGTTCCTTGCCACGGTCTCGCCATCTGGCTCCAAGGTCAGAGCTCGTTTGATTAAGTTTGAATTAAATTAAGACTTACAGCCGGTAGACGGTAAAACCAACTGCAGTTCCAATGAGCGCGGCACTGACAGCGGTGGAGACGATGGAACCGGTAAGCCCACGACGTTTCTTGGAGGGAGGGGGGAGCTCTATGTGGAGGCAGAGAAGGATACGGGTCATGAGCATATGTGTTGAAGTGAACGTTGGACGATGGTAAAGACGGTCAGTCGATCGAACGAGTGAATCTCAGATTCACAAATATGGCTGTTATAAAACGCGGGGGTGAAAAGAGAGGGAAGTTGCCCTTGGGCAAGCGAAAAATCGAGTCGAGGAATTGATATGGTTGGAACGAAAAGTGCTGGATACAGGCGCTGCGCCTGCGGTCGGTTTATAACGCGCACGAAGGTGAACCCGTGCACATCAACACGTGCAACACACATGGGATGTGTGCACTTGCGCCTGACGCGAGGCTCGGGAGTTATGAAATGCGAAACCAGTGCAGTAATAGATTATCTGAATGGTGGCTAGACGAAACACATACCTTCTGATTGATCGCGTGCGGATACGGCGTTGGCCATTTCCCTATACTTTGAAGGGGTATCGAGATAGCCAGTAGTGGATGCTAGGGTAGCGGTCGACTGACTGGGCTCCACGAAAGCGGGTTCCCAGCCGCGCTTGAGGTTTTTCGCTTTGGCTATGGATGTAATCGAAGGTGAAGGCGAATTGCGCAATCGATGATGAGAAACCGCCATGTTGGGCTCTCCATCCTGAGTGACAAATTGGGCCAATTCTGGGTGCAGGTAATTCCCAGGCCTCACCATTCGCGCTTGTGGCTGGGAGCGAGAAAGGTGAGTCGAGAAGGGGTTTGCAATGCCGGGTATTGAGAAACTGAAGGTGAAGGGGAAGGAGACGACCATTGTTGGTGAGTTTTGTGCCGTGAAAAGTCGTGCAAACAATTCGGATGGTTCAATGTCGCCCACATGGCTTCATTAGTCCACCCCCAAACAAGTACAATACGCTCATCCTTAGCCGTGCTGCCGGTATTTCCCCGTGTCCACATAGAATACTCCAGTACCCTATACCCAGCCGCGATACCACTACTTTGATAATTGCGCAAATCCGGGAAATCAGATATCGAAAGCGAGCAGAACCCTCACAGAGACTCATCCCTAATCTCTTTATCAAGGACGCTTCCAGTTCCTTGAGACACGCTCGCTCTGATCTCCCGACAATTTTTGCCTGCCCAATCTTTGTTTTGTTCCTGACGTCATTCACAATGTCTTCGTCCCTGGCGCCGTCTGGTGCAGTCTCGAAGGAGCCACGAACGAATGCACCAGCCTCTTGCGCCTCTACCTCGTCTACCCGGACACTCTGTCATTAAGCCTCAAGGCCCCCGTTTCCCCCGATGAAATGCCGCAACCTCGTTGAATATCGTAATCACAACACGGGAATCCTGGTACTGTGGTAGAGTCGATTCCCACGAATCGAAGACGAGATGCTTCAACATAAAGATATCCGATATTTCTACTCTGGGGACTCGTATGGGCTAATTAAAATGAGAAGGGGGAACGGATACACAGTCAAGTACAACCTACAAAGAAAATGTAAGTTAAGATGACAAAGGAGCGTTGAACGACTGAAATTGAAATTGAAATTTTGTGTATGGGGAATGGGGATGGGGGTGACAGTACAAATTAAGTGGATTTCTAGTACGCAAAATCAGTGGACAAGGTCATAAAGTCTACCGGTTTCGATTCCTCGATAACCTCGAATTTGAAATTGCGTTCCAGAAGCTGCTTTATCCTCTGCCTAACCGCCGGCTCCCAAGTCATTCTCTTCGCCAGTTCGAGCCGAAAAATTCCTCCGGACGTCCTTGCTCTCTCGAGCGTTTCCAACATACTCGCAATATGCTCAGAACAGAATCCGGGACTGTCATCCAATACGAGAGTCTCGAGGTTGGCCAAGAGCTTCGGGCCCCAGGAAGTGACTGCACCGGGGATGATACATTTCTGGCTATAATCCCAGTCCAACCCGGCAATGGAATGTCCGATCATTTTTATAACTATCTCATCCATGTAGGTCGCGCATTGGCTGAATCGAACCCTTGGCACATGACGAACGCTGCTGAAGATGTCCTTTAGCTCATCAAATGAATAATTGCAATCCTTGAGTTCAAAGGTCTGGAGTGTGGTCGGTAAACTGGAGAAAAACTCGCAGAGATGGAGCCGCATGTGTTCAAAACCGTCAGACAACGGGCTCACGTGTCGCCCCGACCATTTCAAGACCCGGAGGTTATTGAATCGGACCCTGCGTAGGAACGTGGTACACCAGGGACCAAGAACGAAATCCCACTGGAGCAGTTCTAGATGCTCAAGCACGATGGTTTTGTTGGATACCGGACGGTTAAGGGGGGTCCCGTAAGCGAATTTACTCTTAAATTGGACCAACTTCGGGCACTGCGTTAGAAGCTCTAGGGACACCCTAGTGGATACATAAGACAACTCCAGGATGGTGATCGTCGAATATGGAAGTATGGGTGAAGACGATAATTCTCTTAATCGGACATGACGCAGACAAGGAAGGCCGGCGAGGGAGATCTTATCGCGGTCCCGATCCCAGCTTGCCGTTCCGCGACTTGGCCATAACAGCGTTATGGTCTCACATCCCGAAAGGTTTTTGCCAACAGAAGGGGCCCACTCACGCGGGCAACCGGTCAAAATGAGGTTACGGATCCTCTCCGCATTTTTGGTGAAAACCGAGGTCTTGATGGGATCCAACGCAGAAATCGTTTTAGTCCGGCTTTTCGAATCAGGGGCCTTGCTTAGTAACAACAGCTGCGCCCTGAGATCCAACTCGACGCTCATGGGTAGAGTTCGAGCATTTTCGAAGTATAAATTTAGCAAAGCTTCGTTGCTTTGTGAGACCACCTCGAGGACCTGCATCGACAATGTTGTCCAGAGCTGTGGTGTCGACCAGACAACTTGTTGCCAGTGGGATGAAACAGCTCCCAGAACGAGCTGAAAATCATCCTCAGGGTGACGATTCTGCCGTTCACTGGAGTTGGGAGAATGCCTTGTCCCGAATCTGCGGGTCCCGAAGTCGATGGGTGGACGTGCGGATTGAAAGATGACGGATAAAATCTCGAATGATAAGTGTCTCGTTGATGCTTGTACAGCGTTAACTCTTCGTAATAGGCCAATCCTTTCGTGCGTGAGACGACGAATCATGTCATCCAGCCGGTGAGCTTCTCCTTGCAAAAAAGTCAGCTCTTCCTGCTGTGCACCCTCAGCCAACTGATTGACGGCAGGGAGTGCATGAGTGCGCGGATTGGGCTCATTTGGATAGTCGAACTGATGGCGACAAGATGGGCAAATGATCTGTGAATACATTCGATGTTGGGTGATTTGAACCGAGCAGAGGATAAGGGATGGGAACGAGTGCAGGACGGTGGTGGAGTGTGGATGTCGCAGTAGTGACGTCTAAGGGTTTTTAGCGCTCATATACTGACGCCAACAATGGCTAAGGGAGCACCAATAATTCCCACGCTTAGATGGGGCAAGACCGAATGTTCGTCATTTTATATCCATATGGACAGTTAAGGCATCAAACTAAACGTTGTGACACGCCATTTGTTGATTTATTCTGATGAATCGATTTAACTCTTTTGATGGGCGTCGCAGTCTTCTAGTTCCTCTTTTGTGTGAATATCCATAGCCCCTGAGACTAAACTGAACGCAACCAGCACCTGAACAGCGGAGGACTCAAAATAAATCCGGTTGAAACTACATATGGCCTACTCCAAACAAGTTCTATACCGACCGCTGGATTTCTTCGGAATATCAGAGCCATCTGCAAGTTACGCTTCGGCTAGTTTTCTGGCGCTGCTAATGACTTCAAGATTTGGAACCCAGCTATAATATCGATAGTAAACCTCTCAGGGATCCCCGATCCCTTAATCGTGTAACGGTGGAACAGGTACGATCGGTTCTGGTGTACCGTGTCTGACCATCAATTGGTTTAAGCCCTATTTGCGGAAGACCGATTGTAGTTGCTACCTCAAGTATAATGGGAGCTCGATCCGCTACCCATAGTGTCTATGAAAATTATGGAATAGAAGGCACAAAAGAAAACAATAAACATCGAACTCTACACTCGATATTCGACACGGGTTAGCCGCATGCTTGAGAACTCGGTATCAATTACACAGTTGATTGTGTATTCTTACTCTTATCGCGATCAGTGGGCCATGCTGCCGTCATCAAGGCCCATCCGTAGCCGTGAAATCCAACAATCCTGAGTTCTTTATGACCTCCAACTCAAAACCCTGCATCATTAGTTGCCGAATCTTCTCCCTGTCGGCATCTTTCCAGGTAACATTTGTTGTTAATAGCTCAAGGCGAAAACGCCCAGTGGTTGTCCTTACTCCCACAAGATTTTCTAGCATATAAGCAATAACCCCCGAGTCAATAATCTCAGAGTTGTCGAGTACGAGTGTCTTGAGGGAGGCCAAGATGTGCTTTGGACCCCTGGGATAAGGCAGGAAGATAGCCAACTGACCATTTTTCTGTAGAGGCGGGCATGCGGCTACACATGCCACAACCGCCCCATGCCACCTCTCGTAGCAATCAGAAGCCGAACTCGGAACGGAGTCAAACTCGGAACCCAAACCCGGATCGAACCCCGGATCAAGAAACTCGGAGCACCCAGCCGAAGGGAGCCATTATCATTTCGACAACATATCTTCATTCCCTAGATTTGACTTAGCTTAAGGACCTCTCATTTTCTTCTCCATTTTGGTGTAAGAAACATAGAAATAATCATAGTTATCCTGTGTATAAAGGTACAAACCTGGGAGATGAGTTCTCCAGTCAATACACAACCCAGAAACTCCCTCCTGATCTTGTTCTCTATCTCTCTCTCTCTCAAATAACTTGTCTCTCCTGGTTTTCGAAGCCCAGTGGTTATTTCGTCGGCCACACTCGCCCTTTGTTTGGACATGTTTTGTGCTGTTTCGTTTCGGTTTCATTTGGTTTCATTTCAGTTTCGCTTCGTTTCGGTGCTTCTCACGTACAGAAGAGTCTGCCTCTCTTCATTCCCAGCCCAACCCTGGAGCAGACGATCCAATACACGGTAGGGCTAGTTGCGTGCAGGACTTTGCAGTGATACATAGTCCTGGGAGGTGACCAAGATTGTCAACAATTTCTAACAAGCACGTGTCGGAGTAATTGGAAGATGCAAGCTCAAAGGTCTTGAGCGTGGTCGGCATACTGGAGAAAAATTTGCGGAAGTTGGATTGCATCTCCGCAGGGTCGCCCTGGTGCGACGGATGCGCAGTCCAAGTCAATGATTGGAGTTTGGTGAACCTGGCGTAGTCCAGGAATGCCCGACCCCATGGATCAGGCGTGTCATGCCATTCGAGTTGCTCCAAATGTTCGAGTACGGCGGTTTTGTTGAGCAATGGCGTGCTCCAATGATCAATGGAGGGAGTTATGCTCTGAAATTTAATCAAGTTCGGGCAACGCGTCAGCAACTCTAAACATCTGCTGTTGGGAGTGTTGTGAAGCGTTATGATAGTGATTGTTGACCATGGAAGTACGAGTGGGGTAGATATATCCTTCAATAGAACTCGACGCAGACAAGGGAGATCTGCGAGATCGAGCGCATCGAGATCTTCATCCCAGTCAGCAGTTTCTCCATCTGGCCAGCACAAGGCCAAGGATTCGCATCTGGAAAGGCTCCCGCAGATGGAAGGGAGCCACTCGGCTGGGGCACCAGTCAATATCAGACTGCCTATCTTGTCGGTGTTATGAGTGAAGATGGCAGTCCTGATGGGATCTAAGACGGCAATGGATTGCGCGCGAGTTTCTGCGCTGGGCGCCTTGCGCAATTCTAGCAATTGTTCTCTGAAGTCCAACTCGATATACATCGGGAAGTTTCGAGCATTTTGGAAATATAAGTTTAGTAATGCCTCGTTACTGTTGCAAAACGCCTCCTCAACTTCCAGTGACAGTGTTGTCCAGAGTTGTGGTGTCGACCAAACAACCTGCCGCCACTGGTATGAGACAGCCCCAATCACGAACTGGAAATGGTCCTCGGGGATAAATGTAGCCCGCCGAGTATCGCTGTCCCCGGGAAACTCTGTTAGGAGTTGGCGAGTTTCGAAATCAATGGGTGGGTGAGCGAATTGAAAAATGGTGGATAAGATCTCGAGTGGCAGGTGTCTTGTTGATGCTCGGATGGAGTTGGCCTTTCGTAAGAGACCGGCCCGCTGGTCATTGAGGGTATAGATCAGGTCATCCAGTCGACGGACCTCTGCCTCCATAGGCGTGAGATCCAACCCCTTCTGCTGGGTCCATGGGAGAGTTTGTCGATCGACAGGTGGAGACATCTGAATTTGTGTGGTGGGCTCATTGGGATTACCCAACGGATAGCCACAGTGTGGGCAAGCGATCTGTGAATGCATTCGATGTCGGTGTAAATTGAGTAGGTAAAGAGAAGGAGGTATGTAAATAGGGAATTCTTTGGCTCTTGACAAAGTACCCACGTGACCGAACCTACACAGCTGTCTTCGACACCATTGTCAGGACTGATGCTATGTATTCCATGACCTAACTACCGTCCTGTTCCTTCACCATCCTGGACGCTGTATATACGGCAACCGACCAGGCTCCTAAGAAGCAGGCTATAAAGCCGCGGGCCGGGGTCCGGGCATCACAAATCTTCAGCTTGAGCTATCCCACCAAACACTTCCAGTACTCCCCAAAGCCCACACCATTTTGGTGTTTCGAAAGAACCTTCATCTTCAAGTTCAAAGCGTCTGTAAACGGCCAGAGATTCGAGAGCAGGCAGATACCTAGTCCCATCTCGCCCCCCCCCCCAAGACGGGGCACAGCGCACAGAGAACTACATATGTACTCCTCTTGTCGCATTCTGCCAGATAGAGGGTCTGAATGCAACGAGATGGGCCGAAGACCTGTTTGATCCTTGGAATCGTCCAGTCACTGACATTGACCAGTGAAGAGAACTAGACTCTTCAGCACGTGAAAAGCGCCGAAACGAAACCGAAACGAAACCGAAACACAAACGAAACACGATCGAAACAGCGCTAACACGAACAAACAAAGGGGCGAGTGTGGTTGGCGAAACAACCACTGGGCTTCGAAAACCGGGAAAGACGAGATAATTGAGAGAGAGAGAGAGAAAGAGAGAGAGAGGGAGTTTCTGGGTTGTAAATTGACTGCCGAGCTCATTAGCGAGCTCGGAACTTTATATACAAGCAAAATATTGTACTGACTATGTTTTCTGGACCGAAACAGACCGAAAAATTTAGATATAATTATGCTAGGACAAATCTGGGGATAGTGAAGGTGAAACAGGGGAAGAATGAGAAGTTTTCGTGGCTACGAGAACAGATATAAGGGAAGCTGAAGGGAACTAGTGAATGGGGTGGTGTGCAAAGCTCAGAAAGATCTAAATAAGGGAGAAAAACTTATGCTAAAGTTCAGCCTCAGGGAAAGGAATAGAAATATAGTGAAAATTTATTTGTTAAGGAATGTAAGAGGTTTTGGGCGAAATGGATATGTCACAAAATGATAACGGCTCCGTTTGGCTGGGCGCTCTGAGCTCCTTGATCCGGGTTCAGATTTCGGGTTCCGAGTTCTACGAGAGGTGGCATAGGGCAGCCTTTGCAGGTGTAGCCGCTTGCCCACCTCTACACCAGATTGAAAGTTTGCAAAGTATCCGGCAGATCGCAGAATAATGCCGGGACAGTAGGTTCCACTTCGTCAGCTGCTGGAGCCCCTGTTTCCAGGATAGGGTGCGTACTGCAGGCAACCGAACGTACCGAGCTGCAGCCAAACACCATGCACTTTTGTTCTATGCTCACCCTAGGTGCCACAAGTGGTGAAGGGTAGTAGGCGAAATAGGGAAGTCAGATTCGGCCGTCCCAAAACCACTGACATCATCAGCTGGATAGAATGAACCAAAGTCGATGAGATTTAGGCAGTGGAGTGAGAAAATTGATACAGATGTTGATGCAGATAGAGAAGAGGTTGAGTCTGGTTATTGACAAACAAGCGAGCAAAATGTTGCACACGCGTTACCCAAATCAACGCTGCATAAATGAGGGACATTCTCGAGGGAGAGTTGGCTACCCCAAAGCCCAAAATCTACCCCGAAGTGTTCTGTTCGTGTATTGTTGAGCTTTCGCAGCAGTTCTGTGTGTTTGTCAGGGATGTGATACACCGTTTCCTCGATTTGACATACTTCTCTCTCTGAAAGATGTCGTTGAGTCTTCCCTAGCCACCAGTCAGGTGACAACCCACTGCGTGTTAAGTTTGAAGTGCTCCCGTACATGCCTAACAGTTGAGATGAAAGTCTTGGGATGATCATCAACCAAGTGCCTAGTATACAGGGCTTAGGTTCCCGATATCATGTCCAAGCTTAAAGTGATGAGAACCCACGAGATTCACATAGGTTAAACCCCCCAACCGGCCCAAGCACTACTCATAGCCAACTCCCACCGCAAAGGGTCTCGGATTCAACATTTAAGGGGGCGTGTGGGAGGAACGGAAGTTTCATCACCTTGGTGAGATCTAAATGACGTTCCTCCCACGCCTTATTTTTCACTCTCCTCTACATATTACCTATTCGTCGTCGGCGCTGCATCAATCTCCCTGACCTCCTCTGTGTCATCAAGTTCCAAAAGTGACACTACTACCTTACCCGTTTCGAGTTCATCAGTCACATTACATCTTCATTCCCCACCTTATCTACACCGGACATCGATGTTGTGAACTCAGGAGCCTGAGTTTGAGCTTAGCAACGAAAGAAATCGAATAGGTGGCCCGAATCAAAGAAATTCCCGGACCTCACTCGATTATACTCTCCCTCCGTCCAGTTGACAAATTATGCAGGAGGAAGCTCAAGTTTAGGTGAGGATCACACATCGATAGAGCTGAGGGATATCATAATGCATGTTCCGGTAGTGTTGGTCGATATTCAACCTTTAGCGCAGAGGAAGGAGTAGGACATGATTCAAGAGGCTTTGGTTGATGAAAAATATGCTAGAATGGAGGTTCGATCTGAGGTAGTACTAGTAAACCTCCACATGAATGATCCACTGTGTCCGCGATATACCCATGACATACATAAATGATACCCCATTCGAAAATCGTGCCATTGCGTTGAGGGTGCTTCGCACAGGTAGGCGTCGGTAGAAACAACCATCAAAATATGGCCCGGGTACCGCCTCACCATAATCCTCTACATGAGACAATGGAAGGGTCATGCACCCTGAGTCTACTGCGGCCATGACGAGAAATCTTCTTCCTGAAATTTTGTCTTACCCTCTATGAGATCCACAGTTTCGAGGTCACGATAGGATCCAGTTAAACGATTAATTTCCCAGTACCAGAACGTGGATTTTGTCCCCTGTCCAATGACATAGAGGCTGGACTCGCATTGATCCAGACTGCATTGCGGCACGACAGGGGCCTGTTCGAGCTTGTGAATGACGCCCACTTCTTGTAAACGTTCAATCCTCTTTTGCCACCAACAGTTAGCCCAGTCAATTTCTGAGCTTGTCGGAATACCTCACCTGTTTGAACTCTTCAATATTCACCTCCGTGTACGTCTCATGAGTGGTACGAAAGAGTCTCGTTCCGTGGGAAAGCCTAGCATAACCAGGGGTACCCCAAAGTAAATGTTTCCAGGTTCGCAATTTATGGAAGAGCGTTGTCTGTGCATGGAGTGCTTTGCGAAAATCGCACTGAGAGAATTTTTGACGTAACTCCAAGCTGATAAGCGGCGAGATGGAGAGCCACAGAGACCGCCCATGGATGAAGCTGTAAGTCACTGCTTGCGCAAGGGAGTTGGTAAACTCGTTTGTGGAGGGGTATGATAGGCAGGAAGATGGAATTTCTATTTCAGGATTCCGGCAGACTTAAGTGAAATTTCAAGTTTGATGTTTAGGCAAAACTCGACTTACTGGGGCCCTCGAATTTGTAGTTTTCATCAAAAACCGAGTGACGTTCCAGACAATGTTGGAATAACCTGTTGTATGCTATTGGTGATTCAAAGGTATGATCTCCCGAGCGGTTTGGGTCAGAGAGAAAATCGTAGAAAGATTTATGGTAAAACGAAATCGATCCTCCAAGTTGACGGAATACGAAGTTTCGCAAGGCATCAATTCGCTTGCCTAGATTTGCACCAAGGTAGGAAGCCATAATTTCTGTTTCATCAGGGGGACGAACGGGCTCCCGCTGGACTTGGAAGCGGATGACAGCACTCAGCTGGTTACATACACCCCTCAACTGCATCGCAGATAGATTGAGCACATTGCCCAACACCACTGCACCCATGGCGCCACCAGCATGACCCACGCCAGCATCAGCAAGGCATACGATACTCAATAGAAGGTGTATAAGGTGAAGCATTCTGGCTGGGATGCGCTTCATGATCATGTGGTAGAGGTTGTCCAACTCGGCGAAGGGTGATGGAGAACCGGAGTAAGTGGTACTGACGAGGCATGGACCTGAACCTGCGCTGCCATCGAGCATGGCACGAAGGGGTTCTTCAGGTCCTGGCCACGTTGGGTCGTCGATAACCCGTAGAGCAGTGGCAGCATAGATAAATAAACCATCCGCAGCATCTACCAGCTTTCGTATCTCATCATCGGTAGGCCATGGTGTTTCTGTGGAAAGGCCGCGACGCCGGAGTGTGTTGTCCAAGCCAGCTCTGAGGTAGAGCTCAATCTCGCCGTTCGAGTCATGTGAGATCGGAAGAAAGGTTTTTCGGCAAAGGATCTCAATTTGAGCTTGGGCAAAAGTGGCGTTGATATGTACTTCAGGACGGCTAAAGAACAGCCAGCAGAAAGGGAGAGAAGAGTTGCGAGCTGATGTAGCAATAAGCTCAATGATGGTGCACTGCGCTCTAGCATCGTCACACTCATCGAGTCCATCGATGAAGATAGGGATCCTGCCGCCAGATTTTTCTGGAAACTCCCGACTATTTCTCTGTAGCTCCACCCATGGTTCGATAATAAGTGCCCTGAACTGTGATGCCATCACTTTATGCACAAGTGACCGGTCCCGACGGATTTTAACCTCAAGAAGGGCTCGATATTCAGGAAATTCCGTGGAGAGTTGGTAGGCAAGGGTGGGGAAGAACCGAGCATGCTTATTTCGCCCATTGATCGAAAAGAAGAATGCAGCACATGGATGTCCCTTTTCTTTGATCTTCTCCACACAAGTTTGTGCGATTGCGGTTTTTCCGACTCCAGCTGGACCACTCATCCAGAAGAGAGATTGTGGTTTGTCCCCATCACTGGCCCGAATTCCAGGGAGCGCGTAGTGAACAATGTCTTCGATGTATTGTTCGCGAGTTCCTGGATGACATCTTGGCGCTGGGTCCCGGTCACCAGAGTCGTATGCGGCTTCGGGTGTTGACTCGCTATACAAAATGTCGATACCTGTAAAAGCCCTTGAGAACACTCGGAGTCCCCAGCTAGGCAGCTGGGTCTTCTCTACATGAATCGAGCTCACCATTTGGCCCGTTGTTACCCTCGTTGACAATGAAGTGACAGTCCTTGGCCACGAAATTAGACGCGCCAGAGAGAATGCTCATGTTCTGGGCCCTATCTAGCCAACGAGCACGAGCGGAGCTGTAGAGTTATCGGGGAGAGGGTGACAACGAGGTAGCAGGATTTTATTGCGTTTTGCCCTGGAAACGATGTCAACAAAAACTTCCCATGTCAGTCAGTCGGAAATGATCAACTGATATCAGCATACGTGTCCGACACATACCGAGAAACACCTTCAGCCGCCACCTCACGTCAGCTTCCTCAAATCCTCCATCGCTTGCGCCAACATCTTGAATAACCTACTTAGTGTCAACATCTCCGCTCATTTCAATATCATCAGTCATCATTTCAGTAATGTGACAGTTACACCTTCCACCATAGCCCCTCTCATTGTCGTTTTTGGACCATCGGAGGACAAACGTGTTGCGAATCAAATTGCGAACTGCTGGGTGGGTGTGGGGCGGTGTATGGTGCACGGGAAGGCCGGATTTGAACGTGGTTTGTACATTTTCGGGGAGATGAGGGATTACCGGGGCGGGGTGACGGAGGGAGGAGGGCTGCATAACAGAGGGTTGAATGTAGGTTCCTCTGAAGAGAATTACGAGTTGATCTGGTCCGAACGTACACACTCGAGTACGATTCCTCCCCTCAGCCTCCCCAAAAATGCATATAACGCAACGATACCATGCTCTCTTATAATTACCGCTCAACACCCAACCTACTCCCTCACAAGCTCGCCCACCCGTTTATCTTTATCTTTAGTCATATCAGGCGTTTCTGGGACACTTAAATTTTACAACTCGAGCTGAGCTATCGAGGAAGGAATGAAGGCGGTTTCATATGTATACACCGCTTCTTCGATCACAGTTTCTAATTCAGTGAGCAAATAAATGGCGCCCACAAAGACAATCACTTGAGACTGATGACAATACAAGGGCCCCATGGAGGGTGCCATAAACATTCCCATATATTCAAACTCCCACTGATGAATGTATGGGTCTCATATATGTAGTCACAGAGAAAAACTATAAAACTAGATTTATTGTTCCTGTTTAGGTTGTTCATGGTGTCTCTGTTAGAATATCGAGCGCTCCGCTGGCTCGGATACTCAATTATTATTCTATTTCATTCCTGTTTCTGATTACTTTTATTGTTTTACTTCATTTCTAGAGTCTTATTATTACCAGGTGTATATAATAGGTACAAACAGAGACGAACCCCCGCGCGTTTGCAACGGGTCCCTGCTTTTCTCACTGATTTCCTTAAATCCAACAGTCTATAAGTATGGGCCACCTTTTTTTAGAAAAATTGAATTACCTCTGTGACAATCATTTATTCACCCATTGAATTAGAACTTAGGGTTGGATAAGTGAGGCCCAGATATTTGATTCATTCATTTTAACAATAGTGACCCTGCATATTCTCTCAGCCCATTCAGTAGAGCAGATATATTTGGCCACTATTGTTAAAATAAATTAATGAATGGACATGTACCACTTACCCAATCATAGGTCCTAACTCAATGGGTGAATAAATGATGGCTGCAGAGGCAATTCAAATTGTTCAAAAAAAGGTGGCTTGCAGACATAAACTCTATGAACCACCCAAATGGGAACAACAAATCTAGATTTATAGTTTTTCTCTGTGACTCCATTTGTGAGGCCCGTACATTTGTCAGCACATTTTGAATACATGGGAATATTTATGGCACCCTCCATGGGGCCCTTGTATTGTCTTCAGTCTCAAGTGAATGAAAACAGTCTAAAATAATGTGCCACGTATATGTATATAGACTCAACAAATTATCTAAATAGGAACAATGAATCAACTGTTGTTTTTTGTATATGTGACTGAACACGTGAGGCTACCCATTCATCAGTGCATTTCGAATAAACGGGAATATTTATGGCACCCAGTGCGGGCCTCTTGTATTCCCGTAGGTCTCAAGTGTAAGCAAACGATATGTGGATCTCAAACATACACTGACTACAATATGTACATACATATTTGGCCATGTTTATTTTCTTCGGGTGTTGCTCAGGGCCACGCATCTCATTGATTAAAAGCTGTTGCCCGTCGAAGTGGGAAGGTGCAACGGGAATCTTTTGATCACAGCCACTTGCTCATGCCCTCTCGCAATGAGACAACATTTCCTTTTGTGTTTACGCGCCTTTGGTCTGGAGCCCAGCTCAGACACCCCTGCTGATTCTACATCTCTCTATAAAGCTGTCAAGCTAGCCTGCAAGCCAAAGAACTGCTCTCCCGGAACCAAAGGTATGCACCCGAATATCTCACCTCGCCACCATTCACAGCTTTTCTGTAGTATGTGGACGCCATCGTTGCCAAAACCCAGTTGGGTGGGGATGGTGCTTTGCATGACATTTACATGACCCTCTTTCCGCGCCTCCACGAACCCAACCATGTTGTACGTCCTCCCATTCTCACTCCACACGGTTAATTAGTGAAAGATGCCTAACTCGGATGTAGACTATGTTTAAGGCCTTGCTCGTGCTGCACACCACGATTCGGAACGGAGCCACCGACAATGTCCTCTCCCATCTCTCTAAATCAGATGTCTTGAACCTGCGGAGCATCTATCATGGAAATAAGGAGCAACGCATGACTAGCATGCCTGCACCCGCCCGGCCCACGGACATGGACAACATCCGCAGTTACGCTCGATACCTTGACTGCCGCATTCGCGCATACCGAGACCTCAAACATGACAAGATCAAGATTCGATCCGAGGTCAATTGCAACATACTCAGCTTCAAGGGTGCACGTAAGCCTAAGCTTTTAAGATTGGCAGAAGGGTCGTTGTGAGAAGCAAGGGTCATCCATCGGATGATTGATGCACTGATTGGTTGCAAGGTGGGCATCGTCTCATCCTGCCCGGATACTTACCTTATTTGCGTGGAAGTTCTATGGGGGCAGTTCAGACGAAAGGTTGTGTATTGCAACAATGCGGATGCTTATAGAGGACCTGGTGATCTTATTCCAGGCCAGGAATGATGGTATCACCACTCTCCTTGGTGTGTCCGTTGTTAACCATTGTCGGCATCGATCCTCATCTCTCCTAATTAGAACAATACCTTGAGATGTCACACTCGGAGGCCGAACAAGCACTAAATATCTACCAATATTCTCGGAAACAAACCAGTGACGTCTTACAGTATCTTGCAACCACCAAGAATACAGAAGGCCTTCATGACATTGCTATTCCTCGTTTCCGCCTCGTAGGCCTCTTGGAAGATTGTTTACATAATCTATACCTAGCTACAGGTTCCAACATCACTCGCCATCGTCCTGATGGAACACCTTCAAAACCCCAACTTTGACCAAGTTCGCTGGGACTATGGAGCGAATATTATGGCGGCAAGAGCAAAGAGAGCTGCCCTCTCAACTGCCACAGCTGGCTCCTCTAACATATCCTCGCTTTTCACGAGAATAGACCGAGACGCAGATGAGGAGTTCCTCAAAGCCGAAATTGAGGCAGGAGGTATTCTCGCCGTTAGTGCTCCCCAAGGCACGGATGCGCAGGTGACGAACAACAGCCATGGCTCTAGACTCATCCCCAGGTTGACGATAGAATTAGGATTCAATCCATGAACGTGTTCTTCAATCCCTTGCGCTCGTATTAAGAGCGCCCGAGAAAAGCAAAGCTATGCGAGGACTCAAAGGTGATCGTGCTCAATTGATGATCGATTTTCTATACTCTGTGAGTCGCCTTGAATTGCCCCACCCCTTCCCATGTGCATAAGCTCATCTATGCTCCAGGTTCTCTTACAATTGGAACCGACGCCCAATTGGCTCCGGAAACACACTCTCATTGCATTATACAAACTTTCAAAGTCGTCTCAGCTATATCCCCGGCATTATGTGCTCCGGGATATAACCCTCGCAACAGTGGAAGACGGTGGGGGCTTCTGTGACATATACCGGGGAAGCCACCAGGGTCAGGACTTGTGCTTGAAGGTTGTACGCATATTTCAGAAGGTGGACACAGATGCAACACTTAAGGTTTCCTCTCTTTCTCTTTACTCATGTTTTAAAACCAATCAAACCAAAACACTTTATAGCTGTTTGCTAAAGAAGCAATTTTGTGGGGACAGCTCGTTCATCACAACATCGTGCCCTTTTATGGGGTTTATTATCTTGACGAAGAACGTAAGCGGATGTGCCTTGTATCTCCTTGGATGAAAAACGGGAACATTGTTGAGTACCTAAAGCGCCATCCGTCCGTGCCTCGTAAACCTCTTGTGAGCCGCTTGTCCCTGATCTTTGCCATCCTCAGCAACTATCTGACTGCCCAAGATATATGACATCATTAATGGCCTCGGGTACTTGCATACTGAAAACGTTATCCACGGTGACTTGAAAGGGGTACGTGTTTTTGCCTCCCTAATCATACACTTTCTAAATAACCCCTCAGGTCAACGTCCTCGTTACAAATTCCGGAAGAGCATGTATAGCTGACTTCGGCCTGTCATCCGTTCTCACCGACAACACATTGGGTCACACCATAGCAACTAGCGCTCTTGGCGGTGCCACGTATCGTTGGGCTGCTCCAGAATTGCTGGACGATTCGGATTCTCGATCAACCCGTGCCAGTGATATATGGGCTTTTGGATGTGTCTGCTATCAGGTATGTACACAACTTGGTATGTATATACGAACGCAAAAACCTACCATTCAAACACGTTCAGGTTCTGACACGGCAAGTGCCGTTCCACGAACTCTCTTCTGATGGTCCTGTGATCGGAAAGATACTCAGGGGTGGACTACCCACCCGACCGACAGGAGATTCAGCGGTCGACTTGGACAAAATCGATGATGAAACGTGGGATCTGGTGAAGCAATGCTGGAATATCGATCCATGGAGCCGTCCTACATGTCAACACATAATCCAACGGCTCGACTCGGAAGTGTTTTCGGGCGCGGATGGGGAAAAAATCCGAGAACATTCCGCATATGAGAACACTGTTTTTCAGGATGCTATGAGAGCGAAGGCGGACATATCGATTGACTCGGCTAAAATCGATAAGATCTTGAACGAAGTGCGTCTTGCTCTTGTGCAAACTGCTAATGACTCAATGCGACTCCTTCTAGCTATGATTGACTGTGAGCTCGTTAAGAGTCCACAGAGACGCGCGCATCGGAGCTTGAAGAGATGCCAGCGGAAACGTTCCATGATCGCTTGGTGATTGCTACTTGCTACCGATGCACAGAATCTTTTTGTTCCCTGGGGCACATCGTATGCTGACCTCTTTTCATGCATACGCCGTGTACTACCCCATCTATAAGGACATGCTACGCGTCCAGATAACAGATAGTGCCTGTCTTCTTGGAACGGGCTGCGCAGCACCGAACAGCTACGACTCCGATTATCAATATAAACCGAAAAATAGCAGTTTCCTATCAGAGCTCGGAGCTGCGCGCGACTATAAATAGTACCAACCTGCGTAGCTAGCCCGCTGGAAATATTAGCGAGGGAGACGCGGATATTTGGGATTCGGTGGACACATAGATTTCCGAGTTTAGCAGATAACACACGACGTATTTGAACAGGAATTCAAGACTCCGTGGGCCAAATGAACCAGGTGCACCCAACGCTCCACCAGCCCTCATCAGACAAGATAGAAGGACATGAACGTGTTCCTGACTTGTGTCCAGAAGCTAAAGATTCCCCACTAGTTATTTCTTCGAGCGAACCATTCCAGAGCCGTCGACCCTGTTTCAAAGTTCTTTTCCAGTGTTGCAACGACGGCGGATGCGATGGCTTGACTCGACTCGACTCACCCGCAGAGTATTTTAGTGTTGCCTACGAAGCTGGTGACAAATACGAGTGACCCGTATTCGTATGCAGATTGCGTGCCGGGTGAAGAGCTGGAAAGGGAAGAGGGGGTGGGGGGAAGCATGGGCTGAGTTTTTGAGTCGATGCGAGAGAGGATGAGATCTGAGACCTTACAGAATGCGGTACACGTTTGAACGAAGGATCCCCGCCGACGAAGATGGTGAGTGTGTCGCCGATATTGCGGATCGCGTGGGTGAGGTTGGCTATACACGGTATCTGCCCCACTTACCCTGATGGACTTGGCCTCTGTAATGCCAACTTTTGTTTCTGTTTTTGAAGGGTAGGTGTAGTTGATGATTGACAGTGGAAAGGAAGGGGAGGGGAGTTGTGTGACTGCGAAAGTTGGGACCTCACTATCGGATTCGGTGGTCAGCAAAATAGGGTTCCATATTTGTTACATAGTACACAACATATTTCAACAGGAATTCAAGACGTAATGGGCTAAATGAACCGGATTTCACTGAGCACTCCAATAACGTGCATCAGACAGGGGAGAAGAACGTGAACGTGGTCCCAACTTGGGTCCAGAAACCAAAGATTCCCCACTAGTCAACAAGTCAGTTATGTCTAGCCATCAGAATTATGGGACACTTACTATATTCGAGACCGTGGCCACACCATTGCGGAGAGCATAAGCCTCGAGGCTGTAACAAACAGAATGTCAGCTCTTGCTTATTAAAACGGACGCAAGTGAGCACGGACAAAATCCCGTTAAAGTTGCATCCAATCTGGTCCCAGTCAATGCCTTGAACACCATAATTGGCCGCACCGAACGTCACAAAATCCGCAATCAGGTAGTTGTGAGTCGGATCGATACCCCACATGAACACTTCCCAGTCATTCAAAAATGTGAGCAGGTCCTAGACACCGATCGTCAGCATAAATAAACATAGGGTGTCTATAGTCTAGACATACGCCTCCCGAGTTAGTGGCAGCCACGGAACAGCCAAAGAGCAAGTTGCTCTGAAGCGAGGCTGGGGCGAATTTCTTCATGGTCTCGTTGAATTTGACATGACCAGGGGTGACGTCGAAGGGGCTCCCGGATGCCTTCAAACCGGGTGGTTTGGTATGGTGGGCGGTAGCGTTGAGAGTATTCAACGCGCCTCCGGGTCCATTAGCTTTGGGACTGGGAACAGCAGCGACAAAAGTGGCTGCGAGGGCGAAGAGAACAGCAAAGATGAACTTCATGATGGTTTAGCAGGCTGAATCTGTGGATTCTGCTGAGGACTTGAGAGAGTGATTGGAGATGTCTTTTATACCTGTCATTGAGTGTACTACCGAAATGTCAGAAGGTCCGTTTAGAGAGAGTGGAGAAATATTGAACCTGAACCTCCTCCTTTGGGAGCCATCCTTAGACGATAACAAGCCCATGCTGCGCGCTGATCTTTTGTCGTCCGATGATGCGCAACATGCAGGGACACCCACGATGTCTAGTTGCGAAATCAGCTTGATGAAATCCTGTAACATGAAAGATCTGCCAAGGAGAGTCCCAAACCACGAGCGTCCACGTGAAAGCCCAACGAACGTGCAACTGGCCGGGGTCCCAAAGTCGGAGATGGTCGACTCGTCAAGCGCCCGGTGATTTGAAGCAGCCTAAAATTAAGCACATTATCTCAAAATAATCTGGGACAAACTATTCACGCCGTGCCTGACCCTTAATGATCTGCAATTTCCCTCGATACAAATTAGGGCAAGCATAACAACATTGGGGGCTGATGAACAGAGCTTATAAACATGCGGTCTTGTCGGACCCGTAAACGGGAACAACTATCAACGCTTTGGTCTGGTGGCCACAAAACGGCTCGGAGTATCTCGCTAGAGCTTACCCACGCAGAGAGCAGACAAGGATAAACCGCGGTTGATATAGCGCTAGATATCTAATAATGTAGTAGTGAAAACGCATTCGCATACGGAATTAGGGGGAAGTCAGTCGGAGGCTAGCTGTACTGGCTAACTGATCAACCGGCCTGAATCGATCACCGCCGATAATGGCGAGGAAGCTCAGCAAGACATGAGAAAGAGAGGAAACGGTAGGTGCACGTCATGGGAGAACGGACAGGGGGGAGAGCTCCAAAACAGCGCGTGTACAAACCGGGTCACTACCGTCGCGAAAGTATGTCCGTTGTCATCTGGGGAGACGGCGCAAGCACAGAGGACTGATATCCGACACACTCACGCATGCGTAAACGGCACATTGCGAGCAGGGATAGCCCGGGATTAGCTCAAGAGGGTATCCTCTCCGGGCAGGCTGATTGAAGGGAGGATGAAAAGGATGGCGTGACTGGCCTGGAAGTAATGTCTAGCAGCAGCCATTCCCGAGCTGCCTCAGGGTCAACGTTCACGCGTTCACGTTCCGTAGACAAAGTGGGGTGGCGAGGTCTCGGTGCTGCAACAGTAGATTATAAGTCATATTTTATCCGATACTCACATTTCCTACTCTTGCAGTGCAGCAAGCAAATCCGGAGACTTGAGGTAGCTTGAATTTTGTGATGATATCTGCGTCATACCGGGTTCTATGCAAGGGGTGGACGCCGGGAGAGAAACCACCGGCTCTAATGTCTTCCAACATGAAAGGAATCTGGGGTGGGATGAATGAGTGACTCAGTGCCGATAATCCTCGGCTGCGCACCTCGATACCACAGAAACGTATTCTTACGGACATCTTATCTTCAACAACAAATTCCTTAACGATCGCTGCTAGGACCTATCGAAATGATTCACGGGCGGAGACAGAACGAAACTAGGGCAGTGTTTTACCTGGTAATAAAGATGTTGAGTGCAGTAGACCATGTTAGAAAAGTGCAAGAAACCCGATTCGGTCTTACCTAACTAGAGCACGGAGGTCCACGATCAAATGCTAGTTTCGCCAAAATCTGGAAGAATGCGTCGCCATGCGCGTCACATCTGCTGGAAATGTGTCGTCCATGTCATTCAACTTCCTGTGCTCTTCGCCTGCTGTCAGGGTGGCACGATAACTATGAGAGGGCAACTACTCACCAATGCAGAGCAGAAGAATGAGGCACAATTGATCTTCGGATTCGAGGGAGCTTTCCACCATATGCATATCATGATTGGGCGCGCGTACGTGGGAGGTGGAGAATTAAAGGACTATAGACTCGGGAGTAAGTCAGTCATGGCAGGTGGTAATTCAACCTTCAACGTTTCAACATCCAACGGCGTCTGCAGGGTGCGCGA
Organism: Lepiota brunneoincarnata; assembly: GCA_023014365.1. NCBI lineage: Eukaryota > Fungi > Basidiomycota > Agaricomycetes > Agaricales > Agaricaceae > Lepiota > Lepiota brunneoincarnata. Next base: position 2,247,495 of record JAEBUN010000003.1, read on the forward strand.
GGATAACACGTGATTATGCGTGCGAAATAACATATATAATAATATATCAAATCACATTTCCTGACTCGAGCAAGGTTTGCCGTTGTTCGTGGCCTGTAGTAGGGTCCATCACTAGCACCAGTACTAAGCTGCAGCATGGCACTAAAAGGGGTGGTGCAAGATACTCTCCAATTGGCAGCGGCAGTCATCCACTTTATAGCAGCTGTGGGGAATATTTTCTTTTTGCGTGACCCCTCCTGACCAAAGAATCAAGGAAAGGAGCCTAGCGAAGAACCAAGCATTGAATTTGACCATAATTAGAACATGGGAATGACCTAACGAATTCCACAGCTTAAAAGGACGAGGATACAAAGACACAGGGAGCCCCAGCACCAAATCACCGTCAGACCATTATGCCTGCATTGTCGCTGCCACCCTTCCCAGAGGATGTGCCCACGCATCCCTTACTCATTATTGACTACGCCCTGCTCAAAGTCCGTGACCCGCAAGAAGTTGATAGGCTGTGGGGGGCCGCGACCAAGCTCGGTTTCTGGTAGTAAGTCCTCCTATTTGTAGCCTCGTTCACCTACCTTCCAATCCCTCCCATATACTTCACCTGTTACTATTGGTTTGAATGTGTTTCACTGTGCTTATTTCATTTTTTTCCCCTTGACTCAGCCTCAAGAACCACGAGGTCGAAGAGGGGGCCAATGCAATGTTCGACCTAGGGGCAGAAATAATGGCCATGCCTCTAGAAGAAAAGATGAAGTACCACCAAGGGTATGATGGAGGTTCCGCCGGGTTAGTATTTTCAAACCATCTCCAAGCCCATATTAACTGCGAAATTCTCCGACCCATCCCGAATCATGCAACTTCTAGCTACAAAGAAGCAGGGCAGCAACTTCGTGGATATCACAGGCGAAAGAGACACAATCGAACTCTTCAATATCTCCCAAGACTGACGCTCTCGCGTGGCCCAACCATGTCCATCGCACCTACCCAGAACCAGTCGAACGCAGTATGATCTCCATCGTCCAACCATTTGTACGCAAGTCTCGCGAGGTCAATCACACTATCCTCGATATTCTCAACGATAAACTCGGGCTTCCTAATGGTTTCTTGGCCGACCAACATCCAGAGGAGGAACACACTGTTAGTGAGGCGAGGATTATCAGAAACCCACCTATGCCGCATAATCCGCACAAGAAGGCTACCGGAGCACATACGGATTTCGGTTCCCTGGTAATGTCCAGTTTGAAAAAAAAAACATTGCCCAACATTTATATGCCTTAATTAGGCCTTATTGCACAATCGGCTCGGCGGTCTTCAAGTCCTTGTTCCTAGTACCGATAGCTGGCAATATGTCAAGGTAAAAGTTCACGGGGTCATACACGAGCCTCTAGCGCCTTGCCTCCCCAAACAGATTCTCATTGCACTACTATTTCAGCCAATCCCTAATCACGCAATCTGCAATATCGGCGACGCACTCGCCATCTTTAGCGGCGGTATCCTTCGTTCAAACATGCACCGCGTTCTGTAAGGGTCTCATCGTCTCTCATGGCGACTCAAAAAACTCAGCTCGTCCGTCTTTCCAGTCCCCCACCGGGTGCGCAATCCGCATACGAACGTTGGTCACTCGTCTTCTTCACCCGTCCAGGCAACACCAAAATCCTCCGCGCCTTCATCGAGTCAAGTCCGGCCATCGCCTCCGCCGTCGCTTCAACTCCGGAAAAGAGTTTTGAAACAGGATCGACGGCTCTGGAATGGTTCACTCGAAGAAATAAATACGTCAAGGCCGTGAATATCAAGGTGAATAAAAATAATTTTGCTCGTTGCCAACTTGAGAGGAACAGTATTTATTGATATCTTGAATTTAGGGCCCTGAGTCGTACGTGATGAGTCGTGGCACTGAGTCCAACTCGACAGCGGCATTGGGCATGTGATTTCTTCAACAACTGTATCGATATTGGTCTGTAGTATATCTCTCAATATACGAAACAAAATACAGTTAGGGGGCATCGTCAATGAACTCAACCATGGTATCCCGTAGCTCATACCAGCCTTCTGTCACAACTAACTGCAACTCGTGTCTTCCTATCTCAAAGGCAGAACCTAGCGCAACACTGTCTAGTCGGTGAATGGAGAGGGGAATATCATCGTCACGCATCTCGCAAAGCTCATTGCTTCCTTCTCGGATGCACAACGTTGTAGGTCCGTCTCGGCTGTGCAACAACCTGATTCGCAAGTGGGTTGGAGTATGGATGGATGTCATGAGACATGCGAGTATGCTGGTTGCGAAGGCAGCCGCTCCTCTGTGCACAGAAGTTGGAGTGAAGTAGAATGTCGACGAATTGGCTGATTGTTCTGTCCACCACCGCTCACGATTATATTGAATGAAAGGAAGAACAATTTCGCTATGAGAATCGTCGCAGAGGTAAAACAGCTGGTCGTTTTCCTCGATGTTCAGATCCCGGTCTTTGAGATTTATCACCGAGTGAGCGGACGGATTCTGGGTGACTTGATAAACGATCTCCGGATCACATTCCCTGACATCATACACGGTTGCAATACTGAGCTTTGCGACAAGCAGCATGTCCCAACGTAGGCACCAATCAAGGTGCCCAAATCTTGAATAGACCAATGCAGCCATATGTCCTTCGCAACGCCGGTACTGGTACGCCCAATACAATTCGTTCAATTCGTTCGGGTCTGCAGCATTGATCCGATTTATCGTTTCCTCCATCTCCGCTCGTATGTTGTGCAGTGGAGAATTCCGACGTTCAAACCTCCGTTGGATTTCTTCCAGGCTATTATTGTCAAAGAAAAAGGTGTCTGGTGTCAGACTTGGAACGCTTGAACTTGCGATTATGCCACTCTCGATTGCCTTTCCCCACGCCTCGTTAACCACCGCCTCCCCCCACCCCCATTCATGACGCTCGCCCTGCGTGATCACTACTGTTTCGTGTCCCACACTCTCCTTCCTCTCGTGTACTTGCGCTCTTTCACCCTCTAAGCGCTTCTTCTGCCCAGCAGACCACTCCAACCAGAGCCAATCCTTCATCCACCCCTCCGCCCGTTCTCGAACGACTCCCTCGATGTATCGTTCCATCCGCAAATGGAGAATCTTCTCCAATTTCATTGACATCGTAAACAGCACCATTTCATGCTTTCCCCATTCCGATGCCACCCATCGATTTAAACTTTCAAGCTCCAATTTACCCTCATTCCCCATTGACCCCCCATTTGCGTACTGATAGTCGAGCAGAGCATCGTCGTGCATAGCCTCCATTCCATTCAGGAGCCACACACCCCAAGTCTTTATGAGGTTCGTTTTGAGATTGTGCTCATAGCCCCTCTGCAGGTACAAATGGTCGTGCTGCGACAACTCCCTCGGTATTGGAGAGTCGCTCCGAATCACCGCCTGCGTCAGGGGAATGGACTCAAAATTCCACTTTATAGAAAGAGTGGCGGATGGAGGAGGTGTGGCTGACCCAACCAGGGGTGTGGTAAGTTGGTCGAAACAGGAAGAGATAGTTGTGACGAAACGTCGGATTGGGTGGTCCAGAAATGGGCGAGGTTTGAGATTAGTCGGGTTTAGGGCATGTAATAGGGAATCATAATGGTCTGACAACTCGTTCAGGAGGATCGAATGATTTATCTTCCAGGGATGGTTATCGCCAGTGTCTAGGAGTAGTGTGGCTTGCGTCTCCACCTTGTCTGGGTCAGGGTCGATGGAAGAGTTGAAATACATGAGTTTACTTTCCTCCTGGTTCCGGTGTATGACAAATGCCATGCGCTTATTTGCATCGAGCACTGTCATGAACAAGCACTTCAATCCAACGCGCCGGTACCCAGACAATGTAAAATATAGTACAATATTCCCGGGCCCTTTGAACTGCTCGAGTGGGCCAGTATAACGAGTTATGAAATCCAGGAACCGTTGTTCCGGGATCAAAGGGAGTTTATCATGGAAAAGCTCCCCAGCATCCTTCTCTGTGGTGACCAAAGGCTCGTACTCGGTTAACTTCAGACGCACAGTGACGTCCGAGTTTCAAAACCAGGGTTCCATGCCCACAGGAGAATCCGAATCACTGCAAGCGCAACTTCTACACCCAGCCAAATCACAGGTTTATTAGACCCGCTGTTGGATGCGAGTGTGAACGATCCAATATATCCGGCGATAGCTGCGGGGATGGAGCATAAGAGGATTATCCATGATAAGATGACGAAAGCCAAGTCGGAGGCTGGATTGGGAAAGTGCCGTTTGCGTTGCTGTCGCATCAGATCCAAGAGATCCGTATAGCTGAGATCCCTGAACGGGTCATCGAGGAGTTGCAGTGGTGACTGTATATGGATGGAGACGTGAGCTGGAGCGGGGTTCTGATGGGTCGAGGGATCTTTAGCGTTATGCGCCGAATCCGTCTCGGAATCGAGGTAGCTCGAAAGGCTTGAAAGGCACTCCTCGGCCATGAAATCAGTGTCCCAACGAAAGTGTTCCTGAGTCTGAAGCCGCAACTCGGGTTTATCAGTCTTTGCCTCGAGATCGTGTAGGAGTTGTTGATGTATCGTCATGAAAATAATGCGGTTCTTCATGATGGAAATGAGGCGAGCTTGGATAAGGAACTGGCAGCAAACTGCGGCCAAGGAGCTGCCTAGTGTACGCACAAAGGGGGGAAAACCACTCCAAGTTGCGCGTATCTTGCACAATATGGATATAGGGGGCACCACTCAAAACGCCTGCTATGGTGGTACATAGCACAAGGCAAATATTCCATTCGACAGACCTTCATTCAATTGTCAGCCTTTCGGGACTATCGATGTGTTTTTCGTTGAGCATCTGCAGCAGGCGGCTCTCTGCCATATAGCGCTTCTTGTCCATCGTGATCATGGGAGCGGCAGTCCCCATGGGCTTGAAACCGGCGTCGCTGAGGATTCTGGCTCCACATGACTGCCGGAACGGAAATGCTTGCAATGAGGACAGATATCGCAGTCTTGACGATGCCCGGACTGCCGAATAGCGAGAGCGGTGCTGCTGCTGCGTAGAGGAAACCTCCGTACAGAGCTGAGCCGACGTGCTTCTCGCATTGTTCGGTCCCGATGAGAGGCAGGAGAGCGGAAAGGTCTTGTATTCCGCCAGTCAGCGTCCCACCGAAGGTTGACGTTGAGGAAGAATCCGACATTGCTATTAACATCATGAGGTGAAAACAAACCCCGACGAGTAGAGATACACCCCACCTTGGTTGGAGTAGATGACGAGAAGGGAGGGCCAAAAGTGTGTAAACAGGAATCTTGTGGCCTCTGAGTCGGGATACCTGGCGGCGATGAAGGTACTTACTTGGGAGTTTGCGGACGAGATAGCCTTATTGGCAGTTGCTGATCCAATCCGTCATAGTGCCCTTACGGGTTTGGCAGTTACTCCAACCCGGTGTGTACTCCTTCACCGAAGTAAGTGAACGACGGCCTGACGCCGTGCAAGGCATGAAATGATGTCATCAACGGGTGGTTGTGGTGGTGTTCGAGTCGCTATCGATGTTTGATGAGGGTATCAATAACCACGCTATCGAAGCTTTGGAGCATGGGCATTCCCCATCCTTCAGCGGAAGACTTGTGCAGAAAACGGGAACGACACGGGCAGGTGATGGACTAATGCTTCGAAGATGCGCCAACCTACATTCTGTCACAAGACACCCTCCAGGGCGCGAATCCTCGGCAAATGGACAGAGTGATTTGTTCACCGTGTTACCAGTTACCAGATAGTCCAAGCGAATGCGAAGGCGGTGGTGGATACGGAGATGACGGTAGCGGTAGACTGGTGGTGGTAAGTGGTGGTGGTAATGTGTAAATCGCAGGCGAGCGGAGAATTAAAGACAAAGATGTTCACGACAAGGTATAGCCGCAACTATGTTTTCTGTTCAGCATAGATGGGGGGCCGCAGTCATAGAACGTCGTGGTGGTGAGCGCCTGAGACCGACCGACCCCTCCTACATGCTTCCCACGCAAGCAGATGGAAGACTTGCTAAATCCGGCCAAAGCTTCATCGTAGATTCGTCCCGTTGTCGGATGAGCGTTGCGCGTGAGCTCTGGCCAGAGGCTATATTCTACTCAAAATACCTACGGGTACCCACACTTACAAACCCGTCAAGGCCGCAATGTTTATAAGCTCTGTTCATTAGACGACATTGTATCTTATTCTTGCCCCAGGACACACCTCGGGGCTGCAGATAATCAAGGACCAGGCACAAGACGTAAATAGTCATCCCAGGCTGACATCCCTACTTCGATTTAACAGCATTTTTTAGGTCACTTGGAATGAACTAAATCACCGAACAGTCTTGGCATCGTTAGTTGACCCAGTGTTCAGGACCCCGGTCAGCCGCACGTTTGTTGCATCTTCACATGAATCATTGCCTGTGTTCCTGGCTTCCGAAGATGGTAATTTCATGGTACATATTTTCGAGTGAACCCTCATTTCGCAACTCGACATCGTGGGTGTCCCCGGATATTACGCATCATTGGGCGACACAAGGTCAACGCCCTCCTTGGGGCCTGGTATCGTGTAAGGATTGGCCCCAAAGGCGGGAGGGCTCAGGTCAATATTTTTCCACTCTCTCCAAACGGGCCGTCTGACCTTGAGTAGTACACTCAAGGTATGGGTATAAAGGACGTCTCCAATTACTCTCTCAAGTCCTCAGCAGAATCCACAGATTCAGCCTGCTAAACCATCATGAAGTTCATCTTTGCTGTTCTCTTCGCCCTCGCAGCCACTTTCGTCGCTGCTGTTCCTAGCCCCAAAGCTAATGGACCCGGAGGCGCGTTAAATACTCTCAACGCTACCGCCCACCACGCCAAACCACCCGGCTTGAAGGCCGCCGGCAGTCCCTTTGAAGTTACCCCTGGCCATGTCAACTTCAATGAGACCATGAAGAAACTCGCCCCTGCCTCGCTTCAAAGCAACTTGCTCCTTGGTTGCTCCGTGGCTGCCACTGATTCAGGAGGCGTATGTCCACACTATAGACGTCCCATGATTATTTATGCTGACGATCGATGTCCAGGACCTGCTCACATTTTTGAATGACTGGGAAGTGTTCATGTGGGGCATCGATTCAACTCACAACTACCTGATTGCGGACTTTGTGACGTTCGGTGCGGCCAATTATGGTGTTCAAGGCATTGACTGGGACCAGATTGGATGCAACTTCAATGGAATTTTGTTCGTGCTCATCGGCGTCCGTAAAAGCAAGAACTGACATTCTGTTTGTTACAGCCTCGAGGCTTATGCTCTCCGAAATGGTGTAGCCACGGTCTCGAACATAGTAGGTACCCCATAATTCTGCGGCTAGACATGGCTGAACTGTGATTAGTGGGGAATCTTTGGTTTCTGGACCCAAGTCGGGACCACGTTCACGTTCTTCTCTCCTGTCTGATGCAGGCCCTTGTTGGAGTAATCAGCGAAATCCGGTTCATTTGGCCCATTGCGTCCTGAATTCCTGTTGAAATATGTTGTATACTATGTAACAAAGCTTTTCCAATCTATCTGTGACCAACCCGACAGGTGGAGAGCTACAACCTTTGTGTTCACACAACTCACCTCCACTCCCTTTCCACTATCAATCGCAAACTACACCCACCCTCCCGGAAAACAGAAATAATAAGTGTTCTAACAGGTATGATTGGCATTACATACAGAGGCCAAGGCACTTAGGACAAGTGGGTAGGCAGCTGCACGACGCCCTGACGAACAAACAACCCCATCCTCCCCGCCATCAAAACGCCCTGCTTCTCTTGGCCCGGTCACGTGTGCAGTAGCCGAACAGAAGCTGTGCAGCGATAACAAGAATCACGATACCAAAGATACCTGAACAAAAAGGAGAGTGAGGGGTGTAGGTCGAAAACTGAATATGATCGGCCACGCAAAAAAAAGACCACATTTACCTCCAAAGACGGCACCGACCACAATCCCTGCCGTGCTTGATGAATCAGTATTACCATCGTGAACCAAAGTCGTAGCCACAGGGACGACAGTGGTAGCTTGTACAGTGGTTGTGAAGGCCCGTCCGCCGCTCAAAGTTCCGCTGATGGAAAAAAGTAAAAAGGAAAGATATCAGGGGCAGAATCAGCAATTGTTTGCCAGGTTTCGCAGAGAACACTGGATAAGCGGTTATTTACACAGACACGGATTCAATGATGCTTGTGATAGACTTTGTTGTAGTTATTGTCGTTGTTGCGGGGTGCTGGGGAGTAAAGAAAGGTTGACCTGCAAAAGGATCCGGGGGTGCGGGTGGTTGGGGGACAGGCGGAGGAATAGGTGGAGGAAGTCCAGGCAATTGGCGAGGAGCCAATGACTTTGTAGCTAGAGGGAGAGCAACAGAGTCAGTGGACCCGCTTGATCATAGCTAAGAGAATGAGAACGGACCTTGGTGCCAGAAGGGCGTGGCGATTGGTTTCGGGGACATATTACTCCCTTCGCGTCACAGCGCGGGGAGCGCTCGGGAGATGAAAGAACCAGTAACAAAATAAACCACAGGCATTAAAATATTACTGACGAGATACCCTTAGGTGCAGCAAACTCTTCCCGATTTGGAAGTGACACTCCAAGAAGGGGAGTGGAGTCGTGACGCGACAAACACTTGTCGAATACTTACGCCTCAAGATGGCGGCACAGGACTACACCACCCTCTATCCAAGACTACTTATTACATATGGTGGCCTTTGGGCGGGCAATGCCCATACGGTAATACTCTTGGGGCGTTTTAAGAAATACACAGCCTTTTTGGATATACGTCTACGAGTCCAACCGGCAAATATTCACACCGACAACTCAACTCAAGATCCAATCGCGCAATGCTTTTCAAGGTGCCCTGGCATGTAAGCGCCGTGAGACTACTAAAACTCTTAAAATGTTCCTGTTCCTCACTCGGAACCGAAGTTCTGGCCAAGAGCTCGAGCGCTCAATGGGCACCCTTCGGCGAACCAACCGGGGTAATCGGGGGGTAAAGGGGCCAAAGCTAGGCCGGTAAAGGCGCAACCGACAAAACGGACACATCTGAGCTAAATACACCGAGCTTTATATATATATAGGGGGGGCATCGTCCGAGAAGCATTTATGTGAGAAGCTACAAGTAACAGCTTCAACGTGTCAACTGCGGTGATTGGGAATTCTGGCTGAACAAGAGCGTCTGTGCCTGAGGCCAGAAATCTACCCCCCCGTTCCTCGTGACGCAAAACAGAAGTGCACATAAACATAGCGACAGCGTAAACTAAATAGCATTGTCAGGAGTCTCAACAAAGCCTATGGATATCATTTTCCCACCTCCTTCATCTCCCACCAGCTACGTAGATGCTATCATACGCAGGCGGATATTCTTCCTGATTCCGCCTTGCAGTCAAATCTTCCTGCACCACCGGCCCCGCATCTCGGTGCATGGTCACCCCACTCGACCCTGCCATGGACGGATTTAACCCCTCTAGGTCAATTCTTTCGGCTCTTGAAGATGCTGCTGGTGTCAATGAAGCCGATGACATAGTGGTACTCTCATCAGTAAATAATCGACGATGATTGTCCTGGTGTTGTCAGGCCTTTTGGTAGGACGTGTAACGGAACCACCCTGCAGACCAGAACCTCTAGCCTCAGGTTGACCATTCGAGTCCAACTGCGGAGTCGAGAGTACGCCATTCTTTTCTGCTCCATCCCCTTCCTTATTACTAACGAACAACCTCCCTTGTCCCAGCGCCTCTTGCTCCTTGGTCCATCCGGCATAATCAGTAGTACCCGTGGCCGAAAGCAGCCCATAAGAGGAACGCGTTCCATTGTCGCGTCCCGATCCCGACGCGGAACTGGGACCCGCTTCCGAGGCCGGTACAGAAAAACGACCAGGGGCGGGACCATGCCCAAGAATGGCAGCCACAGCATCCAGTGAAGTATAAGGCGGTTCAGACGATGTAGTGAATTCATCCCCACCGCCGCGATAAGAAACAAGATCGGCGTTGTTACGCCAAGCAGGTTCATAGCTGTCGACGCTAGGTTGCCCACGACGATGCTTCAGATCCGGGCCGGCTCCTTGTCCTGCGACTAAGAAGGGGGTTGCTACTGCGAGATTTTCATCATATCCGAGGTTGAGGTCATTGTTTTGGGTAGATACAACGCGTGCTGGCTCGAGATCGTCATCCTCTTTATCCCTCTCGAATTTTCGAATGAGGAACAAGCCGATCAGTACAATTATGACCAATGCGATGACGCCTAATTGACGTTATGCATGATGTAAAACAAGAGCATGCACTGTATCCGTACCTCCAATGCTGCCACCCACTATGGATCCCACATTGGTCGACTTGCCGTTTGAAACATCGGCGACTACGGTGGTAATTAAAGGGATAAGAGTGGTGACTTTAATGGTGGTGCTGAACACTTGTCCGTTCAGAGTTCGGCTATGAAGAATCAGTGATATCATCTGGTACTGAGTGCGGATAACTTACACGGAGACAGATTCTACAGTCCTGGTGGCGGAGGTGGTTATAGTTATTGGAGCCGCGGGGGTAGCCGGCGGAGTGAATATTGTCGGAGAGGGACCAGGTGAGGGGGATGGTCTTGGAGCGGGTCGGGGGGATGGCTGAGGCGGCCGTGGTTGGGGATTGGGTGGTTCGGGTGATGGAGAGGGAGGTTCGGGTGATGGAGAGGGAGGGTCGGGTTCGGGTTGTGGCGATGGAGAAGGCGGTCTGGGAGAGGGAGAAGGTGGTTGAGGAGAGAGAGAAGGTGGCTGAGGAGAGGGAGAAGGTGGCTGAGGTGATGGTGAGGGCGGCTGCGGCGATGGAGAGGGTGGTTGAGGCGATGGGGAAGGTGGCTCGGGGATGGAGAGGGTGGCTGGGGGGATGGAGAGGGTGGTTGAGGAGACGGAGAAGGTGGTTGAGGAGACGGAGAGGGTGGTTGAGGAGACGGGGAAGGTGGTTGTGGCGACGGGGAAGGTGGTTGCGGCGATGGAGAGGGCGGTTGCGGAGAGGGAGAAGGCGGCTGAGGAGAGGGAGAAGGAGGCTCAGAGGTGGGTGACTGGCGAGGGTTGAGAATGACCAGGGGAAAAGATTGAGTGGAGGGTCGCCGAAAGGGGACAGTAGGCTCAGAGGAGGACATGATTCTGGAAGGGAGAGAGGTTAGAGATATGAAAGTGCGAGGGGCAATGTAACCTGGTGGTATGAAGGCGTCAATATCGATATCAGAATGGCCTCGAGGCAAAGGGACTTGCTCGCCGGAGCCACCATACGACTCAACCGTCCGCAACCCTTTTCATATGTGGATAAGCGGCTCTGGTCCAGTCTTCGTCACATCCTTGGCGTGCAGCTGTGAGCCCCTGTGTTACCTTCCTTGATGAACGTGTTGGCTCCATCGGGCATCCAAGAACGCCCATTTCACTCTAAGCGCGTTCTGCACTATGCGTGTGTGAGTAACAAAGTTGCACCATTGGTGGCCCTTCGTTGGGCCCAAGTTGTTGTCGAATGGTGCAGAGATTTCATGGCGAGTTTGTGCAGAACGACTGCTGGAACGGCCGAGGCACGACCAAAAATAGAACACGCGGTGACCGAAGGTTTTCTCACGCAAGCACAGCATTCCGATTGGCTGAATCAAGTCTTGATTGATCGCCCCACAACTCTGTCCTCCATCCGAACTGGGCTTGCGGCAATCAGTACATATACAGCACCAGTTCTCCTCGCCACCTATGAAGGCACTGGTTTCACTTTGCATCCCGGTTGTCGGAGCACATGGGTGGGAGTGATGTTTGCGAGGATGGTCAAGCGGAGACGAGAGCCTGTATGAATCAGCCCGCCGGTCTCAATGATTTGTCGCATTGGAGCTGTCTACATACTACTATAAAGATCCGAAAAAGATAATTGATTGGATCAAGGTGAGTCAACTGGGTATGTGGATCGTAATTGAATAGTCTCAAAAACACTTGTCCCACGGAGTATATAAAGGAGCCTCACCCTCTGATGGTGGGTAGAAGCGCTTACCTTCGCCCTTCATCGAACTCAAGTTTAACTTTAGAGTGCGATCGTTCGAGCTCATCAACAATTATTCCCTTGACCTTCAAATGTCTTGAGCATCACATCAGGAATGACTAGCAATCGCAACAACTCGACTCAAACCAATGCTAGCGAGCCCAACGCCACCGACACCAGTTCAACCACGCGTTCCAACAACTCAATCTATGATCAATATTCGCATGGACATTCGGGCTTCATGGACAGCTATGGGTTAAAGCCTTGGATCGCCGAAGATGTTCAGGAGGGCAAGACCATCCTCGAGGGTCTCAAATCTTGCTCCTCCGAGGATGGCAAGGAGTGAATGTCTCTGAAGGGGACAATTTCGCGTTTAAAATTGGGGAGGGATAGAACAGAGAAGCGAGGGTTGGCAGAGTTTTTCGAATCCGTGTCTATCCTCACTTGTCTGTGCTACTTGATGTCAGGGTTGACCCCATTGTATGAAATGGAATAAGGCTGAGTTGACTCCACTGCGCCCACGATTCCAGGTCGTGGTGAAATTTACCACGATGAATCATTCGAGGGAAAACTATGGTGTCTTCAATGCCCCTCTTCCCCGGAGACACCCCTAACCCCGAAAGGTCAGGAAATCAATTAGTGATATGTGCCTTTGGCGCTTGCGAGGAGTTATATGTTGCCGTACTGATCGGACAGAGCACGCCGCAAGGATATATATATACTTATGACACCTGAGACCTGCCAGAATCGGTCCTATGAATCGGGGGTACAAAAGAATAGTTATAAGAATCAGATTCGTTTGTACACTCTGTACCCATCACGTGTTTTAGAACCGAGTCTGACACAATAAAAGGATCTGTTTATGACACAGATCAACTTAAAAGATCTAGAATCTGTTGCAATGACCAAGATAAAATTAGTTTATTGTCTCTGTACCTATAATAGATGTTATACACTAATCAGGTTCTATTCAATAATATGCCCAATCTACAGATTATGTCAATGATTCAGAATCGGTAGAGTGTACAGATTGAGTGGCCCACGAGTGGGGACAGGAGTGGGCCACTGCTGGAAAGTTCGTATATGGATGAATTTACAAATCAGTGGCTGGCTAAGATATTTATTAAAACCAATGTTTGTAGCTAGGTGTACCAAGGGCAAGAACGGCAAGCAACTGTCTACAAAGCTCAAGCTGAGTATTGTGGGTTGTAGTCAGGGATGTCACCTCTAGGTAATCATTGTTTAGAAGTTAATTTTGGGAATAGTTGTGGTATCTTGACAATGTTTTAATGGGGTAGCACCATTCCAGCTGGTATGGAGGTGCATATGATTGAGCAGGAATAGATGAAAAACATGCCAAACTATTGGATATATTATAAGAAATCACAGGGGTACTCAGTCCTCGGTTGTGGTAGCTTTTTGCCTGTATTCTGCTGGAAGAAGAGTCTTTCTGCCTGCTGAGTTATTTCAGTATATTTATATGATGCATGGAGGGATTCACCAAATCTTATAATCGACTTGCAGTTGGGCTCACAGGGCTTTAGAGTGAGGCGTGGATGTAGTTCCTGGCTATCCGTTGATAGGGTTCACCATCCTTTGCGTCAGGCGATGGTTGCATGGCAGCAGGGAGTGAACTGGCAGCAGTACAAACCCTGTAGAGAAGAGAGGCATTTTGGAAGCTGGTTTTGAGCAGTCCCCAAAAAAAGACTGTAAACACTGGTATTAGCATTAGAGATCCAAGTCAACTTTGGTATTGCTAGCAAGCCAGGAATGGTGAACAACCCTAGATGTAGCGTAGCCATTAACAGAGGATGTACTCATGATCGGTGAAAAGGTAGAAACTTTCGTAGGTTTTAATATAGATAGTGGGCTTGTTTTCACTAAGCTTAGCCGCAATTCGATAAGCTTAAGCTAATACAAGTGGAATGAGATAGATAATGAACAGTTTCATCTTTTAGGGTGTTCTGGGGGTGCGTTCTGACAGTGAAATTCAAGAGAGTAGTGTTTTTAGAGGTTAACTGAACAGCCGTTGAAGTTATCTTAGCTGTACAGTGCAACAATGAAAGGACAATCCCTGTCAATTCAAAGCGCTGGGTCTCTGGTCTCTGGTCTCTGGTCTCTGAACCCTGGTCTCTGTCTCTGTCTCTGTCTCTAGCACTCTGGAACTCTAAACTCTGAACTCTGGTCTCTGTCTCTGTCTCTGGGTTGGTCGACGACCGAAAGAAATCACACTTAACAACGCACACTAAATAGCCCTCTGAAACTGTTCTTGATCACGGCTTGCAGACTTGCATGTGAAGTGGGGGTGAGACCTCTTGCTTCTCCACAAACAAGTGCGACCATATTTATATTGTTTAGATACATACAAGAGATAGTAAATATGAAATAGAAAACAATAAGCTTAATTGTTACAGGCACTGTAGAACATTTTGGAAGGTTCAGCAGCATTTCTACCTCACCCTGGGTTATGGGTTTTTCTCTGATTAACGAATGGCAATCCAGCCAGACGTGTTCCATGCTTGTCTGCATTATTCTGTGTCCATGCGAGCGCGTTAAGTTTCCGGATCAATTATGATCAGAATGTATAGCGGATGGACAATCCCTTGATCCATTGTAATTAACTCAGTTAAGCAGTATGCCGAAGTGCCGGGACCCACAAAGCACTTGTTAATTAGGAGTCTTTGATATTTCTAGGGCTTTGGGCATCGGGTATTGCCTCCCGAACGTTGGACATTCTGTTCCATGGTCTGGTCATCATTATTGAACTCGCTATAGACATAATATGCCTGCGACAGCTGCTAGGTACATTCTTTTATGTTCAAACGCATTTGGGTTCATCAGAAAACTGCTCGTAAGGTCCCTTGATGCGACCAGGGTACAGTGACCCACAAAACCGTTCCAATGTTTTGTACTTTTGACTTAAAGTAGTAATAGCTCAGTAAATAAAATAGCCATATTTGTGAATATATTTATAAACATAGCCAAATATGTCATATCTGACTCTGCAAAGTTGCGTCATGTAATACTTCCAAATTAGGCAATTATGAATTTTGTAATCATTTTAAGTCATTGGAATGGTTTTGTCAATGACATATTATACTAGGCTATCCTATTATTTCTAGTACTTAGAGTAGCCCCCCCTGGCTTTGAGTACAGCTGCTACTCTTCTAGGCATACTTTCAATTAACTTCTGACACTCAGAAGCTGGAATAGCATCCCACTCCTTTTCTACCCTCTACCACAACTCCTCCATACCCTTGGGAGGAGATTCATACTCTCCCAACTTTCTCTTCACATATTCCCATAAGTGTTCAATGGGATTGAGGTCAGGTGACTGTGCTGGCCAGGTTAGGAGCCTAAAATGATTTTTTTGAAACCATTCTTTGGTCAGTGTACTCTTGTGTTTGGGGTCATTATCTTGCTGAAAGATAATATCTCAGGGTTTAAGCTTGTACCACTGGAGACTCTTCTTCAAATCTTCCTCCAAAATTTGCACAAACAACTCTGCATCCATCCTTCCATCAATCCTCACTGCATAGCCTGGGCCATCCCACAGCATACAGCCCCAAACCATCACTGATCCTCCTCCATACTTCAGAGTTCCCTTGACCAATCTTTCACTAAGCCCCTCTCCCTTCTTTTTCCATCCCCACTTCCTCCCATCTGACCCCAAACGATTAATTTTGGTCTCATCAGACCATACAACCAGCTTCCAGTCCTCCATAGTCCAATGCTGGTGTGTCAGAGCAAAATCCAGCCTAGCCCTCCTATGCTTGTCAGAGAGTAAAGGCTTTTTTTGCTTGACTACAGCCTTCATTCCTGCCTGTTTGAGATGCCTTGCTACAGTCTGTGAAGAGACTGATGTCCCAATGATGGGAGCAAGAGATTTGGCTATATCTACAGCAGTTTCAGCCTTGCCAGCAGAGATAAGATGGATAGCATGCCGAATATTAGTGGTAGAGAGTTTTGAAGGACGTCCTCCAAGTGATTTAGTAAGGCTGGAACAATTTTTAGAGGCTATCCTGGATATGGTACTGCACCCAACACCAGTAATTGCCTCAATTTTAGTATAGGAATGATGAGAATTTAGCAAAGAGAGGATGGTTTGCTTTAGAGTAGAAGATAATGGCTTCATGGTAGGTAGGGGGGTTGAGAATGATGGGACATGGCTGTCAGCACATCTATTTATATGTCAAAGACACGTGGTCACATGATCTTGTTGATTCACAATCAACGGAGTCATGTGATTGCTTGGATTAGTATTAAAAATTACTATTGACAAAACCGTTCCAATGACTTAAAATGATTACAAAATTCATAATTGCCTCATTTAGAAGTATTACATAACGCGACTTTGCAAGGTCAGATATGACATATTTGGCTATGTTTATAAATATATTCACAAATTTAGCTATTTTATTTACTGAGCTATTACTACTTTAAGTCAAAAGTACAAAACATTGGAACGGTTTTGTGGGTCACTGTATAGGCGTGAAATCGGCATATCATCGGGAAGGCATAACATCTTACCTTGCCTTTACAGTTCCTGTAACTCCTGTTCGCCCACCACTCATGCTCAAAATGTCCGGTATATCAGGGTCATTTGGTACCCCACTAGTCCTCAACGACACTTTTCTTGATTGTTGTTTGTTCAACTGCGATATCGATGCTGCTTTTGCCTTGTCCAGGGTTCATTCAGTGGAGAAATCATCATTGAGGGTAAATGCCAGCAAGGATAACCTGAGCCTCATAGAAATGGAACAGCCTGCCAGGTGCATACATACTGTGGGCAGCAGCCAACCTGTAGACTTTGAGAGAATCTACCATTGGTTGGCCGCGATCCCAGCCCCACTCGAACTTGGAGAATCTACCATTGGTTGGCTGTGATCCCAGCCCCACTCACCATTGGATAATGGTCCTGGTACCCAAACCAACTCCAAAGAATGCATGACATCTACCCTTGGGGAAGAAGACGCTTTGAAAGGAGTGTGTCCTAATGCATCCAAAATTCTCGTTAGGCATGTGTATGTTCATTTCATGGGCTTACCATAATCAGCTCACTCAATTCCGACCTCTAGTGCTCAAGTGGCTGCCCAGTTGGCATATGGCAGAGGGATTCATTGGTGGCTTGCCACAGTCCATAGTATGGATGGTGTCCTTCAATTAGCAGACAAGTTCTCTGATTGCTCATTCAATTGTGATATTGACAAGGTGTTTGCTAAGGTTGAAATGAATAGTTAGACATTTATCTAATCTACTTCCTGTTTCTTGTGCGGTAACGTCTCCCGTACTTCTGAATGTCAGGTATTGTAGTCTGCACCCCTTTCCCTCTGGCTGCTTGCAAAACTCGATGATAGGCCCACTGCATACATTAACAATCTAAACTTCATACCAGCTAGAAATGCCCAATTGCACTGTGAAGGGCCCCACGAGGCAAAATGGCCCTGATGAGGTACACCCAGTAGACGGTGTTGTGCCGCAAAATCATTTCATTTGTGAAATCACTAGCTAATAAAGTAACTAACTCTCTGTTACTGAATAATATCAGTATATGGCCATGATCAGACACTGGGTGCGAGAGATTTAGAATACTATCTAAAATATGTGAAGGCGGACATCTCAGAAACAGAACCAGAACACCCAGGCAAGTAAAAGTGATGTTAACTAACTTATGGGTGACAAGGCTATGGAAGAATGACTCTGGTATGAATGTACCTGAGCATTGTATCCAATACCGTGTTAACTAAGATATTAGTTAAGATACTCATGACTGCACAAAAAGACCCATTTCTTCGCCTCTGCCCTAGAAAGTGGACAAGTTGCAACACCTATGTCATCCAGATGGTACCTAGTCATATAACAGGTCCGGGAGTGAATCTTGACAAAAGAATGTAGGGATTAGCTGAATGCCCTGACAAGAATGTCCCCTTGAAACGGTTCTGATGATATTGAAACCTAAGGGATCAAATGGGGGTATCCCCAAGGGTACTCAGGGAAGGATGCCCCCTCATAGAAACAAAAAGAGATCAGAAATGATGAACTAGAAAATGAAGATTGATAAGAATAGAATAAGTTAATTAATTCTAGTGTTAGTCTACTACCTGAAGACTATGGAAGTGGACTTTAGAACATTAGGGTTGAAAAGCTCAGGTGTGGAGAGTCCGAGAATAAAATAAAAACCAATAGATAAATGTTAGCGAGGAAACTCGCTAACCCAGCTGGCTGTGATATAAATAGCCAGGCACCTAGGGAGCAAGTCCCTGAGAGCAAATTGATGTTACTGATATCGGAACTCCTAGAATGATGCTCCTAAATGATGAGGAGACAATAAAATGATGAAGCTGAAGGCTTGTTTCAGGTATACCCATAAGTTAATTGTATATTGTTATAAAAACTTGTCTGTAAATTACATGGGAGGCAAGAAACCGCTTGCCTATTTCCCCCCCCTGATTGTATGGTTGATTAGGATAGGAATATAAAGCAATTTTACGCGATTTTCTTCGGTCATAAGACCACCAGAGACTTAAAGAGTTATACTCTTTAAAACCAGACCCTTTGAAACGATTGAGATATTGACAGACCCTTCTGCTTGACTTGAGAACTGAATACGAGTTGCTACGCCTCTTCGGTTCTTAAGTAGAAAAGTTCACTAACTTCTGTTTCTTTGGGTTCCTCTTAGAGGCCTTGCCTCAGAAGTATACCATTGAATTGTAGAGCTGTTTAATTGAGAAGCAAACATAGTACGCTAGGGCCTGTTGAAAACACTGTCCACTAGGTCTATCAAGTTTAAAGATACTTACTGCAGGAGCTTGCTAGAAGCCTGTCTCGCTGAGTAGTCGAAAAGTTTTATTGCCTTGTTCAGAAGCTGTAGTATGCTAGGGCCTGTTAGATAACGCTGTCCACTAGGCCTACTAGCTTAAAGACACTTACTGCAGGAGCTTGTCAAAAGCCTGTCTCGCTGGGTAGTGTAAATTTACAGTATCGTCAAGAGAAAAGGACATAGTATGCTAGGGCCCATTAGAACACGTTGTCTGCTAGGTCTACGGAGGTTCACTGATTGTGAAAGCTTGCGTTTTGCCTGACTTATCGAATCGTGAAGATATTAGTTAACATATTATATAGTAACGACCATCAAAGTTCCCATTGTATTCAGATAGAACAACTGCCTGTCTAGTTGGAGACTAAGAGAATAACATACCAAAACCCTAAAAACACTAGAATCAAATATATTTCTGGAGATCTGTGACAACCTCTCCCCCACAAACTTATAAAGTTGGAATTAGCGAACCTGTTAACAAACTTCGTTTTCAATCTGGTAAAGTAATCCGCTTTTCAACGGACGTGGTATAGTGATGTCCACACCAATGATAACTGAGCTCCTGGTGTGAAAAGACTCACCTGGAAGAGCACAGGATACTTGGTCCTCCCAGAATCATCCATTCTTGGGGGATGAATCTCCTTGACATTCAGCTCTACATGGTGGTCAGCTTTATCCAGTCCACAAAAAACTTGGCCATACTCACCATATCCATCACTAACAATCACAGAATGAGTGACAGTTGGTGCTTCATATTCTCTTGTTGTTACCCGGGTTAGGGGTTCGCTCTTGAGTAGCACGGCGTTTGTGGCAAGATGTCTATACAGACTTGGTCTTGTCCTACTAGGCGTGACTTAGAGACGACGGAGCACTATAGTCCAGCCGGTTTAAGGGCAAAGAGGTATAGGAGGCAAGAACTGTATAACACTAAGATAAGGATACAAGGTATTGTACTGTATACTTATATACTCCTAAGTGTGGCTGTACTCCTACTATAATAGTCCGGACCGGGGTAACTATGAGTCAGAGATAAGAAAACATGAGGCGTATACTAAGAATAGTCCTTCTGATGTACACTACTGATAATTTCATAGTGACATGGGAATGTGAACTAAAAGTAACCGTCCTTCTGATGTGGCTTCTGATAACACTTGTGATGTTTTGCAAGTAATCGTTGGTGTTGAGTACGTAGTTGAAGTCTGCAAACAATGTTCAGCAGGTTTTGAAAATGCTGAGTTATGGAGACCCCACTGGAATTGTTGGTCTGGATCACTTCTGCCATAGTACACCTGGCCCATCGTAACCCAACACATAGAATCCTGCTTGTGGAGAAAAGTCAGCAGCATACCATGCCTGTTTGCTGGCGTTGGTTAAAGGTGTTGGCTCTGTTGAACCGGATGAGCTGAGTGTGGGGATTGGAGTTGAATAAATATGTCATTCGATTGATGAAGGATTAGCTGCCTCAAAGTATCTACATGTAAATTGATCAATACTTTGTGTTTATTGATGCACACAGACTCACATGAGGCCTTTCTTTTTGTCAACAGCTTTAATACCCCCTGTCACCTCCTACTTGCCAGAGGTGAGGAAGTGTGGTGTATCAGAATTAGCCAAACTGAATAATGCAATATGATTATAACCCTCAGTAGTGGGGACAATATTATGATATGGGTTTGAACCCCCTGTGGTCAGCTCTGTTGGAAGGGGGTATATATTCTGGGACTAGATTTCAAATTTAAATAAGCTCATCCCAGGGAAATTATAGATGAAGTAACCATAACTCACATTGTCAATCCAGCCATCATCGCCCTCTTCCCCACCCTTCCCCAATTGTCGGACCACATGCCCATACATCCTGGAATGAGCATCGGCAGCGTTCAGAGCAAACAAGATAACATGTCCGTCATCCGCATTTTGATTGAGTTCGTTCACAAGCAG
This sequence comes from Lepiota brunneoincarnata, assembly GCA_023014365.1. Lineage (NCBI taxonomy): Eukaryota > Fungi > Basidiomycota > Agaricomycetes > Agaricales > Agaricaceae > Lepiota > Lepiota brunneoincarnata. The sequence continues at coordinate 2,268,214 of JAEBUN010000003.1, forward strand.
ACTCGCTTCCCCTACGCATGCAACCTTGAGAATGATGCTATCATCTGCCAGCTTCCGATGCTCCCAGTCCAAAGTAAGAGTCATGTGTTCCAGTGGTAGGTCCAAAGTTGATGATGCCATCTTGGCAGCTTCAAGGTAATGGCCAAGGTCAAAAACATGCAGGGAAACAAGGGGATTGTTGCAGCCTGGTTTGGGGTATTTCATGACGACCTTGTCAGTATATGGAATGATGGTATCTGAATCTTCGGTCAGGCAAACCTTTCTATAGTTGGTCGATCAACCACTCATTAGGAGGGATCATGGTGCGGGGGACACATAACTATTGTTGGAAAAGGTCAAAGTGGCTGGCAGCTGGTAGTTCATAGGGAAAATGAGTACCAAAGCATTGTGATGGGAGAGGCAGGAGTTGGTTGTGGGGTAAAGAGAGTGGTTGCAGGGATCATATGTAGCTCTGGCTGGAAGAGTGTTGGGATGAAGGCAAGGTAACATATGTGGCACTGCTTGATGGTTGTGGTGTGCCAAAAGGCACAACTGATGTGCTTGTCTATTCACTAGTGGAGGTATTAGTCAAAAGGGGCAGGCAAGGTAGACGGATCTCTTACGGTCAACAATCAAATCCCAGAGGGAAAGTCGGCATTGCTACCAGCTGGGGCCCTGACTGAGCGTGCATGCAGAACAACGAATAGCTACAGGCCCTGAAAGAGGTTTTCCTGAATCGTGCAACAAGCTAGTGTGCCCTGTAACCTGCAACGCTGGGAGTAATGAAGTAAATGCAGGTTTGATTGCTACCTCAGGCATCGGCCTAACCCCACATTGTTCTGAACCCTGCTTTACGCTCAGTGCCTTCTGGCATAATCCAACTAATCACCCCCTTGCTCCATGCTCCTAGTTGCAATATTGGGAGAGATGAAGAAAAGCACATGGTCATTGGGACATTATTTAAGCACTACCATGAGTCATAATCTAGGAGGATGCTCTAGGATCTACATGTGCATTTATATCATACTATAGACAGTCACAAACCTAGAGCTGTGACTAGCTGCTCTGCAAAAATGCGACCAGGGAACGGTGTACTTAATCTACTGAGATTTCATCTTGTGGGGAAAAGCTATTGGGGTTGTAGAACATAACAATGAGGGTAGCATTGGAGGGGGCAAGGAAGGGCATTGTTTGCAATTCCTCAACCTTATTCTTGCACCTGCTGAGGAAACAGAAGAAAATGAAGCAACGGAAAAGACATTATCTGATAACCCTCAGGGCGATATACTGGATAACCATGGCGATAAAGAAGCACATAAATACTTGCCATGACCGCAACAATCCAGCAGTTTGAAAAAAGTGGGGTAAGTTATCAGCACTGGTCCTAAATTCCTGGGGCAATATGTTAGTGATTTGTTTGACTGAGTATTCGGATAGCCCAGAACCTTCATGCTCCAGAGTTTAATCTCAAAAATAGACTTGTTTGCATCGCTGGTAGCGGAGGCAACGAGGTATTCATCTTCGCTTGTATGTGCCTGTGTGGAGTAGTTTAAGCCTTACAATGTGACATAAGGCGTGGTTGGGCACTCACATCAACAACCTGGACAAGGGTTCCAACTGGAGCAGAAATTGAGCAATAATGATATGAGATTCATGGTTCTGACTTACTGGGTCCATGATAGAGAGATGTAACAAGTGAACCACTCTGTTGGTCGAAGAGACAGACACAGCCATCATTGCTCCCAACAGTGATCACAGTGCCTCTAATCACTGGTGCTAAGAGTAGTGGCACATTTCACTGCATGATGTGCCAAAGGACCCAGACTGGTTTCACTGGTAGTAGGTTGTAAACATTGATCCCAGTGGCTAAGTTCGAAACCAAGAGTGTCCGCTTATCAGCACACAGAATGGTGCATCCGCTTGAAGGCATCAATGCTATATGGGTACTAAGCTCTGCGGTAATACAAAGTGGATGCTTACATTCTTGTAGAGAGGATGTAATGTTCAGATAGCCTCCATGGATCAAGCTGATAGATAAGTCTGATTATAGATGGTCAGACTAATATGTGAAATTACAGAGCTACACACAATTCATGTGATTGCAAGAATGCCACAAGCACTTTGTTACCTGAATCCAGGAACTGGACAGAATGGGCAATGGAACACCAAGGCGGTGTACCACCCAACTGAGATAGTCAACCTGAGAAAATCAAGTCAGGGAAAGGTAGGGCGGCAAGTAGTGAACATTACCTTGAGGGTTGATATTCCAGACTATAAGCCAGCCACCACCTACGGTTGCCACATGAAAGTTAATGGGGTTGAATGCAAGGTCCTGAACTGCGTCTTCATGTATTAGATGTTTCTGAACAAATGCATACTCCTTTTTGGTGATTTTCCGATATATGTGAATGGAACCATCAGCACAGCCAAAGATAAAGTATAGGAGTGAGCCATCCATTGCCAGCGGAGCCCATATTGCACTACAAATGGCACCGTGTTCCAGAACATGAATTAACTACTCAGGGGTAGAGGGGATTGCCCGAATATCCCAGATTATCACTTTGCAATCATCACCTGTTGAAATATCAGATTGTGTACCAAATCAATCATGTAACGAGCTACCTCCACTCAGCAGCTGAGACCCATCACTGCTGAACTTGAGCATGTTGATTGGCATGTCGTAGTGGTGTGTCTCAGGGCTAGAGAATACATCTCTGAGGAAGAACTAGTAATGTTATTTGTTAGGCTTGTAGGAGGCCACCCTGGAACGGGATATTGTACCTGTGGTATTTGAGAAACCATTAAAACGATGGGAGGCGGATGAGAAGCCTAAAATCTAATGGCTGTTACTTATACCTGACTGCTCTATTGTTGCGTTCCTTCCTGCTCAGAACAAGTTTGTCACCATTGTGACACCCACTCGGGATGTCACTATTGTCGGTATGTCACTTTTGTGACACCCACTCAATTGTCACAAGCAAGAACAAGGTGCCAGATGACAATAAAGTTGTTATGGGATACCTGGATATATTGTAGTCAACACATATAAGTGCAAGTTGGTGCTAGCAATACTACATATGTGCCATGACCGGAAGTTTCAGAATGCTACAAACCATATTCCCAGAACCAGCAGTTCCTAGAATCCATGCATCCTTGAGGGCAACCTACCCTATAGTTGGAATGGGGAGTGATGATGGAGGCCCTGTGAGGATTGCAGGTGAGGTTGTGATGAAGCTGAGGGGGGAGTTGGGGTATCTTAGTAGGGGAGGATATTCATTGAAAGAAGTATTTGCTTGGGATAAAGTGACATACAAGGCTGTTCAGGTAGACGTCTTGCTTCATGTTTGAAATATCCTGATCCCTGGCAGGGGTGTGTTCGTAGAGCAATAAACACTCATCTAGAACCTAATGAACCTTTTATAAAGCAAAGTTCAGAAAAGATCAAGATAGTTTGCACAGAGGTATGTAGCTCAATGACTGCATTGTGCAATCTAACTATGTATGTCTATAGGTAAATAGTCAGTATCCAATTTTAAATAAATACCACAACAATTGGGTGACAATCAACTTTATACATGGTTCACTTTGGAACTGCCAATGTAATAGATAAACTAGAGACCGCAGAGGCATAGCACAGACTTCACTTTTGCAAGGCTGTTTGTGCTATAACAACACATTTCCAATAGCACAAATTTTCCTGGAGTATGCTAAAATCAAATTATTGCAAAGTCCTCTTTAGAAGGGATATCAAATCAAGACCGCTCGTTGATAGGAGCACATTTACAAGTTTTGCAACGCTCTGTCCATCCCAGGCTCATATCTTCAGGATGTCGAGGAGAGGTAGAGTGGAAGGCCATGGTTTGATCCCCATGTAAAAAAGTGGATTGGAATAGTTTGTATGGTTCCCGGAAGCAAATTGGTCAACAGCATCAAGTGGAATGCTATGCGGTAGCATCTGAACCTAGTGTGCAGTTGTGTATGTACCGCCAGCAATTTTCCAGGTGGGCAATGACTTGAGGTGAGGATGACCAGTGAAGTATTTATGTGTTCAGAGAGCAAAGTCATTCTTGATCCAGAATGAGCTGACGATGTGAATCAGCATTCAATGCATTGAAGAGGGCATCTATGCTCTGCTTAGAGTGGTCAAACTACATGCTCGATGTCAATGGGGAGATGTTTTATTGTGGGATCATACATCAAGAGGGAGTCGAGAAATGTTGACTGGGACCCCATTTGAATGAGATGCTCCGATACCCGTTTGCTTTGTGAGAAATTGGCGAGGGCAATAGGCATTGTTTTGCAGCCATTGATGAAAAGACAAAGCCTGGCTTGAGAGTGGGTATGAGGGGATACGTTTGCAGAAGATGGTATCTGAAAATAGGGAAAAACTCTCCAAAACCATATCCACTTGCAGAGTTTGGGACTCGCATTCTCCAACGTACAGTAGGTAAGACTGATAGGTGATCCTTTAATAGTTCCCCTATGTTTGTGCTTGTTGTCATCTTGACATTTAATTGGCTGAAGGTGAGGAGTTTTTGGGCAGCCATTTGGTGGTGCATGAGACGGGGTTTGAGAACTGATTTCTTGAGGACCTCAGATGGAGCAACAGATGGAGCAACAGAGAAGCATGATTTGGACAACTCTTCAAAATGAGTAAATGTGCCATCCTCCAATGGAAGCACTGGAAGTCCAAGTAAAGGAGCATATCCCTCCTGGGATTGATAACCAATTATGCCTTGTATATGTTCAAATTCAAGTGCTGATGCATCAAACAGGGGCCAGTTGGCCAGAGTTTGGTTTCGAATGTACTCCAGGGCCATGAGTGAAACAGAGTTCACAGCAACATTCTGGAGTCATTGGGTCACCGGCAAAGGCAACGCGACCAAATTCTGGGGTTGAATCAGTTTTTGAGCTGTGCGAATGGGAGTGGGAAGCCAATATGAGAGATGGGCAGAGGGACAAGACATGATTGTGGAAGCAACTCCTGGGGATTGGAGCCTCAGATGTGGCTGCCATTTGATAGACCGCATCAATGATCATAGTTGAGACAGTCTTGTAAGTAACCAATAGGACAGCTTTCAAATTCCCTGGCCAGTACACTGTATTGTCCAAGACCTTTGCATGGTCCTCCAATGAGGACAGGTACAGCTACGGTATAACAGCCATCAGAACCATTGATTGTAGGATGATCGCATGTTTTCATATTCATTGAGCTGGATGGTCCTTGCTAGGATAAACAATGCAGAGACATGAATGGGAAGATCGAAGGATATAGGAAGAGGAAGCATCGAGAATGGGTCATGGCTACTGGCAGGCAACTAGCAAGCAGCAACCCAAGCAACTGGGGGCATCCCGAGGCAATACTGTTCATGTAGCAAGGAAGGGGATGTCGCAATTTATTTGTTGAAATGCGGATTACTTTACAAGATTGAAAACGAAGTTTGTTAACAGGTTCGCTAATTCCAACTTTATAAGTTTGTGGGGGAGAGGTTGTCACAGATCTCCAGAAATATATTTGATTCTAGTGTTTTTAGGGTTTTGGTACGTTATTCTCTTAGTCTCCAACTAGACAGACAGTTGTTCTATCTGAATACAATGGGAACTTTGATGGTCGTTACTATATAATATGTGAACTAATATTTTCACGATTCGATAAGTCAGGCAAAACACAAGCTTTCGCAATCAGTAAACCTCTGTAGACCTAGCAGACAAGTGTGTTCTAACGGGCCCTAGCGTACTATGTCCTTTTCTCTTGACAATACTGTAAATTTACACTACCCAGCGAGACAGACTTTTGACAAGCTCCTGCAGTAAGTGTCTTTAAGCTAGTAGGCCTAGCGGACGGCGTTATCTAACAGGCCCTAGCACACTACAGCTTCTGAACAAGGCAATCAAACTTTTATACTACTCAGCGAGACAGGCTTCTAGTGAGCTCCTGCAGTAAGTATCTTTAAACTAGATAGACCTAGTGGACAGCGTTTTCAATGGGCCCTAGTGTACTATGTTTGCTTCTCAATTAAACAGCTCTACAATTCAATGGTATACTTCTGAGGCAAGGCCTCTAAGAGGAACCCAAAGAAACAGAAGTTAGTGAACTTTTCTACTTAAGAACCGAAGAGGCATAGCAACTCGTATTCAGTTCTTGAGTCAAGCAGAAGGGTCTGTCAATATCTCAATCGTTTCAAAGGGTCTGGTTTTAAAGAGTATAACTCTTTAAGTCTCTGGTGGTCTTATGACTGAAGAAAATCGCGTAAAATTGCTTTATATTCCTATCCTAATCAACCATACAATCAGGGGGGGAAATAGGCAAGCAGTTTCCTGCCTCCCATGTAATTTACAGACAAGTTTTTATAACAATATACAATTAACTTATGGGTATACCTGAAACAAGCCTTCAGCTTCATCATTTTATTGTCTCTTCATCATTTAGGAGCATCATTCTAGGAGTTCTGATATCAGCGACATCCATTTGCTCTCAGGGACTTGTTCCCTAGGTGCCTGGCTATTTATATCACAGCCAGCTGGGTTAGCGAGTTTCCTCGCTAACATTTATCTATTGGTTTTTATTTTATTCTCGGACTCTCCACACCTGAGCTTTTCAACCCTAATGTTCTAAAGTCCACTTCCATAGTCTTCAGGTAGTAGACTAACACTAGAATTAATTAACTTATTCTATTCTTATCAATCTTCATTTTCTAGTTCATCATTTCTGATCTCTTTTTGTTTCTATGAGGGGGCATCCTTCCCTGAGTACCCTCTGGGATACCCCCATTCGATCCCTTACATAGATTTCAATATCATCAGAACAATTTCAAGGGGACATTCTTGTCAGGGCATTCAGCTAATCCCTACATTCTTTTGTCAAGATTCACTCCCGGACCTGTTATATGACTAGGTACCATCCGGATGACATAGGTGTTGCAACTTGTCCACTTTCTAGGGCAGAGGCGAAGAAATGGGTCTTTTTGTGCAGTCATGAGTATCTTAACTAATATCTTAGTTAACACGGTATCGGATACAATGCTCAGGTACATTCATACCAGAGTCATTCTTCCATAGCCTTGTCACCCATAAGTTAGTTAACATCACTTTTACTTGCCTGGGTGTTCTGGTTCTGTTTCTGAGATGTCCGCCTTCACATATTTTAGATAGTATTCTAAATCTCTCGCACCCAGTGTCTGACCATGGCCATATACTGATATTATTCAGTAACAGAGAGTTAGTTACTTTATTAGCTAGTGATTTCACAAATGAAATGATTTTGCGGCGCAACATCGTGTACTGCAATGGAGGTGACACATCAGACTTGAGATCTGAACAGAGTGCTGGATATCGAGACTGTATGGCAACCCACCTAAAACCACTACCTGATGGGGATGTGTCATAGGCTAATGGGTTGTGTAATAGACTGGAACATCTGGAGACAAAGGGAACAAAGGCATGGGAACAGCACAAATAAAGGTCTGGTTGATCAATACAGGGGTCAGTACATGTTGAACCCTCTGAAATAATATCGTGGGATAACACACCCTAGGCACCTAGCAACCTGAAAAAGGTCCAAAACATAGTACAGGTGTCGACATCAGGACCAGGAACTTCTCAAGTGGTCCTGATTGTGCTTCTGGTCCTCGTTGTGCAAACTATCTTGAGCTGTTTTAGGCTGGAGTTTTTCATGTTCTTCACAATAACCATCAAGGGCTGGAAACCAGTAGACCTGCATGCCACTGCGCCAATTGCCACAAAAACCAGGCCTTTCTGGTGTTCAGTACAGAACCTGTAGTAGTCGTTTATATTGCTTCTGTATACTACCGCAATACATGCACCGGCATATCTGTGTCCATAAGACCTCAACAACCTGGTTCCTGAAAAGTAGGGATTTAGTGTCACAAACTAAATGAGAGTGATTCATACCTCCATGACCATAACAACCCTCCAAGACCTCACATGGATCTTCCACTACAACTCCCTCGGACTTGTCTTCCTACGTCAGTGGTGGGTAGAGCGATGTGCTTGGATAATCCAATACACAAAACCCCCCATGTACATCTTGAGGAGATAGTAGTGTTTGGATAATCCAATACACTGGTATCGTGAAGGCCAGCGTGGGTGATGGATGGCCTGGACTGGACATCGATGATGATTGGGGGAAGGGAAGATACACAATGTCACACACCCACTCAATGAGGTCACAATGTCAAGTCACGAATGTCACTCACCTGCTCAACAAGTCACAATGTCAAGTCACCATGTGACAACATCCGTAATTGTACTTCCGCTTTGCATTCGCTTCACTCACTCACAAATTCTACCCTGATTGTGCGCTGGACTATCCAGGCACATCTCCCACATATTTGACAAGACTGTTGTTTGGTTTAACCACACAGTCAATCATAGAATCCCCACCTGGCAGGATACATGTTGTTAATGGAGATTTATTCTACTTGCCAAACTGCACCCACAATTTTGCACTCCCAGATGCTGGAGAAGATGTTCGGCAGCTTCTGGAAACTGGGAACTCTACCTTTTCTGACTTACAGCAACCCCGGTGGTGGACCCCCGCAACTGAATGGCTTGCCTTCGTACCCTGTTCACTGGTTTTGTTCACAGGGCACCTTCTTGAAGTCCTGGCTTACATTCCTCGTCGTATCATACCTAATGACAAGTACAGATACACACTTCCACAGCACCTTGTATGCTAGTGGCTAGCTGTGGACAAGCTCCTGGTGCGAGTAACAAAGGAGCTGGCCACAAATTATTCACTTCAATACTGCCGTCTGTATCCGCCATACCATTTCAAGTACCACATCGGCCACAATTCTCAGGAACGATCCCTTTCCCAAGCTGTTCTTGGTCATGATTGGTTCACTGTCTGGATTGGTTTGCTTTACTGGATGATCTGTAAAATCCCTGATCCTGATCACCATGAGGGTATCACTCCCCCCATCTGGTACACCCACATTGTTCAACTCCAGGTTGGACAAGCTATCCTTGATAGCTTGCGAACAACACCCATGTTCCATAAAGCTTGGTTCATTGATCATATTGGTCTAGTTCTACCTTTCCCAACCAACCCTGCCCAGCCTCAGGTCTCTTGGTTTATATCCTGTGGTATTCCCATTTGGTATTGTTGGAGTGCATTTGAGGTAGATGCTCTGCATAGGCACCCACATTTCCCCCTTCAACCCCCACCCGAGTGGCAGCTCCAGGAAGCAACCACTTGGATTTTGCACCAGCCAGAAAACGTTACCCTTGACACCCCCGCTTCGCCATCTGCACCCGACCCCCCATCACTTGCTATCCAAGAGTGGTCTGCTCAAGAAATACTACAAGTCTTCTTCCAGAGTCAGGATGGTGAGAATACCAGATGAAGGGAAAAAGAGTCATCTGCCGCCTGTCAAGCACACGAGAATCATGAGTGTGAGCCACCCACTGCTTCCACCCCAGTTTATGTATGGGACTGGAGTTTTGATACCCCACCACAATACATTTGAAGCCTGGTTCACAAAGAGGACCGTTTTACAACACTCATGGACTTCAGTTCCAAGCAGAAGCGATATGACTCATTCTTGAACAAGTGGAATTGTGCTCATGAGCTAGGTCCTGATGACAGCTCACCAACGTGGGGAGGTGGTGATTACACAATGAACTTTGAAGAAGGCTGGAACATTGATACCAAGGACCTAGAAACAATGTTTCCTGTGGCCAGAAATCCACCAGACCCTATTCCAGTAGCAGTAGCCCTTGCTGCCAACTGTGATGCACAGCTTCTTGAAATATTATATGTTCATTTTGGATTCACCCCACCATTACCTCTACCAGATCATGTTGATGGCAAATGCAGTGCAATAGAATGCAAATGCCTATTGTCAATCACAGGGATGTCTAATGTAATGAAGGATTCCCCCTCTTTGAACAATGCTATTGCAATGTTGGCTATGCAGTTTATACAACACTTTTGGTAGGTTCCACCTGTCAAACCCATGGCAGACTACTGGGATCTTCATCATCTCAATCGCCTCTCCATCACAACATCACTGTGACTTTCTGCAGTACGAATTGTCACAGCGCTGTCAGGAACAACGTTCTACATGTTTGATTTTGGTGATCATTCGACAGTACCATGGAAGCTTGCCGTTTCTGATGCATCAGTGGTGATGTTGATCTGTTGGATGGACAAGAGCCTTCAGGAGAAAGAAATTGCCCTGAAATTACTGGAAGCTGGCATCCCATTCCAAACTTTGCGGTTAGCACACGATATCCGAGGGGTCCTTCAGGAAAGGCCAATGCCTGTGTCTATCCCCCTTCGCATTGCAATGGCACAGTTCTTGGCCATAGACTTCAAGTTTTATCAATACTAGTCAGCTGCTCTTCTCAAGCAATGCCATGCCCAAGCTGCCTTATTATGTGGAGGTTTCCTGCGATGTATTTCAAAGGAAACACTTAGTTTCAGTAGTGTCCTGGAGGGTCCAACTGCTTGCTACCCTGAAAGTCGGCCCATGTTCTCTGCATTTGATCAGGGGGGAACAGAATATGTCAATGATGAGTTGACAACAGATGAAGAGGACCTCCTGTGTGGTCTCTACATGATGTTTACAGGTAAGTGAAAACTGTTGGATTTGAGATGTCCTTTTCACATAATTTATACAGGGCATGGTGAGCAAACGGCAAAGATGTCTTGGTTTCCATTGGCTTCAACTTGGGAGGGATGTGGATTGTGTTAGAATCATTGGACTGCCCAAGATGAGGACTTCTACATCAAGAGAGTCATGGGCATCAAAAGTGGAGATACTTCCTATGGTCTGTTACCCCTGAATAAGTGGCGTGACAGAGTGCATGGGTACAAGGAAGTTTGACAGGCTAAAGCACAGTTAGAGAGCTAGTCCAAGGCTGAGCTTCACATGCACATTGATCGTTCACATTAGCTACCATCATCCCTCTCTAATGTTTGCATTCATATTTACAACTGTCCAATAATATGATGATATATCTGCCTTGTTTGTCAAACAATGAGACATAAACTGTGTATGTATAAGTGTCTATCTTTCGCAGAGCTTCAAATAAAAAGCTGGGAAAGCAAATGCTCTGGGGGAGGGAACATGCCTTCACATGCATAGCCTCATGTACACTTTCCCTTGCCATTGTCTCACCCATTCTCGACACGCCTCAGGAAACTTGAGCATCATCCTCAACACTCCCGGTAGTACAATGCCCTCTCTTTAGAATGGTTAATTCTCATTGTTTCCTGTAGTCACTTTCAACTTTCCTTCATGACATATTCTGTGTTTCCTAGGTAGCTATCTTGGGCTCATATAGAATTCAGGTGTTCAAGCGCCTCACTAGCCAGTAGACCCTTCTTCCCTCCTTCTCTTGCTCCCAACAGACTTGGGCCTGAGTGGTCATTTCATTGGCCTGGCTCTCCTTTTATCATTTTGTTGATGCCTTCGCTGATCATTCTTTAATACAAATCAGGACAGAGTTGTCAAGGTGGATGGTTTATATGGTACAGGTGAGCTAGCATATATCAAAGTGGTACAAAGTGAGATGAGAAGGGGAGAAGGGGGAGGGGCCCAGCACACAAAGGGCAATCTACACACCGATCTTAAGCTCCGTCAACACAGGTATCAAGTGTCATTATTTAAAAGGTGCTATGACGACTTGTAAATAGTCCTCATGCAGAAGCAGCTGAACATCCCCTCTGATAAGGAAGCCTGGTGTGTATTTGTGAAAGGGGTGGAATGTCCTCAGCAATATGATCTACTTATTAGTCGGGAATAGCTTCAAGAAGTGTGCTGCCAGCTCACCTGCACCTTCCCCTGTGGTGCGAACACTTGTTGTATGGGCTCCAGGCACGGGTCACCATTTGACTCCAAGTTAAATGTCATTTCTGCAGTCAGATTCCAATCTTTGGCTGCTTGGAACACCCAGATCAAGATTGAAGCCCTTGCTGGTTCTGTCATCTCCTCCCTTTGCTATTGAAAATCAGAAATCTAGACAAGGTAATGAATAGAACAAACAACAGTGGAGCTTCTGGGATGTCTTCTGTGAGCTGATCTAAGGGGTTGCCAGTGCTGTTTTCTTTGGAACTTTGTCAATTAGAATAAATCCAGTACACTTTATGTTGTATTACTCACTGATGGGTTTGGTTCGGAAGCAGCTCTCCTTCCATTACAATATCTGGGGTGAAGATAGTGGCTGTAGGGTCACCAGGCCCAACTGGTATATGCCTGCTACCCACTTCTCTTTTCTGGAGCCTCTGGCAAGCATACTGCATTATATTAACCCCTGGCAAACTCAAAAGAAACATACACCATACCATTTGGAGTGCATTGATATAATCAAATTTTATTTTCCGGTTATGGGTCCTCTTTCCTGAGGATGAGACAATGAGCTGAAGTCTATTGCACAGCTCTTCTAGTACCACTTTGGTACATTGGCATAGAGTGGACTTGCTAACAGGACCCTTCTGGAGGGAGGCCTGGATCTTGTCAATCATGGCCATTGTCATAAATAGGAGAAAGGATATTTGGGGACTGTTGCAACAGGACAAGGCTTTTAACCTAAGGAAGAACAATAATACTTGTCATGTAGAACAGGACATCATTACAATATAACAGTACAAAGTGATACAAATCATTGAAGGGAAGTGTATCCAACTCCAAGACAATAAGGGTGAAGTATGATTAATGAAATGACCGCAGACTCGTCTCTGCAGCTTCATAAAATTTATGTTACAACTCCACAGTAGGTAAGGAGGCTTCAAGGAAAAAGAGGGAGTGACTTGAGTGAGGAAGGTAGAATGCAGGTTATACTGTTGCCCAGGTGGCCTTACTGCAGTGGAGACCACCTTGTCATTAGGGGCTGAGGTATCTTAGTACAGGTGTGCTACTTAAATACCTAATGAAAATGTGCTAAGGGCAGGATCCCACATGCAGTAGAATTGTGTTCCTTACATCATTCTGTGGGTCCATCCAGGCTTGAATTGGCACAGGCAGTCCCTGAGGGAAGACAATGGTTGGTAAGCCCAGCTGAGAACGAAGAAGGGCTTACCACTGGAGTCCTTTCATTGCCTACTGAGGTCAAGTTTAATCAATTCTCTAGTCACCCAGCTGTTTTTGAAGTGGGCAAGTATTGGATATTCAACAGCCATCTAGAGAAGAAATTGAGCTCAATAAACTGGGATAAGAACATTATTGGAGATACCTGAGAGCATAAGTCATCAATTTTGTGCTGTTCTGCTTGCCAAAAGGGGTGTCTGGGTTCAGCATAGTGGATATCAATGTTTGTATAGTTTCCTGAGGTGGTTAGTATATTTGGGGTAGGGGGCCAAGCAACATTCTCACCATAATTTCTTGATGCTGTGCTTCAGCAATACATGCTTTATGGAAGAGAGCTGACATGGGCTTAAAGGTCATTTGGGGTTTTGGGATGGTTTCCTGTAGTGCTTCTGAGCTGGGGGTCATTGTTGGGAGGTATTTACGCTGTAGAGTAGTTGGTGGTGGGGTGACCATACACTCAAGGGAAAATTGACGTCAAAGAGTGGAGGGGGGAAAGCAGCGTTGGATGCGGTGCATAGTCTGGATTGGTGCCATGGTAGGAGTCAGAATAGCCCTACCGTTGATATGCCGATTTCACACCTATACATGAATGCCATACTCCAGAATGATTCTCTACATAGAATCATTGGCTATATCATTAAAGAACCCTATAGAGGATTGGTACTATGTCCCATAGTAGCCAGTTCGACTGAACTGAGGATATTCAAGCCTTGGAAGTGTTCAAACCAGCTCATTATCACTAAGCTTAGTGAACCAAGCTATCAGAATGCTCTCCAGAGGGATTCTGGACTCTACATAGCCTATTGAGTATACTCCAGTCGCATCAAGGGACCTTACAAGCAGTTTTCTGATGAACTCGGATTTGTTGGAACCTAAAGAATGTACATAGCGGCTGTCGCAGGTGTATTATGCCCATAGTGAGCCCAATAATGATGACCAGACCACAGAACGGAATGTCCAATGTTCGGGAGGCAACATCCAATGCCCAAAACCCTAGACATGTCAAAGACTCATAATTAACAAGTGCCTTGTGGGTCCCAGCACCTCGGCATATTGCCTGACTGAGATTAATTACAACAGATCAAGGGATTGCTCATATGCCATGCATTCCAATCATAATTGATCTGGAGGCTTAAATGCGCTCACATGGACACAGAATAATGCAGACAAGCATGGAACACATCTGGCTGGATTTCCATTTGTCAATCAGAGAAAACCCATAACCCAGGGCAAGGTAGAAATGCTACCGAACCTTCCAAAATATTCTGCAGTACCTGTAACAATTAAGCTTATTGTTTTCCATTTCATATTTACTATCTCTCATATGTATCTAAACAATATAAATATGGTTGCGCTTGTTCATGGAGAAGCAAGAGGTCTCACCCCCACTTCCACATGCAAGTCTGCAAGCTGTAATCAAGAACAGTTTCAAAGGACTATTTAGTGTGCATCATTAAGTGTGATTTCTTTGGTCATCGACCAACCCAGAGACAGAGACAGAGAACAGAGTCCAGAGTTTAGAGTTCCAGAGTGCTAGAGACAGAGACAGAGACAGAGAACAGAGAACAGAGAACAGAGACCAGAGACCAGAGACCCCGTGCTTTGAATTGACAGGGATTGTCCTTTCATTGTTGCACCATATGGCTAAGATAACTTCAATGGCTGTTTGTTAACCTCTAAAACCCTACTCTCTTGAATTTCACTGTCAGAACACACCCCCAGAACACCCTAAAAGATGAAACTGTTCATTATCTATCTCATATCACTTGTACTAGCTTAAGCTTATCGAATTTCGGCTAAGCTTAGTGAGAACAAGCCCTCCATCTATATTAAAAATCCATGAATGTTTCTACCTTTTCACTGTATCATTTATATTATAGGAGTCTTTAGTCGGGCCAATTGCTATCCACCGCACACAAAAAGAACCTGCAGGGCATCTGTGAGCAGGTAACAAAGGTAACAAAAAGAAGGTGTTGGTGTCAGCCTACATGTGAAAAAAGACAATCACCCACTCAAGAGAGGAAGGTATTCAGGAGGAGCAAGAGGGCATTTACTTGTGACATCTCTCTGAAAGGTTATCATCATTCAAAATGAATAACCACCAGGTTGAGGTCTGAAAATTCATTCAGATGTCAGGATAAGATAGTAATTGTTGCATTAACAATCAAGATTTACCTTCACAGCAATTAGCCCTCCAATGAAGAACAAACATTGACTTGGAAGTATTCAGCAATGTAAGAGTGTTGGGTTGGAAATAAACTTTTTGTCAAAGCTTAGAAACCAATGAACCTTTTATCAAGCCCTGGAAACCATTGGTAGCTTATTATCTTGCTATGGAATTTAAGAGAGCCACCTCCAGACGTAGCCCCCATTAACCACATTCCCCACTCTCTCATATTATGGAACATGCACTTTATCACCACTTCAGCCTTTCTTGGCAACCCCTGCCAGTTGGGTTTCATCAATACAGGAGGAGCTGCTGGACAGGTAGTAGCTTGCATGCTGGAAATTCAGAATGTGCTGATGCACCTTACAGCTTTTGATGTCATGAATCTGATGAAGAGCAGGCCCTCGGTAATGGTTGTACCTTAGGAAAGCAGAAAGCATTTGTAGAGATCAAGAAAAATGAGTCTGAAAAAAAGCGAAAATTGGTGGGTCATGAGCATGGAAACAAGTAATTGACTGACCAGTTCTCATTAGAATTCCGGGCAAGCCGAACAGTTACTGAGTCCCACGATCTGTGAGGCAAGGAAGGTGTGTCTAGGAGAAACATAATTCTGAGTTGACGTGATTGATGCTTACATTAGATACAACCAATGTTACCCTATGAACTCCTTTTGAAGATATTTGGTGACATTGACGATCAAGGGTTGATCTCCCTAGCACATGCGGACAATGCCTTCATTGGTTGCACTATGGACATCTATCGCTTGAGGCTCAAGGAAAGGGGGATTCTTGAGGAGTGCTTCAGTTCTACCAGAATCATGTTGGTAGGAATGCCGGTCACCAAAGAAGATATCACTTTCCTCTCTTCGATCCTCCTCCCCCACCTCAAGAACATCAGCCTTGACTGCAACTTGTTCAATCTGCTTGCGTTTAATCAGAGTGTTTGTTGCATGATCTGAAATGCAGCTAAGATTTCTGACTTACAAATTCAAGTCTACTGCAAGGAGATAGGACTTCTTCATGACCCACATACGATCTCTATTTTGGAGGACCTCTTGCAGTCTGCTGGAACCAAGAAAAAGCTCCTCAGCTTTGGGTTGGTACTCGGTGACAATTTTAAACCTGCCAGGATAGTGCCAGAGCTGGAGGGGCCACCCAGGTCCCACATATATATCCCACCGGTCCAAACCTCAAGGCTTGAGATCAGTACAGTATTCTGGCACATGAAACACAGATTGTTATTGAGCATTCTCCAACCGCTGTTGGTGAACCCATTTGTCTCTGTTGTTGCGCTGCAAAATCATTTCATTTGTGAAATCACTAGCTAATAAAGTAACTAACTCTCTGTTACTGAATAATATCAGTATATGGCCATGGTCAGACACTGGGTGCGAGAGATTTAGAATACTATCTAAAATATGTGAAGGCGGACATCTCAGAAACAGAACCAGAACACCCAGGCAAGTAAAAGTGATGTTAACTAACTTATGGGTGACAAGGCTATGGAAGAATGACTCTGGTATGAATGTACCTGAGCATTGTATCCGATACCGTGTTAACTAAGATATTAGTTAAGATACTCATGACTGCACAAAAAGACCCATTTCTTCGCCTCTGCCCTAGAAAGTGGACAAGTCGCAACACCTATGTCATCTGGATGGTACCTAGTCATATAACAGGTCCAGGAGTGAATCTTGACAAAAGAATGTAGGGATTAGCTGAATGCCCTGACAAGAATGTCCCCTTGAAACGGTTCTGATGATATTGAAACCTAAGGGATCAAATGGGGGTATCCCCAAGGGTACTCAGGGAAGGATGCCCCCTCATAGAAACAAAAAGAGATCAGAAATGATGAACTAGAAAATGAAGATTGATAAGAATAGAATAAGTTAATTAATTCTAGTGTTAGTCTACTACCTGAAGACTATGGAAGTGGACTTTAGAACATTAGGGTTGAAAAGCTCAGGTGTGGAGAGTCCGAGAATAAAATAAAAACCAATAGATAAACATTAGCGAGGAAACTTGCTAACCCTGGCTGGCTGTGATATAAATAGCCAGGCACCTAGGGAGCAAGTCCCTGAGAGCAAATGGATGTCGCTGATATCGGAACTCCTAGAATGATGCTCCTAAATGATGAAGAGACAATAAAATGATGAAGCTGAAGGCTTGTTTCAGGTATACCCATAAGTTAATTGTATATTGTTATAAAAACTTGTCTGTAAATTACATGGGAGGCAGGAAACTGCTTGCCTATTTCCCCCCCTGATTGTATGGTCGATTAGGATAGGAATATAAAGCAATTTTACACGATTTTCTTCAGTCATAAGACCACCAGAGACTTAAAGAGTTACATATACTCTTTAAAACCAGACCCTTTGAAATGATTGAGATATTGACAGACCCTTCTGCTTGACTCGAGAACTGAATACGAGTTGCTACGCCTCTTCAGTTCTTAAGTAGAAAAGTTCACTAACTTCTGTTTCTTTGGGTTCCTCTTAGAGGCCTTGCCTCAGAAGTATACCATTGAATTGTAGAGCTGTTTAATTGAGAAGCAAACATAGTATGCTAGGGCCTGTTGAAAACACTGTCCACTAGGTCTATCAAGTTTAAAGATACTTACTGCAGGAGCTTGCTAGAAGCCTGTCTCACTGAGTAGTCGAAAAGTTTTATTGCCTTGTTCAGAAGCTGTAGTACACTAGGGCCTGTTAGATAATGCCGTCCGCTAGGCCTACTAGCTTAAAGACACTTACTGCAGGAGCTTGTCAAAAGCCTGTCTTGCTGGGTAGTGTAAATTTACAGTATCGTCAAGAGAAAAGGATGTAGTACGCTAGGGCCCGTTAGAACATGTTGTCTGCTAGGTCTATGGAGGTTCACTGATTGCGAAAGCTTGTGTTTTGCCTGACTTATCGAATCGTGAAGATATTAGTTAACATATTATATAGTAACAACCGTCAAAGTTCCCATTGTATTCAGATAGAACAACTGCCTGTCTAGTTGGAGACTAAGAGAATAACGTACCAAAACCCTAAAAACACTAGAATTGAATATATTTCTGGAGATCCTGTGACAACCTCTCCCCCACGAACTTATAAAGTCGGAATTAGCAAACCTGTTAACAAACTTTGTTTTCAATCTCGTAAAGTAATCTGCTTTTCATCTGGAGCCCACTGTGAGGGGGAGTTCAGAGATTCAGAAACCTTGATTCTATTTTTAAATTATCAAAAATAACAAAAACGTCTTTTGATCAAGGACCAGAAATACCCACATTGCACTTGTCTGCCCAGGACACAAGCCAAGAAAGTCCTGAACCTAGTAGCGCCAGTACAGTTCGAAGTACTAGAAATTCTAGAAGGACTCCTATTATTCCCGTAACAGCAGCTTATGAACGAATAGGAAGGAGTTTGGGCAAACAGAAAGAAGCTCAGAATCTAGAAAGTGAAATCCTCGAGACAGCTGTGACCATACCAAGGAGTTCTGCACTCTATAAGATACAGAGTCACCCCTCCTTGCCAACAGTTAGCCTGTGGATTACCACTTACCTAGATTGGGACATTCCGGAAGATAGTTCTACACTGGATCAATTACCAGGTGGTAACAACCCTACCGGAGGTTCCTCATCAGGCAACACTTTGGTAGGAAATTCAGGAGGAAGTTCACTACAGCAACCCAATCCTTTACAACCTCCAGCAGCAGCCCCAAAACCAGCTGTTGCAACCTCAGGCACCGTTACAGCAGCCACAACCACTGAACTCAACCAGCCTACCCCAGCCAGCAGTCAACAGAATGCCAGACTATAAAATGCCCCACCCTGGGGATTCTAAAGCTCCGCATTGGTCTGGCTTATACCCAGAAGAATTAGAAGAATTCTTCTATAATATAGAGACTCTATTTGATTTGGCCAATGTCCGAGATAGCGCCCAGAAAGTCAAATGGTTGCTCAGTTATGTATCCCCAGACGTCAGATATGAGTGGGAAACCTTTGAAGAAGTAAGGTTAAACAATTGGGCTACCCTGCGAGAAAGGTTAAATAAAGAATACCCAGAACTAGTCAAAAGAAAGACAGGGTCATTTAGGAACTTAATGAAAGTATGCAGAAAATACAGAGACATAGCTATGGATGAGGAAGGAGAACTACTAGCTTTCAAGCAAAAATTCCTGCTTGAAGCGAATCAGTGCCTCCTTCCGCCGGCTGTAGTTACAAATAGAGAACTGGTAGAATTGTTCACAAAATCGTTAGATGAATGTTTTCAAGAGAGCTTGAATAATTTGTTAACTATTAAAGGTACTCTACAGAACAACCAGTCACCAAGGGGTGAAGATCCTTATGAAATTATGGAAGTAATCAATAAAGTGGTGGACTTAGTCAGCGGTAAAATGTTAACTAGGTTCGTTAGCGAAAAGAGAAGAAGCCCCTGCTGTTACTAAGGAATTAATGGCAAGGGTAAAGAAAGAGGTCTCTACTCAAAATACAAGTGAAGACTATACCAGGCTTAAATCAGAACTGGCTAATGTCAAGGACTCCCTGAATAACCAAGAAAAGTTGCTAAAAGCTTACCTAGAAAAGATGCAAACCTTCAACCAGCGAGGTGCTCCGGTTATTGAATGGCCTTGGCAGTTCAATAGTAGTCCTGCCCCAAATGTATGGGATAAAGGGTGTTTCTTTTGTGGTATCTTTGGGCATGCCTGGGGTTCTTGCTTGAAAGCCCAAGACTATATAGCCCAGGGTCTAATTAAGTTAGAAAATAGAGAGATCAGAATGGCTGATGGGGCACCTATTCCCCCTGGGAGAGGTCCCATGATTGAGCGGATTGACCACCACTTACAGACAATGGTGCAGAATATGCATAGCGAACAACCGATGATAGGATATGATCCCATAGAATTTAACAAGTTAGCAACGGCAGTAGCTAATAAAACTTGGGAGTGCCAAGGAGAAAGGCATGCCTTCTCCATTATGACAGAAGATCCCCAAGTAAAGGGGCTCCAAGACCAAATTATAAAACTAGAGCAGGTTCTGACAACTCAGCTGTCCCAGCAGAACTCCGTCAAGCTGCCAATACCTACTGAAGCTCCTAAAGACTGACTGATTGCTGAGCTTACAGCACAGTTGGGGAGGTTGGAGACCCAAGTACAAAGATGGGGAGATGAAACCCTGGAACAACAGTTCTTGGAGACCTGGACTAGCTCTGCAAAGACCAGGGGACCTTCGGGTTTTTAGACAGTTCAAGGAAGGCACAATGGGCACGAAAGATAATTACGCCACATCGGACCCTGGAGCCTGAGGACATTTCTGAAAGTGACGAAGACTCTCTACCGAGTGAAGACGAACTAATAAAGAAAGTTAGGAAGTTACCCACCAAGTTAACTAACGAGAAACCAACAGAGTTGCCCTATAGAAAGGTGGTACCACTACCCCCGGTAGTGGAAGTCCCTCCTATACCTATGCACTACCTAAAAGAAAAGGTAGAGAAAAGCTATAAACACCAAGCACCGGTAGAAGCTGGCTTGGACTTAGATGACTTGTTAACTAGAGTATTGAAAGGAAGAGCTCCCATTACTCAGGAAGAATTGCTAGCTCTCTCTCCAAAATATAGGAATGCCTTTAAAGGGCAAATACAACAATGTCAAGTACCCATAGAAATCACTCCTGGCAAGAAAACCAATATGGTTCGTTTTAGTGACGAAGTTCATGAAGAACCTAGGGAAGAACCAGGACTCATCTCCGTTAATCTAGATGCACTACCGAACCATCCTAGACTAATTAAAATGGTGTTTCAGACCAATGGTGAATGGGGAGAAGCCTGGACCACACAAGATCCTGTTATACAGTATTTAGACACTCTAGTACCCGAAGAAAGAAGCAAACAAGTCTTCGTGGGCAGGGAGTCGGAATCACTGCGTGTAATCCCTATGCTAATTAATGGGGTCAGAGAAGAAGAAGCCCTACTAGACAATGGGTCGCAAATCATATCTATGAGTAAGGAAGCAGCAGTAGCTTGCAACATAGCTTGGGATCCAGATATTACCATAAATATGCAAAGTGCAAATGGTCAGATAGAAAAGACTTGTGGGTTAGCCAAGGATGTGCCTTTTAAAATGGATAAGAGAACAGTCTATCTACAAGTACATGTGATGCAGAAACCTGCTTACAGGGTTTTACTAGGGAGGCCTTTCGATGTTCTTACAGAAAGCGAGGTCAAGAATATGGCAAATGGAGGTCAGCTTCTGGTAATTAGGGATCCTAATACTAAAGCATGGATTACCTTGCCTACCTACGCTCGAGGAGAGTTACCTAAGATATTAAAGAATGAACTAGAAGGAAATTTTTAGGTAACCTTGATGAATTGGTGGATGACCAAGGAGAGGTAGCCTGTATTGTAGAATTAGACAAGAACGACTGAACCATATATATGTGAACTGCTGCCTCTTCAAATGGATTCGTTCACTGAAGACGAGGTAAACATGATATATTTGCAGAAAAGTTTTGAAACCGACTGGAGGACTTGTCAGGACAAGGAGGTATTCAAAACTTTCGCAAAACAAAGTATGGGTTATGCTGCAAATTATGGACAAATTGTAGCATTAGGAGAAACTGAAATAGAAGATGAATATGAAAGGCTGCTAAGCTTAGCAGGAAAAAAGTACAAACCAGTACATTTAAAAGTAAGACCGGTATTGGGAGAAGTCCCCTGTGAATAGCATATCAAAAGAGAAATCAAAGGGGACCCTTTGGAAGACTTGCCAATCTTACCTAAGATACTGCCAAACTTTGAACCTATAGGCAGGTACACAGAGGAAAGAAAAGAACAGATGGATGAACAACATAAAGAAGATTTCCTCTTACCAGAAGAGAGGAAACTAATGCATTATTTAATCGGAGTACAGAATGAGGCATTCGCCTGGGATGACACAGAAAGGGGAAGTTTCAAAATGGAATATTTTCCGCCAATTAAAATTCCTACTGTACCTCACGTCCCCTGGGTCAAAAGACATATGAGAATTCCCCCAGCTAGCTATGACGAAGTCTGTAAAATTATTAAAAGAAAAATAGCTGCAGGGGTCTATGAACCTTCTAATGCCTCATATAGGTCTTGTTGGTTCTGCATAGCCAAGAAAGACAGTAAAAGCTGGCGATTAGTGCACAGTCTTGAGCCGTTAAACAGAGTAACTATAGCCCACTCAGGGCTACCACCAGCTACGGAAGAACTTGCGATGCATTTTGCCGGCCTGAGCTTGCAATGGTGTATTAGATTTGTATGTGGGATATGACAAAAGGCCCCTGGCAGAGACCTCAAGAGACATGATGACGTTTCAAACACCATTTGGTGCGCTAAGACTGACAACCTTACCCATGGGATGGACGAATGCTGTACCAATTTTTCACGACAATGTTACCTACACCTTGGCTGAAGAAATTCCGGAATACACGATGCCTTATATCGACGATGTACCTATTAGGGGACCATCAACAAGGTATGAATTACCAGACGGAACATGTGAGGTACTTCCTGAAAATCCCGGCATAAGGAAATTCATATGGGAACACATGAATAATGTAAATAGAATCTTACAGAGGATGAAGTATGTAGGTGGTACTTTCTCGGGGCCTAAAACTACCTTATGCGCAGGATGAGATTACTATAGTGGGTTTTGTCTGTTCGTATAAAGGAAGGTTACCTACTAAAGACATGATAGGGACTATATTGAGGTGGGGACCATGCGAAGACACTACAGACGTAAGAGCGTGAGTAGGAACCTCTGTGCTGGTGTAGAAATCACATACCTAACTTCATGATTATAGCCAGACCTATGTATGTATGACTTACTCAAGAAAGATGTACCTTTTGAATGGGGCCCATTACAACAATTGGCTCAAGACAACTTAAAGAAGGTCATTGGGGATTGCTTTCCCACCAGAAACCCCAAGTTCCCTAGCACACAACCTATTGTGCTAGCTGTAGATTCATCTTGGCGAGCCACCGGGTATTATATCTATCAAAGGGATGAAATTGAGCCTGGCAATAATACATTACGCAAGGTTCAACTCAATTCTGATGGATGAAAGACAGCAGTGGTACTCACAACCCAAAAGAGAACTCTGTGGATTAAGAATGGTGCTAGAAGAAGAACGGTTTATGTTAGCCGGAAGTCGAAATCTGATGGTAGAAATGGACACGAAATATTTAGCAGGAATGCTAAATAACCCCAGAAAACTACCTAATGCGACAGTTAATAGGTGGGTGGACTATATTAGAACCAATTTCCAATTCACATTGCTCCATAAACCCAGAAAGAATTTCAGACTGGATGGCTTATCCAGGCGAAGATGGTATCCAGGAGATCCAACAACAAGAGCCTATGATGATGGTTTGGAAGATGAAGGAGAAGACTTCATAGTAATAAAAGAAGATCCTAGGGCAGAAGAACCCCTAAAATTAGAAGAATTCTATGATGAAATAGATAAGAGAACAGGGTATAACCAGGGCATCGCCTTGGCTATTGACGAGTTTCAATTGGAAATTAGCAAGGCTGCTCAGTTAACCCAACGGGAGGAGCGGGTCAAAGAACAATTGGCCTGTTCACCAGGGATTAGTGAGCCAACAAGGAAATTCTTAACTACATTCAGTAGCGAAAAATTATTACCAGACTGGAACGAATTAAACCCAGATAAAGAAGCTGACATTTATGATGAGCTTCGAAGAACGGAAAAGGCTAAACTACAGGATGAGAGCCTACCAAAAATCAAGGACTGGCTGGCATCTTCAGGAAAGAGAAAGTTATCTAATATATTAGATAAAGAACAAGCGGAATTTGTGAGGAATGCCTCTCATTTCTATTTAGATGATGACAGAAGTTAGTAGTCGAAAAGGAACGCTGCATGTACATGATGAGGGCAGCACATGACTCTCTTGGACACAGAGGGATTTATGCAACTCAGAAAATGATATCCCAGTGATTCTGGTGGCCTGAACTTGAAAATGACGTCGCCTGGTTTGTAAGGACCTGTCATGTATGCCAAGTCAGACAAAAGATGATATTAGAAACACCCCCAGTAGTAACACATACTCCATCAATATTCCAAGTCCTTCATGCAGATACCTTACATATGAGCCCCAGTTCAAATGGGTGTGCTTATATTGTACATGGAAGATGTGCCCTGTCATCCTGGATGGAGGCTAAGGCCTTAAAGAAAGAAAGTGCCCGCGCTATAGGACAATGGATATTTGAGGAGATAATTTGTAGATGGGGTGGACTGGTAAAAATTGTAACCAACAATGGAGCACCCTTCAAGAAAGCTGTCAGATGGCTAGAGGAAAAATACGGAATTAAAGGAGTGGCTATATCCCCTTACAATTCCCAGGCTAATGGGATTATTGAACGTGCACATTGGGATGTTAGACAGATGCTATACAAAGCAACTGGTGGGGATGTCTGAAAATGGTACTGGCATCTGCACCATGTCATGTGGGCAGACAGAATCACCATCAGAAGGGGTACTGGGTGTTCTCCATACTTCCTTGTCACTGGTGCACATCCCGCATTGCCTCTAGATATCCAAGAGGCCACATGGTTAGTAAAATATCCAAACAAGTTCTTGAGTACTGCTGACTTGATTGGTTTGTGGGCAAGAGCTTTAGCCAAACATACTAAGCATGTGGAAGAGATGAGGCAAAAGATCACAGAAGAAAAACAGCAAAGAGCAGCTCAAATAGAAGCAGACCAGGTCAACAAAATCAAAGATTATAATTTTGAACCTGGGGATTTGGTCTTAGTGAAAAATACTGCAGTAGAAATGTCTGCTAACAGAAAGATGAAACCTAGATATCTTGGGCCTATGGTAGTAATCTCCTGTAACCCAGGAGGAACTTATATCCTGGCTGAGTTGGATGGTTTGGTTTGGCAAAACAAAGTAGCCAAGTTTAGGGTAATACCTTATCTGGCTAGGAAAAGGATAACCCTGCCAACTGAATTGAATGAAGTCTTAGATGTTTCCCAGGATACCATAAATAATCTAAGGAAGGAAGCTGAGGTAGCTCCCACTACAGACTCTGATCAAGAGTCTAATTAAATCAGAAAAAGAAGGACAAGAAAAGGTCGCTTAGTTGTAAAAGCTTACTAAGCCCTAAAGTGAACTTTTTGGGCTTGCAAAATGAACAAGCATACCTTAAACTGTTATGGTTGATTCTTCCATTGCCATAGTCTTTGTTGCAGCTGCTTTGTTTTCGGGCCTGGCAGGCTTGCTTTGCCTTCAACATAGGAGTCTAATAAGAGAAGAAGAAGAACAGGAGGATTGGATGGAGATGGAAATAGTGCACAGAATAAAGTCCCCTCCTGTAACAGAGACCTTACAGTTGAGGCAACCTGAGCTGGCACATTTAGAAGGGTAGCAGACAGTAAAGAGTTGAGTAAGCAATCGAGACTGAGATAACTGAAGCAATGAGCTAACTAACAGGGACAAGTAGAATCCTCTTGTCATATCCACACCAAACCTAGAGCTTAACCATTAGGCTTCGGCTTCTCGACTCCACGTGTGCTCCACACGACAACCCTATGCCCTCCGACTCGGCCCCGACTGGCTCCGACCGCAACCCTTCGCCCTGATCATGCAACCTACCTCTACACGTGCCACGATCACCTGACCCTCGGTGCTCCCATTGTCCAGTTCTCCATTCTCCGTCCGTAATCAGAATACGTTACCAGTCTCCATACCCGTACCGGTCTCCATTCCATTCGAAATTATTCGTAATCCGCTTGTAACCATATGGGTCTCCTGCTTTGCTCCGCACGTAGTCAGTACGAGTCATAATTCGTCGAGCTAGTAGTATATATACCGTAGGCACTTGGCTTGTACTCCTCAGTCTGATAATCGAATCGAGCAGCGGACCAGTCCCCTGTTCCCTATCCTCCTCTCTCTCTGCCTCGCTCCGCTTCAGCCCCGACTTCCTGAAATACAGACTCGGACAGTAGGAGGGCACAGCACATAAGCTGAGGCCGCAAGTCCACTCTCCGCCCGAAGTACTCCGCCTCGGTCCCGCCAGTCTACGTACTGACGTCGTCCCGTCCCCCGGTTACCTTATACCAAGGATACCACCCCGACCCTCCGCTTCGGTTCCGACCCTGCACCGGCTCTAACACCTCTACTGGAAAGACAGTCCTTACAGAAGAAATAGGGAATGCCCTACATGCCTATATCACAGAAAAATGATTGATTTGTAATAAAAATAAATTAGCAAATTGATTGCTTAAGAAAGTGATGTGGCAAGAAGGGTTACCTAAAAAAAAAACAAAAACACCCTCTCTTTATCCCACCACAAGCATCTGCCCCCCCCCCCCCTAACTCCCATGCAACTTGGGATAGCAGTGTTTCTTATAGTAGGAGGGATACTAGTCCTGGTCTGGGTAGTAGGAGAGGTGGTGAAATGGCATATAAGGCTAACCAGAAGTAGAGAGGCATGGGAGATGGGTGAAGTCTCAGAAGTGGTGTTCCGACAACCTAGGATACCACCAGCAGCCTACCTTAGGCCAGATATGAGGTGGATACCCCAGACAATGAGTTCTCCAGAGATTGGTGAGAATCCACTTGCTTTATTAAGAAGATTGAAAACTAGAAGAAGTTATAGGGTCAGTAAACACCTACAGTAGTATACAAGAAGAGAGAAGGGACTAAAATAGATGGGAAAATGGTGTTAGACAGAGAGAGAACCACAATGAAGAGAAACAGAGTTTGATGTCTGGATAAAGAAGCATGAAAATTGTTACATACAAGTAAGGCAAAGCTGACAACAAAGAATGCTTTCTCAACCTTGCCACATCACACCCACGTTTTCCTACTACAATGTTGTCTCCCCTTCCTCCCACTACTGATTATAAAGGAGGGCCATCCACTATAGCAGTATTAGTCTCCTGCACTGTCTTCCTGATATTAGTAGTCTGTGGGGCTGCTTGGAGGATGGCTGGAAAAATACTGGCAGTCAGAAGACAGAGACCCACTCTGCCCCCACTGGAAAGCATACCACTAAGCGTGCAAAGGCCAGACCCAGCCCAGCTGGAAGCCTGAGGAGAGCTTAGAAAACAGTGAGTGAGGATAACCACCTTGGGAATGAAATAGGGCTAAAAACAATACCAGTTAAAATGGCTCATAAAGAAGGACTTGGATATTGTTATAAAAACACTTACCCATTAGCTATAGCAAGTGTATGGGCAACTAAATAAGATAAAACACCTAATGAGAGATAGGACTGGCATGGATAGGACCTGGACAAAGGAAGAAACTAAGAGGGAAGCTAATTAATATGTTCAATAGGATCCCACGATGGGAGCTGGAGACTTAAATAAGACAAGGGGACTCTCACACAGGTGTCAGAACCCTGAAGAGACAGACATATTGGGCATGAGGGCAAAATAGAAGGACCCCAAGGGCTAAAAATCCCATGTTATAAATACTATGTGAACAAGTTAACTAGTATAGTATCTACAGAAGCGATGGGAGAAAACTACCCTGGCATCAGTTAGAAGGATAATCTATTTAGAAAGATTACGTAGCATGAGAAAGAGATGTTCCTGCTCCAATGCAAGGGCCTTATGACAATGCCAGGCGGACTCTAAGTGAAGAGCAGCCTCCCCAAGATCAAAACCAACCTTGAGGAACTGCATCTGAAGGGCCAGGGGTGCACAAGATTGACTGTGGTTACAATAAAACTCGAACGCATTGGCAGCAAGCCCTTGTAACTTGCTGGCAACGTCTACTAAAGACAAAATAGTTAGCTATCAAATTAGTCAATTAGTACGCGAAAGAAGATACGGACTAGGAGCTGGGATCTCGGCATCATGACTTTTGCTGAGGACCTGAATAGCATGAATATATGAGCAACTCTTCAAGTCCATCCCAGGGACTTGTGAGTAGCAAAGATCATACAGTAGAAGAACGACCTGGCCTCCAGAACAGAAGCCTGCCGGGTGTCGAATAAATAAGCCAAAGAATAGAGGAAGAACATGCAGACTCACGGAGTTGGCACGTGAAGGGACCTGGGCAGCAGAACCTTTGGTAGAACCATCGGCCCCAGGGCTTGAAGACGCCACGACCGCAACAAGTGGGGTAACTTTCAGGGAGGCAGTCAGAGGAGGAAGAACCCTCCTCATCGATGACCATAGCCTTAGACAATATTAGAGACAAACGATTAATGAAGATCCTAGCAAAAGAACATACCTCAATAACGGCCTTAGCTACGGGAGCCTCGGAGGGGCCAGCCTCTTCCTCAGAGTCGACCACAACAGGAGGAGAAGATACCTGTTTGACTCTATGGCGCTGTTAGGACTGGTAGTTAGGTCAAATACAGAGCTAGAAAGGGGTGAAGACTTGCCTTTCGAAACAGGTGTCACTTCAGCCAGAACTGGAGAATCAGACTTGACCCGGGAACTGTTAAGGGCCCTAGAATGATGAACCTTGACACAGAACTCATTTAACTGTTTATAACAGGAGGGGAAAGTATATTCCTTGAAGTGCTGATTTTGAAAGACTTCGAAACACTTCCTAGCACGAAAGACCAGGTCCTGGTGTTCAGGCATAGCCATTTCAACCCTATCAGGCAAAGCTTGAATAAAGAGCAACTATAATGAGAGAAAGATGGCATTAGCTAAGATATAAGTCAAGAAGATGGAGAACCCACAGCTGGACTAGCGATGGCATCAATGGCCTTCTGAGCCGCAGCCTTGGTAATGGCCTTTGACCCGAGACATTCCATGCGATGGTTCACTATGGTCATAGCATCATCAAGGCTGGTAGCAAGTTCTGCAAGAGAAGACATGATGAAATGAGTACCTGAATAAATGCGAAGATTTTACGATAGAAATTAAAAGACGACACATCTCAGGAACATTTATAGGGACCATAGGACCCACAAGTGATTAATGGAACCCACTGAAACAAAAGGGAATCTGAAACTCAAACCCCCGCTAAAAACGGAAACTACAAGTAAAAGAAGCAGGAACTGAGTAAAGAAGTTAGTGAAGAAACTTGTTCCATCTAGAAAATTTTATTATGAGATGTTGGGTGAGGGCACCCAGAGCAGCTAAAGAAAGGGGGAGGAGAAGCCCAGCCTTTGAAACCCCAAGCTTCAACCCTGCAAAAGACTCACAGTCACCGAACTCAATTTCTTTTTGTGTGTTTCTTGGATTGTTTTTCTTTTTTTCGGTATTTCTCTCAGATATTACATAAAACAAGACACAAAAGCATGGCATTCAGACAAATGATAGTTTACTAGTAAACAGCCCAACAATGACTAGTAAACAAAGATGAAAGATAGACAGCAAAGTGAGGTGAAGCAAAGACAGCAGCAAAAGACAACAACAAAAAGACTCCTAGACGGGAGTAGAGGGATGATGAGCTGAGGAGGGCAACACTTCAACCCCGTCAGCAAAAAGTGCCACCAGCCCCCTCACGACTTTCCACCAAATCAACATCTTCTGTAACTGTGACACGAACAGGGGGGACAACGACCTCAGCGATCTCCAGGGGCCTTCTGATAGAAACAGATGTGGGTGGGGAAGTAACGATGTCCATGGGAGCGTCAACAGGAGCAGGCAACAGTGGGGATGAAGCACAAGGAGTGGCGACAGCAGGAGGGTCAAGGACAGGGGGTCCACCTGAACCCTCACCCGTAAGATGCCCAAGAAATTCGTGAAGGACTTGATGAATGTGCACGGGGTTGGCAGCAAAGCAACCACGCTCGTCTACCGAAGGAAGGTTGGACCTGAGGACATCAAAAAAGTTGACAGCATCCTCGGCAGTCGCAGCCATACCCACGTCCACCCAGACATCAGGATCGTTACCACCCCGAACAGTGTGTAAATTAAGTAGATCGCGCCCAAGCTTGTAAACTTGCTGAACATACTGAGCATGAAGATACCGCGCTTGGGTCTGTTGGGCCACATTCAAAAGATGTAACACTTGAAGGTTACGGAAACGTGAAACAAGATCTAAGCAGAAAAGAAAAGCAATAGTTAGCCAAACAAAAGACAAAAAAAACACTGGAATTACTCGCAGTCAGGGCTACCAAGCGCGAAGGGAAATATCCCCTCGGAAAAGTACTGTTGAAGAGGCGGGGGCTTGCTAAAAGTGCAGTTACTCCTACTACCCTTGGAGCATTGTTTGCAATGGCAACTGAGGCCAAACGAGGTACAGGTTACCAAGCCGACCGAAATACAATTACTACAGAATAAGGGCGCGACGGGTTCCTAAGGGATTGATAAGGAACTATTAGTCGAGGAATTAAGGCAGAAATAAAACAGAGAACATACCGGTGCCATGCCCCATTGAAAATACACCGCAGTATCTGGAGTAAGAATGGGTTTGTCCCAGGTATGGCCAAACTGGGAAACCAATTGCACCATAGTACGAGACCCTAAGAAAACAGACCCACCTAGGCTCAGGGGAAAACTTACAGGAAAAGAAAAAAAAAAAAAAAGAGGGACTTACGGCCTTCACCCGGAGTTCGTTCAACCACTGGAGTCTTCCCTTTGGCCTTCTGAGAATGTTTAATCGAGGAACAAGTGGTCGAACGAGAAGAATGCTGGGGAGGAGATAAATGAGAGTCTTCAGAAGACTCAAGTTTGTCTTCTCCCTCTTCTGAGGAATCTTGTTGCTTGCTTTCACCAGAACTACTGGAATCCTCGGATTCGACAACCTTAGAACGACGAAGGTGACGGTGAGTGGACTTCTTGTGTGCAGTAACGGCGGTTCTAGCGGCTTTGGCCTTTTTACCTGAATAGAACAAGGTAGGAAAGTCAGTAGAGAGTGAACCACAAAAAGAAATCAAAGAAAACAAAACACTTACCCAACCGTTGCTTGCGATTGTGGGAGGGGGCTTTTGTTAGAGATGAAGTTCGCGAGCACTTGGGCATGATGAAAGAGGGCAGGAAAGAAAGAAATAGAGGGAGTTAACGAAGTCGGTAAACAAATAAGCGAATGGCAATCAATTGCGCATGGACCCAGCTGTGCAAAATTCGAATCCCACCTACCTAAGACAGACTCCTGGGAATTGGAAATACCTGGAAAATCAGAGATCAAAGTTTAAAATCATTCAGTAGGGAGGGAATCGCCGAATTCGCGACTCGTGGCCTTTGCTGAAATATGTGATTATCAAATGAGATTTGATAAGCCAGCCCGACCTACCATACCATTTCCAAGGGCAAGGCGCAAACGAGGATGGACAACCTAGAGTTCTATATCCTAGGCTAATATTAGACCTAATCACATAAACGGGCTTGGCATTACAAGGCTGGATCAACGGGAACGGTGCTAGTGCCAGTTCCGAGACAAGTGGCTGTGAAATCAATAATTCCCTATAAAGGATAATAAATCTAAAAACCGGTCATGGTGACTGATAACTGCTGAGAAGACAGGCATGATAAAACTCCGATGAAAATGACGAAAATGGAGGCTTTTGCCTACTGAGGACAGTCATTTAAAGAAAGGGGGAGATGTTGCGCTGCAAAATCATTTCATTTGTGAAATCACTAGCTAATAAAGTAACTAACTCTCTGGTACTGAATAATATCAGTATATGGCCATGGTCAGACACTGGGTGCGAGAGATTTAGAATACTATCTAAAATATGTGAAGGCAGACATCTCAGAAACAGAACCAGAACACCCAGACAAGTAAAAGTGATGTTAACTAACTTATGGGTGACAAGGCTATGGAAGAATGACTCTGGTATGAATGTACCTGAGCATTGTATCCGATACCGTGTTAACTAAGATATTAGTTAAGATACTCATGACTGCACAAAAAAAACCCATTTCTTCCCCTCTGCCCTAGAAAGCGGACAAGTCGCAACACCTATGTCATCCGGATGGTATCTAGTCATAATAACAGGTCTGGGAGTGAATCTTGACAAAAGAATGTAGGGATTAGCTGAATGCCCTGACAAGAATGTCCCCTTGAAACAGTGCTGATGATATTGAAACCTAAGGGATTGAATGGGGGTATCCCCGAGGGTACTCAGGGAAGGATGCCCCCTCATAGAAACAAAAAGAGATCAGAAATGATGAACTAGAAAATGAAGATTGATAAGAATAGAATAAGCTAATTAATTCTAGTGTTAGTCTACTACCTGAAGACTATGGAAGTGGACTTTAGAACATTAGGGTTGAAAAGCTCAGGTGTGGAGAGTCCAAGAATAAAATAAAAACCAATAGATAAACATTAGCGAAGAAACTTGCTAACCTGGCTGGCTGTGATATAAATAGCCAGGCACCTAGGGAGCAAGTCCCTGAGAGCAAATTGATGTCTGTTATCAGAATTCCATCAGAAGGACAGTTATTTTTAGCTACATTTCCCATGTCACTATGAAACTATCAGTAGTGTACATCAGAAGGATGATTCTTACCACATGCCTCATGTCTCTTATCTCTGACTCATAGCTACCTTGGTCCAGACTATTATAGTAGGAGTATAGCCACACTTAGAAGTATATAAGGATACAGTACAATACCTTGTATCCTTATCTTAGTGTTATAAAGTTCTTGCCTCCTATACCTCTTTGCCATAACCGGCTGGACTTATAGTGCTCCATCGTCTCCAAGTCACGCTTAGTAGGACAGGACCAAGTCTGTATAGACATCCTGTGTCAAACTCCGTGCTACTCAAGAGTGAACCCCTAACCCGGGTAACAAAACACTAAGATACTCTGCTGCTTATCTCTTGCTCGCCCTCCACTCTAATCTGCTCTGCCAACGTACTAAACACGTCGAGGTACCCTGGTCGTTCAAAACAACGTACGAAAGAAAACCGCCTCTCTGTGTAGCCATCACTATGTCCTTCAACCTCTCCCTGCCAGAAGACCTGGCTTACCTACTCATTTTCATTTTCACTTCTACCACCACCCTCATCGCCTACCGAATCATCACCCTAGAACTCGAACATATCATGTGCCCTTGTCACTGCTGCGTCGTCAGATCGTGGAACCTATACTCAGGGATATCCATCATTGCAACTCAATTTTTCATTCTTCTAGCGATAATCGATCGCTAGACAACTGCCACCACGCCTCCAAAGAAGTTCTCAGCCCGAGAAACTCCATCACCTCCTCCCAAATTGAGAAGTAGAATCTCAGGATCAGGAACCCAAAACCCAGATCCCTGTTAGAGCCGGTGCGGGTTGGAACCGAAGCGGAGGGTCGGGGTGGTATCCTTGGTATAAGGTAACCGGGGGACGGGACGACGTCAGTACGTAGACGGCGGGACCGAGGCGGAGTACTTCGGGCGGAGAGTGGACTTGCGGCCTCAGCTTATGTGCTGTGCCCTCCTACTGTCCGAGTCCGTATTTCAGGAAGTCGGGGCTGAAGCGGAGCGAGGCAGAGAGAGAGGAGGATAGGGAACAGGGGACTGGTCCGCTGCTCGATTCGATTATCAGACTGAGGAGTACAAGCCAAGTGCCTATGGTATATATACTACTAGCTCGACGAATTATGACTCGTACTGACTACGTGCGGAGCGAAGCAGAGACCCATATGGTTACAAGCGGATTACGAATAATTTCGAATGGAATGGAGACCGGTACGGGTATGGAGACTGGTAACGTATTCTGATTACGGACGGAGAATGGAGAACTGGACAATGGGAGCACCGAGGGTCAGGTGATTGTGGCACGTGTAGAGGTAGGTCGCGTGATCGGGGCAAAGGGTTGCGGTCGGAGCCAGTCGGGGCCGAGTCGGAGGGCATAGGGTTGTCGTGTGGAGCACACGTGGAGTCGAGAAGCCGAAGCCTAATGGTTAAGCTCTAGGTTTGGTGTGGATATGACAATCCCAGAAGAAACCCTATACCCACTCAAACACCATCCCCATTCTATCCTCCATCCCCTTTCAACTCACCCACTCCAAGTACATCAACCTGTACAAGAACAAGTTTTGCTGACAAATTAGCAGAACGACAAAGAATACAACACAAAAGAGAATTAAAAGAACACTACAAACAAGAAGAAAGAAAACGCCAACAAGCCAAAGAATACCGAGCCACAGTAGACCCATTAAACGACTACGAACTCCAAAGACTTAAAAACGCCCTCAAGCAACCAAGAGGACTTTCCACATCAGAAGAAAACCTACTCACATGCCACAAATACGCAGTAAATCAGGGAAGAACTCCCCCACCAGATAACGACTCCAACGTCTATATAACAGACAACAACCAATCAGATCCTGATCCACAACCACCCGCATTACCTGCACCAACCGTACCCTTAGCCCTACTGGCTCCCCCATTACAACCAACACAACCCCCATCACCACCACCACCGCCACCACCCGGACAATTACAAATAATGGCTGCTGCACCTACCCCAAAGGAGCTAGGACTCCTCAAACCCATCGCCTTTGATGGAACCAGAAGATTGTTCAAAGATTGGATCTTCCAATGTGAAGTTTACGTACTCGCCAATGCAACGACGTACAACACCGACCTCGCTAGGACTTTATTTGTCCTTTTGACAATGCAATCAGGAGATGCCCAAGCCTGGGCTAGACAATACCTCCATGGGAGAAATGCCCAAACCCAACAAGGGCAACCCATAGCCATGGAGTCATGGGACAACTTCACTGCTCGGCTTAGAGCCGACTTCACCCCAGCAGATGAACATGCGTACGCACATACCAGACTTCAAACCCTGCACCAAGCAGGCAAACCAATGACTGAATTCAACGCTCAGTTCAAAGAACTTGTCCATCAATCTGGACTAAATGAAGATCGCACCTTGATCGATCTATACTGCAAGGCAATCAACCACCGCATTGCCATGAAAATTGACAAATCAGAAAACCCTCCGACAACTATCACCACTTGGTACACCCGAGCCAATAAACTTGACGACAATTTCCGCCGAATCAATGCCCTCTATGGTACCCCCAGAAACACGTTCCCCCAAAGAAATCAATACCAACCCAACTGTGGACCAAGCCGCCCAAACAACAACATACCCTACGCACAGTTCTACCAAAGGAGCAACACTCCACGTTTCACCCCACGAGACCCACACGCCATGGAAATAGACCATGCCACAATGGAAGAAGGATTCAAAGATCCTTATCCCAAAATTCCACAACCAGAATATACCGAAGACAACTCTGCACAAGAACCATTGGAGTTAGATGCTGTCATCACCAGACAACAAATGAAATCATACCAAAACCAGGAATGCTTCCGATGTGGAGCCAAAGATCATTGGGTCAGCAAATGCCCTCAACCACCACCAGCTAGACGCTTCCCAGGAATGCGCACCAATCCTCCTCACCCTGCAAGAAACCCCAACTGTCCATTCCTTGGACAACAAAACACTCGTCCCAGATTTCCAAACCGGAACACCCAACAATCACCGCAATGCAAGTATTTCCTTGCTGTCACAGAAGTCGCATCCCAGATGCACCAAATGGTCGATGATCTTGACCCTGAACTCCAACAAGAACTCCATTCCGCGCTAGGTGAGGATCCGGAGATGCGTCCATTCCAGGATTTTTAAAAAGGAACACTGTCAACCGATGTGCCCCTGCACATTCCAGAACTCAGAAGGACATTTCGTACTATCACTCCCAGAAGGACACTTTCTTGATAAACTCTGTACAATTACGACTATCCCCAAATAAACGATCCCTTTTCTTACCCATCGAGATTTGGAGTGAACGGACATCAAAACCTGTGGCCATCACCTGCCCTGATAGACTTAGGAGCCCAAGGGAATTTCATCTCCCACAAGGTCGTTGAACGACATGGTTATCAAACCAAACAGCTGGACCAACCAATTCCACTCAGTAACGTTGACAGAACTGATAATCAACATGGCAAGATCCATGA
Organism: Lepiota brunneoincarnata; assembly: GCA_023014365.1. Lineage (NCBI taxonomy): Eukaryota > Fungi > Basidiomycota > Agaricomycetes > Agaricales > Agaricaceae > Lepiota > Lepiota brunneoincarnata. The sequence goes on from JAEBUN010000003.1 coordinate 2,304,258, forward strand.
ATACATCAAAATCAAAACCATCATCGATGGAAGAGATTGCACGCTAGAAGCGTACATCACAAACACTGGTGAGAAAGACCTCATCATCGGATTTCCCTGGTTGGAACAATACAATCCCAACATCAACTGGAAGACCAAGATGTTTTCTTGGAAACCACAAATCGATCACCAGGACTTTTCCAAACTCCTCAGAACCCTACAACGACCTGTCAAACTCAACTCCATTGCCATGGACATAATGGCTGGAAAGACCTCCCAACCCGAGGAAAACCCTGAAGAATACGTCAACCTATCAAACATTGACCTTGACACCTTCTCTTTAGAAAGAGAAATGAATCTGATGCTTCTAACCCCATTAGAAGTAAACACCAAAGCAACACATGCCACAACACTCCACAATGAGCAACACAACCCGACAAAATCAGCAAACCAAAAAGGAAAACAACCGGAATCAAACAAGGAACCACCCGAGATCCCTCAGAGATTCACCCAATGGGCCAGAATATTCAACAAAAAAGCCTCCGAACGATTCCCACCATCAAGAACGTTTGATCACGAAATCGAACTAAAACCAACGTTCGAAGCAAAATCAATGAAACCCTATCAAGTGGCACCTGCCAAAGAAAAAGCGCTAAAAGAGTTCATAGATGAAAACCTCCAAAAAGGGTACATCCGACCCTCAAAATCCCCTATGGCATTGCCCTTCTTCTTCGTTGCCAAGAAAGGAGGAGACCTCCGACCCTGCCAAGACTATCGTTATCTAAACGATCACACTGTCAAAAATGCTTACCCAATCCCCATGATTTCCTCTATCGTGGACAAACTCAAAGGAGCTAAGTATTTCACCAAGCTCGACATCCACCTAGGATACAATAACGTCAGAATCAAAGATGGCAATCAATGGAAAGCAGCGTTCAAGACTCCCATGGGTCTTTTCGAACCGACTGTTATGTTTTTCGGACTCTGCAACAGTCCCGCAACATTCCAACATATGATGGACACATTATTCTCCGAAATAATGGAGAAAGGAGGAATCATCATCTACATGGATGATATCCTAATCTACGGTAAAACCCAGGAAGAAACCGACCAACTTACGGAAAAAGTACTGCAAATCCTGCAGGAAAACGACCTTTACCTCAAAACGGAGAAATGCAAGTTCAACAAACAACAACTTGAATATCTAGGCATGATCATCACGCCAGACGAGATCAAAATGGATCCCGGAAAACTCAAGGGAATAGAAGACTGGCCAGTGCCAAAAACAGTCCGACACATTCGGAAATTCATCGGATTCTGTAACTTCTACCAGAAGTTCATCCGCAACTACTCACACCACACCAAGCCCCTGAACCAACTCCTTTCAAAATCAAACAAATTTGAATGGAAAGAAGGACAACAGAAAGCGTTTGAAACGCTCAAAAACGAATTCTTAAAAGAACCGGTACTCCTCATGCCCGACTCCACAAAACCCTGTGAAATAGAAGCTGATGCTTCCAAATTTGCATCAGGAGCTGTCCTGTATCAACACGACATCAACGGAATACAGAAACCCGTATCATTCTATTCAAAGACATTCGGACCAGCGGAACGCAACTACGATATCTACGACAGAGAACTTCTCGCAATCATCCAAGCCCTCGAAGAATGGTGCCATTACCTCCTCGGCAGCCCCCATACCGTCCGCATCAGAACGGATCACCAAAACCTAACATACTGGTGCAAACCCCAGAAAATCAACTGCAGACAAGCACAATGGGTCCAGACCCTCGCTGACTACAACTTCAAATTAGAACACGTCCCAGGATCAAAGATCCCTGCACCAGACGCCCTATCAAGACATCCAGACCACATCCCTGATGAGGATAATGATAACGAAGACGTCACCATGCTTCCAAACAACCTCTTTGTTGCCACTGCTGACATAGAAGATCAAAACCTGATCACAATACTCCCAGAACACCTCTTTATCGCCACCATCGATATGGAACTCCAAGAAAGAATCACAGAATCACCAAAATACGATGCTAGAACCACCGAAGCATTCAAACTCCTAAAAGAACCCATCCTAATGCCGCTGATAAAGACTTTGGAACAGTTCCGACCTCAAATGGTCCACTCCTCACGTTCCAAGAACGTGTCATTATCCCAGAAGACCTCCAACTCAGATGTGATGTCATCGCAAGATACCACGACCACCCTACACATGGCCATCCTGAAGAACAGGAAACATACTGCCTCGCCAAGAAAGAAGTATATTGGCCAGGAATGTCAACATTCATAAAGAACTACGTCAAAGGCTGTCCAGAGTGTTAGCAACACAAGATCATATGCAGACCGGATTACGCACCAACTCAACCGATCCCACCATCATCTTCCAAACGCCCATTTGCACAGATCTCATGGGATCTTATCACCAGTCTACCACCTAGTGCTGGCCATAATGCGATATTGTCCATGGTGGACCATGGCCTTATGAAGGGGGTAATTTTCATCCCAACCTCAGATTGATCAAATGCCAACGACACTGGACAACTATTAATAGAAAAAGTCTTCACCAGATTCGGACTACCCGACAAAATCATATCAGATTGAGACCCCAGATTCGCAGCCAACTCCCTCTGACAACTAGCCAAACGACTAAACATCCAACAAGCATTCTCAACTGCATACCATCCCCAGAGAGATGGTTCTACCGAACAATACAATCAGGAAATCGAAACCTATCTTGCCATATACTGCACCAGAAACCCTCTTGACTGGTCAGAAACCCTCCCTATTGCCGAGTTTGCACACAACTCCAAAATACATGCCTCAAGGCAGAAATCCCCATTTGAACTAATCATGGGATACAATCCTCCGCCGATACCCACAGTAATGGAAACATCGAACTTTCCATCAGTAGACGAACACATCAGACTCCTTGACGATGCCAGAAAAGAAGCACATGCAGCACATCAACTCTCCACCGATATTATGAAACAAAGAACCAGAAGAACTGTCAAACCCCTTGAAACACGTCAAAAGGTATGGCTAGAAGCCAAAAACCTCAGACTCCCCTTCATTTCCAACAAAATATCCCCAAAACAACTAGGACCCTTCCTTATCTCAGAAGTCTTATCGCCACTCACCTACAAACTAAAACTTCCGATCAAATGGAAAATACACCCGATATTCCACAGAAACCTTCTAACCCCATATACTGAAACAGAAGCATACGGATCTCATCCGACTCCACCACCACCAGACATCATCAATGAAGAAGAAGAATACGAAATAGAAGCCATTCTAAATCACCGCTGACACCGCGGAAAACTCCAATACTATGTCAAATGGAAAGGATACTCCCACATGGAGAACGAATGGATCACCGATGAAACACTTCATACAAACACCGAAGAATACTTAACCGAGTATAAAGAAACTCATGGAATTCTCCAGAAAGAACAGGAGCCCACCAGAACCAACCAAAGACAACTTTGCTCCCACACCAAACCTACTTGAAGATGCCCATGAACCTTGACCTTGCTCACCCCCAAACTACTCCCCCTTTTTCAACAACACCCTCACCAACTTCCTCATCATCTTCCGTCGTCATCATAAACAATGCAAGCGTCAAACATACTACACTTCAGACAACTCCCGTTCTGGCCCTGTCTCCCTACACCCCTTCTCACACCTTCGCCGCAACATACACCTCCCTCAGGGATGAGACCCCCAACCCCAACGACACCCCAGAACCAACAGCCGCCCCAGCCACCTCCCTTAGATACCATACAGCTGGAGTATGATCATATGGACCAGATCACCCTTCTGACAGAGATCTGTGCGAGGCTGCCACCAACAGAGTGTTATGATCCGTGCTCCTTCTGTATCCGAGGATAACTGGAGACGGCCTTCAATCACTCTACAAGGTGTCTGAGACGGTTGGCCTTATAGAGCTTAGTGGATCGCGCTCAATGAGATAACGAGGGAAGACGCCAAGTTAAGGCAGAGAGGTAAACGACCGCTGTTAACACGATTAAAGCTTGAGGCTTTAATCTCTACTTGTACAGGCCTTATATACCTATGAGGTGCTATATACTCGTTATAGGTTACTTGGCTGTTCTACTGGTCGTGCGCAGTCCTGACCATGATGCACATCCTGGCTGATGGCATCCTAGCGTTATTTATCTTACAATGAGTCAGTACTCTCGCTACTGCTGTGCGATGTTCCATCGCTTTCCTCTGACTCATAATCTTCTTCTCCCGATTGTATCTCCATGGAGTCTTCTTCGTTCTCGCTCTCCATTCTCTCAGTGCTTCCATCCGTATCAGAGGTTGGGTCGGTTGATCCATGGTTATCTTCCTCGTCCTCGGGGTATTCCAATATATCCTCCAAGGTTATCTCCATTCCTGCTTCTCTTGCCAGGTCCTGCATGGCGGTATAATATTCCCCTTCCTCGTCTTCGTATTCTTGTGCCCGTAGTTGGTCTGTAGTCTCCTGTACCCATCTTGTAAAGTCGAACAATAATTCTTGTTCCTCCCGGTCTGGACTGTTCATAACATTATCCCCTTTGTAAGGTCTGATGTCCTCATCAGACATATCCTCAGTATAATCCGACAGGCTCTCCTGTAATGTTTGATCCGGCGATGGGGTCCCAGTCGAAGTATGGGTCGGGTTCTGGGGAGTCGCTTCGGTAGCTTGGTGGTCTGGGGATGGCGGGTCTTGGGTGAGGTCGATGACGATGGGTTCTCTGGAGCGAATGGTGGCGGGTGCGCCGAAGGATCGATTCAGGAAGTCGGTGGCTTCCGCTAGCAGATGTGGTGGTGGCGTTGGTGGTCGGAATGACGACGGGGGCATTTTGAATTTGGGTGCGGAGGGGTCTGGCTGAAGCGGGGCGCTGCTCGGTGCTTGTAACAATGTGTCGAATATTGTTGTTTGTGGTTTCGCGTGTGAGGGATCGAGCTCTGCTTGGTATTCCTCGTGGGTGGCGATACAGGCCAGGTACCATACTTGCGGGTTGATGCTGGTAAGGGTTTCTCTCACAGTGCTTCTCGTAATGGCCTGGGGCAATCTTTCGACAATATCGACATTGGTAGTGCGGGCATCCTGCTTTGATATGGCCGAATCGACGGCAGCAATTGCAGCGAGTTCGGGTGGTGGATAAGTGAGTGGTGGTAGTCCCGATGGGGGCGTCATTAGAAGCAGATATAGCTTGTACAACACTTGATGGTTGGTTACTCGTATCCACCATGGGAGGGTTGGAAGGTTGGGTGGTGGTCCCGATAGGTAGGATAGGGCGGTCCTGACTTCCGCTTCCATTGCTCGGGCTTGGGATCGGACTCTCGAACGGGAATTTGGTGAGAGCGGTTGATAACATGGCAGAAATGGTATCGCGGTCCTGTTCCTCTGTTGCGCTAGAAAGAATAGTGGTGCATAGTTTTTCGAATTCTGTTGCTTGGTCGTGGACGAGGCGCTTGTGATACAGAAGAGCAGTAAATGTCTTCCAGCAGGTGTCGACCAGGGGTACCATCGCTGGACTGCGTTTAAGACGGGTTCCAGTAATATGAAAGGGAACTTCGTGTAAAAGGATGGATCGTATCTCGGGTTGGTTGGAGGGAAGGAAGGTATGCCGGATGATATAAGGACTGTTGGTCCTGTCTGATTGGTTGTCAACGGTATTGGTGGCAGGGTTAGGTTGGCTATTTCCTGTGACGCGGTTCACCAGGGATACGATTCTTTCCCGGATGAGAAGGCGTCCATCGTTGTCTGGCTCTGGGAGGTCTGGAGTGGTTGCTCGAGTGTTGGGTGGTTGGGTCATTGGTGGGGTTGTCTAGTTTGTGGGCCCTTTTATATTCTTCAATGACTTCCTTGGCGTTTTCCAGGCTTGCTTCTGGCTCCCAGGAATCCTCAGTGGGAAGGTATCCTTTCCATCTGACTAGGAATTGATACTTGTTCCGGAATTTTCTGTGGCGCAGTATTGACTCGACCTCGTATTCTTCTTCTCCATTTACAAGGTCGGGTGGTGGGGCTGTGTTGTATTCCCCATGTGTGTCGTCATGAAACTTGTTGTGGATCTTCCATTTGGTGGGTAATTTTAGTTCATAGGTAACAGGTCCGAGTTTTCTTGTTATGGTGAAGGGACCTTCTTGGCGTTGGGCCAGTTTCTTTGAGGCGTACTGAATTGGGAGGTTGCGGTTGTCGAGCCAAACCTTCTGTCCAACTTTTAGATTGATATCTGGCCGGTTATATCTTGCAGCCATTTTTAGTCTGGCTTGTTCATGTGCAGCTTGGGCTTCTTGGCGTATCTTGGCGAGGTATTTAAACTTCTCTCTTATTGCTGGAATGTTCGTTGGCTCCTCGGAGGTTGGAAATCCTTTGGGGCTTGATCCATAGAGGAGTTCAAATGGGGTATGTTGGTGTTCGGCATGTGTTTTCGAGTTGTGGACATATTCCAGGAGTGGGAGTGCCTTTACCCATTTGTTCGGGTTCGATGAGCAATAGATGCCAAGGTAGAGTTCTATTTCTTGATTGAATCGCTCTGTTTGTCCGTCTGTCTGGGGGTGGTAGGCGGTAGAGAGTGCTTGTTCGATTCCGAGTTGTTTGTAGAATTCTTTCATGGATTTGGCAGCGAATCTGGGGTCGCGATCACTGAGAACTTTCTCGGGAAGGCCAAATCTGGAGAATAGCCGTTTGATAAGAATTTCGGCGATCTTGTCCGCGTTGGTGGTTTTCGCAGTAGGTTCTAGAATTATCCCCTTCGTAAGCTGGTCGACCACAACCAGTATAGAATCATGGGGTCCGTCCGGGGGTAGGTCTGTGATAAGATCCATCGAGATGTTCGAGAATGGACGGGTAGAACGGGGTCCAGGGATAGGTTGAAGCGGTGGTTTTAGGGGGTGGCGATTGATCTTGTATTGTTGGCAAGCACCACATCCTTTGACGTAGTTTTTGACAAATGATCGCATCCTGGGCCAGTAGGCGTATTCTTGGAGTTTTCTAGTTGTTTCTGCGATTCCAGGGTGTCCTGCGGTGGGTGAGTCGTGTACTCTTTGCAGTAAGCGGCGTCTGAGGTGTAAATCTTGTGGTATAAATAGTTTTCCTTGAACACGCGGGTGTCCTGAGTCATCTTCTTGGGCGATGTCGGTCTGTTTCTTTTTCTTCCACAGCTCTTTTATTTCCTGTTTAGTATTTTCGTCGATAATATGGATATGTTGTGGCTGTTCTGAGGTGAAGAATTTGTCAGGGAGTGCAATGACCTGTTTGTTGTCTCTTGTCTTGGGTTCATGATCGGGTCGTCTGGAAAGGGCATCTGCTGGTCCATTTTTCTTTCCAGGGATATGTCGGATTTCGATGTCGAATTGTTGCATGTAGGCAATCCATCGGGCTTGTCTTCTGCTGAGGTCTTCAGGTTTTCTCCAGCGGCGAAGGTTATCGTGATCTGACCATACGATGGTCTTGTGTGATGATCCTTCTATGTGGTGACGCCATTCTTTGAGTGCTCAGATAATGGCGAAGAGTTCCTGTTTGGAGCAATGATAGTTGCGTTCGGCTGGTGAGAATCCTTTCGAGAAGTATGCGACTGGGTGTTTAACTCCATTGTTGTCGCGTTGAAGTAGGACTGCTCCTGATGCAAATAGTGATGCGTCGCATTCGATTTCGAAGGGTTTGTCTCGGTCGGGGACCATTAATACCGGTTTGCTTTGGAATTTTCTCTTGAGAGTATCGAAGGCGTTCTGGCATTCTTCTGTCCATTCGAATTTCTTGGTTTTGGACATCAGGGCATTGAGAGGTTTTGCCCATGTGGCGTATTGGTGTATGAATTTTCGATAGAAGTTGCAAAATCCTATGAATTTTCGTACGTCGCGCGGGGTAGTTGGTGTTGGCCATTCAGCGATGCCTTTGAGCTTTGCTGGGTCCATCGAAACTGAGTCGGGAGTGATAATAACTCCTAGATATTCAAGTCGTTGTCGTTCGAATTCGCATTTCTCGGTTTTGAGGTATAGATCGTTGTCCTTGAGTATCTTGAGTACTTCTCTTGTGAGGCGTCGAAGTTCTTGTTTTGTTTTTGCGTGAATGAGGATGTCGTCCATGTAAACGATTACTCCTCCATTGTCGATGAGTTTTCGGAATAATGAGTCCATCATGGTTTGGAATGTTGCTGGGGAGTTACACATTCCAAAGAACATAACCGTGGGTTCGAATAATCCTCAGGGTGTCCTGAAGGCTCCTTTCCATTCATCTCCTTTGCGTATGCGGATGTTGTTGTATCCTGCTCGTACGTCAAGTTTAGTAAAGTACTTTGATCCTCGGAGTTTGTCGAGAATATGAGAGATGAGGGGGAGGTTGTATGCATTTTTGATGGTATGCTCGTTGAGGTACCTGTAGTCTTGACAGGGGCGTAGTTTTCCGTCTTTCTTTCCTACGAAGAAGAAGGGTGATGCCATTGGCGATTCGGATGGTCGAATGTATCCCTTTTGAAGGTTTTCTTCTAGGAACGTGTCGAGTTCCTTTTCTTCATTGAGGGAGAGTCGGTAGGACTTCATGGCAATTTGTTTGAATGATTCCTTGAGTTCAATTTTGTGATCCCATGGTCGTTGTGGGGGGAATCGTTCGGCTTGTTTCTTGCTAAATACTGGGAGGTATTCGTGGAATTCCGTGGGTACGACTTTTCTTGGGTCATCGTTTTTCTTTTCTCCGTGTTGTACGGCGAGGAATTGTGATGCGGAGGCTTTGAAGTTGATTTCTTCGAAGCTTGTGGGCTCTAGTGTGGAGATGTGGTTGAGTTGGTCGTTGTAGATCCAATCGGGTTCCATGGATTGGATGAGTTCTCGGAATATAGTGTTGTCCCAACGTTCGTTTCTCCAGCGTAGTTGTTTGGCATCCCAGTCGATGTCTGGATTGTGTTCTGCAAGCCAAGGGAATCCAAGGATGAGTCTTGGGCTTCCGAGGGAGACTACTTTTGGTTTGATCTCCATATTCTTCCCATTAACCGTTAGGTTGAGGGTCGTGTAGTGGGTGGCTGTTCCATTTTCGTTAACAGATCCATCGGCATTTCGTACTTCGATGGGTCGATCGAGGGGTGTTGTTTTGAATGAGTGTTGTTTGACCATTCCGGGGTCAATGAAGTTTCCTGCTGCTCCTGAGTCGAGTAGGGTGAGTAGTTCCACGCTTTCGGGTCCTTCCTTAGTGAATTTGTGTTTTCGGATTCGACAGGGTAGATGTATTACGCGTGCTGACAATTCCTGTAATTTTACAACATTAATATCATCTTGTGAATAGGAAAGGGAAGGAGGTCTTTGTGGAGGGCTAGACGTGGTGGCTAGTCTCCTTAGGCAAAATCCTTAACCAGAGGGGCGTCTGGGTGGTTGGATTCATTTGCAAAATGTTCGTAGATGTCCTCAACTTCTTCGTCGGTTGCATCTTCTAGTATGTTGTATAGCGAGTTCTTTTTCCTGTAGCTTGCTTGTCTTCTTCTGGATATCGCATTTGACCGATTTCTGGCATCCAAATTGCGGGGTAATTCGGATCGGCGATATATTGTCTTTTTGGTGGGGCATTCGCGGGCGAAGTGTCCAGTCTTGCAGCAGTTGAAGCATCTCTTTTCTTTGAGATCCTTTCTTTGGGCGTCCGTGAGGATTGCATTGAGGGCTTCGCGGGTGCGTTCTTGTACCAACTGGTGGAGTCTGTCTTCTTCGGTCTCCTCGTCTTCATCAGCTTCCTCGGCGAGTAGATCTGGCTCGTCCTCAAAGTCGAGGTTGTAGACTGCTTCGGCGAGTTGGTCAATATCCATTGCGTTAGGGTCTGTTGCTTGATAGGGCAGTGGGACACGGCGCGTAAAAGCATTTCTTTTCCCTTTAAATGGGCGAGTGCGCGAAGTCGTTGGAAACGAGGGAGTTCCTCGAGTTTGCATATAGTCGCGTTGAGTTTGTAGTATTTGATATGCTGTTCGAGCTTGCTTGAACCAGTCGCTGAGTTTGTTTCCTGGATGAGGCTAATTGTCTTGATTGCGACGGGGCGATCCAGCCCGTTCTTGAAATAGTTGACCGCCGCCACTCCATCTCCAAGGTCGGCCTGATAGGCAAGTATCTGGAACTGGGATATGTAATCATCGATATATCGTCCATTCTGTTTGAGGTGGCGGATTCTGTCCATTGCATCGGCGGGGACATTGTTTGGGGCGAAGGATGTATCAAGTCCTTCGAGAAATTTCTTCCATGTCGGAAGGGTCTGGCTTCCATCAAGTTCTTTGTTTGATTCCAAGAATGCTCCTCTCCATGTTGCGGCGGGGCCGGTGGACATGTATGAAAGGGCGAATTGTATCTTGGTCTTGTCGTCGGAAAAGGCTCCTGGCTTTGCATCGATGTATAGTTGTACTGCATCTTTCCAGAGGCGGAAGTAGTCGGTCTCTCCATTAAAGGTTGGGGGTGTGTTGATTTTTGCGGAGGAGGCCATATTGTTAATGTCAGAGGTTGTGGATTCCTCGTTGGAAGTGTGAATAGACCTGGTAGTGGGGCTAACTTCGGATGGTTCGGATTGTACAGGGGAACTGGATCGAGGCGGTGAGTGTACCGGTGATCCAAATGGTGATGTGAGGGGTGAGAATGTTCTTGGGGGTTTCTGTTGCGAAGTGTTGTCGCTAGTTCTTGTACTTGTTGAGGGTTGAGGACCGGAGGATGGGGTAGATGTTCTATGAATCAGCTCCCCAAGCTTTGAGCGGGTAGAGGTGGCAGTTCTTTCAGGTGGTGGTTGTTTAGGTAGGGATTGAAGAACTGATGCTGGGGGTGCTGGGTATCCTGGGTCTTCTGTTCGACGTTGAACTCTCTCGGTAGGTTGTGTAGGGTACGGTGCGGAACCAGAGGGTGAACGAGTGAGGGGTATAGGTTTTGTTTTCTTTTTAGGGTCCGTGGTGGAGGGGGTGTGAAGTCGGGTTCGGAGTCGGTTGTCGACCAGTCAGAACTGTTGGATTCTTTGTAGTCGGTGGCAAGGGGGTCGTTTCGGTTTGTAGACAGGGTGAAGAGGGAAGAAGTCGAAGGTGAAGGTGAGGGTGAATAAACAACGCTTGCAGGTGCGTTATCCCAATCGACGCTTGAAGGTGCGGATGACCTGTATACAACGCTTACGGGTGCGTTATCCCAATCAACACTTAAAGGTGTGGATGACCTATCAACGCTTTCGGTGCATCTGACCAAGGGTGCAGAGGGTATGGTGGCCTGCTCTACGGGGGTGTATCACCGGACAGCAACAAGGCATGTTGTCAGATACGGTTGGCACTCGGATAGCGATAAAGCGTATCGTCTGCCGGTGTGGAAGGGTAGCGACAAGGCATACCGATACCACGGGGTGTACAATGGAGGTTGTCCAAAGGAAGCTTTAATCTAATGTTATGATCCGTGCTCCTTCTGTATCCGAGGATAACTGGAGACGGCCTTCAATCACTCTACAAGGTGTCTGAGACGGTTGGCCTTATAGAGCTTAGTGGATTGCGCTCAATGAGATAACGAGGGAAGACGCCAAGTTAAGGCAGAGAGGTAAACGACCGCTGTTAACACGATTAAAGCTTGAGGCTTTAATCTCTACTTGTACAGGCCTTATATACCTATGAGGTGCTATATACTCGTTATAGGTTACTTGGCTGTTCTACTGGTCGTGCGCAGTCCTGACCATGATGCACATCCTGGCTGATGGCATCCTAGCGTTATTTATCTTACAATGAGTCAGTACTCTCGCTACTGCTGTGCGATGTTCCATCGCTTTCCTCTGACTCATAATCTTCTTCTCCCGATTGTATCTCCATGGAGTCTTCTTCGTTCTCGCTCTCCATTCTCTCAGTGCTTCCATCCGTATCGGAGGTTGGGTCGGTTGATCCATGGTTATCTTCCTCGTCCTCGGGGTATTCCAATATATCCTCCAAGGTTATCTCCATTCCTGCTTCTCTTGCCAGGTCCTGCATGGCGGTATAATATTCCCCTTCCTCGTCTTCGTATTCTTGTGCCCGTAGTTGGTCTGTAGTCTCCTGTACCCATCTTGTAAAGTCGAACAATAATTCTTGTTCCTCCCGGTCTGGACTGTTCATAACACAGAGCCTTTATGACTAAATTGGAACACACTTCAATTTCAGAATACAACCCACAACTCTGGTACAACTATACCCACCACGTACGACAGACTAAGGCTCTCATTACTGTGTACAATACGCAACGTGCCTGGGCAGAATCACTTGAGCAACTTCTCCACTCAAGATCGGGCCTCATGTCTGAGGTGTTGAAGAACCTACCCAAATGAGATGAGGTACATACCTCGCAGCCCCCCACCGCAACCATCCCCACCACTACCATGACAACCACTGCCGCAATCATCACCACCGTCCCCAACAAGGGAAGAAAGCCCACCAGTATCAGAAATCCCTTCAGACTTCTCACCCCCACCAAGGACGCCACCCACACTGTCGCCAGTAACAACGTCCCGATTCGGAACTCCCCCAATCCTGTTCACTCACAAACCAACCCCCGAACCACCAACAGATCAGTCTGTATCCAATGCAGGCACACAGGACACTGGGCCATGGATTGCCCCCAATTTGCTTGCCTCAGATGCAAGCAATATGCCCCAGGACATTACTCATATGACTGCATCAAGTATAGATGCCCCCATTGCGCTGTCTTCCAATCGCGCCATAAACGGACCGAATGCCCAAGTCGAAAGACTTGACATGCCCCCTACTCCAGAAATCCAACAACCCGTTCCTCGACCACTCCCACAACTCATCATAGATACATTGACCTCACTCACGATGACTACTATGAGGAATGCTACAACGATGTGGCTGAATCAAACATTACAGGAGAACCATGCGGTTCCTTCTGAAGAATACCCAATTACCCCACCAGAGGAAAGAATAGAGAGTCCCCATTTCAGATGCCTACTATACGACATCTTCTATCCAGGACAACCCCCATCCCCAGAAACCGCCACTATACTCGATCTCCACAGAACTCCCACTCCCACCTTCTCTCCAGTCATTCCCCCCAGACCAGACTCTACCGACCAAACTCAGATCAAATAATATGAACCAAACTACTTAGCCAAATACCCGGAAGAAGGAAATTAACCAGTTGTATGGAAAACAACTCTAGAAACGGACCTAATGTTATCAGAATTCCATCAGAAGGACAGTTATTTTTAGCTACATTTCCCATGTCACTATGAAACTATCAGTAGTGTACATCAGAAGGATGATTCTTACCACATGCCTCATGTCTCTTATCTCTGACTCATAGCTACCTTGGTCCAGACTATTATAGTAGGAGTATAGCCACACTTAGAAGTATATAAGGATACAGTACAATACCTTGTATCCTTATCTTAGTGTTATAAAGTTCTTGCCTCCTATACCTCTTTGCCATAACTGGCTGGACTTATAGTGCTCCATCATCTCCAAGTCACGCTTAGTAGGACAGGACCAAGTCTGTATAGACATCCTGTGTCAAACTCCGTGCTACTCAAGAGCGAACCCCTAACCTGGGTAACATGTCGCTGATATTGGAACTCCTAGAATGATGCTCCTAAATGATGAGGAGACAATAAAATGATGAAGCTGAAGGCTTGTTTCAGGTATACCCATAAGTTAATTGTATATTGTTATAAAAACTTGTCTGTAAATTACATGGGAGGCAAGAAACTGCTTGCCTATTTCCCCCCCCTGATTGTATGGTTGATTAGGATAGGAATATAAAGCAATTTTACGCGATTTTCTTCGGTCATAAGACCACCAGAGACTTAAAGAGTTATACTCTTTAAAACCAGACCCTTTGAAATGATTGAGATATTGACAGACCCTTCTGCTTGACTCGAGAACTGAATACGAGTTGCTACGCCTCTTTGGTTCTTAAGTAGAAAAGTTCACTAACTTCCGTTTCTTTGGGTTCCTCTTAGAGGCCTTGCCTCAGAAGTATACCATTGAATTGTAGAGCTGTTTAATTGAGAAGCAAACATAGTATGCTAGGGCCCATTGAAAACGCTGTCCACTAGGTCTATCTAGTTTAAAGATACTTACTGCAGGAGCTCGCTAGAAGCCTGTCTCGCTGAGTAGTCGAAAAGTTTTATTGCCTTGTTCAGAAGCTGTAGTACACTAGGGCCTGTTAAATAATGCTGTCCGCTAGGCCTACTAGCTTAAAGACACTTACTGCAGGAGCTTGTCAAAAGCCTGTCTCGCTGGGTAGTGTAAATTTACAGTATTGTCAAGAGAAAAGGATGTAGTATGCTAGGGCCCATTAGAACACGTTGTCTGCTAGGTCTATGGAGGTTCACTGATTGCGAAAGCTTGCGTTTTGCCTGACTTATCAAATTGTGAAGGTATTAGTTAACATATTATATAGTAACAACCGTCAAAGTTCCCATTGTATTCAGATAGAACAACTGCCTGTCTAGTTGGAGACTAAGAGAATAACGTACCAAAACCCTAAAAACACTAGAATTGAATATATTTCTGGAGATCTGTGACAACCTCTCCCCCACAAACTTATAAAGTTGGAATTAGTGAACCTGTTAATGAACTTTGTTTTCAATCTTGTAAAGTAATCCGCTTTTCACCGTACTATGGGTTTACCACCACCATGGGTACAGAGCTGACTGGTGCCAAGTTAACCTCAAGAATGCTCATACTATGTGTATGCTCAGTGATGATCACGTTAGGATACCCTGCAGCCTCTATGAATGTCATCCTCAGTTGACCAAGATTACGACAACATACCCATTCACAACAGTACACCCTCCCACCCTTCCTGGCTGAGGCTTCCACAGTGGGTCGATGCAGAACACCTGCCCAAACACTATCCCACCATCCATCTGAATTCTTGAAATGTCACTGAATTTTGCCTGGGAATTGGGCTACAACTCGAATCTCAAGACTTTATGTATCAGAGCCATGGAACCATGGTCCACGACCCTAGCATCCAATCCATCCCTGGTATGCCAGAAGGTCAGAGGTATGACACGTGTGTTTGGAAATATCTTTGTGCACCATATCAAGGGTACAAAGCTGGAATTTGAGTTCCCTAACGACATCTTAGGGCACTGTAAGGCTATGGGCAGTTCTGCCTGCTTGTGCTCCCTGCTTGTGGAGGGTTTGACCTTGAGGACAGAAGTGGTGACTTTCCGTGTGGATTCACTGGTGCCGGATCTTTATGTGAGTACTTCATTCAACTTCCATGTATCCTCGCACTTACCAGACTTAAAGGGCTACTTTTTCGAGCTATTGAAAGACTTTCCAGCTGTTCATGAGCTTAGCATCCAGACTTGGTTGTGTAAAACATCAGTGGATCAAGAGAGGGAATTCACCATTAAATTACGGGAACAACTCATGGGATTAACTACGATAGAAACCCCCCATGGTATTTGGAACATGGATGGTTTGTCCCCAGTACTTTCATAGTAGTATACAAGCTTCCCTTAATCCAGCTGAGCCTAGCATCTCCCAGTGTCCTAGATAGTGTTGTACCAATATAATGCATGTAATGACATGGATGGTACCCCATTGTATGAAGTGACAGAATGTGTCCTTGTAAGGCGATAAATGATGACTGTGTGGTGAACCAGCAACAGCCACTATGAAGGGATTCTGTGCCTGGAACTTCCAGTACACAATGAGCAGGTGGACAGTTAAAGTGAGTGGAGCAGGTGGACAACTTACAAATTGTGTTATCACAGTTGCCATAAGCACTAATGGCAACTGATATGAGGCATTTACTGCAGCTGGCTTTGTGGTAAACAGAACAGGCAAGTAGATTGAGGGCGAGAAAGGGCAAAGAAAGAGAGGAGAGTATGAGAATACCCAGTAACACAGGTCGAAGGCAGCAAGGTTAATACTCTGGACGTTGGCAGCAACCCTAGAATTTGAATTTTGCTCCATGAATGGGCTACAGGCAGCCAAGGGGCAGAGATGGGCTTACATGTCAGGGAAAAACCTGAAGATAATCACCCACTCAGGAAGGGAAGGAATTCCAAAGGAGCAGGGATAGGCTTACATGTGGGAAAAAATTGATGACAATCGCCCACTCAGGGGAAAAGGGAGCAGGCAGGCGCTGTTTGTAACTTTCACTCTAGAGGTGTCACCTCTGAGAGTGAGTGGTCATATATTTGAGCATTCTACACGTCAGAGATAGTGATTCTTGCATCATTAACCAAACCATACCTCCGGCAGCAACCAGCCTGTTGAAGGAGGACATGCTCTTCAAGGTCCAAAGGTTCATGCAGCAGAGCAGAGCCAGCATTCTTGGGCCATATCCCGGTGTGTTTGTAGCACCATATAACCTGCTAGCATGTCAATTCCCATGAACTCAGGTGGATTTGCTCCTGCATGCATAGATTGTTTCCATCGATAAGGTAGACTGCAGACCCCTTGGACAATTGACTGTGTGGTTAAACCAGCAACAGTTTATTAGGGAATAGGTGCCTGGATAGTCCAGTTCACCATGGGGACCAACTTTGAGCCAGGAAAGCCTGAGCAGGTTGAACTTGCTCCTGTTTGGTGTCATTGTGGTAGGGTGTGTATTGTCATGTTTATCACCCCACACACCTGCTCTGAATCTTCACCATCCCATCCCACTGTAGCACTCCAAACAACAGTGTCTTGGACTATCCGAACACTGCCATTTCACATATGAGGAAGATTTTGTGTGTTGGACTATCCAAACACATCATCTTGTCTTATTCATGATGACTGGGGAAGGTGTGCTCAAGGGAGCCATTTTCATCTGGGATGGTTGGCAGTGGGTGTGGATGAAACAAAAGTATCTGTGAGTATGGTGTGTTGGGTACACAAACAAACCACTGACTACACCCCCTGCAGCAAATGCAAGATAGTCCTATCCTCCCACTGAATATCATTATTGTGGCCTTGGCTTTTTCATATATGGGTCTTTCCATTCCTTCCTTGTTCTATAGTAATGCATATAATGGCAATATTGGTCTTTTGCCAAGTTCAGCCATAATAATAATGGTCCCAAAGTACAATGTCTCCAATCTGGAGGACAACCATGCCCAATTGTGGCCATAGGGCTCACATCCTCCTTTATGAGGGACTGTGGTGATCAACCCTCTATTTTGCAGCATCACCAGTCCTCCCCTGTCATTAGTATTTCCTTCCTATTTGACACATTGCACCTTCATGGGGAGAGCCAACCCATCAGCCCTCGTCTTGTGCCATTGTAACTGCTGCAGTGGTAAAGCTATTTCTCAATCACTGCACATCCTGCACCTAGAAGCTCAGGAGCTATCAGGCTGATCGGTGACAATGAATCCCTCCCACTCATCTCCAACCAACCCTCGGGACCCTTCCATGATGGATCCAACACATTTCTCGCAGTTGCTAGCACTTCATCAGTCGACCAACACAAGAATCAGCTCTCTCAAGTGTGAGTTAAAGCACTGGGGCAGGTGTCCACCATCAACAGTGTCACCACAACTTCACCTGAAACCAGACCCATATTTGTACCTCCAAAGTGAGCAAGAATATTTGGAAGATCTAGAATGTCAACTCCAACATTCTCCTCACCATTGAAGACCTGACTGCAAGCTGGTGATTGAGGCTTGCTTGGAGATTGTTTGAGAGGCACGATCATTAGTGGCGTCTCATCTGGAGAGTTTGAAGCAGTCAACTCAACATAAGTTGAACATGTGTAACATCTATAACACCGGTGAGTCTTACGGTTCTTGGAGGCAGGATTTGGTTATACTTAGATGACTTTCAGCCCATCATTTCAACCACCCTCTCACCAAAGCGGACCCAATCATTGCCATTGTCTTCTTCATGGCCATTGTGCTACACCTTTTGGTGGCATGCTCCTGATCTGTGGCAAATTTTTGCCTACAAATGGTGAAGCTTGCAATGAAAGCTTCATGCACTGACAAGGGTCAGATCAATGTAATTGAGAGCATTCCATGCGATGTTTGAACTGTCTGCAAGATGCTTCCTCTTGATCCTGTTGTCACCACATATGCTGCCTGTCCCTCATGCCATTCACTCTATCTGCCAATCTCCCAAGATGGTATCAGTGTATATCCCTCTCGATGCACTTCCGTCCGTTTCCCTGAACAGCTGACCTGTGATGCACGACTTTGCAAGCTGGGTGTCAAGGATGGAACCAGTATCAGGGTTCCAATATGTCCATATGCAATGCAGAGCTTCACTGTGTTCCTGGGAGAGTTATATTCCTGCCCAGGGATCAAAGCTGCCATTTGTTCAACAAACCAGGGATTATGGGAGGATTCTGTTGTATGGGACATCAACCAGAGTCAAGCGGTTTGAGAGTTTTGGGACTTGGAGGGCAATATTTTTGTTGATTCAAAGGATGAGATCAGGACTGTTTGGAGCCTCAGCTATGATGGTTTCAACCCTCCTCATAACAAGGCTGCAGGCAAATCAACATCTTCTGGAGTTCTCATGATGATCTGCCTAAGCCTCCTGCCAGAACTTTGTCACAAACCAGAGAATATCTACCTCATCAGTATCATCCTTGGTCCCAAGCAACCCGCTGCCGATGGCCTGAACCCATACCTCGTGCCTCTGATTGACACTCTCACAACTTGCTTTTGTGAAGGCACATGGTTCACTAAGACTTACAAGTGCCCGGCTGGCCAAAGATCATGAGAAGCTGTGATCCTTAGTGTCAATGACCTGCCTGGTTCCCGCAAAATTACTGGATGTGCTGGTTACTCTGCAACTCACTTTTGTTCTTTGTGCTATCTGCCAAAGGACGACATAAACAACATTGATTGCACCACTGATGCTGGGAAGCCTATTACAATTGAAGAGTATTGCAAGGCTGTGAAGTCTTGGCGCGATGCCCCTAGCAAATCCCGCTGTGCAAAGCTCTACAAGAAGAATGGTATTCATTGGTCCGAATTTCTTCACTTGCCATATTGGGACCCTGTTCGATATGTCATTATCGATGGTATGCACAACCTATTTCTTGGCCTTGTAAGGCACCACTTCCGGGTCATCATTGGCACGCATTGGGAAGACAAGGCCTCTGAAGACGATGAGTTCCACTCATCTCTGCCTCAGGAAAAGGACCTACAGAAGGGCCACCAACTTCTCACACAGAATCCGAGTATTGCAAAGCTCTGCCACCTTTCTGTTGCTGTGCTGCAGGTGTTGTGCAAGGACCATCATGTACTCAATCAAGTACCTAGTTGCCAGCCAAAAAAGATGGACTATATTTCAACATTACTTGTAAGCATAATATCCGTCATGCCCTTTTATTGTCTAATGCAGACCCAGGCCCCTGGAAGTAAAGAGTCATCACCCACTGTAACTCCAGAATCTCACATAATCAACAGGGACCTTGCACAAATATCTGCCAATGAGGAAATTGATATGCTGGATACCCCAGCCCCTCTCCTGAATACACCAGAGCTCCAGCAAATTCACAGTGATATACAATCCACAAGCCAACCCACCTGGAAGACAAGTCTGCCACATAAATTTGGCACCCCTGCACAAGGGAAGCTGAAAGCTGATGAATGGAGAGCATCCATTGAGTTCAACCTCCCAGTGTCACTACTAAAGCTATGGGCCACCAGCCCAGATGAGCAGGATGATCTCACGAACAAGGACTTACTCGCAGCCATCCACAGTACCATACTCCTTTCCATAGCCATCAGCTACACAACCTCCCATTCCACCACCGCCTTCCATGCCAACCAATACCTCCGCTTTATGACCACCTATATTGTATCAATGTGTCAGCTTCGTCCTGACATAAATCTCCATCCTATTCATCACAACACCCTTCACCTGGATCAATTTTTGCGTCTTTTTGGCCCCATCCATGGATGGTGGATGTTTCCCTTTGAGCGACTCATTGGTATGCTCCAGAATCTAAATACCAATTTCAAATCAGGTTTGTTCAATATCCCACTGAAGTTATAAATGCTAAATACCTGTATAGGGGAGCTGGAGAAGACAATGGTCAAGTCTTTTTGTGCAGCATCCAAGCTGCGAACCCTCTTGCACCGCATTAGAGCCAGGAGCCCTGAGCTTGTTGATCGAGCCATTGAAATATTCAATTCCTGCTTTCCCTCTAGTGAACTTGGGACTCTCACAAATGATGCCAGGTCACTCTCCTGTATGACATGTACAATTGGTGATGGAAAAGCAGCCCAGATGGATAAGAAGATTCATACCTATCTTCAACTCTTCAGGCCAATCAATACCTGCCAAATCATTGAATACTCTTGATGTGTTGCAAATGGGAAGGAATTTGGTGTATTTTCTGCAACAAGCAGAAACAGTTGTATTTTCTATTGTACTTGGACTGACCAAAAGCTGAAACCAGCACTAATATGCTCTATCTTCACTTTTGCAGGAATGGAACCTGGTCAGTTTTATCTCGTCATCCATTGTCACCAACAAGCACAAAATCACCCTATCCTTGACAAATATCCACAGTTTGGTGCCACCTTTTGGTTGAAAGGAACCAAGAATGAACCTGAAATTCTCTTGAGCTCAAATGTTACAATACATGGTGCCTTTGCTTGTCCATGGGACCATGATACTTTGATCATGAAACCTGTAATGGAGGTCAGTGACTCTGCTGATGTTCTAACCAGCCCCTTTGCTCATGATTCAAATAGGAAATATGGCATTCTTGACTGCCCCCCAGTTGAGCTATATCAGGCCTGTCTGCATCACCCATACCCTGTAGCATGTTGGTTCAGTTAGTGAGGAAGTGTGTAGCGACATGTGTGCTCCTTACCATTGTTTCCTCCATTCCCAATACCTGACACCTCCTAGGGGGCAATGTCCACTCTTAGTGCACTTTTTCAGTTGTTTCTCTTAGCTAGTATATTGACTCTCCTCCGCAATGTATTGTTGGCATGTCCAGATAATTTTATGTGACTTGTAGTATAAAAATGGGTGTCCAACACCCTGATATCCTAGTTGGTAGTCAACCCCCCATACACACACATGCTCTCTCCCTTTCTATCACTTATTCTCACTGTCTTTTCTGATTCCCTCGTGATCTACACTCTCTTTCCCCCCCTCTCAACCACCTACAATAGATCAGAGCCCATGCAATTGATTCACTGATTACACTTGCAATTTCATTTTCTTCCTATTTCATTGATAATACAACCCATCATTCCTCAACCAGAGTCTGCCACAAGGGGCTTCAAGGACCCTCCAAAGTCACATGCCAGGGTCCCACCGACAAGCTTTAAAGCGACAGCCCAGAAAGGAGCAATGCTGACAAGGAACATGCAGTTCTTGGAGGTGAAGATGATGTAGGAAGATCCAGGTTGCTCTTCTGTATGGAAGTGTCATAGATGGGGTGATACTGTTTCTCATTTGAGCTAGAAATCAACAAGGATGAGGAAAACAGGATGGAAAGAGAGAACCCAATACTCCACGGACCTAAGCCCCTAGACCATTTCGCCGGTCTGACTAATTGTCTGCCATTTTTGTTGCTAATGACAAACTCATTTTACACTCTCCAAGTCCACAGACTGGCTGCTGCCCACCGACTCTTGAGCGCTTGAAGGTACAGTTGTAGCACTACAACAGGGCAATAGAATAAGTATCTACACACCTAGCAGGGCTTTCTATTCCCCTGGGGCCTAAGTTATTGCCCCCAACATTCACCCTTGACAGTAGTTCCTCCACTAAGTTGGCGCTGAATGAGGTGAAAATGGTATCAACATCACGATTAAACGAAGAGCAATTAGAAGAGATATTGAGGACAGATAGGTAGCGAGCAGCCTCAAAAGATTAGATATTTCTGAATGGTGGGTGGAGAGTTGAGAATTGCGGAGACAAGGTTTGGCCATATCAGTTGTGAGTGTTCCTACTACCCTACCACTGGAAGCACTCTACCTGGACTCAGTCAATGCAATGCTTACTACCTTCACCATCGCCTACTCACTGGTAACACTTAAACTAACTCCCAAAGATTCTACAAAAGCATACAACAGTTCTCTCTTAGAATACCAGGGCCAGTGATGTCCCTGACAACCCACAATACTACAGCTTGAGCTTTGTAGACAATTGCTTGCTGTCCTCGCCCTTGCTACGCCTAGCTACAAACATTGGTTTGGATAAATACCTTAGCCGGCCACCAACTTATAAATCCATCCATATGACTTTCCAACGAGGCCTGCTCCTGCGCCCACTCGTGGGCCACTCAATCTGTACACTCTACCAATTCTGAATTGTTGACATAATCTGTAGATTGGGCATATTATTGAATAGAACCTGATTAGTGTATAACATCTATTATAGGTACAGAGACAATAAACTAATTCTATCTCGGTCATTGCAACAGATCCTTTTATTGTGTCAGACTCGGTTCTAAAACACGTGATGGGTACCGAGTGTACAAACGAATCTGATTCTTATAACTATTCTTTTGTACCCCCGATTCATAGGACCAATTCTGGCGGGTCTCAGGTGTGAGTTGCTCTACTTACTTGGAGCGGGGTCATGTCCGTGGTCCATTTGAACCAAAGCTGATTCACTGATGTCAACTGGTCGCGGGAGGAGGAGGCAGTGGTCATTCCTTATCTATTATTTTATCATACGAGAGCCAAATCTGATCAGTTTGTATCGCGGGCTGCTGATGCATGGCACATGAAGCGGCCGATCAATGGCTGATGAGCTAATCAGTCAAGTTCATGAACCTTCATGCACTGGCACATCACTGATGCTACATGAATAATTCATGAACTTGCACAACACTGCATGCAACACAAATCAGTGGTGGGAACACCCGAAGTCGCTCAACTTCAGCCGTGCCTCCGCTTGGCAAGTGTGGTTGAGCGTGCCAGCTTGGCTTTTGGCCAAAACAAGAATGCATGAAACGCCGTCATATGTGTGCCCTCAGAAATGATATCTTCTGCCCCCAGTCAAATGTGAGATATCGAAGCTCGTTCGAACCCCCACTCTACTATAGTGACACATACAATAACCTGCACTATTTTAACGACCCAAATCAACTCCCTCCTACCTCGCAAGTATTACCTATCAGTAGTTGGTCTGGATATGTGCGTCGATCAGCTCGCTGAAATCATCCTCATACCCCAACACTCCTGCGGTCGCCAGTATTCAGGTACCAGGAAGGAAAATGAGCATAATGGTGACAACCCTTGTGAAGCCCCAATTTGTACGAGAGTCGGAGCTCACCATCAGATACGACCCACCAATGGGATTATCCGTTGGAGAGATAAGGTGGATAAGGAATGAGAAAGGGTCGAAGCATTGGGTTGTGCGGCGGAGTCCCGTACTTCTAGGGTACCAAGTCATGTACCATGATCGAATTAACGGGACCCCGGTCCGACCCTCAGTCAGTCAAGCATTTCCCAATAACTCGTTGGGTCAGGTGCACGGGTGTGCACATACGTAGGGGTTGAAGGGAGCAACCCTGATCTGCCCGTTGGGTTGTTCGACCGACATCAGACCCCCTAAATTCAATCCGGTGGTTCGCCCGAAAAATTCCCGGTGCGCGCACCCTGGTCAGTCTGAGTAATGAAATGAGCCTCAAGTGAGTTACGGCCAAATCTACACCACCACGTGTGAAAAAGTTTCAAGAATCTACGTCAAGACCGAGGGTCCGAGCTTGTCTGCCTGAAGTTACCGATACACCAATACACCCTTCGTCTACCCCGATCACAGCCTTACTTTCCCCTACCGCCCTCCGACTCCCGTCTGTCTGCTCTTTCGGAAATAGCCTCAGGCAGCTATTCGGGCCCCCCGGGACTCCTCCTGATATCGGCCTGCCCTCAGGGCGGGTTTCCCGCTTGGAATCTGTCCAAGATAGTAGCCGACCTTTGTGGGGTTATGCAGGGGGGGTTTCTGACACTTCACGGGGAATTGGGGCCAAGCGTATCCTGATTCCTACCCTATCTCACAGGGCCTGGGCCATGTTTTGATTAGCCAGGGTCTTTTTTGACCCACCTACGGATAGTTTATATGTGGTAAGATGTTCAGCTGCTTTTCGACACAACACCCTCTTTTTCTTCCAACATCTGTACCAAACAGTCCGTGCGGCCTGTTGGCACGCCAATTGACAACTAAGCCCAAAAGGTACTTGTGTATGGATGAACCTTGCCTATGTCCATTGATTGGAATCCTACCAGTCAGATCACCTCTTACACGTTCGAAGGATGCAGAACACGTCCAACGATAGTTCGCTGCCAGGGCGTATGGGCTGATTTATTTCTGTTCCGAGTCGTTTTCGCTGATAATGTAATGATGAGCCAGCCACGGCACGGACCAACGCACCACTTCCCAGGGTCAACCCGACACCTCCCGGGGCCACTCTGGAATTGGACCCCAACATGGCATATCTCTTGCGCCCGGAAGATCTGGCAAGGCTGCCGCCAGGGGACTTCACTCTGGATGGCGTGGACATGTATACGGAAACTAATAACCACCGGGGCATTCAAGAGACTCGAACTTACATCTATGCACCTCCCGGGTCCATCAGGAAGGCCAACACGCCACCTCCGGGGCCGACGCATGAACTCCCAGGGCCAACCCGCCGCGTCCGGACCCGACACACCACCTCGCCAGGCCAACACGCCACCTCCCAGGGCCAACACGCCACCTCCAGGGCCGACGCGCGACCTCGCAGGGCCAACCCGCCGCCTCCCAGGGCCGGCGCGCGACCTCCCAGGGCCAACCCGCCACCTCTCAAGGCCAACTCGCCACCTCGCAGGCCCGCCCTGGCACTTCCCAGTACCTACGCGCCATCCCCCAGTGCCAACACGCCATCCTTCAGTGCCAACGCGCGATCCCAGACCACAGCCGCAGACGGCCGCATGGTAACCGGTAATACCCGTGAGGGCACAATACAACCTACATCTAAAAGGTGACTATCGACCAACGATACACAAGGTTTGGGTCGAGGCAGAGTCGAGTGGTTACATGTCCAATACAGTCTGTAGATGCAGGATCCCCATCATGTATTAATTGGATGTCCTCCAATGTTGTTGTATATACACTCAAATATTGTGCACTACTTTTTATGGTGGCACAAGCAAACTCACCCCCACCCTTCAGGTAGTCAACCTACACTGTATCGAGTGAATTGGCCAGTGAAGACATACATTGTGTTGATTAAATGGGAGCCAGCAAACCTTACTTGCTCTGCCACCCCACTGTAAAGCTTTGCTGGTGGGTATATAATGTTAGGGGAAGTAAGTGCACTGGAACCAAGTTGATATTTGGGTGCTGATCATAATCAGCACATGCACTACTTAAGTACAATAATGGTCTGCACACAGACCAGGTAGCAAACACTACTTAGACTACCAGACTTAACATGTGCAAACAATATACAACAAAGTTAGAAATATAATTGTATGTGGGATCAGGCTCAGGGACAGGGGTGGCCAAAGGCTTAGGTCAGGCTTGGGCATTGGGCATTGGCTAGAGAGGCCAAGCCTGGACACCCAACCATGGACCCATAGATGTACCTTGTGTAAGGGGGTGCATACAACGCAGTCCC
The DNA here is from genome assembly GCA_023014365.1 of Lepiota brunneoincarnata. Taxonomy (NCBI): domain Eukaryota; kingdom Fungi; phylum Basidiomycota; class Agaricomycetes; order Agaricales; family Agaricaceae; genus Lepiota; species Lepiota brunneoincarnata. The sequence continues at coordinate 2,329,749 of JAEBUN010000003.1, forward strand.
CTTACACCAGCCCCCTCTTAAGAGTTGATGACCTAGCAACTTGGTTCCTTTGTCCTAGGCAGTGTGAGCCCAACAACCATCCACAAGCTGAATGACAAGCCCATCTGCCAGAAGGGAATGGGCATAGTCAAGACAGGCCAGGTAGGGGACAGGCAGAAGTCCCTGGCCCCAGGTCGAAATGATGCTGTCAAGTGTGGGAGTAGCCTCCTGGCTACGTGTGGAAATGATATGGAAGAGGATGAGTGTTGGACTCAGATGACAAATGACGAAATGGAGCTACAACCCTGGGCCATGTGTACCCTCTGTTACCCGGGTTAGGGGTTTGCTCTTGAGTAGCATGGGGTTCGACACAGGATGTCTATACAGACTTGGTCCTGTCCTACTAAGCATGACTTAGAGACAATGGAGCACTATAAGTCCAGCCAGTTATGGCAAAGAGGTATAGGAGGCAAGAACTTTATAACACTAAGATAAGGATACAAGGTATTGTACTGTATCCTTATATACTCCTAGGTGTGGCTGTACTCCTACTATAATGGTCCGGACCAAGGTAACTATGAGTCAGAGATAAGAAACATGAGGTATGTGGTAAGAATCGTCCTTCTGATGTACACTACTGATAGTTTTATAGTGCCATGGGAAATATAGCTAAAAATAACTGTCCTTCTGATAAGATTTCTGATAACATTAGGTCCATTTCTAGAGTTGTTTTCCATACAACTTGTTAGTTTCCTTCTTCTGGGTATTTGGGCAAGTAATTTGGTTCGTAGTACTCAATCTGGGTTTGGTCGGTGGAGTCTGGTCTGGGAGGAATGATGGGAGAGAAGGTGGGAGTGGGAGTTCTGTGGAGATCGAGTAAAGTGGTGGTTTCTGGGGATGGGGGTTGTCCTGGATAGAAAATGTCGTATAGAAGACATCTGAAGTGGGGGCTCTCTATCCTTTCTTCTGGTGGGGTGGTTAGGTTTTCTTCAGAAGGAACCACATGGTTTGTAAGGGGACGGGCGTTGTGCCCCCCCCCCCCTTATGCAAGGTACATCTAGGGACTTGTGGTTGGACATCTGGGCTCGGCCTTCCTAGCTGATGCCCGATGCCCAAGCCTGGTCTTGGCCTTCGGCCACCCCATCCCCAAGCCCGATCCACGGATGACTTTATTATCTTTAGTTGTTTGTGTATTATTTGTGCATGTTATTTCTGGTAGCTATTGTGTTTAGTTGCCCAGTCTGTGCGCAGACCGCTATGTATATATGTAGCGTGGGTGGCGATTGTAATTGCCACCTGAATATCAATAATTGGGACGTTGTTATTGGCGACGGTGTGGGTGGTGTTCTTGGTGGGGGTGAGAAGTCTGAAGGGATTTCTGACACTGGTGGGCTTTCTTCCCTTGTTGGGGACAGTGGTGATGATTGCGGCAGTGGTCATCGTGGTAGTGGTGGGGATGGTTGCAGTGGGGGGCTGCGAGGTATGTACCTCATCTTGCTTGGGTAGGTTCTTCAACACCTCGGACATGAGGCCCGATCTTGAGTGGAGAAGTTGCTCAAGTGATTCTGCCCAGGCACGTTGCATATTGTACGCAGTAGCGAGAGCCTTAGTCTGTCGTATGTGGTGGGTATAGTCGTACCAGAGTTGTCGGTCATATTCTGAAATTGAAGTGTGATCCAATGTAGTCGTAAAGGCTCCGTCAGTGGCAGCCTCACGCAGATCTCCGTCAGAAGGGTGATCTGGTCCATATGATCATACTCCAGCTGTATGGTATCTAAGGGAGGTGGCTGGGGCGGCTGTTGGTTCTGGGGTGTCGTTGGGGTTGGGGGTCTCATCCCTGAGGGAGGTGTATGTTGCGGCGAAGGTGTGAGAAGGGGTGTAGAGAGACAGGGCCGGAACAGGAGTTGTCTGAAGTGCAGTATGTTTGACGCTTGCATTGTTGATGATGATGATTGAGGATGATGAGGACATTGGCAAGGGTGTTGTTGAGAAAGGGGGAGTGGTTTGGGGGCAAGTGAGATTGAGGTTCATGGGCATCTCTAAGTACATTTGGTGTGGGAGCAAAGTTGTCTTTGGTTGGTTCTGGTGGGTTCCTGTTTTGTCTGGAGAATTCCATGAGCTTCTTTATACTTGGTTAAGTATTCTTCGGCGTTTGTGTGGAGTGTTTCATCGGTGATCCATTCATTCTCCGTGTGGGAGTATCCTTTCCATTTGATGTAATATTGGAGTTTTCTGTGGTATTGGCAGTGATTTAGAATGGCTTCTATTTCGTATTCTTCTTCTTCATTGATGATGTCTGGTGGTGGTGGAGTTGGATGAGATCCGTATGCTTCTGTTTCAGTATATGGGGTTAGAAGGTTTCTGTGGAATACCAGGTGTATTTTCCATTTGATTGGAAGTTTTAGTTTGTAGGTGAGTGGCAATAAGACTTCTGAGATAAGGAAAGGTCCTAGTCGTTTTGGGGATATTTTATTGGAGATGAAGGGGAGTTTGAGGTTTTTGGCTTCTAGCCATACCTTTTGACGTGTTTCAAGGGGTTTGATGGTTCTTCTGGTTCTTTGTTTCATAATATCGGCGGAGAGTTGATGTGCCACATGTGCTTCTTTTCTGGCGTCATTGAGGAGTCTGATGCATTCATCTACTGATGGAAAGTTCGATGTTTCCATTACCATGGGTATCGGCGGAGGGTTGTATCCCATGATTAGTTCAAATGGGGATTTCTGCCTTGAGGCATGTATTTTGGAGTTGTGTGCAAACTCGGCGATAGGGAGGGTTTCTGACCAATCAAGAGGGTTTCTGGTGCAGTATATGGTGAGGTAGGTCTCGATTTCTTGATTGTATCATTTGGTGGAACCATCTGTCTGGGGATGGTATGCAGTTGAGAATGCCTGTTGGATGTTTAGACATTTGGCTAGTTCTCGGAGGGAGTTGGCAGCGAATCTGGGGTCTTGATCTGATATGATTTTATTGGGTAATCCAAATCTGGTGGAGGGATTGGTTGAGTTGGTGCTTGATCTGGTCTGCGTATGATTTTGTGTTGCTGACACTCGGGACAGCCTTTGACGTAGTTCTTTATGAATGTCGACATTCCTGGCTAATAAACTTCTTTCTTGGCAAGGTGGTATGTTTCCTGTTCTCCAGGATGGCCACGTGTAGGGTGGTTGTGGTATCTTGCAATGACATTGCATCTGAGTTGGAGGTCTTCTGGAATGATGACACATTCTTGGAACATGAGGAGTGGACCATTCGGGGTCAGAATTGTTCCGAAGTCTTTGTTGGTGGCGTTAGGATGGATTTCTTTCAGGAGTTCAAACACTTTGGTGGTTCTGGCATCATATTTAGGTGATTCCGTGATTCTTTCTTGGAGTTTTGTATTGATGGTGGCGATAAAGAGGTGTTCTGGGAGTACTGTGATTAGATTCTGATTGTCTATGTTGGTTGTGGCGGCAAAGAGGTTATCTGGAAGCATGGTAATGTCTTCATTGTTGTTATCCTCATCAGGGATGTGGTCTGGATGTCTTGATAGAGCGTCTGGTGTGGGGATCTTTGATCCTAGGATGTGTTCCAATTTGAAGTTGTAATCAGCAAGGGTCTGGACCCATCATGCTTGTCAGCAGTTAATTTTCTGGGGTTTACGCCAGTATGTGAGATTTTGGTGGTCCGTTCTGATGCGTACCATATGTGGACTGCCTAGGGGGTAGTGGTGCCATTCTTCAAGGGCTCAGATAATTGCAAGGAGTTCCCTGTCATAGATATCGTAATTGCATTCCGCTGGTCCGAACGTCTTTGAATAGAATGATATGGGTTTCTGTATCCTGTTGATGTCGTGTTGGTACAGAACAGCTCCTGATGCAAATTTGGAAGCATCGGCTTCTATTTCAAAGGGTTTTGTGGAGTCAGGCATGAGGAGTACTGGTTCTTTTAAGAATTTGTTTTTGAGCATTTCAAATGCTTTTTGTTGTTCTTCTTTCCATTCAAATTTGTTCAATTTGGATAGGAGTTGGTTAAGGGGTTTGGTATGTTGGGAGTAGCTGCGGATGAACTTCCGGTAGAAGTTACAGAATCCGATGAATTTCCGAATATGTCGGACTGTTTTCGGCACTGGCCAGTCTTCTATTCCCTTGAGTTTTCTGGGATCCATTTTTGATTTCGTCTGGCGTGATGATCATGCCAAGATATTCAAGTCATTGTTTGTTGAACTCACATTTCTCTGTTTTGAGGTAGAGGTTGTTTTCCTGCAGGATTTGCAGTACTTTTTCTGTAAGTCAGCCGGTTTTTTCTTGGGTTTTACTGTAGATTAGAATATCATCCATATAGATGATGATTCCTCCTTTCTCCATTATTTCGGAGAATAGTGTGTCCATCATGTGTTGGAACATTGCGGGACTATTGCAGAGTCCGAAAAACATGACAGTTGGTTTGAAAAGACCCATGGGAGTCTTGAATGCTGCTTTCCATTGATTGCTATCTTTGATTCTGACATTATTGTATCCTAGGTGGAGGTCAAGCTTCGTGAAATACTTAGCTCCTTTGAGTTTATCCATGATAGAGGAAATCATGGAGATTGGGTATGCATTTTTGATGGTGTGATTGTTTAGATAACAATAGTCTTGGCAGGGTCGGAGGTCTCCTCCTTTCTTGGCAACAAAGAAGAATGGTGATGCCATAGGGGATTTTGAGGGGTGGATATACCCTTTTCGGAGGTTTTTGTCTATAAATTCTTTTAATGCTTTTTCTTCAGCAGGTGCCACTTGATATGGTTTCATTGATTTTGCTTCAAATGTTGGTTTTAGTTCAATTTCGTGATCAAACGTTCTTGATGGTGGGAATTGTTCAGAGGCTTTCTTGTTGAATATTTTAGCCCATCGGGCAAATCTTTGAGGGATCTTGGGTGGTTCTTTGTTTGATTCTGGTTGTTTTCCTTTTTGGTTTGCCAATTTTATTGGATTGTGTTGCTCATTGTGGAGTGTTGTGGCATGTGTTGCTTTGGCATTTACTTCTAATGGGGTTAGAAGCATTGGGTTCATCTCTCTTTCTAAGGAGAAGGTGTTGAGGTCAATGTTTGACAGGTTGACATATTCTTCAGGGTTTTCCTCAGGTTGGGAGGTTTTCCCGGCCATTATGTCCATGGCAATGGAGTTGAATTCGACAGGTCATCGTAGGGTTCTGAGGAGTTTGGAAAAGTCCTGGTGGTTGATTTGGGGTTTCCAAGAGAATGTCTTGGTCTTTCAGTTGATGTTGGGATTGTATTGTTCCAACCAGGGAAATCCAATGATGAGGTCTTTCTCACCAGTGTTTGTGATGTACACTTCTAGCGTGCAGTCTCTTCCATCGATGATGGTTCTAATTTTGATGTATTCATGGATCTTGCCATGTTGATTATCAGTTCTGTCAATGTTACTGAGTGGAATTGGTTGGTCCAGTCGTTTGGTTTGATACCCATGTCATTCAACGACTTTGTGGGATATGAAATTCCCTTGGGCTCCTGAGTCTATCAGGGCGGTGATGGCCATGGGTTTTGATGTCTGTTCACTCCAAATCTTGATGGGTAGGAAAAGGGATCATTTATTTGGGGATAGTTGTAATTGTACAGAGTTTATCAAGAAAATGTCCTTCTGGGAGTGAGAATACGAAATGTCCTTCTGAGTTCTGGAATGTGCAGGGGCACATTGGTCGACAGCATTCCTTTTTAAAAATCCTGGAATGGACACATCTCCAGATCCTTGGCTAGCATGGAGTGGAGTTCTTGTTGGAGTTTGGGATTGAGATCATCGACCATTTGGCACATCTGAGATGCGACTTCTGCAACAGCAAGGGAATACTTGTGTTGTGGTGATTGTTGGGCATTCCGGTTTGGAAATCTGGGATGAGTGTTTTGTTGTCCAGGGAAGGGACAATTGGGGTTTCTCGCAGGGTGAGGAGGATTGGTACACATCCCTGGGAAGCGTCTAGTTGGTGGTGGTTGAGGGCATTTGCTGACCCAATGATCTTTGGCTCCACATCGGAAGCATTCTTGGTTCTGGTACGATTTCATTTGTTGTCCAGTGACAACAGCATCTAGTTCCAATGGTCCTTGAGCGGAGTCTTCTTCGGCATATTCCGGTTGGGGTATTTCGGGATAAGGATCTTCGAATCCTTCTTCTACTGTCATATGGTTTATTTCCATGGCATGTGGATCTCATGGGGTGAAGTGTGGAGCATTACTCCTTTGATAGAATTGTGCGTAAGGCACATTGTTGTTTGGTCGGCTTGGTCCACAATTGGGTTGGTATTGGTTCCTTTGGGGAAACGTGTTTCTAGGGGTGCCATAGAGGGCATTGATTCAGCGGAAGTTGTTGTCAAGTTTATTAGCTCAAGTGTACCAAGCGGTGATAGTTGTCGGAGGGTTTTCCGATTTGTCGATTTTCATGGCAATACAGCGGTCGATTGCCTTGCGGTATAAGTCAATTAGGGTGTGATCTTCATTGAGTCCAGATTGATGGACAAGTTCCTTGAACTGAGCGTTGAATTCAGTCATTGGTTTGCCTGCTTGGTGCAGGGTTTGAAGTCTGGTATGCATGTATGCATGTTTGTCTGCCAGGGTGAAGTCAGCTCTGAGCTGGGCAGTGAAGTTGTCCCATGACCCCATGGCTATGGGTTGTCCTTGTTGAGTTTGGGCGTTTCTCTCGTGGAGGTATTGTCTAGCCCAGGCTCAGGCATCTCCTGATTGCATTGTTGAAAGGACAAATAGAGTCCTAGCAAGGTTGGTGTTGTAAGTAGTCACATTGGCGAGCACATAAACTTTGCATTGGAAGATCCAGTCTTCAAATAGTCTTCTAGTTCCATCAAAGGCAATGGGTTTGAGGAGTCCTAACTCCTTTGGGGTAGGTGTGGCAGCCATTATTTGTAATTGTCCAGGTGGTGGCGGTGGTGGTGGTGATGGGGGTTGTGTTGGTCGTAGAGGAGGAGCTGGTAGGGCTAAGGGTACGGTTGGTGCAGGTAGTGTGGGTGGTTGTGGATTGGGATCCGATTGGTTGTTGTCTGTTATATAGACGTCAGAGTCATTATCTACTGGGGGAGTTCTTCCCTGGTTTACTGCGTATTCATGGCGTGTGAGTAAGTTTTCTTCCGATTTGGAAAGTTCTCTTGGTTGCTTGAGGGTGTATTCAAGTCTTTGAAGTTCGTAGTCGTTTAATGGATTTACTTTGGTATGGTATTCTTTGGCTTGTTTGCATCTTCTTTCTTCTTGTTTGTAGTGTTCTTTTAATTCTCTTTCATGTTGTATCCTTTGTCATTCTGCTAATTCATCAGCAAAACTTGTTCGTGTGCATGCTGATGTACTTGGAGTGGGCAAGTCAAATGGAGATGGAGGGTAGAATGGGGATGGCGTTTGAGTGGAGATAGGGTTTCTTCTGGGATCTGGGTTTTGGGTTCCTGATCCTGAGATTCTACTTCTCGATTTGGGAGGAGGTGATGGAGTTTCTCAGGCCAAGAACTTCTTTGGAGGCGTGGTGGCAGTTGTCTAGTGATCGATTATCACTAGTAGAATGAAAAATTGGGTTGTGATGATGGATATCCCTGAGTATAGGTTCCACGATCTGCCAATGCAACAGTGACAGGGGCACGTGATACGTTTGAGTTCTAGAGTGATGATTTGGTAGGTGATGAGGGTGGCAGTGGAAGTGAAAACGAAAATGAGTAGGTACGCCAGGTCTTCTGGTGGGGAGAGGTTGAGGGATGTAGCGATGGCTACACAGAGGGGCAGTTTTCTTTCGCACGTCGTTTTGAACGACCAGGGTACTTTGACATGTTCAGTATGTTGGCAGAGCAGAGCAGAGTGGAGGGCAAGCAAGAGATAAGCAGCAGAGTATCTTAGTGTTTTGTTACCCAGGTTAGGGGTTCACTCTTGAGTAGCAGGGGGTTCGACACAGGATGTCTATACAGACTTGGTCCTGTCCTACTAAGCGTGACTTAGAGACAACAGAGCACTATAAGTCCAGCCAGTTATGGCAAAGAGGTATAGGAGGCAGGAACTTTATAACACTAAGATAAGGATACAAGGTATTGTACTGTATCCTTATATACTCCTAGGTGTGGCTGTACTCCTACTATAATAGTCTGGACCAAGGTAACTATGAGTCAGAGATAAGAAACATGAGGTATGTGGTAAGAATTGTCCTTCTGATGTACACTACTGATAGTTTTATAGTGACATGGGAAATATAGCTAAAAATAACTGTCCTTCTGATAAGATTTCTGATAACACCCTCGGTCTTCAGATAAGTCCCCTCCCATTGAAATATATGTAAATTTTTCTTCATTCCTTAAGTTTTTCTACACCTTTAGTACAACTGTTCCCTCTCCTTCCTTCTAGCTACCTTTTCCTTCCTAGTGTACTTGTAAGTTTTTCTCCAGGTTCCTGTTTCACAAAAATCTGTCTTCGCTACATTTTGTTTCACTTACATGGCCTCTCATAGTTATACAATTTCGCTCCTTTTTGTGTACATTTGCTGTCTTCTCTGATGACCAACAAATAATGTAGTATTACTTTCTTTACCATATTTAATGTAGAAGTGGGAGGATTTGTCCTCCAGTGAAAAATATATACCCTCTATCTCGAAAAGTTCTGTCGCGATCTCTCCCTCTCCTTGACTCAGCTCAATGACACTTGCCTCCCCTCTCAAACTTGCTAACCTTCATACACAACCTCCCTTGGGGTCAAGGCTGGGGTAGGGTGGCACTGCCCATCTGGACTGATGGGACTCTGGGGGTAGACATACCAGAGGGGGTAGAGATGGGCATAGGAGAGTCATGTGATGGTTGCCAAGAAACCACAGGTGTTACCCAGGTTAGGGGTTCATTCATGAGTAGCATGGAGTTCAACACAGGATGTCTATACAGACTTGGTCCTGTCCTACTAAGCATGACTTGGAGACAACAGAGCACTATAAGTCCAGCCAGTTTATGGACAAAGAGGTATAGGAGGCAAGAACTGTATAACACTAAGATAAGGATACAAAGTACAGTATGGTATCCTTATATACTACTATATGTGGCTATGCTCCTACTATATATATCTAGACCCAGGTAGAATGAGTCATACTGAGTCAGAGTTTTATCTATCTAAATATAGATTGTTCTGATGTGCAATTCTGATTGTTTCAGAGTGACAGTTCTTCTATCTATTTATCTATTTGATGCTTCTGATAAGAGTTCCTTCTGGGTAGGCTTCTGATAAGGGGATTCTGATAACATTACCCTGTTTTTAAGGTTATATTCCATTATAACCATTATGTCTTTTCCTTCTGTTGTGTTTGAGTGGAGTGTTTTTAGAATTCTCCTACTGGTTCTCCACATATGTTGGATATGGCAACATTGTTGTATCCATCGTTGAAGTCGTCTTCTTCTGGGTATTCAAGTCCTGAGTATTGGTAATGGAGAGATGGGGTGGTTTGAGGTCAAGCTGCCATAGGTCTGTTGTAAGGTGTATGTGTTATGATCCATGCTCCTTCTGTATCCAAGGATAACTGGAGACAGCCTTCAATCACTCTACAAGGTGTCTGAGAGGGTTGGCCTTGCAGAGCTTAGTGGATCACACTCAATGAGATAACAAGGGAACATGCCAAGTTAAGGCAGAGAGGGTTAATGACTGCTGTTAACAAGATTAAAGCTTGAGGCTTTAATCTCTACTTGTACAGGCCTTATATACCTATGAGATACTATATACTTGTTATAGGTTATTGGGCTGTTCTACTTGTCTTGTGCAGTCTTGACCATGATGTGCATCCTAGCTGATGGCATCCTACTGTTATTTATATCTTACAATGAGTCAGTGTCCTTGTTCCCCATTCCACTGCTGTGCAATGTTCCATCGCTTTCTTCTGACTCATAATTCTCTTCTCCCAATTCTATCTCCATGGATTCTCTTCCATTCTCACTCTCCATTCTCTTGGTGCTTCCATCCATATCGGAGGTTGGATCAGTTGATCCATGGCTATCTTCTTTGTCCTCGGGGTATTCCAGAATATCCTCCAGAATTATCTCCATTCCTGTTTCTCTTGCCAAGTCCTGCATGGCATTGTAATATTCCCCTTCTTTGTCTTCACATTCCTGTGCTCGCAACTGGTCTGTGGTTTCCTGTACCCATCTTGTAAAGTCAAATAATTGCTCCTGTTCCTCTTGGTCCAGACTGTTCATTACAGTATGTCTTGTTCCTTTTGAGGGACATTCAGTTTGTTTGTGACAAGGTTGGAATACTCCACAGTGTGGGCATCTATATTTGATGCAATCATATGAATAGTGGCCTGGGGCATATTGTTTGCAGCCAAGGCAGGTGAATTGGGGACAATCCATGGCCCAGTGTCCAATTTGTTTACATTGAATACATCAGGATCTGTTGTTGGGTTTGGGGTTTGGAATTTGTTGGATAAGAGTAGGGGAGTTCCATATTGGAGTTAGTTTGGTGATGTTTTTATGGAAAGGGTTATTAGTTCCGACAGGGTTCTTTCTTTCTGATGTGGGGGTTGGAGCAGTTTTGTTGGTGGGGTGTATCACATTGGTTTGTTTCTTTCTTGGCATTTGGGACATGAGTCCTTGGCATGTGAGGAGGAATGCTTCATAGTTTTTGGTCCACTTTCATTAGGTGTGGAAGGTGTTGTGAAGGAGTTTTGTTTGTTTAACATGATGGATATAGTTTGACCATACTTCTCTATCATAGTCGCTGATGGGAGCATTGTTGACTTTGTCAGTGAGGAATTGGGTAGAGGTGATTGTGCGTAAGTCTTCTACATTTGTTGTGATTGGTTCTATACTTTTTACTCCAGCTGTGTGGAAGTTGATGGGTAGAGCAGCTACTGGTTCTGGTTTGGGTGTAGTGTTGGGGTCAGGAGTTTCATCTCTGATATTGATGAAGGTGTTGGAGGGTGTAAATGGGCATGGCCTTGGGATTGGAGTTGGGGAATTCCTTTTGACATTGGGGTCATTGATGATGACAACGGAGGAGGTGGACAAAGAAGAGGAGAAGGGGGGAGTGGATTGAGGACAAATGAGGTCGAGGTTGTTCATGGACATCTTTGAGTGTGTTTGGTGGTAGAGTGAAGTTGCTTCTGGTAGGTTCTGGGTAGTTCCTGGTTATTGCTGTTAAGTTGATGTTCCTCTTTATACTCTTCCAGGTATTCATTGGCATTATTATGAAGTTCTTCTTTGGATATCCACTGGTTCTCCATGTGGGAGTATCCTTTCCAATGTATGTAGTATTGGAGTTTTCCATGGTATTGGCGGTGATTGAGAATAGCTTCTATTTTGTATTCTTCTTCATTGATGATGTCTGGTGGTGGTGATGTCGGATGAGGTCTGTATGCTTCTGTTTTGGTATATGGGGTTAGGAGATTTCAGTGGAATACTGGGTGTATCTTCCATTTGATCAGAAGTTTTAATTTATATGTGAGTGGTGATAAGGCCTCTAAGATAAGGAAAGGTCCTAGTTGTTACCCGGGTTAGGGGTTTGCTCTTGAGTAGCACGGCGTTCGTGGCAAGATGTCTATACAGACTTGGTCTTGTCCTACTAGGCATGACTTAGAGACGACGGAGCACTATAGTCCAGCCGGTTTAAGGGCAAAGAGGTATAGGAGGCAAGAACTGTATAACACTAAGATAAGGATACAAGGTATTGTACTGTATCCTTATATAATAATCCAGACCGGGGTAACTATGAGTCAGAGATAAGAAAACATGAGGCGTATACTAAGAATAGTCCTTCTGATGTACACTACTGATAGTTTCATAGTGACATGGGAATGTGAGCTAAAAGTAACCGTCCTTCTGATGTGGTTTCTGATAACATTAGGTCTGTTTCTAGAGTTGTTTTCCATACAACTCGTTAGTTTCCTTCTTCCAGGTATTCAGCTAGGTAGTTTGGTTCATAGTAATCAATCTGTGGTAGGTCGGTGGAGTCTGGTCTGGGGGGAATGACGGGGAAGAAGGTAGGAGTGGGAGTTCTGTGAAGATCGAGTATGGTGGCGGTTTCTGGGGATGGAGGCTGTCCTGGGTAAAAGATATCATATAGAAGACGTCTGAAATGGGGACTTTCGATTCTTTCTTCTGGTGGGGTGAGTTGGTTTGCTTCAGAAGGAACCGCATGGTTCTCCTGTGATGTTTGATTCGGCCACGTCATCGTAGCACTCCTCGTAATAATCGTCGTGGGTGAGATTGATGTATCGATGGTGAGTTGTGGGAATGGTTGAGGGACGGGTTGTAGGATTTCTGGAGTAGGGGGCGTGTTGAGTCTTTCGACTTGGGCATTCGGTCCGTTTATGGCGCGGTTGGAAGACGGCACAGTGGGGACATCTGTATTTGATGCAATCGTATGAGTAGTGCCCTGGGGCATATTGCTTGCATCCGAGGCAGGCAAATTGGGGGCAATCCATGGCCCAGTGTCCTGTGTGTCTGCATTGGATGCAGACCAATCTGTCGGTGGTTCGGGGGTTGGTTCGTGGGTGAATGGGATTGGGGGAGTTCCGAATCGGGACATTGTTACTGGCGACGGTGTGGGTGGTGTCCTTGGTGGGGGTGAGAAGTCTGAAGGGATTTCTGATACTGGCGGGCTTTCTTCCCTTACTGGGGGCGGTGGTGATGATAGCGGCAGTGGTCGTCGTGGTAGTGGTGGGGATGGTTGTGGTGGGGGGCTGCGAGGTATGTACCTCATTTTGTTTGGGTAGGTTCTTCGACACCTCGGACATGAGGCCTGATCTTGAGCAGAGAAGTTGCTCGAGTGATTCTGCCCAGGCACATTGCGTATTGTATGCAGTAGCGAGAGCCTTAGTCTGTCGTACGTGGTGGGTATAGTCGTACCAGAGTTGTCGGTCGTATTCTGAAATTGGAGTGTGTTCCAATTTAGTCGTAAAGGCTCCGTCAGTGGCAGCCTCGCACAGATCTCCATCAGAAGGGTGATCTGGTCCATATGATCGTACTCCAGCTGTATGGTATCTAAGGGAGGCGGCTGGGGCAGCTGTTGGTTCTGGGGTGTCGTTGGGGTCGGGGGTCTCGTCCCTGGGGGAGGCGTATGTTGCGGCGAAGGTGTGAGAGGGGGTGTAGGGAGACGGGGCTGGAACGGGAGTTGTTTGAAGTGTTGTATGTTCGATGCTTGCATTGTTTATGATGACGACGGAGGATGATGAGGAGGTTGGTGAAGGTGTTGTTGAAAAAGGGGGAGTAGTTTGGGGGCGAGTGAGGTCGAGGTTCATGGGCATCTTTAAGTACGTTTGTTGTGGGAGTGAAGTTGTCTTTGGTTGGTTCTGGTGGGTTCCTGTTCTTTCTGGAGAATTCCATGAGCTTCTTTATACTTGGTCAAGTATTCTTTGGCGTTTTCATGAAGTGTTTCGTCGGTGATCCATTCGTTCTCCGTGTGGGAGTATCCTTTCCATTTGACGTAGTATTGGAGTTTTCCACGATGTTGTCGGTGGTTTAGAATGGCTTCTATTTCGTATTCTTCTTCTTCATTGATGATGTCTGGTGGTGGTGGGGTCGGATGAGATCCGTATGCTTCTGTTTCGGTGTATGGAGTTAGAAGGTTTCTGTGGAATATTGGATGTATCTTCCATTTGATCGGAAGTTTTAGTTTGTAGGTGAGCGGTGATAGGACTTCTGTGATAAGGAAGGGTCCTAGTCGTTTTGGGGATATTTTGTTGGAAATGAAGGGAAGTTTGAGGTTCTTGGCTTCTAGCCATACTTTTTGATGTGTTTCAAGGGGTTTGACGGTTCTTCTGGTTCTTTGTTTCATAATGTTGGCGGAGAGTTGATGTGCCGTGTGTGCTTCTTTTCTAGCATCATCAAGGAGTTTGATGCGTTCGTCTACTGATGGAAAGTTCGATGTTTCCATTACCGTGGGTATCGGTGGAGGGTTGTATCCCATGATTAGTTCGAATGGGGATTTCTGCCTCAAGGCATGTATTTTGGAGTTGTGTGCGAATTCGGCAATAGGGAGGGTTTCTGACCAATCAAGGGGTTTTCTGGTACAGTATATGGCGAGGTAGGTTTCGATTTCTTGATTGTATCGTTCGGTGGAACCATCTGTCTGGGGATGGTATGCAGTTGAGAATGCTTGTTGGATATTTAGACGTTTGGCTAGTTGTCGGAGGGAGTTGGCAGCGAATCTGGGGTCTCGATCTGATATGATTTTGTCAGGTAGTCCGAATCTGGTGAAGACTTTTTCTATTAATAGTTGTCCGATGTCGTCGGCGTTTGATCGATCTGAGGTTGGGATGAAAATTACCCCCTTCGTAAGGCCGTGGTCCACCACGGACAGTATCGCATTATGGCCGGCACTAGGTGGTAGACCGGTGATAAGATCCCATGAGATCTGGGCAAATGGGCGTTTAGATGTTGGTGGAGGGATCGGTTGGGTTGGTGCGCGATCCGGTCTGCGTATGATTTTATGTTGCTGACACTCTGGACAGCCTCTGACATAGTTCTTTATGAACGTCGACATTCCTGGCCAGTATACTTCTTTCTTGGCAAGGCGGTATGTTTCCTGTTCTCCAGGGTGGCCACGTGTAGGGTGGTCGTGGTATCTTGCGATGACATCGCGTCTGAGTTGGAGGTCTTCTGGAACAATGACACGTTCTTGGAAGGTGAGGAGTGAACCACTTGGGGTCAGAATTGTTCCGAAGTCTTTATCGGCGGCATTAGGGTAGGTTTCTTTTAGGAGTTTGAACACTTCGGTGGTTCTAGCGTCGTATTTGGGTGATTCCGTGATTCTTTCTTGGAGTTTCATATCGACGGTGGTGATAAAGAGGTGTTCTGGGAGTATTGTGATCAGGTTTTGGTCTTCTATGTCAGCGGTGGCAACAAAAAGATTGTTTGGAAGCATAGTGACATCTTCGTTATCATTGTCTTCATCAGGGATGTGGTCTGGACATCTTGATAGGGCATCTGGTGCAGGGATCTTTGATCCTGGGACGTGTTCTAATTTGAAGTTGTAATCGGCGAGGGTCTGGACCCATCGTGCTTGTCGGCGATTGATTTTCTGGGGTTTATGCCAGTATGTTAGGTTTTGGTGATCCGTTCTGATACGGACAGTATGGGGGCTGCCAAGGAGGTAGTGGCGCCATTCTTCAAGGGCTCGGATAATAGCGAGGAGCTCCCTGTCATAGATGTCATAATTGCGTTCCGCTGGTCCGAACGTCTTTGAATAGAATGATATGGGTTTCCATATTCCGTTGATGTCGTATTGATACAGGACAGCTCCTGATGTGAATTTAGAAGCATCGGCTTCTATTTCAAAGGGTTTTGTGGAGTCGGGCATGAGGAGTACCGGTTCCTTTAGGAATTCATTCTTGAGCGTTTCGAATGCTTTCTGTTGTTCTTCTTTCCACTCGAATTTGTTTGATTTGGAAAGGAGTTGGTTCAGGGGTTTGGTGTGGTGGGAGTAGCTGCGGATGAACTTCCAGTAGAAGTTACAAAATCCGATGAATTTCCGAACGTGTCGGACTGTTTTTGGCACTGGCCAGTCTTCTATTCCTTTGAGTTTTCCGGGATCCATTTTGATCTCATCTGGCATGATGATCATGCCGAGATATTTGAGTCGTTGTTTGTTGAACTCGCATTTCTCCGTTTTGAGGTAGAGGTCGTTTTCCTGCAGGATTTGCAGTACTTTTTCCGTAAGTCGGTCGGTTTCTTCTTGGGTTTTACTGTAGATTAGGATATCATCCATGTAGATGATGATCCCTCCTTTCTCCATTATTTCAGAGAATAACGTGTCCATCATGTGTTGGAACGTCGCGGGACTGTTGCAGAGTCCAAAAAACATAACAGTCGGTTCGAAAAGACCCATGGGAGTCTTGAACGCTGCTTTCCATTGATTGCCATCTTTGATTCTGACGTTATTGTATCCTAGGCGGATGTCGAGCTTAGTGAAATACTTAGCTCCTTTGAGTTTGTCCATGATAGAGGAAATCATGGGGATCGGGTACGCATTTTTGACAGTGTGATCGTTTAGGTAACGATAGTCTTGACAGGGTCGGAGGTCTCCTCCTTGTTTGGCAACGAAAAAGAAAGGTGATGCCATAGGGGATTTTGAGGGGCGGATGTAGCCTTTTCGGAGGTTCTCGTCTATGAATTCTTTCAATGCTTTTTCTTTGGCAGGTGCCACTTGATAAGGTTTCATCAATTTTGCTTCGAATGTTGGTTTTAGTTTGATTTCGTGATCAAATGTTCTTGATGGTGGGAATAGTTCGGAGGCTTTCTTGTTGAATATTTTAGCCCATCGGGCAAATCTCCGAGGAATCTCGGGTGGTTCCTTATTTGATTCTGGTTGTTTTCCTTTTTGATTTGCCGACTTTGTCGGGTTATGTTGCTCATTGTGGAGTGTTGTGGAGTGTGTTGCCTTTGGCATTTACTTCTAGTGGTGTTAGAAGCATCGGGTTCATTTCTCTTTCTAGAGAGAAGGTGTCGAGGTCAACGTTTGACAGGTTGACGTATTCTTCGGGGTTTTCCTTGGGTTGGGAGGTTTTTCCAGCCATTATGTCCATGGCGATGGAGTTGAGTTTGACAGGTTGTCATAGGGTTCTGAGGAGTTTGGAAAAATCCTGGTGATCGATTTGGGGTTTCCAAGAGAATGTCTTGGTCTTCCAGTTGATGTTGGGATTGTATTGTTCCAACCAGGGAAATCCAATGATGAGGTCTTTCTCACCAGTGTTTGTAACGTACGCTTCTAGCATGCAATCTCTTCCATCAATGATGGTTCTGATTTTGATGTATTCATGGATCTTGCCATGTTGATTATCAGTTCTGTCAACGTTACTGAGTGGAATTGGTTGGTCCAGCTGTTTGGTTTGATAACCATGTCGTTCAACGACTTTGTGGGAGATGAAGTTCCCTTGGGCTCCTGAATCTATCAGGGCAGTGATGGCCACGGGTTTTGATGTCCGTTCACTCCAGATCTCGATGGGTAAGAAAAGGGATCGTTTATTCGGGGATAGTCGTAATTGTACAGAGTTTATCGAGAAAATGTCCTTCTGGGAGTGAGAGTACGAAATGTCCTTCTGAGTTTTGGAACATGCAGGGGCACATCTGTCGACAGCGTTCCTTTTTAAAAATCCTGGAATGGACGCATCTCTGGATCCTCGGCTAGCGCAGAGTGGAGTTCTTGTTGGAGCTCTGGATCGAGATCATCGACCATTTGGCGCATCTGAGATGCAACTTCTGCAACGGCAAGGGAATACTTGCGTTGCGGTGATTGTTGGGCGTTCCGGTTTGGAATTCCGAGACGAGTGTTTGTTGTCCAGGGAAGGGACAGTTGGGGTTTCTCGCAGGGCGAGGGGGATTGGTGCGCATTCCTGGGAAGCGTCTAGCTGGTGGTGGTTGAGGGCATTTGCTGACCCAATGATCTTTAGCTCCACATCGGAAGCATTCCTGGTTTTGGTATGATTTCATTTGTTGTCCGGTGACAACAGCATCTAACTCCAACTGTTCTTGTGCGGAGTTTTCTTCGGTATATTCCGGTTGTGGGATTTCAGGATAAGGATCTTTGAATCCTCCTTCTATTGCGACATGGTCTACTTCCATGGCGTGTGGGTCGCGTGGGGTGAATCATGGGGCGTTGCTCCTTTGGTAGAATTGTGCATAGGGCACGTTATTGTTTGGACGACTTGGTCTGCGGTTGGGTTGGTATTGGTTTCTTTGGGGAAACGTGTTTCTGGGGGTGCCATAGAGGGCGTTGATTCGGCAGAAATTGTCGTTGAGTTTATTTGCTTGGGTGTACCAAGCGGTGATAGTTGTCGGAGGGTTTTCTGATTTGTCGATCTTCATGGCAATGCGGCGATCGATTGCCTTGTGGTATAGATTGATTAGAGTGCGATCTTCGTTTAATCCGGATTGTCGGACGAGTTCTTTGAACTGAGCGTTGAACTCAGTCATTGGTTTGCCTGCTTGGTGCAGGGTTTGAAGTCTGGTATGCGCGTACGCATGTTTGTCTGCTGGGGTGAAGTCGGCTCTAAGTCGAGTGGTGAAGTTGTCCCATGACTCCATGGCTATGGGTTGTCCTTGTTGAGTTTGGGCGTTTCTCTCGTGGAGGTATTGTCTAGCCCAGGCTTGGGCATCTCCTGATTGCATCGTCGAAAGGACGAATAGGGTCCTAGTGAGGTCGGTGTTGTAAGTGGTCGCATTAGCGAGCACGTAAACTTCACATTGGAAGATCCAATCTTCGAATAGTCTTCTAGTTCCATCGAAGGCGATGGGTTTGAGGAGTCCTAACTCCTTTGGGATAGCTGCGGCGGCCATTATTTGTAATTGTCTGGGTGGCGGCAGCGATGGTGGTGATGGAGGTTGCGTTGGTCGTAAAGGTGGAGCTGGTAAGGCTAAGGGTACGGTTGGTGCGGGTAATGCGGGTGGTTGTGGATTGGGATCTGATTGGTTGTCGTCTGTTATATAGACGTCGGAGTCGTTGTCTGCTGGGGGAGTTCTTCCCTGATTTACGGCGTATTCATGGCGTGTGAGTAAGTTCTCTTCTGATGTGGAAAGTCCTCTTGGTTGTTTGAGGGCGTTTTTAAGTCTTTGGAGTTCGTAGTCGTTTAATGGGTCTACTTTAGCACGGTACTCTTCGGCTTGTTTGCGTCTTCTCTCTTCTTGTTCGTAGTATTCTTTTAATTCTTTTTCGTGTTGTAGTCTTTGTCGTTCTGCTAGTTCGTCAGCAAAGCTTGTTCTTGTACGTGTTGATGTACTTGGAGTGGGTGAGTCGAATGGAGATGGAGGATAGAATGGGGATGGTGTCTGGGTGGGGATAGGGTTTCTTCTGGGATCCGGGTTCTGGGTTCCTGATCCTGAGATTCTACTTCTTGATTTGGGAGGAGGAGGTGATGGGGATTCTCGGGCCGAGAATTTCTTTGGAGGCGTGGTGATATTTGTCTAGCGATCGATTATCGCTAGAAGTATGAAGAATTGGGTGGCTATTATGGATATTCCTGAATATAGGTTCCACGATCTGACGACACAGCAGTGGCAGGGGCACGTGATGCGTTCAAGTTCTAGGGTGATGATTCAATAGGCGATGAGGGTGGCGGTAGAAGTGAAAACAAAAATGAGTAGGTAAGCCAGGTCTTCTGGTGGGGAGAGTTTGAGGGACGTAGCGATGGCTACACAGAGAGGTGGTTTTCTTTCGTACGTCGTTTTGAATGACCAGTGTACCTCGACGTGTTCAGTACGTCGGCAGAGCGGAGCAGAGTAGAGGGCGAGCAAGAGATAAGCAGCAGAGTATCTTAGTGTTTTGTTACCCGGGTTAGGGGTTCGCTCTTGAGTAGCACGGCATTCGTGGCAAGATGTCTATACAGACTTGGTCTTGTCCTACTAGGCGTGACTTAGAGACGACAGAGCACTATAGTCCAGCCGGTTTAAGGGCAAAGAGGTATAGGAGGCAAGAACTGTATAACACTAAGATAAGGATACAAGGTATTGTACTGTATCCTTATATACTTCTAAGTGTGGCTGTACTCCTACTATAATAATCCAGACCGGGGTAACTATGAGTCAGAGATAAGAAAACATGAGGTGTATACTAAGAATAGTCCTTCTGATGTACACTACTGATAGTTTCATAGTGACATGGGAATGTGAGCTAAAAGTAACCGTCCTTCTGATGTGGTTTCTGATAACACTAGTCTTTTTGGGGATATTTTGTTGGAGATGAAGGGGAGTTTGAGGTTTTTGGCTTCTAGCCATACTTTCTGATGTGTTTCAAGGGGTTTGACAGTTCTTCTGGTTTTTTGTTTCATAATATCAGCAGTGAGTTGATGTGCTGCATGTGCTTCTCTTCTGGCATCATCACAAAGTCTGATATGTTCATCTACTGATGGAAAGTTTGAAGTTTCCATTACTGTGGGTATCAGTGGAGGGTTGTATCCCATGATTAGTTTGAATGGGAATTTCTGGTTTTTAGTGTGTGTCTTGGAGTTGTGAGAGAACTCAAGGATTGGGAGTGTTTCTGACCAATTGTGAGGGTTTCTGGTGCAATAGATGGATAGGTAGGTTTCTATCTTTTGGTTGTATTGTTCCATTGTTCCATCCATTTGTGGGTGGTAAGCTGTTGAGAAGGCCTGTTTGATGTTTAGTTGTTTTGCTAGTTGTCTGAGGGATTGGGCAGCAAATCTGGGATCTCTGTCTGATATGATTTTGTCAGGGAGGCTGTATCTTGTGAATATCTTCTCAATGAGAAGTCTTCTGATGTCATCAGCTGTGGTGTTTTCTGATGTGGGGATGAAAATTACCCCCTTTGTAAGGCCATGGTCCACCATGGACAATATAGTGTTGTTTCCCATGGATGGCAGGAGACCAGTGATTAGATCCCATGAGATCTGGCTAAATGGGCATAAGGAGGATGCTGGTTGGATTGGTTGAATTGGGACATGGTCTGGTTGTTGGATGATCTTATGTTGCTGGCATTCTGGACAGCCTTCAATGTAGTTCTTTATGAATGTCAACATTCCTGGCCAATATACTTCTTTCTTGGAATGTAAGGAGTGGACCATTCAAGGTTGGAACTGTTCTGAAATCTTTATTGGTGGCATTAGGGTGTGATTCTTTAAGAAGTTTGAATGCTTCTGTGGTTCTAGCATTATACTTGGGTGATTCTGTAATTCTTTCTTGGAGTTCCATATCAACGGTGGTGATAAAGAGGTGTTCCAGGAGTACTGTGATCATGTTTTGGTCTTCTAATTCAGTTGTGGCAATGAAGAGGTTGTCTGGAAGCATGGTAATGTCTTTGTTGTCATTATCTTCATCGGGAATATGGTCTGGGCATCTTGATAGAGCATCTGGCACAGGGATTTTTGATCCTGGGACATGTTCTAGTTTGAAATTGTAGTTGGCGAGGGTCTGGACCCATTGTGCTTGTCAGCAGTTGATTTTCTGGGGTTTATGCCAGTATGTGAGGTTTTGATGATCCATTTTGATGTGGAATGTGTGAGGACTGCCAAGGAGATAATGGTGCCATTCTTCAAGGGCTTGTATAATAGCAAGGAGCTCCCTGTCATAGATATTGTAATTTTGTTCTGCTGGTCTGAACATTTTTGAATAGAATGATATGGGTTTCCATATTCCATTGATGTCATGTTGATTTAAGACTGCCCCTGATGTGAACTTGGAGGTGTCAGCTTCTATTTCAAAGGGTTTTGTGGAGTTGGGCATAAGGAGTACTAGTTCTTTTAGGAATTCATTTTTGAGTGTTTCAAATACTCTTTGTTGTTCTTCTTTCCATTCAAACTTGGTTGATTTGGAAAGGAGTTGGTTCAGGGGTTTGGTGTGGTGGGAGTAGCTGTGGATGAACTTCTGGTAGAAGTTGCAGAATCTGATGAATTTCCGAATTTGTCAGATGGTTTTTGGCATGGGCCAGTCTTCTATTCCCTTGAGTTTCCTGGGGTCCATTTTGATTTTGTCTGGTGTAATGATCATGCCAAGATATTCAAGTCATTGTTTGTTGAACTCACATTTCTCTGTTTTGAGGTAAAGGTCATTTTCCTGCAGGATTTGCAGTACTTTTTCTGTGAGTTGGTTGGTTTCTTCCTAGGTTTTACCATAGATTAGGATGTTATCCATATAGATGATTATTCCTCCTTTCTCCATTATTTTGGAGAATAACATTGTGAGGGAGGAAACATGCCTATGTGCACAGCTCGTTGCGCGCTTCCACCTCACCATTGTCTCATCAGATCCCAACGCAACTTGATTCCAAGCCATTGTCGCTCCCGGTGGCACAATGCCCTCCCCTCCTTAGCATAGTTTCCTCTCTTTGTTGCCGTAGATACTATTCACCTCCCTCGCAACTTGTCCCACTTCAGGTAGCTAATTATCTTGGACTCGTAGTATAAATTCGGGTGCTCAAGCACCTGGCTAGGGTAGTTCCCCCCCCCTCCCTCCTTCGTTCGTTACTCTCAAAACTCTCTACATATACTCTCGACTATCTAAGTAATCACACACTCTTTTATTCGTTGCGCTCTCCTTTTACATGGACCTAAGCCCCTAGACCGTTTCGTCGGTCTGACTATTTATCTGTCATTTTTGTTGCTAATGAAGAACTCGTTTTACAACATGTCCATCATATGTTGGAATGTCATGGGACTGTTACAAAATCCAAAAAACATTACAGTTGGTTCAAAAAGACCCATAGGAGTCTTGAACACTGCTTTCCATTGATTGCCATCTTTTGATTCTGATGTTATTGTATCCTAGGCAGACATTGAGCTTAGTGAAGTACTTAGCTCCTTTGAGTTTGTCCATGATGGAAGAAATCATAGGGATTGGATAGGCATTTTTGACAGTGTGATTGTTGAGATAACAATAATCTTGGTGGGGTCAGAGGTCTCCTCCTTTCGTGGCAACAAAGAAAAAGGGTGATGCCATAGGGGATTTTGAGGGGTGGATGTACCCTTTTTGGAGGTTTTTGTCTATGAATTCTTTTAGTGCTTTTTTTTCAGTAGGTGCTACTTGATATGGTTTCATTGATTTTGCTTTGAATGTCAGTTTTAGTTTGATTTCATGATCAAATGTTCTTGATGGTGGGAATCATTCAGAGGCTTTTTTGTTGAATATTTTAGCCCATCGGGAAAATCTCTGAGGGATCTCAGGTGGTTCTTTGTTCAATTCCAGTTGTTTTTCTTTTTGATTTGTCAATTTTGTCAGGTTGTGTTACTCATTGTGGAGTGTAGTGGTGTGTGTAGCTTTGGCATTTACTTCTAATGGGGTCAGAAGCATTGGGTTCATTTCTTTCTCTAGGGAGAAGGTGTCAAGGTCAACATTTGACAGGTTGATGTATTCTTCTGGGTTGTCTTCAGGTTGAGAGGTTTCTCCAGCCATTATGTCCATGACAATGGAGTTAAGTTCAACAGGTCATCAAAGGGTTCTAAGGAGTTTGGAAAAGTCTTGGTGATTGATTTGGGGTTTCCAAGAGAATGTCTTGGTTTTCCAGTTGATGTCAGGATTGTATTGTTCCAACCAGGGAAATCCAATGATGAGGTCTTTCTCACCAGTGTTTGTGACATATGCTTCTAGCATGCAATCTCTTCCATCAATGATGGTCTTGATTTTGATGTATTCATGGATCTTGCCATGTTGGTTGTCAGTTCCATCAATGTTACTGAGGGGAATTGGTTGGTCCAGCTGTTTGGTTTGATAACCATGTTGTTCAACAACTTTGTGGGAGATAAAGTTCCCTTGTGCTCCTGAGTCTATCAGGGCAGTGATGGCCACAGGTTTTGATGTCTGTTCACTCCAAATCTTGATGGGTAGGTAGAGGGATTGTTTATTTGGGGAGAGTTGTAGTTGTACAGAATTTATCAAGAAAGTGTCCATCTGAGAGTGAGAATATATAGAGTCCTTCTGGGAATGAGCAGGGGTGCATTGGTCTGTATTCTGTTTCAAAAATCCTGGAAGGGACACATCTCCAGATCTTTGGCTAGCACAGAGTGGAGTTCTTGTTGGAGTTCAGGGTTAAGGTCATAACCATTTGGCACATTTGGGATGCGACTTCTGCAATGGCAAGGGAATACTTGCATTGTTGAGATTTGAAGCCAGAGTTAGGCTTAGTTCCTTGGAATGGAGGATGGTTTGGGTTTCTGGCTGGGTGTGGCAGATTAGTACGCATTCCTGGGAAGTGTCTGGCAGGTTGTGGGTGTGGGCATTTGCTAACCCAATGGTCATTTGCTCTGCATCAGAAGCATTCTTGTTTTTGATAGGCTTTCATTTGTTGTCCAGTGACAATGGCATCTAGTTCTAATGATTCTTGAGTGGTGTCTTCTTCAGCATATTCCAGTTGAGGTATTTCTGGATAAGGGTCTTTGTATCCTTCTTCTATTGCAGCATGGTTGATTTCCATGGCATGTGGGTCTTGTGGTGTGAATTGTGGGGTGTTTCTCCTTTGATAGAATTGTGTGTAGGGTACATTGTTGTTTGGATGGCTTGGTCCTCAGTTGGATTGGTATTGGTTCCTTTGTGGGAATGTGTTTTTGGGGGTGCTGTACAGGGCATTGATTCAGTGGAAATTATTGTTGAGTTTATTGGCTTGGGTATACCAAGTGGTGGTAGTGGTTGGAAGGTTCTCCAATTTGTCGATCTTCATGGCAATTTGGTGATCGATTGCTTTGCAATATAGATCAATGAGGGCACAATCTTTGGTGAGTCTGGATTGTCAGATGAGTTCCTTGAACTGAGCATTGAACTCAGTCATTGGTTTACCTGCTTGGTGCAGGGTCTGGAGTCTGGTATGAGTGTATGTGTGTTCATCTGCTGGGATGAAGTTGGTCCTTAGACAGGTTGTAAAGTTGTCCCATGATTTCATAGATAGATTTTGTCCTGCAGGTGTCAGGGTATTTCTTTTGTGGAGGTATTGTCTAGCCCATGCTTGGGCATCTCCTGATTGCATTGTCAAGAGGACAAAAAGTATCCTGGTGAGGTTGGTGTTGTAAGTGGTTGGTCACATTAGTGAGCACATAAACTTCACATTGGAAGATCCAATCTTCAAATAATCTTCTGGTTCCATTGAAGGCAATGGGTTTGAGGAGGCCTAGTTCTTTTGGGGTTTGAGCGGCCATTTGTATTTGTCCAGGGGGTGGCAGCAGTGGTGGTGCTGGTGGTTGTGGGGATTGAATGGGCAGTGCCAGTAGGGCTAAGGGTTGTGTGGATGTGGGTAACATGGGAGGTTGTGGATCTGGTTCTGAATCATCATCTGTGATGTAGACATCTGAGTCGTTTTCTACTGGTGAGGTTCTTGATTTACTGTGAATTTGTAGTGTGTTAATAGATCTTCTTCTGATTTGGTAAGTTCTCTTGGTTGTTTGAGAACATGTTCGAGTCTTGCAAGTTTGTAATTGTTTAAGGGGTGTGCTTTAGTGTGATATGCTTCAGCTTCAAGGTGTTCTTTTTCTTCTTGTAGTCTTTGTCATTCTGCTAATTCAACAGCAAAGCTTGTTTGAGTGCATGTAGATGCATGTGGTGTTGGTGAGTCAAATGGAGATGGGGGATAGAATGGAGATGGTGTTTGTGTGGGTGTAGGGTTTCTTCTTGGATCAGGGTTCTGTATTCCTGGACCTGAGATTCTGTTTCTTGATTTGGGAGGAGGGGGTGATGGGGATTCTCTAGCTGAGAATTTCTTGGGTGGCATGGTGGTGGTTGTCTAGCGATCAATTACCACTAGGAGTATGAAGAATTGAGTGAGGATGGTTTGTATACTGAGGTACAAGTTCCAATATCTGATGCAACAGCAGTTGTAGTAGCAATGTAGGAGTTTGAGTTCAACCATGAGTATATGGTGTACTGAGAGGATGGCTATGGTGACAAAGGTCACTAGCAATAGGTGAGCCAGGTCTGCTGGCAGAGGCAGGATGGAGGATAAGAATGTAGCAACGGCTACAGAGAATGTTGCAATTGGCAACAATGTTGTATTCCATGACACAGAGTACCTCAACATGTTCAGTATGTCAGCAGAGCAGAGGGTGAGCAAGAGGATAAGCAGCAAAGTAACTTAGTGTTTTGTTACCTGGGTTAGGGGTTCACTTGTGAGTAGCACAGAGTTCGACACAGGATGTCTATACAGACTTGGTCCTGTCCTACTAAGCATTGTTGTGCTGCAAAATCATTTCATTTGTGAAGTCACTAGCTAATAAAGTAACTAACTCTCTGGTACTGAATAATATCAGTATATGGCCATGGTCAGACATTGGGTGTGAGAGATTTAGAATACTATCTAAAATATATGAAGGCGGACATCTCAGAAACAGAACCAGAACACCCAGACAAGTAAAAGTGATGATAACTAACTTATTGGTGATAAGGCTATGGAAGAATGACTCTGGTATGAATGTACCCAAGCATTGTATCCAATACTGTGTTAACTAAGATATTAGCTAAGATACTCATGACTGCACAAAAGACCCATTTCTTCACCTCTGCCCTAGAAAGTGGACAAGTTGCAACACCTATGTCATCAGGATGGTACCTAGTCATAATAACAGGTCCGGGAGTGAATCTTGACAAAAGAATGTAGGGATTAGCTAATGTCCTGACAAGAATGTCCCCTTGGAATGGTTCTGATGATATTGAAACCTAAGGGATCAAATGGGGGTATCCCAGAGGGTACTCAGGGAAGGATGCCCCCTCATAGAAACAAAAAGAGATCAGAAATGATGAACTAGAAAATGAAGATTGATAAGAATAGAATAAGCTAATTAATTCTAGTGTTAGTCTACTGCCTGAAGACTATGGAAGTGGACTTTAGAACATTAGGGTTGAAAACTCAGGTGTGGAGAGTCCAAGAATAAAATAAAAACCAATAGATAAACATTAGTGAGGAAACTTGCTAACCCAGCTGGCTGTGATATAAATAGCCAGGCACCTAGGGAGCAAGTCCCTGAGAGCAAATTGATGTCACTGATATTGGAACTCCTAGAATGATGCTCCTAAATGATGAGGAGACAATAAAATGATGAAGCTGAAGGCTTGTTTCAGGTATACCCATAAGTTAATTGTGTATTGTTATAAAAACTCATCTGTAAATTACATGGGAGGCAGGAATCTGCTTGCCTATTTCTGTTATGAATAGTCTGGATTGAGAGGAACAAGAACAACTATTTGACTTTACAAGATGGGTACAGGAAACCACAGACCAGTTGTGAGTGCAGGAGTGTGAAGATGAAGAAGGGGAATATTATAACACCATGCAGGACCTGGCAAGAGACGCAGGAATGGAGATAACTCTGGAGGATATTCTGGAATACCCCAAGGACAAAGAAGATAGCCATGGATCAACCAATCCAACCTCCAATATGGATGGAAGCACCAAGAGAGTGGAGACTGAGAATGGAGGAGAATCCATGGAGATAGAATTGGGAGAAGAGAATTATGAGTCAGAGGAAAGCAATGGAACATCGCACAGCAGTGGGATGGAGAATGAGGACACTGACCATTGTAATATATAAATAACAGTAGGATGCCATCAGCTAGGATGCACATCATGGTCAAGACTGTGCAGGACAAGTAGAACAGCCCAATAACCTATAACAAGTATATAGTATCTCATAGGTATATAAGGCCTGTACAAGTAGAGACTAAAGCCTTAAGCTTTAATCTTGTTAACAGTGGTTGTTAACCCTCTCTGCCTTAACTTGGCATGTTCCCTTGTTATCTCATTGAGTGTGATCCACTAAGCTCTGCAAGGCCAACCATCTCAGACACCTTGTAGAGTGATTGAAGGCTGTCTCCAGTTATCCTTGGATACAGAAGGAGCACAGATCATAACATTAGATTAAAGCTTTGTTTGGACAACCTCCATTGTACACCCCATGGCATCGGTATGCCTTGTCGCTACCCTTCCACACCGGCAGACAATATGCTTTATTGCTATCCGAGTGCCAACCATATCTGACAACACACCTTGTCACTGTCTGGTGATACACTGTTAGAGCCGGTGCGGGTCGGAACCGAAGCGGAGGGTCGGGGTGGTATCCTTGGTATAAGGTAACCGGGGGACGGGACGACGTCAGTACGTAGACGGCGGGACCGAGGCGGAGTACTTCGGGCGGAGAGTGGACTTGCAGCCTCAGCTTATGTGCTGTGCCCTCCTACTGTCCGAGTCCGTATTTCAGGAAGTCGGGGCCGAAGCGGAGCGAGGCAGAGAGAGAGGAGGATAGGGAACAGGGGACTGGTCCGCTGCTCGATTTGATTATCAGACTGAGGAGTACAAGCCAAGTGCCTACGGTATATATACTACTAGCTCGACGAATTATGACTCGTACTGACTACGTGCGGAGCGAAGCGGAGACCCATATGGTTACAAGCGGATTACGAATAATTTCGAATGGAATGGAGACCGGTACGGGTATGGAGACTGGTAACGTATTCTGATTACGGACGGAGAATGGAGAACTGGACAATGGGAGCACCGAGGGTCAGGTGATCGTGGCACGTGTAGAGGTAGGTCGCGTGATCGGGGCGAAGGGTTGCGGTCGGAGCCAGTCGGGGCCGAGTCGGAGGGCATAGGGTTGTCGTGTGGAGCACACGTGGAGTCGAGAAGCCGAAGCCTAATGGTTAAGCTCTAGGTTTGGTGTGGATATGACAGTGCCCCCCCCTTTAGGGCCGAGCCTCGAGGCCCAAGGCGGTCTAGACCGGGGCCCACCGGAAAATTCCACGAGGGTATAAAAAAAAAGGTGAACTGATTCGAATTTGAGAGGACACAACTTGACCTCCTACCCCCATGAGCAGACAACCATCCCGTCAACCGACCGCTACGGAGCGCAAGGCGTGATTACTGAGAGAGAAGGCGGAGCGAGAGGAACGAGAGCGGCTCGAAATCGAGAGGCTAGAAGAAGAGGAACGGCGAGAGGAGGAGGAGCGGCGGCTGGCAATAGAGTGCCAAGAGGAGGAGCGACGGCGGCTCATAGAGCTGCGCCAGCGACAAGCGGAAGAGTGCGCGAAGGAGCAATATGCGGAGGAGATCAGGAGGCAGCAAGAGGAAACCGCCGAGGCAGAGCGTCGGGCGATTCGGGCCCGACTCGTTGCGACGACCACAGGGGCCTCGTCGAGCCGTCTGTCGGAAGACCCGATGCAAGTAGATACGGAGGAGTCGGATCCCGAATATACGGATAGGGATGAGGCGAGGGACGAGGAGGAAGAGGGGGAGGAGGACTCCGGGGATTCAGGGGGTAAGGGTAAGGCAAAGGCGAGGGCGGCCCCACGACAGGGCAATGCGCACGTATTCGGGGGCGAGAATCCCTGCTGGAGGTGCCAGCAAGATGGGGTCCCATGTGAGGTGGCCGGCGGGTAAGTCATTTTGGAGGATTTCCGGACTACATACTGATAGTTTCTTAGTAACACCAGGAGTTGCCGTTGGTGCAGCAAAATGAAAAAACGGTGCGGGGGTCAAGAGGAGACGGAGCCGAGCGGGGCCGGTGGTTTGTCGGGCCAGCAATTCGAAGGTGAGTAAGGAATCCTGTATTATGATGGATGCCAATTGATGGACCTTGTAGAGTTGAAACGGCTCATCGAAGAAAGGCACCAGGAGACCGTCAAGAAAATCTACATCCTGGAGGTGCGAATTGAGCGGTCCATCGCTCAGTTGGGGGAAAAGGTCGACAAGATGGGGTCGCTTGCTGGCCTGCTACGAGCAACTACGGCGTTGGGAGGCTCAGGTGGACGGAAATTGGTCGAGTGGAAATTTTTCGGAGACGGAGGGTTCGGAGGGGAGTGTCGGGCCCGCTTCGGAGGAGGAGGTGCAGGATTTGATGGAAGAAGTGAATGGGTCGCCCGGGCTCTCTGGAGACGACACCGATAGGTAGTTGTACGGGGTTGTTTTTTTTGGGTTTGTTTAATACATGGTTGTTTCTTGGTGTGATGTGTGGTCAGTAACTCAAAGTGAGTGAAGAGGACCAGGCTTTGCAGGGTAAGAGGAATGAAAAGCCTCTACGAGATCTATAGCATGTTCAAGCTCGGTGGCTGGCAACCACGAGGACTCTTCTTCAGTGTCTTCGTAACCTAACCAGATGACTTTATAGAGGAGCTTGCACGCGCGGCGCCGATCGATCTTAGAGTCGACGATGCGGGCAATCTCGTATTCTGGTTCACCGTCAATGGAAACCGGCGCGGGCGGCGGATCCGATCGGGCGGGTATGGTGTTAGGTGTGGCTGGTTCGAGCATGGAAACATGGAAGACTGGGTGTACTCCACGCATGGAGTCGGGAAGTCAGGAGTGTAAGGGAGTGAGTACCTGCTTGTGCAATGATCTCATAAGGCCCAAGGTACTTTTCGGAGAGTTTTTTGGAGGGACGGGTGGTGCGGAAGAATTGGGCTTTCACGAATACCTTTTGTCCAACCTTGAAGTCCGGGGCGGGGAGTCGGCGGGCGTCGGCGGAGGTCTGATAACGTTGCTGGGCTAGCGCTATTTCGGACTTCAGGGTGGTATGTAGGTCGTCGAGATCAACAGCAAAATGGCGGGCCCGGGCGGAGGCAAGATCGCGTTCAGGATGAACTGTGATGTTCGGATGGTATCCTTTATTAGCGAAGAATGGGGAGATACCGGTGGTGGCACTAGGAGCGTTGTTGTAAGCAAACTCAGCTAGGGGTAGTAATTCGGACCAATTGTCCTGTTGGTAGTTACAATAGACCCGAAGGTATTGTTCGAGGGTCTGGTTGGTGCGTTCCGTTTGTCCGTCGCCTTCTGGATGGTAGCCCGAGGTGAAATGTAGCTTCATGTCAAGGGCTTGTCCCAATGAGCGGAAGAAGTGGGAGACGAATTCGGAGCCGCGGTCGGAGGTAACATGTTCGGGCACGCCGTGCTTAGAGAAGACGTGGAGGACGAATAGGCGGGCGAGGTCGGAGGAAGTGACGGTATCATAAGTCGGAATGAAGAGGGATTGTTTGGTGAGTCTGTCAACGATTACCAGGATGGCGTCATAGCCGGAGGAGGCGGGAAGTTTTTCGATGAAGTCCATGGAGATTGAATTCCAAGGGCGTTCGGGGATGGGGAGTTGCTTAAGGAGACCGTAGGGGCGATGGCGCTGGGGTTTAGACCTCATACAGGTGACGCAAGACTTACAGAAATCCTTGACGAAGGTGCGGACGCTAGGCCAGGTGTATTCGCGCCGGATGAGTTCCAGCGTTTTATTCTGACCGAAGTGGCCGGCTAGGACGTGATCATGCTTGTACTGGAGGACCCGAAGTCGGAGATTGTCGGCGTCAGGGACGTAGATTCTGTCGTCTAAGAGGAGGAAACCTTTATCATTAACTGACCAACGGCCTTCTGGGCTGGCAAGATGGGCGGAAGCGGTCGGATCCGCTGGTAGGGCGGCGAGAATATCGCAGGTGTAGCTGATCGAGGTCCATGACTACAGCTGCGCGAAGGGAAGGGGCGTAAAGAGTGGTGGCACGGACGGAGGCCGCGAGCTGTTCGTGAGTGAACACAGGCCGGAAGTTGTGCGGGTTGACTGATGCATAGTCGCTATTCCCCCCTTTAGGGTAGACGTCCCATCGTCTAGTTAGGGCGTCAGGCTTGGTGCCGAGGCGGCCGGGTCGGAAACGGATGACGAGGTGGAATTGGGATAGGAACTCGGACCAACGAGCTTGGCGGCGAGTCAGGATCTTGGTGGTGCAGAAGTATTCGAGGTTCTTGTGGTCAGTGACCACATCAATAGCAAGGGGGGCACCTTCGAGATAGTGCCGCCAGATGCGAAAGGCTTCGAATATCGCCAGGAGTTCCTTGTCGTGAGTGTCATAGTTGAGTTCGGCCTGTGTTAAAGGTGCGGGAATGGAATGCAACGGGATGGACCTCCCCATCGTCGGTGACGATAGAGAGGATTGCCGCAAGGGCGTAGTCGGAGGCGTCGGTCTCGACAATGATCTGAGCGTCGGGGACCCAAGGAGTGAGGACGGGGGCGGAGATAAATGCTTCCTTCAGGGAGTTAAAGGCCTCGCGACAATCATCAGTAAAATTCCACTTCACGTCTTTGCGGGTGAGGCGAGTGAGCGGAACGACGATGTCGGAGTATCCGTGAATGAAGCGACGGTAGAAATTGGCGAAAGCCTAAGAAGGACTGGATGTCCTTGACTTTCTTAGGCTCAGGCCACTCCTGGATGGTCTTGACCTTAGATTGGTCCATTCGGAGGCCGTCGGGGGAGAGAATGTAGCCGAGATATTCCACTGTGTCAGAGTGGAACTGGCATTTGTCAGGGCGGGCGTATAGACCGTGTTGGCGGAGCCGCTTGAGGACCTCCTTGACTTGGTCACGATGGATACTATGGTTGTCGGAGTATATCAGAATGTCGTCAAGGTAGATAGTAACGCAGACGTCGAGCATGTCCTTGAATATATCGTTCATGAACCGCTGGAAGGTGGCGGGGGCATTGGTGAGGCCGAAAGGCATAACCATCCATTCGAAGGAGCCGTAGCGGGTCCGAAAGGCGGTCTTCCATTCGTCGCCGTCAGCAACGCGGACAAGATGGTAGGCGTGGCGGAGGTCGATCTTGGTATATACGCGAGCTTTGCGAGGGGAGTCTAAGAGGTCGGAGATGAGCGGAAGGGGATAGCGGTCCTTCTTGGTAATACGGTTGAGATCCTCTAAAATCAACGCATAAGCGGAGGGAGCCGTCCTTTTTCTTGACGAAGAGGACCGGGGCTCCATGAGGGGAAGTGGAGGGGCGGATGAAACCAATAGATAAATGTTCGTCAATAAAATCACGTAGAGCTCCAAGCTCCGATTGTGAAAGGGAGTAAATGGTACCGACCGGAGGCTGACCGCCATCCTCTAGGTTAATCTGGAGGTCGTAAGGGCGGTGTGGAGCAAGTGTGTCAGCACGCGATTTACTGAAAACGTCAGCGAACTCGTGGTATTCCTCGGGGATGGACGAGAGGTCAGGCGGTTCCTCGGAGACAGAAGAGGACGCGGCCGATGCGGAGGCGGCGGAAAGATTGATTCGGAATTGTTGGGAGCCAGGGAGCTTGGCAGCGCGGATAAAGGCAGGAGCGTTTATCAAGGAGATGTGCGGTTTCGCAAGGGGGACAGATTGGGACGAGGTCCCGGACAGGGGTGGTGAACCTAGGTCAGGAGAGTCAGGGGCGGCCATAGGCGGAGCCGATGCGGGTGCGACGCAGGTAGAGACGGAAGCAGGATTCTCGAGTAGGGATGGCCGGAAAGTAATACTGCCCAAAGCCCAGTCAATCAACGGATTGTAGCGGGTGAGCCAGTTGTGTCCTAAGACCACAGAACAGGAAGAGTCGAGCTGGGTGACATAAGTGTCCAAAATGATAGATTCACCGGAGGGGAAGGATACAGGCAGTTGCGCAAGCTCCGTAATGTAGGCTGTTTGAGGTCCCATCAAATAACCGAAGTTCAATAGCCGGGATGGACGAGGTTGGAATACTATGAGAACGAACGAAAGAAGAGTCCACAAAACAGTGAGTAGAACCACTATCAACAAGAGCTTTGAAAGGAGAAAAAGAAGAAGAAAAGTCAGAACTAACTACATTGTCCGTTGTAGAAAGCGGGTCCGAAGCGGAGAGTACAGGAGCGGAAACAGAGGGTAACAAAGTAACTAAAGGAGAAGTTAATGTAATATGAAGAGAGTTTGGATCGGAAAGAGCGGACGCATTGAGACGGAAACTCTCTGGAGCACAGCAGAGTTCAATGCGATCCTCAGTCTGTGCAGAGGCCTGAGGACCGCCGACTATTTTTCCGAGCTCGGGAGAGCTGGCGCGTCTGTCTCGGAAATCTGAGCCTGTCGGCCTTTAGCCTTGGCGTCAGGGAATTTCTTCTTGTCGCAGTTGGCAGCCCTGTGATTGGGATCTGCGCAGACAAGGCAGAGGTTATTGTCGAAACGTCGTTGACGTTCCTCAGGGGTTAATTTACCGTCCTTACCAAGTTTACTAGTAAGGTCGGACTTTGGCGGGGCCGATTTCTGACTGGCGGATGGGTTGGGCGGATTGCCCTTGAAGATGTTATTACTGGGGGTGCTGCCTTTGTTGTTACTGTTGGCAGGCTTGGCGGCAGGTTGATGGTTTGTCGTGGTGGAAGGGGATGGGTTGCCTCCAGGTTTCCTAGAGGCGGTCGGGTCCGAAGCGGCTTTGGCGCGGGCCTTCTCGCGTTGGCGTTCCCAGTAGCGAGCATCGATCTTCATCGCTGCTGCTCGCATTTCGATGAAGGTGTTGGGCTTGCCGTCGGGCCGATTGGACAGAATGTCCTGGATGCGGTCGGGGAGGCCTTTGTAGTAGCAGTGACAGAATACCTCATCACCCCAGCGGAGTTGGCCGGCCAGACAGAGAAAGTCGACGTTGTAGACGGCGATCTTTTCGTCATAGCGCATTCGGAGGGAGTCAAGCTGCTCAGCAGCTTCTCCGGTCGGATCCGCGGGACCGAAATTGGTCTGCAGTTCCAGGGTGAACTGATCCCAGTCCTCGATCCAATCGTGCATTATTCCGTGGTTGTCGGCCTCGTTGAGGCCGATTTCAAAGTGTTGCTGGGCCACGCCGGTAAGGTACGTCAACGCGAAGTTGACCTTGGTGGCAGGGATAGCGAACTGGGCCGGGTTAGTACGGAAGTAGAGTCGACATTGGAAGAGGAAAGGTTTGAGTTTGGTGGGGTCGGAACCTGTAAAGATGTCAGGTTCGCGAGCCTTGGTACGGGGGGTTCGGGGAGGCTGTGGGGGTTGAGAGTTCCCACGGCCGTCCATTTGATCGGCTATTCGTTGGAAAACTCGGAGCAGGAGTTGGTCATGGTCATTTTGGGTGTTGCCAGGCGGAATGTTGTTATTGTTGTCGTTGTTGTCTGACGGTTTGTTGTCGTCCGGGGGTCCGTCCCCATTGTCAGGGTAGTCGTCGGGATCACCAGGGTCGCTGGGATCGGGATTTGGGTCGGGGCCACCGTCGGAGCCGTCGGGAGTCTGGAATAGTGAAGGTTGAATATCTTCACTGAACCGGTCTGGAGTTGAGGGCACGATGGATTGTTGGCGAGGGGGAGAAACCCTCGGGGGGTTGGGTTGTAATTCCTCGGAAGGAGATTGTCGAATGATGCGTTTGCTACGGCGAGCGGCTGGAGTTACCCGAGTGCGGGGACGGGTGACTGTTCAAGAGACCATGGTTAGAAAGGATTAGAGTGTAAGGGACAGTAGGAGTTTCAGTCTGATAATACTGTTAGAGCCGGTGCAGGTCGGAACCGAAGCGGAGGGTCGGGGTGGTATCCTTGGTATAAGGTAACTGGGGGACGGGACGACGTCAGTACGTAGACGGCGGGACCGAGGCGGAGTACTTCGGGCGGAGAGTGGACTTGCGGCCTCAGCTTATGTGCTGTGCCCTCCTACTGTCCGAGTCCGTATTTCAGGAAGTCGGGGCCGAAGCGGAGCGAGGCAGAGAGAGAGGAGGATAGGGAACAGGGGACTGGTCCGCTGCTCGATTTGATTATCAGACTGAGGAGTACAAGCCAAGTGCCTACGGTATATATACTACTAGCTCGACGAATTATGACTCGTACTGACTACGTGTGGAGCGAAGCGGAGACCCATATGGTTACAAGCGGATTACGAATAATTTCGAATGGAATGGAGACCGGTACGGGTATGGAGACTGGTAACGTATTCTGATTACGGACGGAGAATGGAGAACTGGACAATGGGAGCACCGAGGGTCAGGTGATCGTGGCACGTGTAGAGGTAGGTCGCGTGATCGGGGCGAAGGGTTGCGGTCGGAGCCAGTCGGGGCCGAGTCGGAGGGCATAGGGTTGTCGTGTGGAGCACACGTGGAGTTGAGAAGCCGAAGCCTAATGGTTAAGCTCTAGGTTTGGTGTGGATATGACATACACCCCCATAGAGCAGGCCACCATACCCTCTACACCCTTGGTCAGACGCACCAAAAGTGTTGATAGGTCATCCACACCTTTAAGTGTTGATTGGGATAATGCACCTGTAAGCATTGTATATAGGTCATCTGCACCTTCAAGCATTGATTGGGATAATGCACCTGCAAGCATTGTTTATTCACCTTCAACCCCACCTTCACCTTCAACTTCTTCCCTCGACACCCTGTCTACAAACCGAAACAACCCCCTTGCCACCGACTACAAAGAATCTAACAGTTCTGACTGGTTGACAACCAACTCCAAACCCAACCTCATACCCCCTCCACCATGGACCATAAAAAGAAAACAAAACCTATACCCCTCACTCATTCACCCTCTGGTTCTGCACCGTACCCTATACAACCTACCAAGAGAGTTCAACGTTGAACAGAAGACCCAGGATACCCAGCACCCCCAGCATCAGTTCTTCAATCCCTACCCAAACAACCACCACCTGAAAGAACTGCCACCTCTACCTGCTCAAAGCTCAGGGAGCTGATTCATAGAACATCTACCCCATCCTCCAGTACTCAACCCTCAACAAGTACAAGAACTCATGACAACACTTCGCAACAGGAACCCCCAAGAACATCTTCACCCCTCATATCACCACTTGGATCACTGGTACACTCACCACCTCGATCTAGTTCCCCTGTACAATCCAAATCATCCAAAGTTAGCCCCACTACTGGGTCTATTCACACTTCCAACGAGGAATCCACAACCTCTGACATTGACAATATGGCCTCCTCCGCAAAGATCAATACACCCCCAACCTTTAATGGAGAGACCAACTACTACCACCTCTGGAAGGACGCAGTACAATTATACATTGATGCAAAGCCTAGTGCCTTTTCGCTGACAAGACCAAGATACAATTTGCCCTTTCATACATGTCCACTGGCCCCACTGCAACATGGAGAGGAGCATTCTTGGAATCAAACAAGGAACTTGATGGAAGCCAGAACCTTCCAACACGGAAGAAATTCCTGGAAGGACTTGACACATCCTTTGCCCCAAACAATGTCCCCGCAGATGCAATGGACAGAATCTGCCACCTCAAACAGAATGGACAATATATCAACGATTACATATCCCAGTTCCAGATACTTGCCTATCAGGCTGACCTTGGAGATGGAGTGGCGGCAGTCAACTATTTCAAGAATGGGCTGGATTGCCCTGTCGCAATCAAGACAAGTAGCCTCAATCCAGGAAACAAACTCAACGACTGGTTCAAACAAGCTCAAACAGCATATCAAATATTACAAACTCAACATGACTATATGCAAACTTGAGGAGCTCCCTCATTTCCAATGACTTTGCGCCCTCGCTCATTTAAAGGGAAAAGAAATGCTTTTACGTGCCATGTCCCACTCCCCTATCAAGCAAAAGACCCTAACACAATGGATATTGACCAACTCGCCAAAGCAGTCTACAACCTTGACTTTGAGGAAGAGCCAGATCTACTCACTGAGGAAGCTGATGAAGACAAGGAGACTGAAGAAGACAGACTCCAGCAGTTGGTACAGGAGCGCACCTGTGAAGCCCTCAATGCAATCCTCACAGATGCCCAGAGAAGGGATTTCAAGGAGAAGAGATGCTTCAACTGCCGCAAGACTGGACACTTTGCCTGTGAATGCCCCACCAAGAAGACAATATATTGCCAATCTGAATTACCCTGCAACTTGGATGCCAGAAACTGGTCAAATGCAATATCCAGAAGAAGACAAGCAAGCTATAGGAAGAAGAACTCCCTATACAACATACTAGAAGACGCAACCAACGAAGAAGTCGAGAACATTTATGAACATTTCACAAATGAATCCAACCACCCAGATGCCCCTCTGGTTAAGGATTTTGCCTAAGGAGACTAGCCACCATGTCTAGCCCTCCACAACAAACCCCTTCCTTTCCTTATCCATGAAATGATATTAATGTTGTAAAACTACAGGAATTGTCAGCAAGTGTAATACATCTACCCTGCCAAATCCAAAATCACAAAATCACTAAGGAAGGACCCAAAAGTGTGGAACTACTTGCCCTACTTGACTCAGGAGCAGCAGGAAACTTCATCGACCCTGGAATGGTCAGACAACACTCATTCAGGACAACACCCCTCGATCGACCCATCAAAGTACAAAATGCCAATGGATCCATTAATGAAAATGGGACAGCCACCCATTATACAACCCTCAACCTAATGGTTAACAGAAAAGATATGGAGATCAAACCAAAAGTAGTCTCCCTTGGAAGCCCAAGACTCATCCTTGGATTCCCCTGGCTTGCAGAACATAACCCAGACATCGACTGGGACACCAAACAATTATGCTGGAGCAACAAATGTTGGGACAACACTATCTTCCAAGAACTCATCCAATCTATGGAACCCGATTGGATCTACAATGACCAACTCAACCACATCTCTACCCTTGAGCCTACAAGCTTTGAAGAAATCAACTTCAAAGCCTCGGCATTGCAATTCCTTGCTGTACAACATGGAGAAAAGAAGAACGACAACCCAAGAAAAGTCGTACCCACAGAATTCCACGAATACCTCCCAGTATTCAGCAAGAAACAAGTGGAACAATTCCCCCCACAACAACCATGGGATCACATGATTGAACTCAAGGAATCATTCAAACCAATTGCCATGAAATCCTACCAACTCTCCCTTAATGAAGAAAAAGAACTTGACACATTTCTTGAGGAAAATCTTCAGAAAGGATACATTCAACCATCCAAATCACCAATGGCCTCACCTTTCTTCTTCATAGGAAAGAAAGACAGAAAGCTATGCCCCTGTCAAGACTACAGGTACCTCAACGAACATACTGTCAAGAATGCATACAACCTTCCCCTCATCTCACATGTTCTCAACAAACTCCAAGGATTAAGATACTTTACCAAGCTTGACATATGAGCAGGATATAATAACATCCGTATATGCAAAGGAGATGAATGGAAAGGAGCCTTCAGAACACCCTGAGGATTATTTGAACCTATGGTCATGTTTTTCAGAATGTGCAACTCCCCAGCAACCTTCCAAACCATGATGGACTCACTGTTCCAAAAACTCATTGATAATGGAGGAGTAATCATTTACATGGACGACATCCTCATTCATGCAAAAACAAAACAAGAACTCTGATGTCTTACAAGAGAAGTACTCAAGATACTTAAAGACAACGATCTATACCTCAAGACCAAGAAATGCAAATTCAAACACCAATGACTTGAATATCTAGGAGTTATCATCACTCTGGACTCAGTCTCAATGGACCCAGCAAAGCTCAAAGGCATTGCTGAATGGCCAACACCAACCACCCTGCATGATGTATGCAAATTTATAGGGTTTTGCAACTTCTACCAGAAGTTTATACATCAATACGCCACATGGGCCAAACCCCTCAATGCCTTGATGTCCAAAACAAAAAAATTCGAATGGACAGAAGAATGCCAAAACACTTTCGATACCCTCAAGAGAAAGTTTCAAAGCAAACCAGTACTAATAGTACCAGACAGAGACAAGCCCTTTGAAATCAAATGTGACGCATCCCTATTCGCATCAGGAGCAGTCCTCCTTCAACGCGATAATAATGGAGTTAAACACCCAGTTGCATATTTCTCAAAAGGATTCTCACCAGCCAAATGCAACTATCATTGCTCTGAACAAGAACTCTTCACCATAATCCGAGCACTCAAAGAATGGTGCCACCACATAGAAGGATCATCTCACAAAACCATTGTATGGTCAGACCATGATAACCTTTGCTGCTGGAGAAAACCCGAGGATCTCAGTAGAAGACAAGCTCAATGGATTGCCTACATGCAACGATTTGACATTGAAATCCGGCACATCCCTGGAAAGAAAAATGGACCAGCAGATGCTCTCTCAAGATGACCTGACCATGAACCCAAGATGAAGGACAACAAACAGATTGTTGCCCCACCTGATAAATTCTTCACCCCAGAACAACCACAGCACATCCGTATTATTGACAAAACTACCAAGCATGAAATAAAGGAGCTGTGGATGAAAAAGAAACAAACTGACATCACCCAAGAAGATGACTCAGGACACCCACACATTCATGGAAAGCTATTTATACCTCAAGATCTACATCTCAGATGCCACCTACTGCAAAGAGTACATGACTCATCAACTGCAGGACACCCTGGAATTGCAGAAACCACTAGAAAACTCCAGGAGTACGCCTATTGGCCCAGGATGTGATCATTTGTCAAGAACTATGTCCAAGGATGTGGTGCTTGCCAACAATACAAGATCAATTGCCACCCCCTGAAACCACCACTTCAACCTATCCCTGGACCCCATTCTACCCATCCATTCTCGAATATCTCAATGGATCTTATCACAGACCTACCCCCAGACAGACCCCATGATTCTATACTGGTCATGGTCAACCAGCTTATGAAGGGGATAATTCTAGAACCTACTGTGAAAACTGCCAACATGGACAAGATCACTGAAATCCTTATCAAATGGCTATTCTCTAGATTTGGCCTTCCTGAAAAGGTTCTCAGCAATCGTGACCCCAGATTCACTGCCAAATCCATGAAAGAATTTTACAAACAACTTGGAATCAAACAAGCACTCTCTACCACCTACCACCCACAGACAGATGGACAAACAGAGCAATTCAATCAAGAAATAGAACTATACCTTGGCATCTATTGCTCATCAAACCTGAACAAATGGGTAAAGGCACTTCCACTCCTAGAATATGTTCACAACTTAAAGACACATGCCAAATGCTAACATACCCCATTTGAACTCCTCTATGGATCAACCCCCAAAGGATTTCTGACCTCCAAGGAGCCAACGAACATTCCAGCAATAGGAGAGAAGTTTAAACATCTTGCCAAGATATGCCAAGAAGCTCAAGCTGCGCATGAACAAGCCAGACTAAAAATGGCTGCAAGATATAACCAACCAGATATCAATCTGAAAGTTGGACAAAATGTTTGGCTAGACAACCGCAACCTCCCAATTCAATACACCTCAAAGAAACTGGCCCAATGCTGAGAAGGTCCCTTCACCATAACAAGAAAACTTGGACCTGTTACTTACGAACTAAAATTACCCATCAAATGGAAGATCCACAACAAGTTTCATGCAAGCCTCCTAATGCCTGCAGAAGAGAACAACACACATGGGGAATACAACACAGCCCCACCTCCTGACCTTGTCAATGGAGAAGAAGAATATGAGGTCGAGTCAATACTGCGCCACAGAAGATTCCGGAACAAGTATCAATTCCTAGTCAGATGGAAAGGATACCTTCCCACCAAGGACTCCTGGGAGCCAGAAGCAAACCTGGAGAACGCCAAGGAAATCATTGAAGAATACAAAAGGGCCCACAAACTAGACAGCCCCACCAATGACCCAACCACCCAACACTTGAGCAACCACTCCAGACCTCCCAGAGCCAGACAACGATGGACACCTTCTCATCCAGGAAAGAATCATATCCCTGGCGAACTGCATCACAGGAAATAGCCAACCTGGCCCTGCCGCCGATACCATTGACAACCAACCAGATAGGACCAACAGTCCTTATATCATCCGGCATACCTTCCTTCCCTCCAATCAATCCGAAATACAATCCATCCTTTTACATGAGGTTCCCTTTCATATTACTGGAACCCATCTTAAACGCAGTCCAGCGATGGTACCCCTGGTCAACACCTGCTGGAAGACATTTACTGCTCTTCTGTATCACAAGCGCCTCATCTTGTAGAACAATATAAGATATATTCAGTCTCGACGCGAGAGCTAACTATTTACCTGTAGAACAATATAAGATATACTACAAAGTAGTCAGTACAGTAATTAAAGGTATTGGTAGAATACTCACTTCAGTCTCGACGCGAGAGCTGAAGTGCGACTACAAGCGAGAGACTATTTATCTAACACTACGATACACGCGCTTGTACGTAGACAATAAGCACAATAGCAATAGTGTATGGGCAGAGGAGAACAGTAAGGGCATAGCATAAAAGATACAAAAACGGTAGAGACCGTGCAAAAGGAATGGAGCACGGGATAGAGGGCAAAAGCGGAGGGCGCGAAAGGAACACCAGCGAAACGGAGATCGGAACTTGGCACGCGTTTGCGAGCCCGACACTCCCCTTCAAACCGTAGCAAGTCCGAGTTCTCGCGCGAAATGCTTGACTTTCGGCGAGGGGAGCACTTTGGTGAAGACGTCGGCTACCATGTCCTCAGTGGGGCAATAAATGAGCCGGATTTTGCCTTCTTCGACGATCCAGCGAATGAAATGATAGCGAGCGTCGATATGTTTCGTTCGCGCGTGGTACTGGTGGTCTTTACTGAGTGCAATGGTGGATTGGTTGTCCAAAAAAATCGTGGTGGAGGGGACGGCAGCGTCGAAAATCTGTGAAATAAGCGAACGAAGCCACAGGGCTTCTTTTGAGGCATGAGTAGTGGCTACGTACTCGGATTCCATCGTGGATAAAGTGACAATTTCTTGTCGCTTGGCACTCCAAGAAACGGCCCCACCATTGACAAGGAATGCGTACCCGGAGGTAGCTCGGCGATCCTCTGCCATGTTGCCGTCGGCATCAGCGTAGCCTTCGAGGCCTTCCCCAGTGCCTCCGTAAGTCAGCCATAGGTCCTGTGTACCCTTCAGGTACCGAAAAACTCGCCTAACCGCTTCCCAGTGCGCCTCTCCGGGGTTCTTCGTGAATTTCGAGAGAACTTGGACAGCGTATGCTATATCCGGTCGCGTTCCGAGGGCGGCGTACATAAGCGTGCCAACGGCCTCTTGATAAGGCTTCCGGGCCATGTGAGCAATGTCCGAAGTCGTTTGAGGCGATTGCTCGCTTGTTAGGCGGATGGCGGGATCCATGGGGGTGCTAACCGGTTTCTCGTTGTCGAAACCATAACGTCTGAGCGAAGCATCGACGTAGGAACGTTGGGATAGCATGAGCTTACCCTGTTCCTTATCCCTCTTCACTTCGATTCCCAAGAGCCAGTGGATCTCTCCCAGATCCGTAATTTCGACGAATTTTCGCACTCCATCCTTCACCCAGTCAATCAGCGAAATAGTAGACGCAACGAGAGTACAGTCATCAACGTGCACCAGGATTATGGTGAGATCTGGCACCACGATCTTGAAGAATACGCTCTAGTCAACCTCACAGCATGAAAAGCCCAGGTGATCGACCAAAATCTCGCATAAACGTTGGTACCATCGTCGGCCGGACTGCTTGAGACCGTAGAGGGTCTTCTTGAGGTGGCAAATGCGATGTGGGTGGGTGGTGGATGTGAAACCGGGTGGTTGCTGCATGTAGATCGTCTCACCAGGGCCTAATTTCCCGTTTAGGTATGCACCCTTGATATCGATCTGATGGATCTCGTAGTTACGAGCGGTGGCAATTGCTAGGACTGTCCGGATAGACGCGAGTCGTGCTACAGGCGCAAAAGTGTTGAAATAATCGACTCCGGGGACTTGAGAAAATCCTTGGGCGACGAGACGGGCCTTGTAACGGACAACATTGCCAGCAGCATCCTTTTTAGCTTTAAAAACCCATTTCGAGCCGACGATGTTAGCTCCGATCGGTGGATCAACAAGTTCCCACGTTCCGGCATCACCCAACATGGCAAGTTCTTCCTCCATGGCCCTTTTCCACAACTCCCAGTCTGCTCGTTTCCTCGCTTCCTGCAGGCTCCCTGGCTCCAGGCCCTCTGTTTCCTCAATATCGGCCACCAGGACATGTACATCTGCCCAGTCCAGTTCTTCGGCTAGGGTGACTGCTCGCCCTTCTAGGATGTCTCTTGCCTTGGTGCTTGGGTTTCGAGCTCGTTGAGGTCGTTGGGGGTGTAGGTCGCCCTCGCTAGGTGTCTCCTCAGGGCTAGCATCGTTTGGAGTGTTGTTTTCGGCAGGATTGACTATAGGCTTGGTGGGATCGACTGGATGCTGGTCTGGTGCATCTGGTGTCTCGTTTGAGGGGTTTGCTGGGGTGTTGGGGCTGTGTGGGGGGTCGTTTCGAGGCTCGCTCGCAGGTGAATGCTCCCCTTCGAGCCCGGGACGACCTGTGTTAATAAACCGAAAATTTCGTTCGATTTTTACAGCACCTATGTCCGGAAAATAAATGCGGGAGCCATTGCTCTCGGCATCATATCCCACCCATCTCCCCTTCTTTGCTCGTCCTCCGAGCTTGTCCCCACCTGCCTGGTGTACCCATACCTCTTCACCCCACTCACGTATCGCCCTTAGGTCCGGTTTACGACTGTACAACACCTCGAAAGGTGTTTTGCCCTCGACTGCTCAAGTGCCTGTCCTATTCATCAGCCAGGCAACATGGGCAACAGCTTCTGCCCACAACAATTTTGGGAGACGGCTAGCATGCAGTAGTGCACGTGTACGTTCGACGATTGTACGATTTCGGCATTCGGCAACACCATTGTGTTGGGGTGTATCGTGTACTGTGAGTTTGGTCTCCGTGCCTCGGGATTTCAAGTAGGACTGAAATTTGGTTGCAGTGTACTCCCCTCCCCTATCCAAATGCAACGCCTTAACTCGGGTACCGAATTGTGTCTCGCACCATGCATCGAAATTTTGGTAGGCCTCAAAAACGTCGGATTTGTTGGAGAGAAAGTCAACATGT
Source organism: Lepiota brunneoincarnata (assembly GCA_023014365.1). Classification (NCBI taxonomy): domain Eukaryota; kingdom Fungi; phylum Basidiomycota; class Agaricomycetes; order Agaricales; family Agaricaceae; genus Lepiota; species Lepiota brunneoincarnata. The sequence goes on from JAEBUN010000003.1 coordinate 2,373,710, forward strand.
GTCCACCTCGAAAAATCATCGATAAACATTACATAGTAGCGCTTTCCCCTCTTCGTCTCTACTCGTGCAGGCCCCCCTACATCAGAATGAACCTCCTGTCCAAAAGTGGATGCTCATTCGCCCTCCCATGCCTTTGAAATTGGCAGCCGAGTTGCCTTGCTGTAGGCACATGACTCGCAGAAGAAATCAACGTCAGCTCCATCCTCTAGCCTCAGGCCAGCCACCAGACCATCGCGGACAAGTTTCCGGGCTGCACCAGCAGCGATATGGCCCAGCCTTCGGTGTAACATGTCTAAGCTAAGTGGTTCAGCCACCACGTTTGCTTCCTCCGCTTCTTTGACTAGTTTGTATAGACCCCTTCCGGTCCTTGGAATCTCGGCGATCCGGGTGCCACTAGTGTCTCGAATTATACATTTGCCATTTGCGAATGTGGTCGTGAAGCCAGCATCGTCAAGACGGCCAATCGATACAAGTGTATAGCCTGCCTCCGGTGAGTATAGGACTTCACTCAGGTGGAGTTGGGATGAGGTGGCGCCGTTTGGCAGCTCGAGGACTACTTCGCCTTTTCCAATGGCATCGAATGCTTTCTTATTTGCAGCACATAAGGGGCGAGGGGGAATGGATTCGAAGGTCGCGAAACTATCTCGGTAGGGGGAGATATGGTTCGTAGCTCCTGAGTCGAAGACTTCGACTCGGGTTGGACTTGTTTGGGTGACACTGGTGATTTCATCCATAGCTACGTCACATTCACCAATATCCAGGTCATCAAACTCACTTGTCGACTCCCCTTCACTCCATAGCTCATCTGTGGAGCTGCCTGCCTCAATTTTGGCCCAGCTCGTATCTGTTTCCAAGTCCGATAACTCTTCAACCATGAGGGAACAGTCCTCATCATCACTATCCACCATAACGATGTTGGCGCTGCCACCCTTCTTGTTGGGTGGGCTTCCTCCCTTCTCCCCATCTTTCCTCTCGCTGACTGGCTTCTTTGGGTTAGGACACTCTCTCTTCCAATGCTCTCCACCACAATTCCAACATGGACCTTTTTTCTTTCCTTTTCCTTTCGGCTTTCCACTCCCATTGCTACCCTCAGCTACCAAAGCGTCATCCTGCTCGGATTTGGCATTGCCGACCCTGGATCGCTCAGGGCGGCCTTGGTCCCATTCATCGCTGATCAGTATGATTAGGATTTCGGGCTCAATGGTGTAATGGAGGGAACTGTGAAGTCGGGCAGCAGAGAGCTGGTTGGCAGCGTACGTTGATAGCCAGCGAGGTAGGGATTGGAGTATAGCACTCCTGTAGTCGTCGTCGCTAATTGTGACACCCACAGCACCTAATTCGGCCTTTCGAGATCGGATCTCGTTCAGGAACAAATGTACGTCACCCTGGTCAGGACATTTCATGGTCATAAACTCGCGACGGAGCCGTGCTTGCGAGAATGCGCTTTTGTAAGTGTATTCTTGCGTTATGGCATCCCACATCGCTTTGACTGTGTGGTGTCCAGCTGTGACCATTAGCGTGGAGTCTGGGAGGCGTTGGGCAAGCAAGGAGCGAGCGATATTCTCGTTTCTTTGCCATGCCTCGATTGTCTCAGCAGTGACGACAGGGGCAGTAGGTACTGTGGTAGGGGCAGGTGCTGGTGTAGCAGCAGCCTGGGGAGTAGTGGTGGAAGGAGTGATAGTTGTTTGAGGGGTTGGGAGTATGGGACATGGTGTGCTGCCGTCGAAATGGCCCCACAGCCCTTTGCCTTGGATCACAGTCCGCAAACGTAGCGAGAAGATCGCCCAGTTTCCTCCGGACACATCCAACTTCGGCACTGACATGGGGAGTACATCATTTACGGTAGACATTGCCACAATATATCTGTAGGTTTGATTGTCTTAGTAGCGCAACGGGGCGGGGCCCATAACCTGTAGAACAATATAAGATATATTCAGTCTCGACGCGAGAGCTAACTATTTACCTGTAGAACAATATAAGATATACTACAAAGTAGTCAGTACAGTAATTAAAGGTATTGATAGAATACTCACTTCAGTCTCAACTCAAGAGCTGAAGTGCGACTACAAGTGAGAGACTATTTATCTAACACTACGATACACGCACTTGTATGTAGACAATAAGCACAATAGCAATAGTGTATGGGCAGAGGAGGACAGTAAAGGCATAGCATAAAAGATATAAAAACGGTAGAGACCGTGCAAGAGAAACAGAGCGCGGGATATGGAACAAAGACGGAAGGGCGGGAAAAGGACGCCAGCTAAATGGAGACTGGAACTCAGCATGTGTTTGCAAGCTCAACACTCCCCTTCAAACTGTAGCAAGTCCAAGTTCTTGTGCGAAATGTTTGTGTTTCATTTGTACATGGTACTGGTGGTCCTTGGATAGCGCGATGGCTGATTGGTTGTTGGAGAAAATGGTGGTGGAAGGGATAGTGGTATCAAAAACCTGAGAAATGAGTGAATGAAGCCATAAGGCCTCCTTCGAAGCATGTGTAGCACCCACATATTCCGATTCGGTAGTAGATAGAAGTAGATAGAGTGACGATTTCTTGACGTTTTGTGCTCCAAGAAACTGTGCTGCTGTTGATAATGGAGGCGTAGCCGGACATGGCATGGTGTCATATCCATGCCAACTCAGAGTCTAATCACTTAAACTTCGGCTTCTCGATTCCACGTGTGCTCCACACAACAACCCTCTGCCTTCCAACTTGGCCCCGACTTGCTCCGACTGCAACCCACTGCCCCAATCACGCAACCACCTCCACACGTGCCATGGTCACCTGACCCTCGGTGTCTCTAGTTCCAGTCTCCATTTTCCATCCGTAGTCAAGATACGTTATCAGTCTCCATACCTGTACCGGTTTCCATTCCATTTGTAATCTGTTCATAATCTGTTTGTAACTATATCAGCCTCTGCTTTGCTCCACACGTAATCAGTACGAGTCATAGTTCGTAAGGCCAGTAGTATATATACTGTAGGTACTTGGCTTGGTGTTATGATCCGTGCTCCTTCTGTATCCGAGGATAACTGGAGACGGCCTTCAATCACTTCTACAAGGTGTCCGAGACGGTTGGCCTTATAGAGCTTAGTGGATCGCGCTCAATGAGATAACGAGGGAAGACGCCAAGTTAAGGCAGAGAGGTAAACGACCGCTGTTAACAAGATTAAAGCTTAGGGCTTTAATCTCTACTTGTACAGGCCTTATATACCTATGAGGTGCTATATACTCGTTATAGGTTACTTGGCTGTTCTACTGGTTGGACTCCTGAGTCTGATAATCAAATCGAGCAGCGGACCAGCTCCCTGTTCTCTATCCTCTCCTCTCTTCTGCCTCGCTCCGCTTCGGCCCCGACTTCCTGAAATACGGACTAGGACAGTAGGAGGGCACAGCACATATGCTGAGGCCGCAAGTCCAACCCCCTGCCCGATGTACTCCACCTCGGTCCCAAAGTCTACGTACTGACTTTGCCCTGTCCCCCGGTTACCTTATATCAAGGATACCACCCTGACCCTCCGCTTCGGTCCTGACCCACACTGGCTCTAACACATGGCAGTCCTCTGCCATGTTGCTGTCAGCATCCGTAAAGCCTTCGAGGCCTTCTCCATGGCCTCCGTAAATGAGCCACAGATCCTGTGTACCCTTCAGGTACCAGAAGACTCTCCTGACCGCTTCCCAGTGTGCCTCTCCAGGATTCTTCATGAATTTTGAGAGGACTTGAACAGTGTATGCAATATCCGGTTGTGTTCCCATGGCGGTGTACATCAGAGTGCCAATGGCCTCCTGGTAGGGCTTGCTGGCCATGCGAGCGATGTTGGTGGTTGTTTGTGACAACTGCTCGCTTGTTAAGTGGACAGCAGGGTCCATCAGGGTACTGACTGGCTTCTCGTTCTCAAGCCCATAGCGTCTGAGTGAAGCAGCAATATATGAACGTTGAGACAGCAAGAGCTTACCCTGCTCTCTGTCTCTCTTCACCTCAATCCCCAGGAGCCAGTGAATTTCTCCTAGATCCGTGATCTCAACAAACCGCTTAACCCCATCCTTTACCCAGTCTACCAGCATGATGGTCGATGCAACGAGCGTGCAGTCGTCAACGTGCACTAAAATTACGGTGAGGTCTGGTGCCACAAGTTTGAAGAATATGCTCTGGTCAACTTCACAGCATGTAAAGCCCAAGTGGTCAACTAGGATCTTGCATAGACGTTGGTACCATCGCCGCCTGGATTGTTTGAGTCCATAGAGGGTCTTCTTGAGGTGGCAAACATGGTGGGGGTGAGTTGGGGATGTGAAACCAGGGGGTTGTCGCATGTAAATTGACTCATCAGGGCCTAGCTTCCCATTTAGGTAAGCCCCCTTGATATCGATCTGGTGTATCTCGTAGTTACAAGCAGCAGCGATTGCGAGCACAGCCCAGATGGACGCAAGGCATGCAACAGGTGCGAAGGTATCAAAATAGTCGACTCCTGGGACTTGTGAAAAACCTTGGGTGATGAGGCGGGCCTTGTAGCAGATGACATTTCCAGCGGCATCCTTTTTTAGCTTTGAAGACCCATTTTGAGCTGACAATGTTAGCTCCGATTGGCTGATCAACAACTTCCCACGTTCCGGCATCACCCAACATAGTAAGTTCTTCCTCCATGGCCTTCTTCCACAACTCCCAGTCTGCTCATTTCCTCGCCTCCTGCAGGCTCCCAGGTTCCAATCCCTTGGTCTCCTCAATGTCTGCTGCTAGGACATGAACATCAGCCCAGTCTTGTTCTTCTGCCAGAGTGACTGCTCGCCCCTCTAGGATGTCTTTAGCTTTGGTGCTTGGATTTCGGGCATGCTGGGGTCTTGGTACCTGTGGATCAGCCTCACTAGGCAACTCCTTTGGGCTGACGTCGCTTTCAGCATCGCTTCTTCAGGAATCAGCTGCGAAATCGGCTGGTTGTTGATCAGGGAAGGGGGTGGGGGTGTCTTGTGTCTCGTTTGGGGCACTAGTGCTGCATAATGGGTTGTTTCGAGGCTCGCTTGCTGGTGAGTGCTCCCCTTCAAGCCCGGGACAACCTGAGTTAATAAAATGGAAATTACGCTTGATCTTTATAGCACCTGTGTCCGGAAAATAGATGCGAGAGCCATTGCTCTCAGCATCATACCTGACCCATCTCCCTTTCTTTGCTTGCCCACCGAGCTTGTCCCCTCCTGCCTGGTGTACCCACACCTCCTCTCCCCACTCACATACTGCTCGCAAGTCTGGTTTGCAGCCATATATTGTTTTGAATGGCATTCTCCCCTCAACTGCTTGGGTACCGGTCCTGTTCATCAACCAAACTACATGGGCAACAGCTTCTGCCCATAGCAACTTTGGGAGGCGACTTGCATGCAGTAGTGCACACGTGCGCTCAACAATTGTTCGATTCCAGCATTCGGCAATCCCATTGTGTTGGGGTGTGTTGTGTACAGTGAGCTTGGTTTCTGTGCCTCGGGACTTTAGATAGGACTGAAACTTGCCTGTGGTGTATTCCCCACCTCTGTCTGAGTGTAGGGCCTTAATATGTGTGCCAAATTGTGTTTCACACCATGCGTCGAAGTTCTGGTAGGTGTCGAAAATGTCGGACTTGTTTGAGAGGAAATCGATGTGAGTCCACCTTGAGAAGTCATCAATAAAGGTCACATAGTAACGCTTTCCTTGCTTTGTCTCCACTTGTGCAGGCCCCCAGACATCAGAATGGATCTCCTGACTGAGCATTGATGCTCTCTCACCCTCCTGGACCTTTGAAATCGGCAGCCAAGTTGTTTTGCCATAGGCACATGACTTGCAGAAAATGTCTGTATCCGTTCCATCTTCTAGCTTTAGGCCAGTCACCAGGCCATCGCGGATAAGCTTTTGAGCAGCACCAGCTGAAATGTGGCCTAGGTGACAATGCAACATGTCCAAGCTGAGTGGTTTGCTCACCACATTTACCTCTTCTGTCTCTTTGATCAATTTATACAGGCCTCATCCAGTTCTCGGGATCTCGGCAATCCGGGCACCACCTGTATCATGAATGATGCACTTGCTATTGGCAAAGGTGGTTGAGAAGCCAGCATCGTCAAGTCGGCCAATCGACACAAGAGTGTAGCCTGCCTCAGGTGAATACAGGACTTCGCTGAGGTGGAGTTGTGATGAGGTAGCTCTGTTCAGCAATTCTAGTACTACTTCACCCTTTCCAATGGCATTGAAGGCCTTCTTGTTTGCAGCACGTAGAGGTCAAGGTGGGATGGGTTGGAAGGTCGCAAAAATATCTTGGTATGGGGAGATGTGATTTGTAGCACCTGAGTCGAACACTTCAACTTGGGTTGGGCTTGGTTCAGTGGCACTTACAACTTTGTCAATAGCTACACTGAAGTCGTCGATGTCAAGGTCATCAAACTCGCTCATTGACTCCCCTTCACTCCACGACTCGGTAAGATTCGTTTCAACTTCTGACCAGCTTGCATCCGTTTCAGAGTCCAACCACTCCTCAACCATGAGGGAGCAATCCTCATCATCGCTGTCCACCATCACAGCATTAGCACTTCCACCCTTCTTGTTAGGTGAGTTTCCTCCTTTCTCCCCATCCCTCCTTTCACTGATAGGCTTTTTCAGGTTGGGACATTCTTGCTTCCAGTGTTCACCACTGCAGTTCCAGCACGGACCCTTTTTCTTTCCCTTCCCTTTTGGCTTCCCACCTCCATTGCTACCTTTGCTTCCTTCAGTAACCAGGGCATTGTCGTGTTCCAGTTTAGCATTTCCAGCCCTTGATCATTCAGGGCATGCTCACTCCCATTCATCGCTAATCAATATGATCAGGATTTCAGGCTCAATGGTATGTTGGAGGGAACTATGAAGTTGGGCAGCAGATAATTGATTTGAGGCATAGGATGATAACCAACGGGGTAGGGACTGGAGGATTGCACTCCTATAGTTGTCGTCACTGATGGTGATACCAACAGCACCCAGCTCGCCCTTTCGGGAACGCATCTTGTTTAGGAATAGACGAACATCACCCCTGTCAGGGCATTGCATGGTCATAAATTCGCGACGGAGCCGAGCTTGTGAGAAGGCACTCTTGTAAGTGTATTCTTGCTTTATAAAGTCCCACATCAGCTTGACAGTATGATGACCAGCAGTGACCATTAGCATGGAATCTGGGAGATGTTGGGCAAGCAAGGAGTGAGCAATATTTTTGCTCCTTTCCCAAGTCTTGACCATTTCAGTAGTGGCAATAGGAGCAGCAGGTGTGGTTGTAGTAGGAGCTGTGGGAGCAGTCATAGCAGGTGTGGTGGTAGCAGGAGCTGTGGGAGCAGTGGAAAGAGTGGCTGTGGGTTGTGACCCACTGGTTGAGGTTGGGAGTTCAGGACGTGGCAAACTACCATCAAAATGGCCCCACAATCCCTTTCCTTGGATTACTGTCTGGAAACGTAGCACAAAGATTGCCCAGTTTCCCCCAGACACATCCAGCTTTGGTACTGACATAGGGAGCATATCATTTACAGTAGACATTGCACAATAGATCAATGTATTCGGTTATCTGGTTAATAGCATGTTGGCGTGGGGCCCATAACCTGTAGAACATAGTAAGGTATACTACAAAGTAGTCAGTACAGTAATTAAAGGTATTGATAGAATACTCACTTCAGTCTTGACATGAGAGCTGAAGTGCAACTACAAGTGAGAGACTATTTACCTAACACTACGATACACATGCTTGTACGTAGACAATAAGCACAATAGCAATAGTGTATGGGCAGAGGAGGATGGTAAAGGCATAGCATAAAAGATATAAAAATGGTAGAGACCGTGCAAGAGAAACGGAGCACAGGATATGGAACAAAGATGGAAGGGCAGGCAAAGGACACCAGCTAAATGGAGACTGGAACTCGGCACACATTTGCGAGCTTGACAGATTCCTCCTTTCTCTAGTATTTCAGAGAATAGCATGTCCATCATGTGTTGGAATGTCACAGGACTGTTGCAAAGTCCAAAAAAACATTACAGTGGGTTTGGAAAGACCTATAGGAGTCTTGAATGCTGCTTTCCATTGATTGCCATCTTTGATTCTGACATTATTGTATTCAAGGCAGATGTCAAGTTTATGAAGTGTTTGGCTCCTTTAAGTTTATCCATGATAGAGGAGATCATGGGGATTAGGTATGCATTTTTGATGGTGTGATTGTTAAGATAACAGTAGTCTTGGCAGGGTTGGAGATCTCCTCCTTTCTTGGCAACAAAGAAGAATGGTGATGCCATAGGGGATTTTGAAAGGTGGATGTATCCTTTTTGGAGGTTTTTGTCTATGAATTCTTTTAGTGCTTTTTCTTTGGCAGGTGCCACTTGATAAGGTTTCATTGATTTTGCTTTGAATGTTGGTTTTAGTTCAATTTCATGATCAAATGTTCTTGATGTTGGGAATTGTTTGGAGGCTTTCTTATTGAATATTTTAGCCCATTGAGTGAATCTTCTAGGGATCTTGAATGGTTCCTTGTTTGATTCCAGTTGCTTTCCTTTTTGGTTTGCCATTTTTGTTGGGTTGTGTTGCTTGTTATGGAGCATTGTAGTGTGTAGCTTTGGCATTTACTTCTAATGGGGTTAGAAGCATTGGGTTCATTTCTCTTTCTAAAGAGAAGGTGTTGAGGTCAACATTTGAAAGGTTGATGTATTCTTCTGGGTTGTCCTTGGGTTGAGAGGTTTTTCCAGCCATTATATCCATGGCAATTGAGTTGAGTTCAACAGGTCATCATAGGGTTCTGAGGAGTTTGGAAAAGTCCTGGTAGTTGATTTGGGGTTTCCAAGAGAATGTCTTGGTCTTCCAATTGATATTGGGATTGTATTTCTCCAGCCAGGGAAATCCAGTGATGAGATCTTTCTCTCCAGTGTTTGTGATGTATGCTTCTAGCATGCAATCTCTTCCATCAATGATGGTTCTGATTTTGATGTATTCATGGATTTTGCCATGTTGATTGTCAGTTCCATCAATATTACTGAGAAAAAATTGGTTGGTCTAGCTGTTTGGTTTGATAACCATGTTGTTCAACAACTTTGTGGGAGATAAAGTTCCCTTGGGCTCCCGAGTCTATCAGGGTGGTGATGGCCATAGGTTTTGATGTCTATTCACTCCAAATCTTGATGGGTAGGAAAAGGGATCTTTTATTCAGGGAGAGTCATAATTGGGCAGAGTTTATCAAGAATTTGTCCTTCTGGGAGTGAAAGTATGTAATGTCCTTCTGAGTTCTGGAATGTGCAGGGGCACATCAATCAACAGCATTCTGTTTTAAAAATCCTGAAATGGATGCATCTCCAGATCCTTGGCTAGTGTGGAGTGGAGTTCTTATTGTAACTCAGGATCGAGTTTGTCAACCATTTGGCACATCTGGGATGCAACTTCTGCAATAGCAAGAGAGAGTTTGCATTGCTGAGGTTTAAAGCCAGGGTTAGGCTTGTTTCCTTGGAATAGAGGACAATTTGGGTTTCTGGCTGGGCATGGTGGATTTGTATGCATTCCTGGGAAGCATCTGGTGGGTGTGGGCATTTACTGACCCAATGATTGTTTGCTCCACATCAGAAGCATTCTTGTTTCTGATAGGCTTTCATTTGTTGCATGGTGACCATGGCATCTAGCTCCAATGGTTCTTGAGAGGTGTCTTCTTCAGTGAGTTCTAGTTGGGGTATTTCTGGGTACAGATCTTTGTATCCTTCTTCTATTCACTGTAAGACCCAGGGGGTCATAAAAAACAATCCCTGATTCTGACATAAGGGGTGGTCAATTCCCACCATATATGGAAATATTAGTGTTGCAAATATTCATTGATAATGTAGCAATTTACACACCCTAGTACACTTAATTATCACACTTAATAGAGGAATGTTGCTTTGTTTAAGGTTGTGAGGGGTCATAATTTGCTTCAAATTATTAAAGATTTACAACCTTTGTTCAGAAGGAAACTGAAGAAAATTCTACCCTTATTCCAAAGGAAATCATGACCTTTGTTCTGGGGTAAATCATGGCAATTAGTCAGTGGAAGAGGCAACAGTCTTGGCTGTCATTCTCAACTATGAAAGCTGCAGGAATTGAGTGTTCAGGTGGTCAGCCCCCTCAGGTATGAACATCAAAAATAGTTGTGATTGATAACCATTACTGCAGTGATAAGCAACAATATAACTGTACTGTTGCAGAGGGCAGATGATGGCTAGCTAGCTAGAAAGATGTATCATAGGGTAGTGAAGTACAGCTCTTCCTCTTACCTAGATTCCTTGATTCCATCTCTCCCTCCCTCTGTCTCCCAACCTTCACTATTGTGGGAGTAGCCTCCTGGCTATGCATGGAAATGGTATGGAGATGACAAATGTTGGACATGGATGACAAACAATGGAACAGAATGATGACCCTGGATTGCTTATACCTTCAGTCTTCAGATAAGTCCCAATAAAAATGTATGTAAAATTTCTTCATAATGTGTTACCCGGGTTAGGGGTTCACTCTTGAGTAGCATTGTAAGGGCGACCTGGTTGCTGTGTTGCGTCGGCTGAGCAGGGAGAAAACTTAGTGTCATTTCCGGACTTCTACCAAGTACATACCTGAGCAGGGAGAAACCTTAGAGAATCGAGTAAGGTTTCTCCGAGCTCACCTACACTACTTATACTACCTGCCGTAAGGTCCCAGTTGAGTAATCTACTCTACATAAATGGCTGTGAGGTGTCAGGGATGCCTCAAGTAAGTATAGTCGGGAATGGGCTTGGGATAGGGTCATGCACACCAGTGAGGGTTTGTGTCTGCATCAGAGGGGTGTAGGAGGGAATTCCGAGTACTGGGGTGTTGGGGGATGGATTTCTGGGCCCATGGGGGTGGGAAATTGGATTTCCAAGCATTGGGAGGCTGGAAATTGGATTTCCAAGTGTAGGAAGGCTAGAAATCGGATTTCCAAGTGCAGGAGGGCTGGGGATCAGATTTCCGAGTGCAGGAAGGCTGGAAATCGGAATTCCAAGTCTGCAGTTGTGAGCGATGACCTGGAGTTCCCCTTACAAGCATGGCATTTGACACAGGATGTCTATACAGACTTGGTCCTGTCCTACTAGGCGTGACTTGGAGATGATGGAGCACTATAGTCCAGCCAGTTTAAGGGCAAAGAGGTATAGGAGGCAAGAACTGTATAATACTAAGATAAGGATACAAGGGTATGGTACAGTATCCTTATATACTACTATGTGTGGCTATGCTCCTACTATATATATCTGGACCCAGGTAAGTGAGTCATATCCTTATCTATCTAAGTATAGATTGTTCTGATGGTACTTCTGATTGTTTCAGGATGATAGGTCTTCTATCTATTTATATACTTTGGGTGCTTCTGATAAGAGTTCCTTCTGGTGAGGCTTCGGATAAGGGGACTTTAAGGGGACTTCTGATAACATAACGTACTTGTAAGTTTTTCTCTGTGTTCCCATCCCACAAAAATCTACCTCCATTACATTTGTTTCACCTATATGACCTCTCATAGTTATATAGTTTCACTCCCTTTTGTGCATTCATTGTCTTCTCTAGCCAACAAGTAACATAGGACCACTTTCTCTACTGTATTTAATATAGAAGTTTGGGGGATTCATTCCCCAGTGAAAATATACCCTTGTATTTTGAATACTTGTCACAATCTCTTTCCTCTCCTAGTCCAACTCAAGGACACTCTCCTCCCCTCTTGAACTCATCAACCTTCCTACACTATTTTCTCCTTAGCCTCTTCATCTTTCCAGCACTCTGCTTTGCTTTTCTCTTTACCCCCACCAAAACACCAGTGTTCTCATCATTGTCCTCAGGTTCCTCCTCATCATCGTCAGGTTCCTCCTCATCATGACCTGTCTCTTCCTTGTCACAACCTATCTCTTCCTCCTCATCACAACCTGTCTCTTCCTCCTCCTCATAACCTGTCCTTTCCTCCTCATCATAACCTGTCCCTTCCTCCTAGTCAAGCCCTGTCTCTTCCTTGTCATCACTACCCCCCTCTTCCCTATCATCACCACTGACTCCCCCATTGCTACCTGCTCCCACTTCATCTGCACCCTTATCACTACCAATGTACTCTGCATTGTGCCCTTCCTGCTCAAAAGCATCTCCAATCTCATCATTTGGATCCTTGCTGGTGCTCTTCAAAGCACAGAGGGTTCTTTGAGTACTGGTCCTTTTATTTTTGAGCACCGTCCTTAGGATCTTGATGGTGGCCCAGTTTCCTTCATAATGCCAAAGCTGTTCATGTTGAGTGCGCACCTGTGCAATGTACATAGTTGGTGTATGTGGTTAGGAATTATGACTAGTTAAGAATAAACATACAATATTGGCAATCTTGGCCAAGACAACTGGGTCTTGGTGCCTCCAATCAATGTTGTGTTGTATATCTGCACTGCTCCAGGGCACATTTAACAAGTGCCTATGGTGGGCATTAGCATTGAAAGTAAAATGAAGCAGAACTTACCCAGCAGTGCATGTAAAGTGGCTGGTTGTTTTCCAAGCCCATTTTGCCCTGAAGGCCTGCAATAGTGCCATGGGGGTGGGGGATCTCTTTTATGTTGTTGCCCTTGGCCTTCAAGGCAGTGGTTTTCTTCAGCTTATCAATCTCCACTGAATGATGTCAGTTGCATAGATAGTACCCAGAGAATAATATCTTGCCTTCTTGTTTTGCAACCTTGGCAAGTAGAGCAGCCAGGACAGTACAGTGATCAACCGTCACTTGGGACATCACCGTCACTTGGGACAATCAACGATTGTACCTCAGCCCCTAAAGTAAATACCTCAGGAAAATCATCAAAAATGTAACCTACCTGTATCTATATGAATCCTAAAAATTGTGAGGATTGAAGGCAAGATGAATGAGGAAGATATGATTTCTTCCTCAAAACTACCCAAAATGGGCCCAAACAACTTTCAGAGTCAGATCAAATGTCATTTAAGTCCGAGAAAATGCTTACTTTGACCCTTTTTTTTTGGCTAAAACTGTAGGTATGCATTCAGATTATTCATAAGTAAAATTTGCCATGCCTGGGTGCTCAGAGTGCAGTGCTAGCTGACTTTTTTGAGAGTGTGACATTCAGCTTAGGTAGAGGCATGCTCATAAAATCAAAAATCTGTATTCCCTTCCAACCTCTCTTTTGTGGCCATATTCTGACACATATATTTCATGATTGCTCAAGCCAAGTCTATTTCTCAAAAAAAGCAGAAAGAGCGAGCAGAACTCAACCAGAAGCTTGATGCTGCTGCTGCTGCATGCCAGAACCTCAGGGACTTCATTCTTCACTGGCAAAAATTAAGTAAAGTGGCATAAATGTGCTACTAGAGCCAAAATTCAGGCTCTAGTGGAGCAGGAGACGGGGATTGGTGAAGGAGAGGCTGGTGGGGATGTCAAGGAGGCCAACTAATAACTGGGTGTCACACCTTGGTCACACTGTCCCAAATGACGGTTTTTGGCAATTTTGAGCGTCAAACTTTCAAAAAGACATACCAATAGTTGTTGTATCAGAATTTATTTTAATGAGCTTCCATGTTATATAGAACACTACTTACTATACATCTGCATAATTTATATGGTAGCATGGGACCAACAGCAAGCAGAAAAAAATAATCTCAATGTGATGTCCCAAGTGACGGTCGATCACTGTATCATTCAGGATTTTGGTCTGTGCTTGAAGCAATGCAGGTGCCCTGTTCTCTTCCAATGAGCCAGAGGTTGTCTTCCCTGCAGAGCTGTTTCATAACTTTTGTGGCAGCAGTGACCTGTAGCAGGGTATTTGTTTCATATGTAGGATGGAGTCATAGGGGTGGGTGCCTGTGGAGATGGCAGCTAAGGATTGGGTCTCCTACCTGTGCTGCTGGTTGTCTTCCTAACAGGCTTCTTGGGGGCACTGGTGATTGTCTTGTTGGTGCTGGCCATATTCATATGCACTGTGAATAAAGTGTAACCAAATGTGGGAGCAGTAATTGACCACAAGAATCCTTAAATACCTATCTGAGCCTGTGATTGAATACCTCTTGGAGGTACATTGGCAGCACACATGCAAAAGGCACTTGGGTGAAAGTGCTTGCCATTATCCAGTGGTAAGCTGGGGAAAGTCAGGATTGAGTGAGAACATGAGTTGTACTTGGTGAAAATGGGTCAAACATACTGGAACAAATGCCAATGGAGCCCACTGCCACACCTAATTCACATGCACAGTGCCCTAGTGCGGTGCAGAAGTGATAACATCCATGGATAACCAATGCCTGCATATTGAAATGATTATGTACTGTGCTCTCATTTGCAGTTGTCCCAGTCCAATGAGTTGTTGGTGGATCAAGAGGGATAGCAAGGTGGAAGAGGGTGTCGATTGGAAGCAAACAGGGGCAAGTATTTTAGCTAATATAAGGATGTAAGGAATTAGGAGGCAGTCAGTCATCGAATTCATCAACTTAACTGCAGTCACAAAGGTATCTAAGAAATTGAACAGGAAAGATCATAAATAGTAGAGGTGGGAGAGATATGTGTACATAGTTACAGACATATCCGATTATACTATGTGGCCCACAATGCAACTTGGCACTCCCAGAGTGGATCCCACTAGCACCACTCTCTATTCCCATTACTGATTTGTGCTAGCTAATCTGGTCTGTAACATACATGGATATAAGCTGATTCTGATTTGATAAGGTCTTGTCAAGATCAATCAGCAGCCCCTACTTCTTTGCTAGTCATCTCATATCCACCATGTCAGTATTTCATCTCCTTGGGGAGGGAGGGAGAGGTGACCAGGTTGTGAGCACAGCTGTGTCATCAGTGCTGGTCTTTGATCCTCAAGGCAAGACAGAGAGAGAAGAGGGATGAGAGAAGTCAGGTAGATGTTTTGCTGAGAGTTTGCATGAGCTGATCTGTCCTACTGACCCAAGGCACAGTCAGAGATACAGGGCAGAAGACAAGGATTTTATTAATGAAGTTTAGAGCAGAACTGGAAGGGCATGAAATAAGTTACAAGGGGAGAAGACAGCAAGCAAGGTCCATTTCCTTATAATGTTGTTGCACCATACTCTTCATATATACAGATCATTGTCACAAGGCCATGTTAGAGGGTCTTTGGAGATCCAAAGACCACTCCAACTCTAAAAACAAGTATGTTCCTCCAATGGTTGAGTCGAATTTGCAGCAAGGAGGTAGTAGCATGGAACTTGAAGGCTGAAGGCACTGCACACTGTCAGCATCACATGACCAGAAAATTGTTAAAGGTCAGGTGATGCCTCTGATCTGTTGGTGCTGTGATCTGCACCTAGTGCAACCACCACCACCATTCCCCTCAAGTTGTGTGAGCACATGTTAGTGTAAGTCAAGAAACCACAAACTGATCCTACCTGACCAACCCCTAAATAGTTATTGCCCTCCCACTTGATGCCTTAAGCTTGTAACATCTGTCTGAGGATCTCCTTGGACATTAGCTGGCAGGATCTCCATCATGGCAGGGCAAGTCTCCATCATGAATGGTGACACTTTCTATTCACCCAACAGCCAGCGCAATCTCCTGCTGGTGGAGGACAATACAATTGAGGGCTTTCATACATTTGTGCTAGGTGCCTCGACAGCCAACAATTTCCAACAACCTGCAATGGTGGACTGCACAAACAGAGTGGTTCGAGCTGTGTCCCCACCATACCCATGGCTTACAGCAGTGTATTGGTAGAGTCATTGGCTCACATCCCACAGAAATTTACCCATACAGGTTTGGATGGATTTAGTTTGCCAGAACAGGTTGTTTCACAGTGGCTAGCAATTGAGAACAGTCTGGATGAAATCACATGAATTCTGAAGACCGAGAATGGCCTGAGTTTTCTCTGCCCATTTGCCCCTTCTAGTTTTGGGTATCACCAAAAACACAGCATGGAATCACGTGCACAGCATCTTGCTACCAAAGTCTGTGACTGGTTTAGTATATGGTTGGGCTTACTCCACTGGCAAATCCACAAGATCATAGATCCTGGCTATTATGAGAGAATCACACCCATGAAATGGGTTGTTCAGGTCGCAATGGTGTGCAAGTTCAATCGGGCACTGCTGGATAGTCTCTGAACAGCACCACTGTTGCAGAGATACTGGGACATAAACCGAGCAGGTGTGATTCTCCATCTCCTACCCCAGCCATCACAGCCAAGCCCTGCCTATTTCATGAATATCAATGTTCCTGTATGGTACCATTGGAGTCCTATAACAGATCCATTGTATCCTGCACCTAGTGCCCACAAACTTCAACTGGCAACCACTTGGATTGCAAAGACACCTCACTTCCCTGCTACTAGCCACCAGCCACTCATCACATTTTCTGATGTACCCTGTGAACGGCCACTCCCATCTTCCAAATTTGACACCAGTGATGAGTTTCCGCCATGGGAACCAGACTCTTTTCAACTGCAACCACCAGATGAAAATTACGATATGTCAATTGATGAGCCCACAGATGGATGCTCACCAGACATACATGTATATCTCACCAAAGGAGGAATGGTGAGGATGGAGTCCACCAGGTTTGGGAGAACATTTTGGGAACCATTCTTTCAAGAGTGTGCAGCTGCCATTGCCAAGCTGAAAGCAAGAGGGACCACACTGGATCATCAAAAATGGGAGAACTGAGAGAGGAACCTACCCACTACCAGTGCACCTGTCTTTGTCTGGGATTGGGATTTTGATGATCCCACCAAGTTTACACGACAACTTGTGAGGAGAGATGAGCAAGAGAGTATGCTTGCAGAATATGGCCCAGGGCAGAAACAGTATGATGCTGTTTTCAATGAGTGGCACTGTTGTACAGAGTGGGGGAAGGATGAGGATAGTAATGATAAAGACATGCATGAGGTCCAGGAGGTTGCTGTGGGCCCAGTTGAGTTGCTTCAGGAGTGGAGAGACCAAAGTCAGGCTCCTACAAGCATAGCTGAAGTTCCTTGGGGGGAGATATTGGAAGTTGAGCAGGCCACACAACTTGTTCCTGTATCAACCCATCTGGTTGACAGTGACCAATTCATGGCTGACAATTTGAGGTGTGCGACTTTGGAGATCCTTTATAACCAGTTTGGCTTCACAGTCCCTGCAGACCTGAATGAGAATGACACTGTAGTTGGACCTGTGAATGGGAGGAGCTTGATTCACACTTTGGGGATCACATGGATGCCTTTGGAGAGTCCATTTTTCTCCACACCACTGGGTCAAAGGTGTTTAAAGTTCCTTGCCTGTTTCTCTGAGAAGCCTCCCCCACAGCCATGTATCCAAGAGTGGGACTTAGCTGACTCTAATCCTTGCACCTTGATAAACTTGCACCAGTTGAAATACATTCAAGTTGTAGCCAACTCAACTGATCAGATGTACATGTTTGATTTCAGATCAGAGTCCACTGTGCCCTCAAACCTTACTGTATATACTGCAACAGCTGCTCTCTCCATTTGTAGGATGGGGAGTGACATTAAAGAGAAAGACATTGTGCTGGAGTTGTTTATGGCTGGGACACGTTTCTGCACACTTCAATCTGCTGCTACCCTCAGGGCCCTTGGCATGGGAGTGCTGCCTCAGGCGGTGTCAGTTCCACTCCATCTGCTAGACCACAAGTTCACTAAGATGGACTATGGATTCTACCATCAGCAGTGTCAGATCATTTTGAAACAGCATCGTGGTCAGGCAGCATTGTTGCATGGGGGCTTTGTTCGCCACATTGCTCTCAACACTATTGGTGTACAGGGTGCTCTATCCAGCCCATCAGGCAAATATCATGATGGTTCACTCATGTATTCTGTTATGGATGAGGCAGGGAACAGGTTTTTGGATGATGACTTGAGCCAGGATGAATTGGACATAATCTGTGGGTTATATGTCTCATACACAGGTCTGAGTTCTTATTCCATTCATATTTAATGTGTTACTGACTACAATCTTCAGGTCAGGGAGAGGACAAAAGAAAACTGTCGTGGTTCCCCTTGACACACCTCTACAAGGGATCAGGTGAAGATTTGGGATGTTGGTCTGACCGGATGAATGATCTCTACAACAGGCAAGTGGCTTGTGCGATGGGACACTGTGAGGATGAGAAGATGGGATTCCCTTGGACTCTGTCAACTTGGCACCAGCAGCTGAGAGGTGCCTCCAAAGGATGACGAGCAATGAAAGTCCTTGAGGAACAATCCAGGGAATTTATCAACAAGTTCAGTCCCCCTGGTGCCCATTGGTAGATTCATCATGTCATAGTTATGTTTTTTTTTGTTGGCTGGAATAGTGTCATGTAAATACAGAAGTACCTGAAATCACAAGTCGTTTATTTGAATCTCTACCAGGCAAGCTAAGTTGAACACAAGTTACACATATGCTGAAGTCAATGACTTGACCTATACATCTGTACAGCTGATCCTCTTAGCTCTATTGTCACTTCCTTGCCATCACCTATGGATCAAGGACGTTGCATCTATAAGATGTTCCATTCACCCCAGAAACAGTGGGGATATCTGTGCAGCAATTGTGAGAGCATGTGAGAAAATGAGTCAGGTGATGCCCTGATCAATGGGATGTGTTTCCTTCACACATTCCCTTCCACCATCATGATCTTGGTTGTTAACTGCCTGGAACCTGCTTAATGGACAAGGTAAGTATTTATGAAGGTCAAACTCTCATCTACTGACACTCAACATAGATGTTATCTATGTATCTCAGCCATAGAAATTGGATGCCAGTCTGTGGCTATCATCTGAGGATCTCCTCAGATGTAAGTACAGAAACTCATACTGGAACACCCCTTGGGTACCTTCTGAGGATCCCCTTGGAGGCCAACTGAGAGTTCCCAAACTGCTGTGGGTGATCATTGTGAACAGTGACACATGCTACTCTTTGGGTTGGTGGATGTTAGGCCAGACGTCCACCTTCACATACCAATCCCTTGTCCATACCCTCCCATTATGTAGAAGCATTCCTTGCAATGAGTAATATAGGCTTGTTAATCTGTCTCATGCATTCCCTGCATGAGTCACCCTGCATCAGCAGGAAAAGTCCACCAGGCTGTACTATTGTGCATTTTTTCTCTCCACCCTGGTCATGCCTATCCCCTGCACCTGTGGTTGCAGCCTACAAGTGACATATGCTACAAGACAAAACCATTTGAATGGTTGTGGAAAGACGTCACTCAGAGTGAGTGTTTTAGCAGAGCAAGAATAACTGGGGCATGCTTCCTTGCTCCCCAACCACCAATACCACTGGATTCCACCTCAGGACCACTGGGGGGGAGACTCCAAAAAGTGGCTGCAATCTAGTTCTGACCAGGACAGCAGCCATAAGCAGACTAAAGTAGCTCAACCTGAGGTGCACCAACCTCCTGGAATATTTTCTACCTCCCAAGCCAAAATGGACTTCACAGAAACCCTCCCTGCATTAGAACAAGATGGTGGTGGTAATTTCCTTGAAGTATTGCCATTTATGCACCAGTCAGACAGGTTTGTGGATAGAACCAGGCGCATGAGGGAGCAGTGATGGGGAAATAGCCACCTGCGAGATGATGGTTCTGGGCCTGCCTGTAGGAATCATAACAACAGTGAAGATGAGGGGTTTGATGGTGTTGTCGGAGCTGAGCCAAAAGTTTCCCAGCCTGAAGACTACAAGAGTGATGAAGACTGCAAGAGCAATGAAGCCTGTGAGAGCAATGGAATCTACAAGAGCAGTGAAGATGGCAGGGTTGACGAAAACAATGGCTTGTTTGCAGGGTCTGAAGCAGCTGGTATTTCCTCTTGGGACATGCTTGAGGAAAACTTCAAGTGTGAAGTGGTGTCTGCAGCCACAGGTTTGTCCTTGCCCTATGAATCACCTGCCTCACTGACAATACTTCAGATACAAATGCCTTGGGAGATTTGGACCTTAATCTACTTTGTAGTAGTTATACACTCAAGGTGGAGGACCACATAACTGAGTGCACCTTCAATCGATTCCATAAAGCCTTTTCAGGCAGCAGTCAGGTTAGCCTGAAAATGACCAAGAAGCACATTTGATCCCTGTCTGGATTTTGGCCTGTACAATACAGCTGTTGTATAAATAGTTGTGTTTGCTTCGTTGGGCTGTATGAAGACCTTGCTGAATGCCCCAACTGCAAGGAAATGCAATACACGACTAATGGAAAGCTGCACAAGACATTTGAGTACCTTCCCCTCATCCCTCACCTATGAGCTATGTCAGCAAACCTCACACACATGAAAAAAAATGCACTATCAGGGAGAACACATTCACAAGCCTGGCATCATTAAGGACATTTTTGATGGTTCCCATTATCTGTTATGATCCGTACTCCTTCTGTATCTGAGGATAACTGGAGACAGCCTTCAATCACTCAACAAGGTGTCCAAGACGGTTGGCCTTGTAGAGCTTAGTGGATCACACTCAATGAGATAACAAGGGAACATGCCAAGTTAAGGCAGAGAGGGTTAACAACTGCTGTTAACAAGATTAAAGCTTGAGACTTTAATCTCTACTTGTACAGGCCTTATATACCTATGAGATACTATATACTTGTTATAGGTTATTGGGCTGTTCTACTTGTCCTGCACAGTCTTGACCATGATGTGCATCCTAGCTGATGGCATCCTACTGTTATTTATATATTACAATGAGTCAGTGTCCTCATTCTCCATTCCACTGCTGTGCGATGTTCCATTGCTTTCCTCTGACTCATAATTCTCTTCTCCCAATTCTATCTCCATGGATTCTCTTCCATTCTTGTTCTCCATTCTCTCGGTGCTTCCATCTGTATCGGAGGTTGGATCAGTTGATCCATGGCTATCATCTTCGTCCTCGGGGTATTCCAGAATATCCTCCAGGGTTATCTCCATTCCTGCTTCTCTTGCCAAGTCCTGCATGGCATTGTAATATTCCCCTTCTTCATCTTCATATTCCTGTGCTCACAACTGGTCTGTGGTTTCCTGTACCCATCTTGTAAAGTCAAATAATTGCTCCTGTTCCTCCCAGTCTGGACTGTTCATAACATTATCAGTCCTTACTCAATACTCTCATCCCCAATACAAGTCATCCCATGTACTTTTTCTCTGATGAGCACAATGTTGCCCTTGGTCTTTCAACGGATGGCTTTGGCCCATTCAAACAGCATGATAAGACATGCTGGCCCATCCTCCTCATCAACTACAATCTCCCCCCTGAAATATGTTTCCAGAAACAGTACTACATTCATGTTGGTACAGTCCCAGGTCCAAAAAAGCCTTGGGATTGGGATTTGTTCTGCTGGCCACTTGCTCAAGAACTCATCCAACTCAAAATGGGTGTCAAAGCTGTTACCCAGGTTAGGGGTTCACTCTTGAGTAGCACGGAGTTCGACACAGGATGTCTATACAGACTTGGTCCTGTCCTACTAAGCGTGACTTGGAGATGACGGAGCACTATAAGTCCAGCTGGTTATGGCAAAGAGGTATAGGAGGCAAGAACTTTATAACACTAAGATAAGGATACAAGGTATTGTACTGTATCCTTATATACCTCTAAGTGTGGCTAATAATCTGGACCAGAGTAACTATGAGTCAGAGATAAGGAACATGAGGTGTATACTAAGAATAGTCCTTCTGATGCACACTACTGATGGTTTCATAGTGACATGGGAATGTAGATTAAAAATAACTGTCCTTCTGATAAAGCTTCTGATAACATTAGGTCTGTTTCTAGAGTTGTTTTCCATTACAACTTGTTAGTTTTTTTCCTCCAGATATTCAGCTAGGTAACTTGGCTTGTAGTAGTTGACTTGGGGTTGGTCGGTGGAGTCTGGTTGAGGGGGAATGACAGGGGAGAAGGTGGGAGTAGGAGTTCTGTGGAGACCGAGTATGGCAGTGGTTTCTGGGGATGGGGGTTGTCCTGGATAGAAGATGTTGTTAGGGCAACCTGGGAGGGCTTTGACAGCTTAGGGGGAGCTGAAGAGACACTGCAGGGGTATCCTAAGTCTTATTAATCTGTGAGTTAAGTACAGGACACATACCTGCAGGGGTATCCTAAGAGAATAGGATAGAGAAACCCCTGCAGGCGAAACTATATATATATATGACTTATATAATCAATATAAGTTGAACCAAACCTGGCTGTGGTGTCTGGGTGGTATGCAAAGGGCAATCATGGTTGAAACCAATGTGAGGAGTGAGGGTGGCTGTCTAGGATCTACAGGAATAAAGGAGGGCAGAAGGAGGTTGAGGAAAGTGTGGAGAGTGAAGGAAAAGGTTTATCTGGTCAATGAGGGGACATCCAGGGTATTTGGACTGTGTATGGGGCTTAGGTGTTTAAGAGGGGGAATATACAGTGTGTTGGGAGTGTTGCTGGGGTGTTTGGGGTGTCCCCTTACATCCACCCCCCCTTCTAGATCACGGCGACTCGATGTGATGGCTTGGATGGGTCAGGAATGGAATAGAATCAAACTGGAGGGCTCGTATGAAGTGCAGGGCCCTGGGATGTTGCTTGTAGAAATTCTTGATGAGCTTTGGAGCACGTACATTGGCGGAGTCTTCCCAGGAGTTGTGTTTGTGGCTGAAACCTTTCCACTTGATCAGAAACTTGAGTTTTTGTCACATGAGCTGGCTGTCTAGGATCTCCTCCACCTCCCACTCTTTTTCATCATCAATGACCACCAGGTCCAGTGGTGGGGGTAGCTGTCAGGTTGGGAATAGGTCGTCCAGCACAAGGGAGAGTTTCACAATGTTGAACACTGGATGAAGGCATTGCATGGATCGAGGGAGCTTCAGGCGATAAGCGTTGGTGCCAGCTTGTTGTTCTACTTCATAGGGACCAAACCTGGGGTGGGACAACTTTTTGGATGGTCGGGTGGTTTGGATATCGCTCGCATCTAAGTAAACTCGGTCTCCTGGTTTAAGGATGGGGGCTGGGGTACAGCGTTGGTTGTAGTACCTTCGCCATTTCATCCTTGGCACATACTAGGGTGGCCTTGGCTTCTTCCAGTGTCGCTTTCATCCGATCCATGAATTCATTAACGGTTTCCAGGTGCGAGGGTTGTTGGTGAGGTTCAAAACCCATTTGGGGGTGTCTACTGGTGTTGAGAAGAAAGGGGGAGTGCTGGGTTGAGGCGTGGACATGATTGTTGTGTTGAAACTTGGCTAGGGGGAGGAGGTCCAGCCAGTCATCTTGCCTCTTGTTGACAAAGATTCAAAGGTACTGGTCCAACTCCTGATTAACCCTCTTGGTCTGACCATCCGCTTGGGGGTGTCATGCAGTTGTGCTTGCTACCTTAATTCCTAGCTTCTGGTAAAGTTCCCTCATGAATTCTGCAACAAATTGGGGGCCTTGATCTGATACTGCCTGTTTGGGGAGTCCATGCAGTTTCCACACGTTGTGCAGGAATAGTCATGTGGCCCCTTCTGCAGTCACCTGTGGTGTAGGTAGGGATGAAATGGGCTCGCTTAGAGGCTGAATCGACCACCGTCATCATGGAATCATACCCTGCTGAAGGGGGAAGCTCTACAATGAAGTTGATGCTGATGGTAGTCCCAGTGGGATTTGGGGACAGGCAGGGGGTGGAGTTCTCTGGTCAGGAGGTGACGGTGGAGTTTCACTTGGAGGCACAGGTCGCAAGTGGAGACATACTGACTAATGAAGCAGGACATCTGCAGCCACCAGTAGTTCTGCAAGACCAGTTCAAGCATTTTCCAGCGGCCTGCATGTCCGCCGACCAGAGAATCGTGACAGAGAGCTACGACGCGGCGTTGGAGGTCACTAGTGTCCGGGATGTAGATCCTGCCTCAGAATAAGAGTAATCCATCTGTCTTTGACCACTTGGAAGAGTGTACAGTTCAGGAGGAGGACTCTTTGAGCCAATGAGCTGCCGTTGCCACTGCCTCTTCAGTGACTCCTGGAATGATTTCCTGCCCGGATGTCCTGTAGGAGGGTTTGTTCTTCACCAGTGACTTGAATTCCTTTGAGGGCCTGGATGGCAAACTTCTCTCTAGTCAAGAGAATGATGTCCTCATTGTTGCAAGCCCCTGAGCCATGGTCTGCACGCTGGGATAGGGCATCCACCTTCCCCATTGATTTACCTGGCCAGTGATGAAGTTCAAAGTCGAAGCAAGACAGAGTAAGAGACCAGCGAAGCTTGGCGACGGTTGAGTGTCTTTGCCATCATGAAGTACTCTAGATTATGGTGGTCTGACCAGATTTCTACAGTGTGGGGGGCTCCTTCTAGGAAATGCTGTCACTCTTCAAGTGCCCGGATGATCGCCAACATCTCCTTGTCATGGATCTCATAGTTTCGCTGTGCTTGGTCCAGGGACTTAGTGTTATCAGAATTCCATCAGAAGGACAGTTATTCTTAGCTACATTTCCCATGTCACTATGAAACTATCAGTAGTGTACATCCGAAGGACAATTCTTACCACCTGCCTCATGTCTCTTATCTCTAACTCATAGTTACCTTGGTCTGGACTATTTTAGTAGGAGTATAGCCACACTTAGAAGTATATAAGGATACAGTACAATACCTTGTATCCTTATCTTAGTGTTATAAAGTTCTTGCCTCCTATACCTCTTTGCCATAACCGGCTGGACTTATAGTGCTCCGTCGTCTCCAAGTCACACCTAGTAGGACAGGACCAAGTCTGTATAGACATCCTGTGTCGAAATGCCGTGCTACTCAAGAGCGAACCCCTAACCCAGGGTAACAAAACACTAAGATAATCTGCTGCTTATCTCTTGCTTGCCCTCCACTCTGCTCTGCTCTGTCGAACATACTGAATACGTCGAGGTACCCTGGTCATTCAAAACTGACAGTGTGAAAGAAAACCGCCTCTCTGTGTAGCCATCGCTACGTCCCTCAACCTCTCCCCACCAGAAGACCTGGCTTACCTACTCATTTTTGTTTTCACTTCTACCGCCACCCTCATCGCCTACCGAATCATCACCCTAGAACTCGAACGTATCACAGTGCCCTTGTCACTGCTGTGTCATCAGATCGTGGAATCTATACTCAGGGATATCCATCATTGCAACCCAATTTTTCATTCTTCTAGCGATAATCGATCGCTAGACAACTGCCACCATGCTTCTCAGCCCAAGAAACTCCATCACCTCCTCCCAAATCGAGAAATAGAATCTCAGGATCAGGAACCCAAAACCTGGATCCCAGAAGAAACCCTATCCCCACTCAGACACCATCCCCATTCTATCCTCCATCCCCGTTTGACTCGCCTACTCCAAGTACATCAACACGTACAAGAACAAGCTTTGCTGACAAACTAGCAGAACGACAGAGAATACAACACGAAAGAGAATTAAAAAAACACTACAAACAAGAAGAAAGAAGATGCCAACAAGCCGAAGAATACTGTGCCAAAGTAAACCCATTAAACGACTACGAACTCCAAAGACTTAAAAATGCCCTCAAGCAACCAAGAGGACTTTCCACATCAGAAGAAAACTTACTCACACACCACGAATACGCAGTAAATCAGGGAAAAACTCCCCCACCAGATAACGACTCCGATGTCTATATAACAGACAACAACCAATCAGATCCCAATCCACAACCACCCGCACTACCCGCACCAATCGCACCCTTAGCCTTACCGGCTCCTCCTCTGTGACCAACACAACCACCATCACCACCACTGCCACCGCCACCTGGACAATTACAAATAATGGCCGCCACACCTACCCCAAAGGAGCTAGGACTCCTCAAACCCATCACCTTCAATGGAACTAGAAGACTGTTTGAAGATTGGATCTTCCAATGTGAAGTTTACATGCTCACCAACACAACCACTTACAACACCGATCTCGCTAGGACTTTATTTGTCCTTTCGACAATGCAATCAGGAGATGCCCAAGCCTGGGCCAGACCTGTACCTCCACAAGAGAAATGCCCAAACTCAACAAGGGCAACCCATAGCCATGGAGTCATGGGACAACTTCACTGCTTGGCTTAGAGCTGACTTCACCCCAGCGGACGAACATGCATACGCACACACCCGACTTCAGACCCTGCACCAAGCAGGCAAACCAATGACCAAGTTCAACGCTCAGTTCAAGGAACTCGTCCGTCAATCCAGACTAAATGAAGATCACACCCTGATCGATCTATACCGCAAAGCAATCAATCACCGCATTGCCATGAAGATCGACAAATTGGAAAACCCTCCAACAACTATCGCCTGCTTGGTACACCCAAGCCGATAAACTCAACAACAACTTCCGCCGAATCAATGCCCTCTATGGCACCCCTAAAAACATGTTTCCCCAAAGAAACCAGTATCAACCCAACCGTGGACCAAACCGTCCGAAA